>CM024654.1:19255886-20455886 GCA_014182695.1 Eucalyptus albens | reverse complement strand
TTTTGGGTTTTTCAAGGTATTAACCCTATTATCAAACCAAATCAATACTCGGACCATTTCAGTATAGTATGACGAAAAACTGTATGCTATATGTAGGCATGCCTTACTAGATGCATTCACATTTTTAGTCTCTGCTTTAAATTGCTAAGTTTTAGTCTCTGAATTAGAACATAGCTTGTCACCATTGTGTAATTTTTCAACCTTCTTGTCTAACTCATAGCTTATTTGCACCGTGCACAAATCCAGAAATTTGATCATGCATCTTGTGTTTTCCATGGATATAAATCACCTAGACAGAAAGTATTAACAATTCTTAGTAAGATATCAGCAACTTGATTAAAATGTTCACCTAATTCTATAAACTATCTTCATGCGCGGCAGGGAAAAGGGTTACAAGGATATCTGATAAATCATAAATGCAGCAGAAAAGGGCCGCGATAAGAGAGGCAAAGCCATGAATAAATAGACGTAAACTCCTCCAAGCAAAACTCAACATGGAATCCTAAAGAAAAAGCTTTTAAAACTGCAAACCCTCACTCAGAACAAATCCTTAGGAAGTTAAAAATGTGATTGAGGCATAATATGTCAATAATAAGAACTCAAATCACGTAAACTGCACGAATTGGAAAGAAGAAAAAGCAAGGTAAAACTATAATTTGAGAAGGAAAGTGGACTTTCTCAGGAAACTAAAAGAGGCTAACACTTGCAAACCAAGAAAAAGAAAAGAAACCAAGGCAGAAAAAAAGTTGCAGGAATCAAAGAAACCAAGGCAGAAAAAAAGTTGCAGGAATCAACGGAAAGCAAGTCAGAACAAATGGGGACACATCACAATCGACAATCGGCAAATAAATCTTAAGGATATCGAGTAGATACCCGAGTCATGAACCTGCATCACTCCAGTTCCTAATTATCAAAAAAGCCAAACCGAAAAGAAGAAAAGAACATAGAAAAAACCACAATGAATGACACCACCGATGAACAGAGACGAACCAGAGTCAGCGAGTCACTCACTAGGCACAAGCATTGGTGAAAGCGAAGACGAACGGAGAGAGAACGCTTGAGCTTTAGCTTACAGTGAACGATGTGAGTGATGAAGAGAGTAAAAGTCCGAGAGAAACTGAATAGATAGTGGCGAAAAAACTGTAGAGTTATTTTATTTTATTTTATTTTATTTTATTTTATTTTATTTTATTTTATTTAAGTTAAGAATAATGATGCGGAAGAGATTAATATGGAATTAGTTGAATAATTAAGGAGGTCAAACAAAACCTAATTATATATACATAACCAAAATAAATATGAAAAACCAGAAAAAATTAAATATCTCTGTTATACCAATTGTTAGAATTTCAAGATTTGCAATATTTACAGTGAAGATAGAATATTCAATGGATAGGTCCATTGGAAATTCTAAATTTATTGGAAAAGTGCAATCGAGTCCTAAAATTTACAAAAAATGCAAATGAGTCAAAAAAGAAAATTTCAATTTGGTATAATGAGCACTTTCATTAACTTTGTTCAATTTGACTAACAATAAATACCCAAATTACCTCTTCGTTCAAGCGCGACAACATCGAGTCCTTGCACAAGAGCTTGATGAGGCCGACGACGATGTCAAGTCCTCTTTGTCCGAGCCCGATGGTGAATGGAGTCAATTATTGTATGATTTCCTTAATATTGTATTTGGGATATCGTCAATTTAGAGATTGAATTAGCCTACATAATTTGACGATCCAAAGTGCTCTTTATTTTCGGAGTGCCAATTTTCAAGGAAAATCTGGTCTGAGGTGTTGAAACTTTTACTGGTACGGGACCATTTGTGCTTTGGGTAAAAACAAAAAAAAATGTTTTCAATGTTACAATCATCAGCATTAGATTGCGACTTAGAGAAGACGGTATTCCTTTTTCTTCTTTCGTGTTGCCAAATTTGTTGCTTGGAGCCCTTCAGGCAATGAAACAAGAACCTGGATAAAATGTGTTTGTTTATGAGTCTTAGAATCAGTCTAGGCAATTCTTTGTCGAATTGAATTTGAGTAGGGCCAACATGTGGTAATTAGGTGTTTTTCCTCTGTTGAGTTTGCAAAAATGGCGATATACAATGCTACGGGCTTGTTAGGGCCTCTTTGTTAAAAATTGTTTATGTTTCCCGGAACAATTATTTCTATTTTTTTGTTTCAGGGAACAGAAAAAGAATAAAAATGTGTTTAGTAAAATTTTTGTTCCTGGAAATAAAAAACCTATTTTTTTCTTTCCAGGAATATATTTGGAACAAAAAAAGGAAGTAGAAAAAAGTAACTTCTTGTTCCTAGGAACAACTTTTTTCTCTTCTTCTCTTTCCTTTCCTTCTTCTTCTTTTGGCCAGTCGCCGACCTCGACCATGGTTGGCGACCAGCTGATGAGAGCTAGCAATCGGCCGACAAGGGCTGGCAACCTCGCCAGAGCGTCGCTAACCCCCGGTGACGCCAAGTCATGGCAAGACTCGACCTCGCGTTGGCTGGGCGAGCTCCGGTTCACCTAGATTTGGCTAGGCCAAGCTTGCCCAGCCATCGGCGAGGCCGAGTGTCATCGGCTAGCCTAAGGCTTGGCCTCGCCAAGCCAAGGCGAGGCCGAGCGGCACCGATCGGCCTAAGGCTCGGCCGACCTCGTGCCGCTTGGGCGAGGTCGAGCCTCACCGTGCTTGCCTGGCCACCGTGAGGCTTGGCCTCGCCGGATCTCGCCAGCCCTCGCCCTAGCCTGGCGAGGCTCCGAGGAGCTCGCCAAACCTCGCCTAGCCAGTCACTGCCGCTAGCAACCGGCCACAAAGGAGGAAGAAGGAGAGAAAAGAAAAAGAAAAAGGAAAGAAGAAAAAAAAAGGGAAAATATTAAAAAATAAAAGAAATAACAAAATTATACAATTCTACCAAACGCATTTTTCCCAATAATAGAAATTTTTTGCAATCATCAAATGCATTCTTATACTTATAAATTGTTCCCAGGAATAGAAACAAAAAAAAATCATTTTTGATAAAAAATTATTCCCGAAAACAGAATTGTTACCAAACGCGCCTTAATGTCGCCGGTTTTTGCAGGCCAAGATGAATGCTACAGGAGAATCAAGCAAGTAGATGGTTAGGTGTGGAGAGGGCAGCTTACAAGAATGAATGCGCATACTAGGAAAGATGAATACCTTTCGCAGCATTTAAGGTAACTTCCTGTCGGTGTACTAGCCGTATGCCTGAAGTTTGAACAGTGGGGACTGTTCTGAAGTTTGAATACTGGGTTTATTAGTGTTAAACTGGAACTGAATTTTCGTTGGGCTGAGGAAAAGAAAACAATGAGACCTCATTTTATTCCTCCTGCTCTGACCAGTCGGTCAAACTTTTAGTCACCATACATGAGGCCAAAGCTGTTAAGCTCACTGGATTTTTCGTAACAGAACGAGAGGAAATCAGAAGTTCTCCACTAAGAAAGGTAAGAACGATGAAAGCTTTATGTTAGATTGCCAAACAGCCAATGACTTTCATAAGAATATCTTGTTTTCAGTAGTAAAGCAACTCTGAAGCATGAAGCGGGAACAAGTATAGAAGATAAGGTAAGTAGGATATTCAGTAGTTCAACCTAACACAGACGTGCACACTCACCTCAATAAACCATCGAAGACTTAGAAATTTCCAACCAACTCTCGCATTACACACAACCAGCACAACAACACAACACAGGCATTAAACAACTGAAAATTGATATATCATATTTTCTTTCTTCACTCATGCGAGCTCTTCCTTTAAACGTCTATACTTGGCCCTTTGAGCCTTGATTTCAGCTAGAAATTAGATCACATCGTCCTCGTTGTGCCTCAATTGGCTTGATTTGCATAATGCTCGATTCCTTTCAAGGAAGCTGGCTATTATGTCCCTAGCTTGATCTGGTGTCTTTTGATCAATTCAAAACTTACCCCAACCATAAAACGAATCCCTACATTTTTCCTTGTCTTTGTCATGAGAATTGGTGATTGAAGACCACAAGAGTAGTTAAGCTCTGAGTCAACCTCTTTAGCAGCTACACCACTTGGAATTAGATGTTGGCACCCTCAATCTTCTCACCACCATTCTTTGGTTCGGCAATTGAATGTTCTACTAAATGCAACAGAAGTAACAGATGAATGCGACAGAAGAAACATATGTTGATTATCAAGGTTATACCATAATTCTACTGGGAGCGTGTTTGCTATAACATAGGACACTGCAAAGCAAAAGGAGAAGCATCCATAGAAAGAGAAGTAAGACCTTGTTGTTGCACTAAGAATATCGAGTTCGTAGACATTACCATGTTTAGCCTGATCACAAGAGCATAGAAGGTGACATTTAAGAGCAGTGTTAGCCACGTTAAAACTCAAGTCATGCAAACGCATAGTATCACTCCCGTTTAAGAATACAAGTCTACATCAGTGACTCCCAAAAGACAGGTACATAGGAGGAACACGGACATATGCAAGCCTCGCCGAGGAATTGGCCATGAAAAACAGGTTTTTCTGCTTTGTTTCCTAAGTGTAGTCTCAAGATATATACAGCAAATCAGAACTGGAGCTAAAAAAAGTGGATAATACGATGATAATTGCAATTAGAGATCATGACACCAATAGAAGGGTGCCATAGCACCGGATGCCCACTGAGGACCGAGTTCGTCATTCGTGACCAGGAATGACCAAACAACGGAGCCGCTTACCAGTAGAATGAGCAAAGAAGGAAAGGAGATATAGGCAGGTCGGACAAACTTGTCACATCTCGTTACACCAAGTCTGAAAAATTGACTTCACTCCCAACTTCAGACCTATTCAATCCACAACTGAAAAGACCTCTAATGAGTTCACATACATCCATCAGAACGGAAACAAAATACAAGAAACGGGATTAAGCTCGATGCAGTGGCTTATAACACCGTCGTTCATGCAGTCGGGCTCGGATGAAGAGGACTCAACGTCGTTGTCAACCTCATCAAGCTCTTGCACGAGGACTCGATGTGGTCACGTTTGAACAAAGAGGAAATTTGGAGACTTGACGAAGAAGAAGGACACTCGAACGGACAACAGGAGGATCGACAAATAAGAAGCGGACTCCACCAATAAGAAGGACACTCTGGACAAAAGACAGGATGAAGAAGTGAAGAAAACTCAATTATGGCTTGGAAATAAGGGGCAAACCTCAAAAGCCGTTTTTGCGCACGGACTTTTTCTTTCAAGCTCTATGCCAGTAAGAGAGAGAAATGAATAAAAAATGTCACATCAGCATTTTCTAATAATTAAATTGGATAGAGTTAATAGAGATTCGATTGCATCAAATTGATAAATTTTATTACTTAATTACACTTTTTGTAAATTTTAAAATTCGATTGCACTTTCATAACAAATTTTAAGACTTTCAGTCCACTTTTCCCAACATTAAAATAATCAAATACTCATTACACAACTCAAAAAAATATATATATCGTTGAGGGAGGTGTTTCAAGGACACAACTTACATGGTCCACTTGTCCACTAATCAGGTGACTTATGTCTTGATGAAATTGATTGTTACTTGAATTTGCCCGTGGCAGGGGTCCGCCGAGCAGGATTGGTGCAACAAAAGCACCTAAAATAATTGTTTAATTGGTGGATGATGTATTTCTGCATCCTCTCCTATTTTTTATTGTTCGATTGAAGGCCACTTCATATAGGAATTAAAGCAATCGATCTTCCAGGCATTCATTCTTTTAGTCATGAAGGCTTCAATTCGGATAGAGTATAGAGTCTATTTCTGCTACTCATTTAACTTATGATGCTTAGGTTGAGTCTTGGTTTTAATTTATTATGTAGTTTAGTCGATAGTGTACAGAAAAACTTATTAATTTATCTAGGTTGGGAACAAAACCAGTTTTCATCAAAGTTGTGATATATCTAAAAACACAAAATGTATTTATTCGTACGCATAGATGAAATTTAATTAGCTTTCATAACTATGCTGGATAGAAAGGGCGGAAAAGGAGGAGGGAAGGCTTTATCTACTTTTTTTTTTCTTTGGTCGAAAGACTTTATCTACTTGATTTGTAACTAAATTTTTTAGTTTTCTGGTAATAAGATATTGCCATATGTTACTATTCTAATCGACCACGTAGGGCATGAGTCAAAGATTGGTTAATAGCTTTGGTATAAATTTGTTTCCATGTGCGAAATCGATTTCGTGATGTGCCCAATCTGCATACAAAATCCCATTCCTTAATGACTACACAAATACCACAGGATTTACGGTATTTTTTCACATGATATTGTTTCCTATTATATATGGATCTTTTCTCATATTTTAATATTAATGCAGTTAAATTACAAATTTGACTTTCGTCAGCATCTGTTTGAGGAATTTAGAACATCTTCTATCTAATTTCTTGTATATAGTGGATCAATGCACTAAAAGTGTCTAAAATTAGGTATTTCACTATAATAATAAAAAAAAATTGCTATTAAGGCGCAATCGAGAAATTCATTTGAAGTATTTTGTTGGTGCAAAGTTTAACTTGATATTGATGGTTTGATATTGGACTGCGAATATAACAAAACTCAATTTGTCAATCTCATGTTTAATATAGAATATCCGTTCGAGTTTAAACTCGATTCCAACTCAATTATGTACAACTTATAAACTAAATCACAAAGTGAACCTTGAACTCCATCTCTAGTTCTGAGGAAAAAAAAAGTAATATCATAATTTCATATTCCTGAAATCCTTTAAATTACAAAATTTGACACCTAGAACATAGTATCGAAATTAGTGAGATAACCACAAACAAATATTACGTTATAAAGGTTGGCTAATAAAGTTATATGAAAACTCTTTCAGCTCTGTTGTGTTTTAATTCTATGTATATATATCTAGATACTTTTATCTTGATTTTTTTTTTTTTTTGGTTTTCTGCTATAAGTGATTCCCAAGAAATTCTTGGGGAAGATAGGGACTAGCCGGACCAACTAAATCCGTACCAAGGTTCCGCCTGTTACAGTATTTTCAGAGAAGTAAACGGGCCGGTTGGGCTAGGCCTGGGCCTAAGCACTCCTGCCCATCCCCGGCCCAAAACTCCATTGTGCTCAAACAAATAGCGAGGCTTGTTTATGCAAGCCAATTTTCTTGGCTAAGTCCGCCCGGGATCATGGTCTATTAGTTACTTAACAAGTGCTCCATAACACATTGCAACTAGCTACAAAATTTTAAAAAAAATTAAGTGTATAAAGTTCAATTAACTGAATGCATGTGTATGCGAATGCAATAAAAGCTGGCCGTATCAATGAATTGCTTTTCCAATGTTTAGGAAATCTTGTACGTGAAAGGCGAAGAGATACTCATGCTCAATAGTTTCCTCGAATAAAAGATGAGAGAGCCGTTTTCTCTTATCCAACCTCCTATTTTTTAAAATAATCTGGGTCAATGACATTTGAAGTGGAAAGATCGTAAGCCTCTCTCTCCATCTTGATTTTGCATGCTATGGAGGATTCCCAAGAAGTTCATATCAAAGAAGTTCAAGGAGGTGACGGTATTATTGCTTCATGCTTGGTACACAACCGATTTTAGATGGTAATTCTATTGATATAACATGGTGGACTTTAATTCAATAACTCTCTCTTAAGAATGGACATACCTTATATCTTCAAGATAATTCTAGCCAACGCCCTTCAAAATGGAAGTATGCTCTCTCTCTCGACCGAAGCATACTTGAGCCCCCCTTTTCCTCCATAATTCAAAGGGGGGCCATTTTCAAATCTACTGTCTCAATTTAGACATGTAAAATTCAACTTGAGAGAAATTAAGAAATTTTAATTACTTTCGTTTAATGAATTCACATGAAAATGCACATTGCAAATTTTCAAAGGATTTTGACAAAATTCTCACAATATTTAAGATGTTGCTCATCTGGCTTTTCCAACCCTTCTTTCAACTCCTATTTCACTCGTTATTTTCCTTTTAAAATTTTACAAACCGAAAAGAAAAGTTCTCAGATTTTATGAGAACATCACATATGATTGTATGGTTCTACGCCTTATCTAGAGATTAAGTCATCAGAGTAGCAAGAATTGGAAAAACAACAAATTAAAAATCAAAAGAAGAAGCTTACGTGCTCGGGAGCTATAAAGCTCAGCTTGTTAGGACTCCTAGATATTGCGCCATCACACAACAAATACGACCCTTTGAAAAATTTTCTTTTACCATAGAGTAATGGCAAAGACTGCAAAGAAAACATAAATGAATCAAATTGATTCATAATCTTATAAAGATTATGGAAACCCTTGAACCATCATTAATTTGATCACTTAGCACAAATCACAACAAAAAGGCAAATACTTCTCACAGATGGACTTTCAACATTTTCCCAACATCCAAAAAAATTGTCTAGACGTACTAAAGTACGATGGTCAATTTTACCTATGTCCATTGCTGCAACAAAAACACTATGTTGCTGTGTTTTCTCTGCAGCTCAAGCATACAGCTGCAGATCGCTAACATAAGGTTCAACTGCACGTGAAAGAGGTTCTATCATCACTAGAAAATATTTTCTAGCCTCGTACATTGAAAAAGCAAGAATTGTACTAGTTCTTCCAATGAGGTTTCTTCAACAACGGGCACAAGTAGCTGATTAGTTCTTTTTTGCTGGACCTAAGACATTTATGACAAAAACAAACAGTTAGAATGCAGGCTCTACAATGATCATTGTACCTTTGGAGATAACACTCGACAATGGAGAGCACAAAATGATGTTCAGAGATCTCAATTGCATGTTATGATGGTCATCATCCTACTAATCAAACAAGTGTGGGAAAGAGCACTAAGCATAATGGGCATGAAACCAGTACAAGAAATCATGTCACTAATCACTTGAACATTACCCGATCAAACCTTCAATAATTTGGATTGGAGAAGGATTTAGAGGGAGCTTAGATCACATAAAGTAATAAAATTAATATACAAAGGGCCTCACAGTTAATCTGTAAAGCATAGCAAAACATAGGCAAGATAAAGCTTATTTCTTTAAACAGAATGAGCAAGACGTGATCAGCCACATCTTCCATCACTTGAAAAAAATGCAAGAGACATAAACAGAGGAGCTCCATTCCCTTCATTGCAAAAACATAGTTTTGAGTGGCCAAAGCATCAGATAAACACTACAACCAATTCTGAATGGCTATAAACCAAGAGGCAGACTTCACAAATCACAATCATTGCTGCAACCCAGTAAACTCGAGAAGTTCAATTATGAAAATAGAAGCCTAACCTTAAGAGCAATAAGAAGAAGAAGAAATGGATTGAGGGCCAAAAGTAGAGCAATGTAAGATAATCAACATATGGTATTAGGTAATCTAGTAAACCCATACATCAACAAAGACCATTTCCAAGCATTTGACTGTGTCCCCAACAACTCTCAAGTGCCAAAACGGGCAACATTTTGACATCCCTTCATTATAAAAGATGCTATAACACTCCAAGATCTATACAGAGAATGACAAGAGAGCTCAATAGTGACTATCTCGAAACATGGAAAGAAAGAGCAACGCCCAGCAATGACTAATAAAGGCAACACCAAGTGAAGTCATAAATACGTACAATTGCCTTTGATCCTTAACTCTGCTTCCTATCATGTGCCAGAACTTGGTTTAATTAGCATAACTTAAGGAATTATATCAAGAAGACATTCAATATTTCACACTTTCCTGTGAAACAGGAAAAGATGTCCAGAGATATCAAATTGAGAAAGTAATCACGTTCTTTCTAACTATAGTTGTTCCTTGCTGATTTGTCATATCATTTCATTGATCGAAACCTTATGAAAACACACACTAGGAAGTTAGACTTTAGGTTTTAATTTTAGACTATTTATTCTAGCTTGCCCTCTTTTCTTGATGCATTCGTCTTCTACCCAGATAACTGTATAAATTCCTAATACATTGTAGCAGCAATATTGTCACTGCCAAGACTCCATAACATTTGTTGACACTAGATGAACTATGATAAATAACTTTTTAACAATTGTGGGGACGTGTGCGATGGCACAGCTAGTACTTGGGTACTCCAGGGTTGCAATACTTTTCTGTTTTTCGATCTCTCATTAAACCAAACTGCAGTCAAGTTAGCAAAGTAATAGAAAATTGTTCAGGTTTCATCATCTAAAATTTACTTTACAGCTCTAGTTGTTGTACAACGAGGTTGGGACACCTGGAGTGCCATAACTTAGCACGGAGGGACACTTAAGTGCCAATATCGGAATAAAATGGAACATTTAAGTGCCAATCCTGCCAAAAACCGGCCAAAATGCAGACGTGGCATTTTCCGGTGACATGCTTAACCAATGTGGCAATTTAAAAAAAAAAAAAAAGCACACATGGAGGAGGAAAACGACGTCGCCCCATCCACTGTGCATTTGGCCAAACTAAATGACGTCGTTTTTCCTTAGTGCTAAACGACGTCGTTTTGCTTATTTGGATTTTAACCTTTCATCAGTTCACACCAGGTCTGACGTCCTCTCCATCGCCGTTCGCAGGTCATCGCACGCCGTCGTCGCGCTTGCCGTCATCGCTCGCCGTCATCACTCGCTGTCGTCGATTTGCTCAGGTTTTTTTCTCTTCTTCCTCTCCCCTATGGTGAAATTAGGGCTCCAACTCGTTTATTAGGGCTCGGGCTTGAAATTTGGGGGTCGGCTAAGAAAGCTTAGGCTTGGTGTGAGATTTATGACTCAGATGTGGTGCTACAATCCTATTGAGGGGTTCGAATTGACAATTTAGGAGCGGCCTTGAAATGTAGGTTCGGTGTAGGGCTCGGCGAGGGGAAAATTAGGGCTCAGTGTAGGGCTCGACGTCACCTCATCCACTATGATGTGTAATTCATTTAGGGTGTTGAATTGTGATGTGCGAAAGTAATTTGTAGTGGTCAGATGTGAAATGTGTGATGGTGATTGGTGATTGTTAAGGTTCAGAGTATTGGACTTTGGACATGTTCAAATCGAAGGTTGTGGGGATGGGGACTTCTGGGTATTTTTTTAATAAATTGCATTGTTGAGGACCGATGCTGAGGAATCTCTCCATATTTTAAAGGAATGCGACGGCATTATCAAAGTAGTTGTCGGGTCCCATCTCTATTTGTCCTTGTCTTGAGGCCTCTTTTCAAGTTGCAGTTATCGTCTGACCTATGCTCTCTTTCTTCTTTTATTTAATAGAGTGTAGGGACCTCCACTTGCAATTGTTTGTCCTTTGTGAATGTGGTCCCAAAAGTTAATTGTATATTTGTCCTCTTTTGTTGCAGAAATGGCGCATGATAAAGACTATCTTACTGTCATCGTTTACTACTGTGGAGATTTTGCGATTGGGGAGGATGAATGGGAGTATGAGGGGGGGAATGAGAGTACTATCTTTGTAGATATAAAGAAGGCATCTTATATTGGATTTGTTAGGGATATAGTGACATTTTTGCCTTATGGAGTACAAAAGTTGCTGTATTGTGTTCCTGGGAAAGGCTTGAGAGATGGTTTGAGAGTTTTGGAAGATGATAATGGTTTTAGGAATGTCTTATATCATTATCTTCATGGCGAAGAGGCGAAAGTATTTGTTGAAAACAATATTGATAGTGAGGACGAAGATGATGACAGAGATAACACCTAAGTAAGAGAAGGAGGAGATGGTATTCAAGCTAGTACTGAGGTTAGGGATAAAGTAGGGCATGATGGATAGGATGGGGAGGAGAGGGGCGCAGATACTGTTCACCAAAGCGATTGTGACATAGGTGATGTCACCATCACTGAATTAGATTGGGAAGTAGCTGAATCCAGTGACGGTGATGATGACGATGACAATGAAGGGTTGGCTGCTGAAGCTGAAAATTTATTAATCTTAAGTGACGCTGATGATGAGGAGCTTACATAGTCAAGGAAAAAACAAAATGGACTTTTTGTCAGATAGATTTGCAACTTTGCATGTAGCTAATGAAGTTCCAAACAGAGACGAAGGCTCTACAGATGTTGGTGTTGCTGGCTAGGTCCTGGAGACAAATTATGAAGAAAGCATCAACACCGCAACTTCCTAAGACGAAGTTGAAGAAGATCAACAAGCTGTACGTAGAAGGAAAAGTAAGTTTCCTTCTTATGATCCATTTGTTGCCTCTCCTACTTTATCAATAGGTATGAAATTTCATGATGCGATACAATTTAGGGAAGCTATACTGAAGAACTCCATTACTACACAAAGAAATATTGATTTCATTAGAAATACCAAGAAATTTGTAAGAGTTTGGTGTTCGCAGCAAAACTGTCCATGGAAGATTTACGATGCGTTTGTTAAGAAGAGTGGGTCTTTCCATATTAGAGTCTACCAAGAGGAACACACTTGTTCCATTAATTTTCAAAACAAAAGGGTAACAAGTGCATGGTTGTCCAAGCACTTCTTCGATCTGATCAAGCTGATGCCCGAGATGAAAATTACTAACTTTAGGATGCTAGTGAAGGAGCGTGTAGGCATCAATGTATCTAGGAATTAGTGCAAAAGAGCAAAGCAAAAGGTGATAAAGATACTTATTAGTCAGTATGCTAAGGAATATGGGCAAGTGTGGGAGTATGCTTGGGAGTGTAGGCTGCAAAACCCTACAAGTAGAGTGTATGTAGAAGTGGTTTAGAGACCACTTCCTAATCATGGGACCAAGTTCGATAAGTTCTATGTGTGCTTTGATGCATGCAGACGAGGATTTTTAGCTGGTTGTAGATGGATTATAGGATTGCATGGTTGTTTCTTGAAGGGCTTATGCAAGGGAGAATTGTTGGCAGCGATTGGAAGAGATGCGAATAACCAAATGTTCCCACTAGCTTAGGCTATTGTAAAGATTGAGAACAAGGACAATTGGTCCTGGTTCTTGAAAAATCTTATGGCTGACTTGGAGATAACAAACGAGGAAGGGTGGGCATTCATGAGCGACCAACAAAAGGTAATGCTTGCTTTTTGAAAAATTTAGTCAATAGTTTGCTTTGTAATATGAACATGTAATTTACTCTAGTATTTCTTACTTTGAATTATTGCAGGGATTGGTTCCGGCAGTAGCTGAGTTGTTGCCCCATGCTGAACATCGAATGTGTGCGCGGCACATATACGAAAATTGGGCAAAGACCTACAAAAAGGATAAGCTGTAATTGCAATTTTGGCAATTAGCAAAGAGTGCAAACATGGTTGACTTTAGAATAGCCAAAGAAGGACTACTTCAGTTGACAAAGGAAGGTTATGCTACCCTATTTCAACTAGAACTAAAGCATTGGTGCAGGGCATTCTTCAGTGAGGAGTTCAAGTGCGATAACGTCGACAACAACATTTATGAAGTATTTAATTCAAAGATAATAGATGCCAGATGCAAATCAATCATCTCAATGCTTGAAGATATACGAATTGCGGTTATGACTCGGCTGCAGAAACAAAGAGATGAGGCTGCAAAGTGGCCAAGACAATATGGTCCTAGGATTGCCAAGAAATTGGATGAGAACTTGGCTGCAAGTAGGCATTGTCATCCCATTTGGAATGAAGATGACGGATATGAGATAATGAAGGGTGCCAATAAGTATGTTGTCAATCTAGGAAGTAGGAAGTGTTCATATAGAGCATGGCAAGTAAGTGGAATTCCATGTGCACATGCCATATGTGCCATCCAGTTGAAGGGCGACAATACAGATGATTACATTGATGATTGGTACCATAAATCAAAATACCTTGCTTCCTATCAATTCATGATGCAGCCAATTAGAAGTAGCAAGTTTTGGGAGCCCATGGATCATGAAGCACCTCAACCTTTGCCACTGAAGAAGAAAATTGGAAGTACAAAACGAAGACGAAGAATGGCGAAGGGAGAGGTCTCGAGTCAGCAAAGAATGAGCAAGCAAGGTGCAAAGGTAACGTGCTCTTATTGTCACCTAGCAGGCCACAATATTAAAGGTTGTCAATTGAGGAAGCAACAACAACCGTTAAGGCAAGGTGAAGGGCCTAGTGAAAAGACAGTTGGAGAAATGCACACAGCAGGGCCAAGTGAGTCGACTTGTTCTTCATCAACAAGTAGAACCCCAGTAAGTCATGAAATTTATTTTATATTTATGTTGCTTTATCGTTTATCATAAAAATGTACATAATATCCTATTTGGCGTTGTATGTAATGTGTTTGTTAGGTCATAAGAAGAACCTCAGTAAATCATGAAACTGAACAACCTGTTCGAAGAAGGCAAGGTAGAAGACAGTCAGGTGAAGGATTGGCCCAAGCAGCATCACGGCCAGCTGAAGGATTGACCCAAGTAGCATTACGGCCAGCTGAAGGATTAGCCCAAGCAGCATCACGGCCAGTGCAGTCGACTATTCTTCAACAGCGAAAGAAATACCTAGTGGTAAATTCAACCATTTGTATTCAATTTTTCATTTTCTTTATATTATTATATGTCTCAATATTATATTTATGGTATCTTTTGGCCTCTTTCTCAGGTTCAAAGAAAGCAAGTTGGAACTCAACTGCCAACTGAAGAGCCATCACAAGAGCCACCTCAAGGATTATCACAGGGGCCACCAGAAGAATCACTGCAAGAGGCACCACAAATACCACCACCAGTACCACCAGAAGGCCCAACAGAAGGAGGTATCACTAAAGTTGAAGGGCTACACAGAATGACAACTAGAACAAGGCCAGGTGAAGGGGTAGCTACACAAAGGCCATCTAGAAGACGCCCAGCTGAAGAATTGGTCGAATAAGTCCCGGCTGTAGTTGAAGGGCCCAAGAAAGCATGAAAAAGAGCCAACAAATCACAAGTTCCTAAAAGTGACGCCCCTATTCAAACAAGAGGGGCACTTGGGAAGAGGTTAAGACAATATGGCTATGGCCTTTATACAGATGAGCGTACTGGAACAGTTATTCTCAATGCAAGTTTTATTGACTACATTTAATTTAATTTATGCTGTAGACTTTTGCTAACAATTTATTGTTTTTTTGTAGCATGGGAGAAGTTCAAAGGTTCTTATCTCAAGCCCAACTCAAGAATCAACGGCTGCACCAACAAAAAAGAAAACATCAACTGTGCCAACAAGAAAGAAGAGAAAGAACCTAGCTCCAGCTCCAGCTCCAACTCCAGTTCCTTTTGAATCAATTCGGCCTTGGACATTTGCAGCTCCATCTGAGTCGGTGGATACTGAGAAGGTTGAAGAAGAAGTTGCACGTCCAATTAGAAAGAGTGCAAGAATTATGAATCAAGTGAAAGGCCTATCGAAAGGAGCACGAACAGGGGGTGTCGTGCATATTGATTGATGAGATGAGATGTGATAGGATTTGTGGAGCTCAGGAGTCAAAACAGTTATGTAAACGTTGATGTTGTCAGACTTGCTATGGATGGTTATCTTTTTTTTTTCTTTAGTTTGTCATTCATTGATGTTGTCAGACTTAATTTCAATATCAATGAAATGATCTTGCGCTGCTTGTCAATTTATGTTGTTGTTTGTCATGGATTATGCTTTTACTTGCTGCTGCTGCTATTGGTGTTCTGTGGTGATAGCTGGAGTGCTGATGCATCTGATGGTGGTGGATGGTGATGTTTGGTGGTAGTGAGTTTGTTGTTGGGGTGCTAATATGGTGGCTGGGGTGCTAATGTGGTGGCTAGGGTGCAAGTGTGGCTGGTGGTGATGCCCGGTGATTATGGGTTTGTGGTGGGGGTTATAGGCTTAAACAGCTACACCTACACCTGGTACAAGTGTGCAATTTGCACATCTTACACCATGTATACTGGTGCAAGCTAGTGCAAGGCTCAGCTTGCACTAGTACCTTGTGCAGCAACACCACTAGCATAGTGGTGGCTGGAGCGCCTAGTGTGTAGTGTGGCTAGTGGTGATGGTTGGTGGTGTAGCCGGTGGTGGTGGCCGGTGCCATTTTTAGAGAAAACCCACAAAAAAATTGGCACTTAATTGGTCATATTCTAAAAAACTTGGCACTTAACTGTTTACTTTTAATTACAAGTGACACTTAACCGATCACTTTAATAATAACTTGACACTTAAGTGATCCTTTTTTCATCGCGACTAGCACTTAAGTAATTACCAAATACAAATTATGGCACTCGGGTAATCACTCATGTTTGTCTTGTGTATATGTTGGTCTGCATCAAAATAGAGAAGATGATTATGCATCAAAACAGAGAAGATGATGGTAATTTAACTTATGGCAACTCCATATGACAGCACAAACAACAACAAAGCCACAATGATCTTGTGGAACAACACAAACTTTTTCGCATCTTTCAAAAAGAAAAAAGCCTACGTTTAATCCAGAACAACACCATTTTTAACTATGGTAGTCGAAGAAACTTTTTCTCATTTTCAAGTACGTTACATTTCATCATAAAGTACAATAGACAACAAAACAACACCATAATAAACGCTTGGTAATACTTTCGTTCAATTTTCATCATTGAAACTTCATTCTTGAAAGGTTTAGTTGAAGATGCTTGAGCGTGCATTAAGACTTCATTCTTGAAAAGTTTAACTGAAGACGCTTGAGCTTGCATTGAGTCAACGTCGTCCAAGTCGTCCACGAACACAGATGGAGATTGCTGTCTTTTATGAAGTAGATCTAATATCACCTCTGTGACTCGGTCAGAGAACTTCGCATCAATCAATTTGAAGTATTTGCACTTCGACGCTTCTTTATATCGAGCGCATCCATAAAATCTTCTCCCATGATTGATTTGAGTCCACAATGTTCTTTTTGGACTCGATAACCCACAAAAACAGAAACGCTGGCCTTCTCCTTCGCTTCGGTGAGAGGAAATTGAGGCGTTGCTGCGAGTCCTGCTCTCCATTTCCAAGATTCGACGAAGGAATTTTGGGCAAATGAAAATTAGGGTTCGAGACTTGGATTCGAGCACTTCAATAGGGATTTTGGCCGATTTAGGGTTTTAGATTTGGGACATTTGGGGAGACGACGTCGTTTTTGGAAGATTTGTGGCTTTTATTATGCAAACGATGTCGTTTCTGGTGAGTTAGAGCCAACTCAGCTCTCCGGCGAGCCACGTAGGCAAAAAAAAACAATAAAATATTGCCACATAAGATTTATGGCAAGGGTCGCCGGAGGTGGCACTTAAGTGTCCCACTAGAAAAAGAAAGTAGCACTTAAGTGTATCGTTTTGAAGTTATGGCACTTAAGTGTCCCACTAGAAAAAGAAAGTGGCACTTAAGTGTATTGTTTTGAAGTTATGGCACTTAAGTATCCACCGTGCCAAGTTATGGCACTTGGGCTGTTATTCTGCCTTGTACAACTCTTTTGTTAATGATGGTGGACTATGTGTGCTAGATAAACCTAAACCAAGTTATGGATTATTGTGCTGTCACTAGCAAACCCAAATCAGAGAGCTATGGGAATAACAAGTTATCAATGCAGGTGCTGAGAACATAGACAATCTTAAGGAGGCAATTCTAGAACACATTCTATGTTTTCTTCCTATGACAACTGCTATTCAAAACACGTGTATTGTTGGAAAAGTTGCAAATATTTCTAGACATCTTTACCTTAGGTCCAAAAATATATCACTTTGGCAGAATCTTTTCTAAACTGAGATTATTGATTTACACAATGGAAATATCACTTACAAGGGATCACAAAAATTTAAGTAAAGATGAGAGTACCTTTTTCTGCTGTTATTCTAGCAGAACTTTTATTCTCTAAGGTGTGTCATATCTTTTGTTTTGCCCTGTTAGCCTTATCTGCGTCAGTCAGCTTTTGCAATAAACAAGATGAAAAATAGAAAGGTTATCACAAAGTAGTCATCAACAGGTGATGAAAGTCCATTTAATGTTGACAGGTCAATTAAAACAATCCTAGAACAAGATTCATACCTTCCTTGTTCTTTTCCTTTGAACTCGAAAAAGTGACGAGATTTGTGCATTGATCTCTTCTCACTCTCTCCAATAGATTCTTCAAATGATACGAGAATGATTGAGAGCTACCGTAACAAACAGCTTTTAAATCACTTTTCCAATATCTACATTTAGGATCATGGAATCCATTTTTCTGTAGCTGCTACAAAGATAATCATGTTTAGACAGCAAGGAAATATTAATAATGATGTTAAATTGATTTAAAACATGAAAGGAATTTCATGCTAGAACAAGCTAACTACCTCTACAATCCTAATAATAGTGTTTCTCATATCCTTGATAATTTGCTTTCAAGTGGTAAACAACTTGCAAGCAATGGTTCCGAGAAACTCCCCAAACCTCCAATAGGCTGCATTTTCTTCCCTAACTTAACAATGATGCATTTCCCAGGAGAAAGACTGTATACACCTGATAGACATGTAAAGCTACGCGAAATTCTAAATATTGAAAGATGGATCTAATATTATCAAACTAGATCAATATACGAACATTTTAGTATAGTATGATGAAAAATTACACGCTATATATGTAAGTAGGTCTTACCCGATGCATTCACATATGTAGTCTCTTCTTGAGGTTACTTAGTTTTAGTCTCTAAATTAGAACATAGCTCATCACCATTGCGTAATTTTTCAACCTTCTCTTCTAATTCACAGCTTATCTGCACTGCGCATGAACCCACATGAATGACCATGCGTCTTGTGTTTCCCATGGATATAAATCATCAAGACAGGAAGTACTAACAATTCTTAGAAAGAGATCGCAACTCGATTAAAATGCTCATCTATTATCTTCATTCGCTGCAGGCGAATGGTCACAAGAATATATGATAAGATCGTAAATGTAACAGAAAATGGCCACAATAAGAGAGGCAAAGCCACGAATAAACAGACTTCAACTCCTCCAAGTGAAACCCAACACAGAATCCTAAAGAAAATCCTCTTAAAAGTTCAAACCCTCACCAGACCGAGTCTTGTTATTCGAGACCAGGAATGACTGAAGAACAGCAGCCGCTTGCCAGTAGAATGAACAAAGAAGGAAAGGAGATATAGGCAGGTCGGAAAAGCTTGTTACTTCTCCTTACGCCAAGTCTCAATCACAGAATTGAGCACACTTTTGTGCTCTACCCTTCTTTTGCTTCTGCTTTGGCAGTTGAGCCACAAAACAGCTGCCTTCCATTTAGTATTTGACAATTAGAATAAACCATGAGAATATGTCTGAACACAATTCGCGGTGTTTCAAATAGATGCAGCCACCTGCTGTAACATTGACTTCACTCTCAAACTTCATACCTATTTAATCCCCAAGGGAAAACACCTCAAATGATTTTCCATACCTCCATCAGAACGAAAGCAGAATGCAAGAATGGGGATTAAGCTCAATGTAGTGGCTTATAACACTGCCATTCCCACCGTCGGGCTTGGACGAAGAGGACTCAACGTCGTTGTTGGCTCATCAAGCTCCTGTGCGAGGACTCGACCTCGTCGCGTTCGATCGAAGAGGAATTATGGGGACTCGACGAAGAAGAAGAAGGATACTTGGACGAAGAACAGGAGGATCGACAAATAAGAAGCGAACCCCACGAATAATATGGACACTTTGGACGAAAGACGGATGAAGAAGTGAACAAAACTTGAGAAGAAAACTCAATTATGGCTTGGAAATTTGGGCTGAATCTTAAACAACGACGTTTTTGCACACGGACCTTTTCTTTTAAGCTCTATGTCAGTAAGAGAGAGAAATGAATAAAAAAAATACCACGGTAGTATTTTCCATCAGTTAAATTGAATAAAATTAATAGAGGGACTTGATTGCATCAAATTGACAAATTTTACTATTTAATTATAGTTTTTATAAATTTTAAAATTTGATTACACTTTCATATTAAATTTAGGATTTCTAGTACACTTTTTCCAATATTAAAAGAATCAAATACTCGTTACACAACTCAAAAAAATAAAATTGCTAGGGAGGTGTTTCAAGAACACGACTCCAATTCAGGTGACTTATGTTTGCTAAAAAAAAAAAATCAAGTGACTTACGTCCTTGATAAAATTTTGCGTGTGGTTGGGGTCGACCAAGCAGGATGTGTGCTCTAGAAGCACCTAAAGTACTAATTTAATTTGTGGATGACGTATTTCTGCGTCCTCACCTACCTTTTACAGTTTGATTTAAAGCCACTTCAAATAGGAAATGAATTAGTCAATCTTCGAGGCATTCATTCTTTTAGTCGTGAAGGTTTCATTTCAGTATAGATTCAATTTCCGCTACTTATTTAACTTTTGATGTCGAGGTTGAGTCTTGATTTTAATTTCTTCTATAGTTTAGTCGATTGTGTCCATGAAAAAAATTCTTAATTTAGCTAGATTGGGAACAAACCAGTTTTCATCAAAGTTGTGATATACCTAAAAACACAAAATGTATTCATGCCTACGCGAAATCACATAGACGAAATTTCATCAACCTGCTTCGATAACTATGCTAGATAGAAAGGGGGGAAAAGGAGGAGGGAAGGCTTTATCTACTTGATTAGCTAATCTTATCATTTCCGGGTAATAGGTTATTTCTCTCACCTAGAAGCTTATATCTTAGGCGGCTAAAAGGTCAAGCCCATGACATATATTACTAATCTCATGAACTAGGTAGGGTATAAAATTGTCTACATTTGCTGGTGTGGAAAATTGAGCTCCCATGATGTGCTCAATCCACACACACAATTCCTTTCTTTAATCACTATGCGAATCCCGCAAGATTTACTATATTTTTACATGATATTGTTTCATCTTATGTATAGGTCCTTTCTCATAAATGCAGTTAACCTACACATTTGACTTTTGTCAATATCTAGTTTAGGAATTTAGAACATCTTATTCTAATCTCTTGTATGTAGTGTACATTGGCAAATAAATTAAACATGGTAAACATTAAGTTGATATACATTAATGATTGATTTGACTGCATAATTTGATCATGCTATTCCTTTTCTAAAACTTTCTCGATAGATTGATTGTAATTTTATTTTTCAGGAATTAAGCTCTCATTGGACTTGTCCATGTTTTAGACTCTAGGGTTGCATTTGATAGACTGGATAAAACTCCGGATATGATAACTTTTATCCTATCTGGTGTTTGGAGTGACGTGAATTCCGGATATGACCGGGATTTAGTTAGGATAAAAAAATCCACCTCGAGGGTGGGATAGACCCGAATAGAATATGTGAAATTTGAAAAATAAAATTTCTTTCACTCCCTCCCCTCTTCCTTCGTTGCTACAGTTCAAATTTGGCCAAAGTTGTGGCAACCTTGGGAAGACAAAGCCAACCATATCTGGTCGGTGACACCGCTGTGTTGTGATCGACGAGGTGAGATCTGGAGCCAGGGTCCATGGTCGAGCCACCATATTAGTCGTGGCAGCTCGCAGTTGTTGGCCGTCCGTGGCCAAGCCACCTCTTCATGGTTGCCTGCATAGATATAGAATGAGAAAAGCAGGGAAAAGGAACGGGCAAAAAGCTCAAGCGTTGCCTAAGATTATTTCGATAATCTCTAAAAAAAACTGCCCTCATCCCCTTTATTTCTCCAAATATCATCCCGTGCTCTCTCTTCTGTTCAACACACGCCAAAGACACAGATTTGACAATATCTTCCTTAAATGATCGACCCAGTAACTTGACATCTCCGGCAAAGTGCAATGTTGGGATTTTTCTCGAGTTCATTTATTCATTGAAGATCCACACGATTGTCTATCTCCGATAAAAAGATTTACAATTTGCCTCACTTTCCGGCAATTTTTCTGCCTTTTCTTTCCTTTGTGGAAAGTTGAGTTGAGCGCTTACGGTCTCCTCCTTTGCTTCATGAGGAAGAGAGGTTGTTTTATTTCCCTGGTTTATTTTTAGTTTTAGTTCTGTAAATCAAATATTTACTTGGATAATATTTATTTGAATTAATATTATATCCGAATGTCAACAAACATTGGATTGGATATTTAATCATATCCTATTCTTATCCTATCCGACATTATCCTATCCAGCAAAAATGTCCGGACGACCACATGCAGCCTATAGGCTTGTGAAGATTTGAAGACCACTAGCGTCACTCTTGTTGGCATGCGAGGAATGAAGTAGCATATCATTTAGTGGATCAATGCACTAAAAGTGCCTAAGATAAGGTACATCATTATAATTAAAAAACAATATTATAAAGGCGCAATCAAGCTATAAATTCATTTGAAGTAGTTTTTTGATGCAAAGTTTAACTTGATGCTAATGGTTTGATATTAGATTGTGAGTATGACAAAACTCAGTTTCTCAATCCCATGCTCGAGCTGAATTCTATATAGCATGTGTTTGAGATTAAACTCAATTATTGATAATTTGAAAACTAAATCACAATGTGAAGCTTGAACTCTATCTCTAGCCCTCGTAAAAAAATTGAAAATAAAGTAATATTTTTCTTTCATTTTAATAACATTATAATACCTCACCCATCCAATGTGCGACTCTAGATGTTACCAACTCATCAACTTAAATCACAATGTCCTCATCAGTGTTGATTGCCCCCCAGGTGATGCTTCTTCCATTCAATGTGTGGCTCAATCCATCATTGCTACTTTTGCCATACTTGAAGTCCTTTAGGATATGCAACTTGTTCAAGGTTTCTCGCCCTAACAATCACACCCCACCCTCATTATACTAGGTATGGGCCTAGTCCGTTCATATACCATGCACCTACTAAAGGGGAGGGATATGTTGACAAACATGAACATCACATACTTTTATGTATAGGTTTGCACTAATTCAATTCGCATGTCATGATATCCATAACTTGAAATTTTCATATGCATGGTTAGAGGAAGTTTTCACTAGTCAAATACGAAGGGAATATAGTGCTTTTCATGACATTTACAATCTTAGGTAATGCATTTTAATATATTAAGTGAATTTATTAAATCAATTTTTCTACTAAGATTAAAATTTAGCTTGTCGCGACCTAACCCCTCGTGAGGAAGACTATTAGGTTTAGGGGCATTGTCAATTTCGGTTCAATGGCCTTCTATTGACTCAGGCTCTCTTAAGCCCATACATCGCACGATACTGAGTGTTCACATTTTTAATCAATTAAGCTTATGCGAATTGTGATTAAGGAGTCGCCACTAGCTCTTTTAAAATCGATTAAAAACCCAATAAGATATGGGAGAATATCTTACTATTCACGCAACTAGAGGTTCTAAACTTTGGGTACTTGATTACGTTAGCCCTAAGGCTAACGCCCTTTCGATACCTAATTTAATTGTGTGCCAACTGACGCCATAGTAGTCTATTAAAAAAAAAAATCTAAGGTTCATCTTAACCATTCAAAAACAAGAAAGGAACATCCATATATTGAGAGCCGTAATCAATTATATTCATGAAAGAAAGCACACAAGCATTATAATATCGTTCCAACAAATGAAAACAAGAGAACACAAAACTAAAAAAAAAAAAAAAAAAATGTAAGGCCCTATAGGCTTATCCAATTTTAGGTTTTAATTTCTAAGGCTTATCCAATTTGTTTAAATTGTTTAAATTTTTATTTAATTTATTTTATCAATTAATTTTTTATTTATTTCTAATGACTTTTCTGATTTTGTTAATTTTCAATGATTTTGTACAATTTCTAAGTTTTTTATTGACTTTCGAATTTTCGAAATTTTTTATTATTTCCTAAAAAAATTTTAAATTTTTTTATCATTTTCTGATTTTTTATTTTTTAATTTTTGATTTTCGATTTTTTGAAATTTATTATTTATTATTATTATTATATTCGGGGAACGGGTTCGGACCGTTTACCCAATCCGACCTGTCAACCGAATCCTACCCGGTCGGATTAAAAAACGAAAAAAAATTCGATTTATTAATTCTTAATGATTTTCTTAATTTCTTTTAATCTTCTTCCCTGTTTTGTCTCTTTTCCCTTCACCTTCTTCTTCAGCCTTGCGCCTTCTTCTTCCCCGATTCTCTTTTCCTTCTGCAACTTAACCGAACCAGAATTATCGGCGACGAATCAACCTCTACACGCGTCGTCGCTGGCACCCACATCACCACCGAACCAACACCTACCGACGTTCACTTACTCCGACCGACGGCCACCAACTCCGGCCGCTTACTCCGGCGACCACAACAATTAACGGAAAATATACACACGAGATTACTTTCTTCCATCCTAGCCTTTCTAGCAAGCATCTAATCACCAGTGCACTATAAATCGAAGAGATAAAATGACTGGGTGGCTTTGAATCTCAAATTTCGCCGGCGAGGGATATCTCCGACGAACAGCTTTGGGGCATGAGGATATGTGTGCTTGTTGAACTCGAACACAGATTTTTCATCACATGCGTAGAAACACAGAGAAAACGCTAATATTAGGCCAGATTCAACTTATACAGAAGCAAAAGCAAATCGATCTTAAGATTCAACGATGAATGAGTTTCGGTCTTCTCTCGAGCATTTTGTCGAGCGACTGATGTGCAATCTAAAGGATGAGTTCCAGAGAGATATTCGATGCAATTTTCGTGTCAAAAACGATGTATAAAAGCCTGAAACATCATATTTTATGTCAACCCAATCTTAGATTATCACGGTTCACTTAAAACTTTCTTCTAGAGTTCGGTGTTATTGAGTATCACATATTTCATTCAGGCAACACGTCGAACAGATGGCACGCATTGAAGGACACGAGCTTCAGACTTCGATTCACAGCATTCGTTAGTCCAGCCCCGATTCGTCAACCTTCAAAACATCAAGAATCATCCTAAACTTGCTTCGGTCTGTCAAGATTTCGATGAAAAAGTTCGACTCAGACAAGCATTTCCGGCCAAAAAACAGGGATAAAACAGGGGCTTCGGGAACAAGGCCCCTACCTGTCTTTTCATTGAGTCAAGATCTCGATCGGCGACGGCGAGGAGCGACTACTTGGGCTCCTTCTTCGGCTGCAGAAAGACCGCCGAATGGGTAAAGGCTGGCTGACGAACCGACCCTTGACCGGAGCTTCCGAAACCATCGGCGGGCTCCGGCGATCGGGTTCTCGGTCACTCCCCACCTTTGCGTCTCTCTCCTCTCGCCCCCGATATGCCTCGGCCGAGTCTTCTCTCCCTCGCTCACGTTGCGCTCGCTTGAGGAATCTTTCTGTTACGCCTTCGCCAGCTCATGGATTCTAGAAGGTTCGGACTTGGTCACGTCACGGCTTCTCACGCCTCCTTGCGTCACTCTTTCCTCTCTCCTCACAGATGCTATCATGCTGGTTCTCGCAAACCAAGGGGAAGAAGTGACATTGGGCTGGGCCTCTTTTATCTTCTTTTTTCTTTTAATTCTAATGGGCTTTGAAGAAAACAAAAAGTAAGACATTTGGGCTGGCCTTTTTTAGTTCTGATGGGCTATGAAAGAAATAGATTTAAAAAAGAAGTAAAAGATGGGCCGAGGGGATTAAGGGAAATGGGTTGGACGCCTTGGCGTAGAGGGCCGAAGATTTTGTTAAGTGGGCTAGGCAAAACAGACCCGCTCGATTTTTTATATCCTTTCTTTTTTGGGTAATTTTTATTTATTTTTTGTGCAAAAAATGGATACTTGAGCGGACCACAAAATTCAGGTATCAACATTGCTTATTAGATTTCATCGCCTTTTTGCAGTCTACTTATTTGAAGTTATAACATCTCTAAGGTTCAAGTATTACGGTTATACCATCATTCACAAAAACTCTTTGCATAGTGACATTAAAATTGATACTTGTGCCTCTTCATGTGTGTTGCAACCTTGTCCTATGGGCAAGTTAGTGTGATCTAGTGTTACTATAATTACATTGTGTCATTTGATGTCAAAGCATCGTTGAAAGAAGTATTTTGACAACAAAGGCTTTTGAAACAATCATTTCAGTGATGAAGATCATGAGGGGTAGGCGCTTTTGGCAAGAAGGTTGTATGTGATGAAGCTTCTCTATGTTAGATGGATCTTTGAATTTGAAAGATCTATTAGAGATGTAGATCAATTTTCCCACTAGATATATGTCTCTAGAAATTGACAAGTAAAATTAGTTGATTCTAGTTTAACGAGACACATGTGGTTCTAGAGAAGCGGAAAATAAAAGAAAAATGTATAGGGCGTACAAGGGCAAGAATCACCCTTTCAAGGCAATTTAGTTGCTTATAGTTTAAAGGGACACATGTCATTTTGGAGGAACAAAAAAAGAAAAGGAAAAACGTTCGGGCGTGCAAGGGCAAGGATCACCCTTTGAAGGCAATTTAATATAAAAGAGCATATAAAATTCCAAGCTCATTCTATTTACTCAAAAGGTTGATGAGAGATTGGAATTGACAATGTTCAGGATAAGGAGGATTTTAATGTTATAAGAAACTTTCTTTTGATTGTTGCCTACTCTTTTGATTGCGAGGTGTATGGTAGTCAATGAGTGATAAGGTTAAACTTGTCCCTGGTGAAAAAGGAAGTGCACACCTCGCTTAAAATTGCCAATGTAGGGCAATTTTCAGAAAAAATTGATTGAAACGACTATATAAGAAATTCATAAAAAAGTGTAGGATTAAATTGACAAAATTGAAAAGTTTAAAACTGAATTATAAATTATATCATAAGTTTAACAAATTATAATGATTGACATATTGGTGAGGGCAATGTTTATTCCGAAGTAATGGGAGCGGATAAAAAATGATTTTATTCGGGGATTATTGTTGGGTCCTACTCGATCCTTGTTGGGACTTTTTTTTTTTTTTTTTTTATGTCAAGAATTCCAAGTGACCTTGTAAATTCAAATTTCGATTGGCTATATTCCAAGTAAGACGGATTTTCCATAATAGTTTCTTTGCTTTTGACATTCACCGGCCTTCTATACTTACCTTGAGAAAGGCAAAAGCCAATCAATTTTTCTCTGGCAAGCTTTCGATGGATTTCAAAGCCTTGATCCTACTTTCCAGGGATTTTAAAGCTTCAACTCCATTTTTATTTTGAAGCCGAGTCTTTTCACCAAGTCTATAGATGTTCTTTTGCAATAGCGCCATCCTATGTCTTGTAGATTGTTCACTTTCTGGCTACAAGACTATCTAAATATCTTGACAATACCTTGTTCCATGATCTATTCACTACTTGCACTTAGGTCTTTCAAATTGCCGTAAGTACAGAACGCTCAAAGGAGCTAATGGCCCTCGCCAACTCGACTCGGTGTTTGCTCCTTCATGATTCACGATTGTAGATCAACCGATGCCCGAATGTTTTACATCTTTCCACAGTACCTAGAAGAAAAAATGTTGAAATCAATAAGTTGTACATATTATCCACACTTAGTTGAAAACAATACACTCATTTTAATTTTAAAACATGCGTAACCCTACTGATTAAAGTCCCGACATGAGGCCATGTTGGGTATGATGCCTCTAACTCTATCGTGCCTTCTACTCGTCTGACATACGCTCCACCTATGGATTGTCACGTCCCGATCCTCGAGCACGCATACATCCTTCTACTTGGTCAATTTTATAATGCGATATCTTAGAACTAAGTATCGCCGACCCTTTCGTTTATTAAGCACATGTGGAAGTAGTTATAAATCTCCATACAATAAAGCAATGTAATAGAAAAGCAATGCCATTATTTCCATATTTAAATTCACATCCATACTTTTATACAAAGCATAACTCAAGGTACTTCACAAAACTATTTGTAACTTTCTGGTATCACACTATTCACATTTAGACAGGATTCACAAAAGAGGATGAGATCTCAGTCCTCATCCGGGTCATACTCAGGATCATCCCGATCCTTTTCTGACTCTTCTTCACTAAGCTCACATCCTTCGAGCTCCTTCAAGCTCTTCATTTTTTACCGACTCATCGTCCTCTTTTAGTTCCTTTTTCACAAGCTCATCTACAGGCTTGAAATGTTGTCCTACAACCGGAATGAGATTATGTCTCAGCAAGTTCTACCCTACTAAGACTCGATTAGGAAACCACTACACTAACCGGGCTGCCTATACATACACGGGTCGGAGGACTTACCTTGGCCTTAGATTCCACCTGTATATTAGCACAATTCAATAGACACCCTAGCAATCATATCACAGATCGATATCTCAATCAATCGACCTAATCGATTATATGTCAATCGGACCATTTGAGGTCAAATCACTTCTCAACATAAAACCTCTCATTTGCACTCTCAGTCACAGAGCTACAGTAATGCTCTTGGGCGTTGTTTTCGCCAAGGTGACATATGTACTGGACATCACTCGTGCGATCTTTAAGGCATCGTTTTTACTAGTGATATTCTTAATCATCGAACCATATATGTCTATAATGATGCATGTAGTAGACAGCACTCGTGCATTCTTTAAGGCGCTGTTTTCACCAGTAATTTCCTTATCACCAAACCACTTATGTCTATACTAATGCAGGTAATAGACCGCATTCGTGCGTTCTTTAAGGCGCCGTTTTCACTAATGATTTCTTTATCACCGAACCACATATGTCTATACCTCGTACCTGATCGGTCTCAGCCAATAATATTCTTAGTTCAATCTTCCGATTCCTTCCGCTTTACAACTCATCAAAGCATTATAAATGCTAAATAACCATACTTAGCTATCTACTGATCAATCATTCAATTTCACTCAATTTCAATTAATTTAGGAATAATTCCTCAAATTGCACAATTAATTCAATTCAGCACAACGTATAGCTCAAATAAATAAATGGACTGCACCACGACAATCAACACGAAATTTCAATCGTCGACTATCCTAACCTAATTTCCGAAAAATAAATAATTAAATAATTAATTTCGAAAATTAATAAATAAATACTAAAAATCCAATTTAGGCCCATAATGCCTAATTGAAGCCCGATAAGGGTCGGGAAAAATCCTGAGATGTATTCAATAAATAGTATAGGTAGTTCTCTAGCTAAATACACTAATCACCTAACTAATAAGCAATGCAATTAACTAATAATCACTAATCCATTATAATATAACCACATAATTACAATTAATTAAATCTAATCAACCCTTAAGCATAATTAGTCTACTAAGCAAGGATTAGTGAGATTACTCACTTGGCAAAGAGAAGACTGGAACACCGCGATGGCAACGCAACGGCGCGACAGCGGCCGAAATCGGGCTTTCGACAACACCGGCTTGGACGAGGCCTTAAACTTGGGCCCAACAAATCTCAGCCCAACTGAGATTTGTTCTTGCACTGGACTGGGCTGCGATTGGGCTTTCTTCGCGGGCCGGACTTGGGCCGAAGACTGCTGGACTTGCATGGACCAAGCTGCACTTAAATGGGCTGAGAGATCTTGAACCAACTTTCCATAGCTGGGCTTGAAACATTCACGTGGGCTGAACTCCAAAGCCAAAGATGGGCTGCGGGCTTGACTGAAGATGGCTGCTACAATCCACTAGGTTGGGCCTCGGCTTTGCTGGACACGAAACAAATTCGCTGGACTGAATTTGCGTGGGCCGGGTTGCGCGCGAACAGAACCGGCGAAGGAGCAGCGGTCTTCGTGCATTGCTGCAGGGGAACGTCGGGCTTCTCGCGAGCGGTTGGTGGACGCGCGGACGAAGAGGAGAGAGGAAGCGGGCATGTGGCAGCTGCTGGAGTAGCTTCGGTCAACAAGATGGAAGAGTTCGCTAGTTTCGTTGTCTCGGTGGAGCTTGCTGGCTTACACGGAGTTAACGTTGGTGGGATGGAGCGGCTACGGTTGACTCGGTGGGCTGGCGTTGGGGCTTCGTGGGTGGAGGCTGGCACGCGGCAGCTTTTGGGAATTGCTTCGGTACTGCTGGACTTCGATGGAGCTGAGGAGAACAAACCGAAGTGGAGCAGCGAAGGGGTTCTTTCGGTCAACCATGGGGAAGGGGTTTCTTTGGTTTGACCGGGGGGAAAGACGTGGCAGCAAATGGCTTCTGTGGAGGGAGAAATATGTGGGGCTGTCGTGAGGAAAAATGGAGGGATTTAGCTACTTGACGGACAGAGAAACATGAAGAAAAAAATGAAAAGGGAACAGGAGCAGAGCTGGACACGGTGATGCAGGGACTTCGCACGAAGAAGAAGAGGGCAATCAGTCGGTGGCTTGACTTGCGAGAGAAGCCGAAGAAGAGGGAAACAAAAGTCCAAAAACAAATATCTAAAACCATCATTAGATTGCCAATTAGTCTTCAAGCTTATCCACTTGTTCCCCAATACTTTCTTGCCCATTTAATCACAAATAATCCAATTTAATGACAAATGTTGCACCCCTCCATCCCTAGCTCCGAATTTCCTTAATTTAGGATTTCAATTTCATCCTCAATTTCTCAAATTAGAAGTTCAATTTCTCCGAAGAAAAATCCCACACATCTCCACAAGTTCCCATCATCCAATAGTTCGGCTTAGAAGTCAAAATTCCCTTCAAATGGGCTAAACCGAATTTCCGCTAATTTTCTGCGATGTCCGAAATGATTTTTCGTAAAAATCCTGAACTTGACGGAATTTCTCCGAAAGATAGGACGACATCTTAAAAATGAATTGTGATATGCTTGAACATCCGAATTCCGAAACCGAATTCAATTTCGTGGTTAAAATCAATCGAATGTGATTTTAGTCCGATTCGACCTATCGGGTAGCTTTTAGGGATTTTACCACGGTTATATTCCTTAACGGCTTCACCCAATAGATTTGTTAACTCGTGAGTGATTAGCTCAGAGAAAAAGGACCATAGGCGCGCCAGAGAAATGCCCATTGCGCGCCAGAGAAATGCCCATTTCATATATTCGGGACGGGGTTGAAATTTGGAATGTCACATGGATGGTGTCTCAAATTTTGAACATGCTAAATTAAAGATCAATGTGATCTCCATGGGCTGAAAAAGGAAGAAATCATGTATGTTTGGTGCTGTCCAATTATGTTCAAACCTAACAAAGTTCGGAGCTTCCGGAAAAGGATTATCGGCCCGAATCACATTTTGGTCATCAATAAGCAGAGTGCTTTCGGTCTCATATTCGGACCCAGGAGTGGTTTTAGAATTACAAGAGATTTTGAGGGTTTTCTCGCCAAGAAGTGTATACACGGTCGTTTCTCCATGATATAATTACTATAACAAAACGTGATAATCTTCAAGATTTTTCACTTGATATGTTTTCCCTTTAAAAAGGAAATTTTTTCTAGTTAGTCTTTAAATTAGTAGGTTACCAACATAAACATCACCGATATTTAATTTTTGTTAAGTTTGCATGTGAATGACAGTATAACTTGTAATTCACCAAGCAAAATCCTAGTTGATAGATAAGAGTTTCATACCTTTGGTCTAGTTACTTTATCTGAACTTAGATCATCACTTGGATTCATACATAATTCATCTTTTCTTTATTTGCACTTAGACTAAGTTGTAATTCGGTGTTATGGGCAATTGTTCTCGAGTGTCCCTTTTAACTGTGTCATGTATGAATTCGGCCAAGCTAGGTTGAATGAATTTGCCAAACATGAGGACATAATAAGTTACCAAAAATGTGAAGTGCGGGAGCTAGAGAAAAATAAGATGCACTTGACCAATCTTGGACAGTCACAAACAACACGAAGACTCGCACTGAGTTTGTGCTCTCAATTTCCTTGTATTTTCGCTTTCATGCACTTTTTTCTCTATGTAATTTCCTTTTAGTGATGTCAATTTTTAATTCTGTGTATTTCCTTTCAATACAATATCAATTTCAAAGCAATTTACATTTTCTCCCGGGACACTTCTTGAAATTAAGATCTAATTCATTTTCTCTAACCTACCTATTTTCCATGTAATTCATTGCCTTGATCCAACTATAAAAAAACCAATCTGAATTCAAATCAAATTTTTACGATGAGTTTTTTTCGTCAAGCATGTAGATGCTCAAAATCTAGTTATAGAAATCCATCATGTCTTGTAGGTTGTCCACTTTCTACCTATAGGTTTCGTAGATATCTTGACAATATTTTGTCTTGTTGTCTATTCACTACTTGTGCCAAGGTCCTTCCAAATTGATCATCTAAATTCAAATTTCTTTGACCACAATACAATGTCATACAGTTTGTTTACCTTCTCCAATTTCGAGGTTTATCAATACATTTGACGTTTCATCAACATACCTCTCCAAATGTACATATCGTTAGCTTTTGATTATTTGTCATCATTAAAATAATCCATGTTGAATAATTTTTAAAGAGTGATACTAGATAATCACTCAAGTGCCCTTTTGGGACTCTAGGACAAGTGGAATCAACTAGAAAATTCAAAAACATTGCTAGAGATGCTAAACATTCACATACAACGACTTTTATGGAAAATCTAGATGGGTGACATACTATCTATCCTAGTAGGTATGAGTGATTGTTGACACATGATTTTTAGTTGACGCATCATTAAAAGAGATGAGTCCAAATTCGGAGTCAATTTTGGGAGATTCGCTCAGATGCATTCTAATTTGGTCGATTTGGCATGTTCAAAGATTAGAAAGCCCAACTAAAGTTCTTCAATTTATGTAATTCGACTTGGCCCATTTTAGACTAGAGTGCAATTGAAGTAATTGAGCTTCAATTTGGCCGGTTGAGATTCAATTGAAGATGTGATCTAGGTTGTGGCCTCGCTTCAATAGGAATTCAATGAATTTGAATATGTTGTGCACAATTAGTAGACTTGAGATAGCCCAATTGCATCTCATTTGAACCGATTCATATAGAAATATTTGATTTCATTTAAATCGGGCAAAACCAGGAAAAAAAAAAAATAGAACAAAATAAGGACAAAAAGTCAACCAGTCAACCTGGCGTTGACCAGATTCGACCGGCTAATTTTTCTGGCCATCTTTTGGTCGGAAACCACCATCTGCTGGCCCACTTCATGGCCAATGCATCCGCGCCCTTAATTTTCAAATTTCCAATTTTGTTTTGGATTTTATGAAATTTGCAAATCGACCCCCCATGTTATGAAAATTGCAAAAAAAAGACAACAATTAGTACATGATTGATCATCATCCGTTCGAATGGATCATGGCCATTGAAATAGATGTGTTCAATTAGGGTGCTCTCAACAAATTTAACAAATGAATTAGCTAGGGAGATCCAACCTTAGCCTTTGGACTAAGATTTGATCTTGCCCTAAACTGTATAACTAACTTTCCCTCCAAAATTGAGGGGGACTCATAATTTCAGATCTACTTTCTCTCGCTAAAATTCTCTCTCTACATCTCTCTCTCAATCCATCTCTGAAAACGCGGTTGAAAAAAAGGGGGAAGCGAAGCAAAATTGTGGGAGGAACTCTCTCTCGGAACCAACTTTTCGCTAGTTCTTTCTCCCGCAAAAATCATCTCCACCGACTCATTCTCTCTCTGGTGCAAGAACTCCACAGATTTTCTTTCCTCTCTTTGATTTGTCTTTGATCAGATCAATAGAGAGTGAAGGAGAGAATTCCACTCATTCTCTCTCTAACACCTCATATCTCCACTCACTGTCTCTCCTAGGATTCACATCAAATGAAGATTGAAGAAACTCTTGGTTGCTATTTAATTGCCACATATGATTTCTGGCCGGCTTCGCCAGAGGTGGCACTTAAGTGTCCCACTTTTCTTAAGTGTAACTTTCGTAAATTATGATACTTAAGTGTTTCTTTGTGCCAAGTTATGGCTCTTGAAGAGATCTTTTGCCGCTAAACTTGAACCAAATTATATGTATGCATGGAGATAGATAAAAAAAAAAAAAAAATTATTTTTATGTTGTTTGGTATTAAGTATCTGATTTTTGAGAGCATCAATGAATTTCATGAATTGTTTCTTTCTCTTCTTTATTGTCAAATGTTGACCTTGGCATCCCCTTTCCACTTTTTCACTTCTTCTCCTTATTGTCTCGAATTATTTGGTATTGGAGCTGAAAAAATTGATTACACTCGAGTCCTATTTTTAAACGGATGATGAGTTTGTCTGACCTAGGCATATTTATTTCCTTTATCGTGAGGCTCAGCTACATTAAACTATAAATAATATATCTCCTTAATATTTTTTTATCCGTTGGCGTAGCTTATAGTAGAAAATGGAGAGAGCTAAATATGAAGTAAATTATATGCATGCACGGAGATACGTACCAAAAGAAGTTTTGTGTTTTTTTTTTTTTTTTGCTTATTGAATATTTAATTCTCTGTGCATCCAACCAATTCAATGAGTTGTGATACAGTCCAATTACCTTAAGACTACTTTTGTGGCACCACTCAATGATTATGTTTGTGTTTTCAAGATGCCTTTTGCATGGTTAAAGTTGAAAAATGGGACAACCCACCAGAGAATTTCATGTGCTTGACCCAAAAAATACTTTAAGTTTTTTCTTTTAGGATAGTCATAGGTAACTTCCGACTTAGTTTCTCTCATTTTTAACTTAACATCCCATCAACTAAGAAGCCTCAAAAAGTTCCGACCCCATAAGTCTCTTGTCCTCTTCATGTCTCTTTCCTCTCTTTTTATCTTTTATGAATCCTTCATTGAGTCACTCACAATTGAGTTGAATTGTCAAAAAGGCAAACAAAAAGTTGTGGAAAAACATGAAAGAGATAAAAATCATGCACGAGTCTCTCCCCTTTAGATTTTGCCAACATATAATAGAGTTGTGCCATGCGTTTTACTAGCCTAGTATGCTAGGAGAAGGCAGTGACCTCCCTCTAGGTGGGATCCCAGGGCTAGAAGCCCTATGGCCGGAGAGCCTAATGGGGCCATTATCCCGTTTTCCTCCCCTCATTTCCCTGTAAATGGGTTGTGGGGAGGCACCCTGGGATGGCCTGTTCAGGGTGGAGCAGTTTAAAGACTTGCTCAGGTCTAACTTGGGCTCGGGGGAGGCTTGGCCCACCTCCCAAGGCTTCGTTTCCTTGGGATTGTCTTCATTGCCTTCCCGGGCTTGTTCCTTGGGTTTCTTGTGGGGAAACCCTAAAGATAAAAGCCCCATACAGGGCCCACTTCCTCCCCTTGGGGGGCATCTTACGGGCGTTAAGCCCAGCCGCTATATTTTTCTTGGCACGGAGCTGCCAATACCCCGATCCTTTTTATGTCTCCTTGGGGCTACGGGGGCTACCCCCAAGGCGACCCTCTTGCCTCGGCTGGTTCCCTTCTCAGTGGGGAGACCCCCGGGGAACCCCTTCATCGACAGGGGAGCAATTTAAGGACTTGCTCAGGTCCACACGTTTTCACTTTTTCGTGCGTTTACATGGGGAATTTCACAAGGAGTTAGAGTTGAAGCTTCATGTGTTCATTACATGGGCATGGCTAGAACATAGCGAACTTACTCCAAGGGTTTTCACTCTCCTTGCGCTTGTCAATGTGAAAATCTGTCCTCACAACCAATATGCTATTTTTGCTGCTAATCTAAAAGTTTATTCTACAACTGTGAAAGGATAGGCCAAATCAAGATAAGAAAAGCATTGGAAAACTTGTCAATAGTAGAGTTCTTGTTGGCGGGACAGATAAATGTAGGATGGGAATCAAACTATTTATTTGAGTGACCCTTATTTGTTATTATCTTATAAGAATATTCGCTATCCACTAGGTCGGTTCTCATTGTAGGTTCTTATAGATGAAAATTACACCAAAAAGTCCTTAATGTTTGGCCAAATATGCAATCAAGTCCTAAATTTTGAAATTGTGTAATCAAGTCCTAAACATTTTTTGCCGAGTGCAATTTAATCCTTCGACAAGCTCATAACTAGATTTGCTAACGTCGATTCCAAAATTTGACATGGCACTTTGTAATTTCTTTCTACATTGGTGTTAATGTGGTGAAGAAAGACCAAAGAAATTACTAAAAAATCAAAGAAAAACTAAAAAAAAAAAGAAATAAAAAACTAAAGAGAAAATAATAAAGAAGTGTTGTGTTTTTTTTTTTTTTCTTATTGAAGATTTGATTCTCTATGCATCTAACCAATTCAATGAGTCGTGATACAGTCCAATTACTTTAGATTACTTTTGTGGCACATCTCAACGAGTATGTTTGTGTTTTCAGGATACCTTTTGCATGGTTAAAGTTGAAAAATGGGACTACCACTAGAGAATTTCATGTGCTTGACCAACAAAATACTTTAATTTTTTTCTTTTAGGAAAGGCATAGACACCTTCCGACTCAATTTCTCTCATTTTCAACTTAACATCCCATCAACTAAGAAGCCTCAAAAAGTTTACAACCCCTTGCAAAAGTCTCATGTCCTCTTCGTGTCTCTTTCCTCTCTTTATCTTTTTTGTGTTCTTCATCGAATTACAATTGAGTTGAATTGTCAAAAAGGCAAACAAAAAGTCGTGGAAAAACACGAAAGAGATAAAATTCACGCACGAGTCTCTCCCCTTTTGCTTCTGCCAAGTAGAGTCGTGCCATGCGTTTTCAATTTTTCTTGTGTTTACATGGGGGATTTCACAAGGAGATGGAGTTGAAACTTCATGTGTTCATTACACGAGCATGGCTAGAATATAGTGACCCCACTCCATGCATTTTCCCTTTCCTTGCGCTTGTTGGCATGAAAATCTGTCCTCACAACCAATATGCTATTTTTGCTGCTAATCTACAAGTTTATTCTACAGCTATGGAAGGATAGGCCAAATCAAGAGAAGAGATGCATTGGAAGACCCATCAATAGCAAAGCTCTTCTCGTGGGAGAGATCAAAGTAGGATGGGAATCAAACTATGAATTTTTATCTGAGTAACCCTTATTTATTATTATCTTATAAGAATATTTGCTATCCACTATGCTAGTTCTCATTTCAGGTTCTTATAAATGAAAATTAAACCAAAAGTCCCGAATGTTTGGCCAAATATGCAGTCAAGTCCTAAATTATGAATTTGTGCAATCAAGCCTTAAATGTTTTTTGTTGAGTGCAACTTGATCCTTCCGACAAGCTCATAACCAGATTTGCTAACGTGGATTCCAAAATTTGACATGGCACTTTGTAATTTCTTTCTGCATATGTGCTAATGTGGCGAAGAAAGATCAAAGAAATTATTAAAAAAATCAGAGAAAATCTAAAACAAAAGGAGGCAAAAACTAAAGGAAAAAGAAATTTGTAGAGAGTGAAACTGTCGATGAAGGCTGTTCGAGAGTTTGGACATAGCGGAACTGCCCCACTTATAATGGCCATGACATTGTACTTGGCACAGACCTAAAAATTATTGAATTAGATAGCTTAATTTTTTAGAATGCTGTGTTGATTCAATAAGCTTATAAAAAATGAGAGATTTTACCTCCAATCAGAGATGTAGAATGACTAAAGGGAGTAATCACGAGCTGAGCTTGCCCCTCTTGAAGGTATAACCATTGACTATTTTCTTTCTTCCTCTCTTTTGAAGATTCTAGAATGTTTGCACATATATAGTCATCATTTTGGCCCATTTCAAAGAGATCAACTTGTACTGGAAAATGTAGAGAGCTAAACGTGAATCAAAATTTTATGCACTTACGAAGATATATACAAAAATGTTGGCAAAAATACATCTTAAGTGCCAAAACTTGGCACAATGAGACATTAAGTGTCAAATGTTAGGAAAGTGACAAAGTACCAATTTTTTTGAAAAATGGAATATTTAAGTGCCATCTCTAGCGAATCATGCTGGAAATCCTACATAGCAATTTTTTTTTTATTAATTTTGTTCGCCTACGTGGCTCGCCGAAGATTTGACTCAGCAAAGAAATGCAAAAAGATATCGTTTTAGCGGAAATTTGAATTTGAATATAAAAATTAATTAAATTAAATTATAAAAAACTAAAGAAATTTAAAAAAATTAAAAAAGAAGAGATTGCAGACGCCTCCCCCATCGTCGGAAGGGCCCGACGACCACGGACGACCCTCCCTCCACTTTGTCGCCGAGCCCTCGCCGCCTACAATCTCTCTTTCTCTCTCTCTTTAATTTTAAAAATTTTAATTTAATTAATTTATATATTAATTATTTATCAACATAAGCAGCAAAATGACAACGTTTTTGCACTTGTCTAGCCATGCCAGCATGCAAAACATCATTTTGCACTTGCTTTGCTGAAAAATCAGCACGTCAGCGTTTTGGCTAGATTTTCTCGCCGTTGACACTTAAGTGATTCATTTTGCTCCGATTTTGGCACTTAAGTTTCACTTTCCTAACTTTTGACACTCCAAGTGTCCGGCACTCCAAAAATGTTGTATGCTGTTTCATATTGATATTGGGTATTCAATATTCAACAATATTCAACCAATTTCATGATTCATGATATAATCCCACTGCCTAAATTATATGCATGCCCGAGATATATACAAAGTATGAGCCACCTCCTTGAATTATGTTTGTGTCTTCCGGATGCCTTATCCAATGGTCAGAGTTGAAAAACGGGAGAAGCCTCCACGAAGAACTTTATGTGCTCGACCCAAAAGGTAGTTTGGTTTTTATTTTTATTGATTTGTTTTAGGAAAAGCAAAGGCACCTTCCGTCCCAGTTTCTATAAAGTTGTTTGGCATTTTTCAGAAACTTCATGCCTCCCTTCAACTTTTTTTGGACTATTGCTTTCCTTCCATAAAATATGCACATGCGAGGCTTTCCTTGCCGTTTCTTTTCACCTGTGTGTAATGGACTTGAAATGAGTAGATGTGCTGGGGAAATGTGAATTCTTCCGATTAATTATTGATGCTGTGGTCCACATAAGATGTCAATTCGAGGAAAGCTGTAGGATGATTGGTAACAATTAGATGTGACGTTAGCAATTTTTTTGTAGCAATTGACCAGAAAAATTATATCGAAATTTCGCATAAGGGTTTAAAGTTATATTAACAAAATTTTTAAAAAATTAGTATTGAATTAATATTTGTACAATAAATTTAGTACTCATTTGATAAATATCTCTGCTAACGTAGGTGGATTTGGTTAGGTGCTATAGGAATAGTACTTTAAGATCAATTCCGTGTCCTAGGCATTTTTCTTTTCCTTAGCAACTATTATTTTGCTGCAAATACTTTTTGTTCTCGACAAGAAATAATTTGAGAAAATTCAATTGTCTAAAATGAAACACCGCGGGGTCCATGCACCGTACATACAGTTGGAAGGCACTCTCAGATTACTTGGAAGACTTAGGGCCCGTTTGGTTCGGCTTTTGGGGAATGCATTTGCCAAAATGCAAATACCTTTGGGTGAATGGGGTTTTCCAAAATGCAAATATCGTTTGGTAAAATTTGCATTGAGATGCAACTTTGGCCAAAATACCGTTTGGTAAAATTTGCATTTGTAAAGGACTTCTATTAAATTAAAAAAACAAAAAAACATTTGTCTTATTTTTTTTTGAAGTCCGGCCACCGGACCGCTGGATCCGACCGTTGGATGGCCGGATCTGGCCGCCGGGTCGCGCGACCCAAGCGATGGCCGCCGGGGTTGCACGACCCGCCGGCCATCGCCGGGTCTAGCGACCCAGGCGACGGCCACCTGGATCACGCGAACCCAGGCGACGGCCCCCTGGGTTGCGCGATTCAGGCGACAGCCACCTGGTTCGTGTGACCCAGGCGTTGCCTGAGGTCTGGCGACGGTCGCCGGGGTCGGGGGACCCTTGGCCGACGGTCGCCGGCGCATTGCCGGCACGCGCGACCCCTTGGCCGGCGGTCGTCGGCCTCCGATCAGCTTCTCTCTGGTGAAGATGAACAGTAGAAGTTGCATTCCGAAAATGCAACTTCCCAATGGACCTTTCCCCCTCCATTCCCCTAAAGTCCCTTCAAGCCCCTTGGAGATGCAATTGCATCTCCCCAAAGTCCCCAAAATATTGAACCAAACACCACCCGCTTTTGCCCAAACCCCTTTAGAGGCCAAAAGCCCCTTCTAAATGCCGAACCAAACGGGCCTTAAAAGTCTTCGAGCTTCCTTTCCTCGCACAGCCACCAACAAACGCTTCTTTGAGGGCTAGGTTTTCCGTGTGCAGAGCAGAGGAGGCCACGATCTTCTTCTCAAACCCAGCAATCAACGTCCCCGGTCGTCTCGAGCGACTCCGGCAACAAACCCCTCGGACGAATCGGCTAGCCAGGACCGGGAGCCATCGATATTCATCTTCACGAAGCCCTTTCCCAGCAGCGGTGACCATGAACACGGTACGATTCTCTTCGACTTGTTCTGGATTTGCCTTGAAGAGTTCGGTTTCATGAAAACCTTGCTCAGAATGAGTGCGGTTGTCCACCATCGAGGACGGATCTGGTCGTCGGGACTGATATACCAATTTGTATTTTTTTGCGTTCCTTCCTGTATAATTGGACCAAAGTCTCCCTGATCAGCTTCTTAACAAGAATAGACAAGTGGATTTATGAGAAGATTGCAGGCTAATCTCAACCTTTCCAAAAATTTGACTTACAAATGATATGGATCATGGGGGTTTGAATATAATGCGGTCATTTACATACTTGCTTCTTTTTTGTTATTTTGTAACTGTATTTATATAATAGTCTCCGATAGTATTTTTGATGCTTTTCTCTAATCATTGGTAATCTCATTCGTGATATATTTACACGATATGTTTGTGGTTGACACCTTCAATCAGCCAAGGGCAAAGACCTATCTTGTTCACCCACGAGTGAGAGAGGGAGAGAGCTGCTAAAGCTAAAGTTTAAAATGGGGAGCTTAGAGGCTGGAACATCGTCAGGAAGCGAGTATCAAGTATTCCTGAGTTTTAGAGGACCCGACACTCGTAAGGGATTTACCGACTTCCTCTACCATAGCTTGACTGATGTCGGCATCTGTGTCTTTCGAGACGATGAAGAGCTCCCTATTGGTGAAAGAATTGATGGAGCACTCCCGAGAGCAATCGACAACTCTGGGATCTACATCCCCATCTTCTCTCAAACTTACGCTTCGAGCCAATGGTGTCTGCGTGAGCTCGCACAGATTGTGGAGAATGCTTCCAAGTCCAGTAGGCATAAAGAGATCCTACCTATTTTCTTTGACGTGGAACCTGACGATGTTAAGCTGAAAACTCCATTGTATCGCAATGCCATACTCAAGTTGGAGCATGAGAAGAACTTGAGCACTAAACAAGTAGATTCCTGGAGAGAGGCTTTGAAGGAGGTTGATGCAATAAAGGGGTGGGAAGTCAAGAAATACAGAGGGTGAGCTTGCTGCATTCTAAGATTTTTATTTTGCCTAATTTATTTTACCTGGTTGCAAAAACTAAGTAAATAATTCATAGAAAGAAGGAACATACTAAATGTAGGAGAAGAGAATCCAAAAACATAAGAATCATGCTAGAGCTACTAAAATTGTTAGTGTTCTTGATTTCACTAGAAGCGCTATCACGTGTCTATTTTTAATGAAGAAATAAAAATAGAAACGAACTTTCATTTTTTCCTTTCTTTGATGGTGTATATGAATTTTGTTTCCTTTGTCACCTCTGTCATTTAGTAAGCAACTCTTAGTAAAATTCTAATGCTTCTAGAACTACTACTCAAAACTTAGTAATATAGATATATCACAACATTTGAGGTGGGACTTCCACTAGTAATACTAAATGGTATGCGTGTAAAATAAAATGTAAAACTATGGGTGACAAAGCGGAATAAATGAATACCATGCACGTTCCTGTCTAATAATTTGATCTTTCAATTAATACATCAGACATTTCTCCTCCTAAACATATAATGTCTTGCTTCTAAGGTTGTCACATGAATATAACTGATAAAATGCTAATTTGCGATGCTTAAATAGTTGTACATTCATCTTGCACAAAGAAGATTAACATAATTTGAGGATTGCTAATCACATGTTGGGATTGTCAATTTTCTTCATGACACAATGCAATGCAACTCGTGGCACCTAGCAATGTGAATGAAAAGTGCCTTTGAAAGTGATGTAGATTTATATTTTTTATGGATACATAGAATTAGCTAGAAAAATCAAATATGAAATCCTTCAGGGTCAATTCCATCATCCTCGTCAAAATGTTTGTTTTATGCATGCTTGGTGTTATTATGGAATTTTACAAGATCAAGTACATATAAGGTTTGCACAACACATCAAATTACAAATGTTAAGTTATCAAAAGCAATAACTAAGAAAACCTTACATTCAATACAAAATTTGAGAAGAAACGTTTTGATTGTTGATGTCCCATTAGTTATCGAATTATTGCATAGTTAAGCAGATGCAATTGAATAACATCAACTACTAGGAAATGAGCAAAATAAAAAGGAGATTTCATCGAAGTTTGATGGCATTGTATCACGAATGAAATTTGGATTTTTTTTTTTATTCCCTGCAATTTTCCCTTATTGAAATGGTTTTCCTTCATGACAACCAAGGGGAACTCATTAAGTTGGTCGTTGGAGAGGTTGTGAAGAAGTTGAAGACAAAGCAAAAGTTTGTGACTGAACATTTAATTGGAATCGATGATCAAGTGGTAGCAGCAAAAAATTTGTTAGATGTAGGCTCTGGAGGTGGACGGCTCATTCAAATTCATGGCATGGGGGGTATCGGTAAAACAATTCTTGCCAAGGTCATGTTCAATGAACTTTCTAGCCACTTTGGAAAGTGTTGCTGCTTTCTTGAAGATGTTCGAGAAAAGTCATCAAGAATGGATGGCTTGGTTGGATTGCAAAAGAAGTTACTATCTGAAATAGGAAATGCGGTAGGAATAGAAAGCATTGATGCAACTGACAATGGAATGAAGAGGATTGGAGAAACACTTCGCCATAAGAAGGTATTAATTGTACTAGATGATGTTGATAAAAGCGAACAAGTGGAGAAATTAGTTGGAAAAGATGCTTTGTTTTCAGGTTCTAGAGTACTGACTACTACTAGAAACGAGAATGTTTTGCAAATCAGTGGACCAAAGTACGAAATTTTAAAATATGTAATGAAGCTGATGAGTTGTGATCATGCTTTTCAGCTCTTCAGTAGACATGCATTTAATAGTGACTCTCCTCCCAAAGAAAATTGTATTTGCTACTAGAAGACTTCCTTTGACTATTGAAGTAATTGGTTCAATGTTGCACCATGAAAGAAAAGAACTATGGAAAGAAACATTGGACAAGTTAAGCAAAGCACTTCCAGAGGGTGTTTACGATAAGTTGAAGATTAGCTATGATGCATTGCCTTTCCAGGAACAGCAAATTTTTCTGGATATCACATGCTTTTTCATTGGTGTAGAAAAGACAAATCCAATTTATATGTGGAATGATTGTGGACTTTTCCCGATTAGAGGAATTGAGGTCCTCAAAAGGATGTCCTTGATAAAGATTGGAAAGGGCAATCAGTTTTTGATGCACGATCAGCTTAGAGATCTCGGAAGGGGAATTGTTTGTAATGAAAATCCAATGAATCCTGAAGAGGATAGAAGGTTATGGATTGGGGATGAAGTCCTCGATACAATAGAGACAAAGAAGGTGGAACACTTAATGAGAGAACTGATGGATTCTCTTTTTCTTCTTGGTTTTAATACTTTTCCTTGATAAAATAGAATGTTGAATACTAGTTTCTTGCTCTCATTTGTAGATGAAGAACATTGAAGCAATGAAAGTAAACTTGTTTCCTAAACAAGTATTCATCAAAAGTGAAGAGATTATAAGGTTTGAAAAGCTAAGGTTCCTTGAACTTACGGGAGGAACCTTTGTTGGCGATCTAACGGGTTGTTTTCCCAAATTAAGATGGATTTTTTGGAGTGCTTTTTGTTTAAAGTGTGAGCTGACCAATATGTGCTTAAAGAATGTAGTTGTCCTTCAATTTTTAAGCATTGCCGATTTAGACGATATGAAATTAGGGAGCCTAATAAAGGTGCGTCATATGCTTATTTCTATTATGTCCTTGAAAGCAACATTTGAACTGTTCCTCCATTGGATAATGCATTCACTTTTTTACAGGAGACAAGAAAATTGAAAGTTCTTACACTTACATGGTGTCATCACATAACCGCAACACGAGCCTTATCGGGATGCTCAACTTTAGAGCAGCTTACTCTTTGGTCTTGTAAAGGTTTAAGGACGATTGATAGCTCAATTGGGAAGTTAAAGCATATGATAGAGTTAAAGGTTGGTGGGTACTATCCGCTTGGTTTGCTTGAAGAAATCAGGAACCTACGGAATCTAAAGCTTTATTTTAAAGGGGATTTGTTGTGACATCCTGAAATTTTCAATTTTGTTTTCAATTGAATAAATCGGGCCTTTCATCGACACGCCTATAGTGCTATTCTCAGAGCTAATCACTCCTGAGATAACTAGGTTATATGGGGAAGTCATTAAGGAATTTTAACGCATTAGACTTGAGAATTCGATCAGGAATCAACTATTCGACCATGCTCATCTGCAAAAATCATTGCAGCACAATAAAGATCGATTAGAAATTAGAGGTAGGTCGGTTCGACTAAGATGTGTGGTTAAACGTGGGCGATTTCACTAAATTGAAAAATTCTCGTCGATCGGTACTAGATTGATTTTTCTGTCATTTTGGTATCCTATGTCCGTATTTGAAATCTCGAGATTTTCACAACAACTAAGAGTTGCCAATGTGTCGAAGAGGTTCATTGTTGCTCTAAGAAAATCGACTATGGGTCATTTGCACTAAAAAATTTTAAAAGCTACCCGGTAACTTTGGTCACGCTAAAATCGCGCCAAATTGAAATTAACCGCAAATTTGAATCCGATTTCAGAAATTGAAAGTTCTATTATGTCATGAGTCATTTTAGGAACGTCGACTCACCCTCCAAAGATTTTTCTGCAAACTAAGATTTTGGCGGAAAAGGTCAATATAGGGCCGTTTTTGTCCGGAAAATTCCGAGGACCGCTTTTGATCGTGAAATTGGGATGCGAGTAGGTTCTATGGGCAAGGAAAAATGCCAATTTGATTGAGGATACGTCGATGGATTTTATAGGGCCGGAATTGACTTCGATTTGAGGAGGATTGATCCAATTGGGTGGGTAGATCTCCAAATTTTGTAGCTCCCCCATGGACACCACCTTTGGACGTTTTCATTTACTTTTAGAGGAAGTATTGTGGCCGCAAATGGGCTGAGGACACCAGCTGGCTTGGTGGACCTCACCAATGGGACAAAGAGATGAGAGGAGATCAAGGTGGCCCCCTCCAAACCAGCCAGTTCCCCCTTCTTCTCCCTCTCACCGTCGACTCCCCCTCTCTCCATTGCTAACAAGTTTGACGCGCGAAAAAACAAGAGAAGCCGACTGAAACTTCCCCCTGCCATCGCAACCACCCGCTAAGCATTTGGAGTCCCCCTCTCACGCCGTTGCACCCGCACGCCAGCTGCGCAGGTCTTGTGCGCCGTTCCGCCCTCTCCCGCGTCCAACCTGTCCCTCAAGCCAGTCCAGCCACCATTGCAAGCTGCTCCCATCGCCTGAGCTGTCGTGAGTCGCCGTTCGACCGTCGCTCGCCTCCGCCAAGCTGTCCGCCTCCTTCTTGGTCGATTCCAGCTATAGTAGAGCTTGGAGCAGCCTTTTCGGCCCTCTGTCCGAACCAAAACCCAGCAAAGGGTTTTGGGCTTTGAGGCTCATTTCCGAGCCATTCTCGACCCCGCTTGGTGTCCCCACTTTGGAGATTGTCAATCATCTCCGCGTCCCGTCATCGTGGTCCCGTTGGATCGTTAATCCAACGAGCTTACTCACTAATCCATGCTTAGGAAAGTTAATTATGCTTAAGGGTTGATTAGTTTAAGTTAAGTATGGATTAGGTGGATAATTAGAATAGATTATCAATTTAGTTAATCGATATTGTATGTTAGGTGGTTAGAGTAGTGCAATTAGCAAGTAGATAAGCCGTAATATTTATTTAGATAGGTTTGGAAACTTTTCGGACTTGTCTCGGCTTTTAATTAGGCTTTTTTGGCCTAAGTGTGCATTTTTGCTACTTATTAGCATTTATTAATTAATTTTCGTAATTATTTAAATAATTATTATATTTTGGAAATTAGATCGGGATAGCCAGTGACCAGAATTTTGTGTTGAGTGTAATGGTGTGATTGGATTATTTAATTGAGTGCTAATTTGCGTTGATTGAGTGTGATTTGTAATTTTGGGAATTTATCCCAAAATTTAATAAATTCTATAATTAATTAGGAAATACCGAGCATCAGTTTACAGCGCCAAAAATGTGTTTTTGGACTATTGGAATTAGTGGGATTTTCAAAAGGGAAAATATTGTATTTCGGCTAAGGCCAACCGTGTACCCATACACGATTATTTTTATCGGGTATGATAAAAATGGTGAAAATGTTAGATGGTCAGGATGGTATACTATATCAACCTATAGGTTTGATATGTTAGCTTAGGGTGAGCAGTGTATCTGTGACATCCCAAATTTCATTGATCTTCATTAGTGTAATTAGATCATTAGAAACTTAGATTTATCTAGAACGGATCGGAAAGTGAACTCAGTGGACTTTGAGGAACGTGTGGACTTGAGAGTAAGTGGGCCACACAATTACTTTAGAACCGGGCTTGTAGATTCGAATGGGAAAGCTGGGCTTATAATTGACTTGAAGCGGGCCAAGGATCGGAACTTTTAGATTTGTAGATTTAGTTTAGTGGGCCGGATCGTTGTAGATTGAGCCTCTTGGGCCAGGAATGGATAATTAGGCCCGAGTGATTTTATTTTCAGTTAAGATTAATAGATTATAGTTAAGGTGATTTGATTAGTAAATTACTTATAACTTTAGCATTATTTTTGTGATGAATTCTTTATAGACAACATTGACTAGTCGATATGTTTTATATATATATGTATATATGTTATGACTTTGTATAATTGGGATTAAGTAGAAACAAAAGGCAATTAGATAAAAATATTAGAAGCTAATGAACTAACGAATGATATCGATTAACTGTTAATTAGCGATGATCGACAGATGGCGAAAATCTTCATGCATGAAAGCCACGACACCTTCTCTCTCTCGATTCTCTCATCAACACCCACGGTTTTTCTCAATCCATAGAACCAAAGATGGCAACTCCAAGGAAGCATAATCATTAGCCAAATCTAATCATTACACTAACCTAGGACTAGCTCATAGCTTATTTCCCACATAAAAACCGAAAATTCTGTCTCTCTCTCCTCAAAAACCGAAAACCTTCATCTTCTTCTTCATCTTTTCTCTCGGCTAAGCAGCGAAAAACTAGAAGCAAACCAGTGATTTCTCCTTCTCGCATGCTGATTTTGAGTGTTGATCTTGAAGCATCTCTGTGTTGTTTAGTAGCTGAACAAGGTAAGGAAAGATCTAACTGTAAATTGAAAGTTATCCATTGTTTTATCAAGGGAGCTTGAGGATCTAACCAAACAGTGATGGATATAGTTTGTAGTTGCTGTTTTGTGATTGATCTAAGCTTAGTGAGTGTTAGATTGAAGGTAGGAGCTATTGCATGTCACTCTTGAGTCTTGCATGTCTCGAAATCCAAGTGTGAGTATGCTGTTTTGTTGAGTGAAGTGATGAAATGGATGCCGAGTGTGTTGTTTTGGTAGAAATCGTGATAAGTGGCTTACGGATGCAACGACACTTCGAGCCGAGTTGTGAAATTGATCATTTGTTAGAGAAAGATATGCTGAAGTTGCTTTGAGTTGCTGTGAGTAAGCATTGGAGTATTGTAGAAAGTTGTTTAGTTGAGTTAGAAGTGAGAAAATTTGTGTATCTATTCTGTTCTAAGTGAAAACAGTTATGGAGTCTTCTGTTTGTGTTTAATTTTCTTTATGTATGTTAATAGAGATAAGAAAGAAACCTTTTACATGATAGAACATCTATGAGATTGAATTATACACGAAGCTATAATCATATGGATATTAAAATAGAGAGATAGAAGTGAACTTAGTAAAATGAGTAAACTGTTTTTGTAAGAAACAGATTTACCTTTACTGATTACATGAATTTTCTGTAATTACCTAATTAGAATTGGACTTTGAATCCTTAATGAAAATTGTAGAACACATCTTAAGGAATAACTTGTCAAAATTTGAGATTAAATCGATAATATTTGGCTAGTGAAACAATTTTCTTTGTAGATACAAAATCTGGACGTCGGTACAGGGTACTAATAAAGATTATGGCGACTGTTAATTTTAATAAAGTGAGAATTAGACTTAAGTTTCTTCACGAGAATTGTTAGTCTATGTCTCAAATATAACATACTAAAATTTGGTAATATTTCGACAAGAATTAATATACCTTCTGTGTCCGAAATCGAAACTGTACATTAGTTAGTAAACTGTCTAGACCCGAGAGATATATTAGATGATGTGTCTTTTATATTAGACTTGTATGACACACATAGAGTCTAATAAATCTCTAATAGATGTTAATTGTGTAAAAGTAAGTCTCATATATTATTTGAGGTGTAGATGCATATAGTATCATGTGTGTGCAATGAGTGCGGTGCATAGTGCTTAATTATGGGGTAAATATCTGTTCACCATGGAATGGGACATGACGTAATGGGTTTTATCTTATAATTTGGACACGCACGTGTGCTAGGTTCATGAGAGTTAGATAGATACTTTAGAGTATTTTCTTTTGCATAAGATAAATGCATTAATCAAAGGTGTGGTGGTGTGAAATGTGTGCTTAAGATGAATGAACCCATTGGTACAAAGATACCAGTGATGCCCCCGGAAGTTTGGGATGCACTTGCTGCGTGGTCTTCGATGCCTCGGTAGAGAGATACTAAGATGCCTCGGAGTAAGATGCCCTTGTGTGTGATCAAGGATGCCTTGGTTGTGTGATACTAAGATGCTTCGGAGTGAGATGCCCTTGTGTGTGATCAATGAGGACCTCGGTTGAGTGATGTCGGGATGCCTCGGAGTGAGATGCCCACAATTAGAGGTATTGTGGAAGTCCGGATAACGTACTTTCCGAAAGTGACTCAATCAGGCCGGTGGAGTCCCAGTTGTGACAGATTCGAGGGTGGATTTTATGCACACTAAATATAATTCTATTTGGCGAGTGAGTTCATTTATTATTGTTGCATTACATCTTGATATGAGATTGAGTTTGAGAAAGGTAAGCATAGAAATGGATGCTCATAAGGTGATTATGTACATAATGTGTCAATATCCAATTGTTTATGCTTGTGATATTTTTCCTTTAGCATCCTAAATTGTTTGATGATTCACTTGTAACTTTGATGGCTATGGATTGTTTAAGTTAGAATTTTATCATTCTTTACTGGGCAAGGTTGTTTGTTCATATCTTACATTTTCAGATTGATAGCATGGATGTACCACCAGTAGCTCGATACGGGGCGGTAGTGCGTATTGATGTTTCTCTTCATGACGCGTATGATGCCGACATTGACATGGTTTTCTCCAAGTATGAGGCGATTTTATAAATGGATGACGATAGAGCTGAGTTGATACCGATGACGTTTGTTGCATGGTTTATCAACCATGAAGGGGAGATGTTCGGACCTTTACCCTTTGGAGCAAGAGGACCTAGAGCGGGGATGGACGACGCCTAGACGCCTTGGATCGTGTAGAGGCTGACTGACTTTTGTTTTTTGTTAGATACGGGCTGGTGTGGGAACTCGTGGAGTAGATAACCTCACCCATATCCCTGGCTTTTGTTGTGCCTTACTTTTGTTTTGTATATGATGTAAATATATAGGCGAAGAACATGGGATGAGTCTAGGTCGATAATTTTGTATGCCTCGATGATGATAAAATGAAAGAAAGCCTTTTATGATCTTGTCTATGTGCATTGTAGGATAACCTTATAATATAAATTTAAGAATTTAAATAATCCATGTTATACATGCTAACCTTCAATGGTAAATACTATATGTTATTTAAAGGAGATTACTAGTTAGGAAGATAATAATAATAATAACTATAATTCCGCTTGCGCTTAGTACGTGACGCCCTGGGACGTCACAGCTCGTTATAGTACTGGTATACTATATCAGCCTAAGGGCCATGATATATCAGTTTTGGGTATGCAGTATACCTTAGCAGCTTTTGGTAAGCATTGTAAGTATACTATATCAGCCTACGGGTCTTGATATATCAGCTTTGGGTGAGCTATACTATCTATCTTCAGCTTAAGTTGAGCTGTTCTTGATATGATCAAATTGGATAGATAGTATTCAATGAGTGGACCGAGAGATGGTCTTGATGACATGGAATTGATTGAGTCGATTGATCGGTGACTCGATCTGATGTGACGCTTTGAGGTGTTGAAATGATTCGTTGGATTTATAAATTATACTAACTTGTAGGAAGGAATGGAGGTAAATGTAAGTCCTCTGACTCATGTTTGTGCTTAGGCAACCCTTGGGGTATATTTTCTTCTTAGTCGGGTCTTAGGGGGTGAACTCGCTGAGACGCCGTCTCACCCCGTTGTGGGATAACAATTTCAAGTCCCTAGATAGTAGCTCCTCCCAAGCATTTTGAATAGCCGAAGAAGGTCACTGAGCAGAAGTGCTTCATTTCGCTCCATAGAGACCTAAGGAGATGTGTCTATGAGTTGGTGAAGCCTGTGGTCTGGATTGATACGGGTTTACCCAAAAAGGTACCCCATCAATACAGATCATGGTATCGCCAGGTGTGGAATGGACAGAGAGAGGGGCCCATATCAGAGTCTGAGGTTCCCTTGTACGTGTTGGAAGTAGCTTTTGGGAAAGGCACGAAAAACCCTCCTAAAGGTTCGATGATGGACCCAGACTTGTCGGATCCAGGGACTCCGAAGTATTCAGCTGAAGGCTCCAATGAGGATGAGGAAGAGGACCCGTAGTTCTATGAACCCCCTTGTTTTACAGACCTTGTTTTTTTAGACTGATATTGTATATGACATAGTTGGATATGTATATAAGTGTGTTGTGATTTTCAGTTCGAAAAATTATGGCCGTACTTTTCTATCCTATCTTGTTGTTGTTTGGGGATTAATTATTCGCTTCCGCATACGTATTAAGATGAATGGATCGGCGATGCGTTTTAGGGCATTGTTATTTAATCGACTATAGAGGGTTGGGCACGCGCTCGGAGGATCGGGGCGTGACATCCCCGTTTAAATAGTATCAAGGCATGGTTAGAAATTGGAGTGATAAGGTGCGATAAGTTTATGGGATAGTTAGTAGAAATGGCATTTATTTCATGTTGATGCATGTCTATGTGGAATTGGAAGGCAAGTTTCAGTAGAAAACTTGCAGTATGAGCGATCAGGAGCAAAGGACTCCTAGGAAAAGGACTATAGGGCCTATTACTTGGGGTAGGACGCCGATGATGGTCGGTACCCAAGGAGGTCGTGATAGAGCGTCAACTCAAGCTAGCACAAGTGGAGTAGCACTGCCTCTTGTTGGTGCTAGGGTAGTAGCCCATAAGGATCCAAGGTTTATTGGCATCATGCAAGCACTCGAGATCTTGGAGAACAGAATGGATAAGTAATCATATATTCAAGCCATCAGTGTCGCCGATTTAGCCACCGCTACTGCTACCGTCGCACCTGCCGCCGCACTTGCCAAGGTTCCCCTAAGGGATGTGGTCGCTGGGAGACTGATACACAAGTTGGTGGAACAATTTATGAGATTGAACCCACTGAAGTTTTATGGGGCAAGAGTCCTCGAAGCAGCAGCCTTATTGATCTAAGGCTTGGAGAAGGCCTTTGCACTATTGATATGCATTGAGGTAGAGAAGGTAATTCTTGTAACCTACCAGGTGTAGGGAATTGTGAGTACTTGGTGGAGAACCACCCAAGGAACGGTATTCCCTAAAGGTGTAGCCCCGGAGTGGAACACCTTTGTTAAGGTCTTCAACAATAAATACTTTTCTGAGATTGCCAGAGAACTAAATATGGCAGAATTCCAACGCCTTCGCTAAGGCTCAATGACGGTGGATCAATATGAGGCGAAGTTCGCTGAACTATCGCAGTACGCACCTGAACTGGTCGAGAATCCAACAAATCGAGTTAGGAGATTCAGAGACGGACTCGGGCCGAAATTGAGGAGTTTGCTGATATTGCTCAACCTGAGGAATTATAATGACCTATACGAGTGGGTCCAGATGATAGAGAGAGATCAGAACGAAAGAGCCACCACATCTAGGTCATGGTTTGGATCAAATTGAGATGGGAATCGGTGTGGGAAAAAGCCCATGATCGGAGGAAGATTCCACGTCCCGCCTAATAGAAGGGGTGGAGTTAGCAAGGCAGGGCCAAGCTAAAATGATACGTGTCACTTCTGTGGAAGGCGACATGGTACAGCTCTGTGCCCTCGAAGATCAGGCGTTTGTTTCGAATGTGGCCAACATGGTCACATGGCTAGAGATTGTCCTAGAAGACCGAGAGGACAACATCAGTTACCGCCATCGCCACTGAGGGGTTAGATCAAAGGATACACATCGCAAAATGCATCACAGGGTAGACAGATCAGAACCTTAGCTCAAGGGACAATTTATGCTATCACTAGAGGTCAGGCTGAGGACGCGCCTGATGTGATCACAGGTACGGTTTCGCTAAACAACCATACTGCTTATGCTTTATTCAACCTTGGAGTGACTCATTTTTTTATTGCTGAGCAATATGTTAGGCTGATAGGAATAAGTCTTGAGTTGCTGGAGTTAGTGGTTAGCATATCTACACCGTTAAAGGATAAAGTGTTATCTGCATTGGGTTGTTCTAGTTGTAAGTTAGGGATTAGTGAGTGAGAGGGGAATATAGACTTATTAGTCCTAGCCATGTATGACTTTGATTTGATAATTGGCATGGACTGGCTCACCAAGCAATGAGCTAAGATGAATTGTTATCGTAAAGCGATTCAATTTGACCGGTTAGAGGGAGAGAGTTTTGAGTTTGTTGGAAGCCGAGGAAGACCCTCGATTACATTGATCTCGTCACTTGAAGCAACCCATTTGTTAGAAGAGGGTTGTTAAAGTTACCTAGCAACTGTCGTGGATACAACAGTTAAGGAACTGAAGATCAAAGATATATCAGTGGTGCAAAAATTTCCAGATGTGTTCCTGAAGAAATTGCCAGGTTTACCGCCAGAGAGGGAGATTGAGTTCGTGATTGAATTAGTACCCGGGACAAAGCCAATCTCTAAGGCTCCTCACCGGATGGCGTTATCCGAGTCAAAAGAACTAAAGGTGCAGACGCAGGAGTTGTTGGATAAGAGATTCATACGTCCAGTGCATCACCTTGGGGAACACCGGTTTGTTCGTGAAAAAGAAAGATAGTTCGTTGTGTCATCGTGCATCGACTATCGTCAACTCAATCAGGTGACGATCAAGAATAAGTATCCACTCCCAAGAATCAACAACTTGTTTGATCAGTTGCAAGGAGCGTCGATATTTTCAAAAATCGACTTGAGAACAAGATATCATTAGCTGAGGATTAGGAATGAGGACATTCCAAAGTCAGGGTTTCATACTAGATACTGCCATTATGAGTTCACTGTAATGCCGTTCGGTTTGACGAATGCTCCGGTTGCTTTTATGGATCTGATGAATCGAGTATTCAAAGAATATCTAGATCAGTTCATGATCGTATTCATCGATGATATTCTGGTATATTCAAGGAGTGATGAGGAACATGAGAGTTATTTGAGAATGGTACTGTAGACTCTGAGGATAAGAGATTCATATGTCCCAAGTGCATCACCTTGGGGAGCACCAGTTATGTTCGTGAAAAAGAAAGATAATTAACTATCGTCAACTCAATTAGGTGATGATCAAGAATAAGTATCCACTCCCGAGAATCGACAACTTGTTTGATCAGTTGCAAGGAGCATCGATATTTTCAAAAATTGACTTGAGAACAGGATATCATCAGCTGAGGATTAGGAAGGAGGACATTCCAAAGTTAGTGTTTCATACTCGATACTGCCATTATAAGTTCACTATAATGCTGTTCGGTTTGACGAATGCTCCAATTGCTTTTATGGATCTGATGAATCGAGTGTTCAAAGAATATCTGGATCAGTTCATGATCGTATTCATCGAGGATATTCTAGTATATTCGAGGAGTGATGAGGAACATGAGAGTCATCTGAGAATGGTACTTTATGTAGACTTTGAGGATAAGAGATTCATACGTCCCAAAGTGCATCACCTTGGGGAGCACTAGTTCTGTTCGTGAAAAATAAAGATAGTTCGTTGCGTCTGTGCATCAACTATCGTCAACTTAATCAGGTGACGATCAAGAATAAGTATCCACTCCCGAGAATCAATGACTTGTTTGATCAGTTACAAGGAGCGTCGATATTTTCAAAAATCGACTTGAGAACAGGATATCATCAGCTGAGGATTAGGAAGAAGGACATTCCAAAGTCAGTGTTTCGTACTCGATACTGCCATTATGAGTTCACTGTAATGCCATTCGGTTTGATGAACGCTCCAGTTGCTTTTATAAATCTGATGAATCGAGTGTTCAAAGAATATCTGGATCAGTTCGTGATCGTATTTATCGATGATATTCTAGTATATTCGAGTAGTGATGAGGAACATGAGTCATCTAAGAATGGTACTGTAGACTCTAAGGATTCATGAGCTGTATGCAAAGTTCAGCAAATGTGAGTTTTGGTTAACTCGTATTGCTTTCCTAGGTCACGTGATTTTAGGCGTAGGAATTTCCGTGGACCCAACTAAGATTGAAGTAGTGATCAACTGCCAAGACCAACTATAATGATCAAGATCAAAAGTTTTCGGGTTTGGCGGGTTTACTACGAAGGTTTGTAGAAGGATTTTCGGCTTTGGCATCGCTGTTGACTCGACTCTTGAAGAAAGAAGAGAAGTTTGTTTAGACAGACAAGTGCAAGTGTAATTTCCAAGAGCTTAAGCAAAAGATGACTACCACATCTGTGCTAACCATTCCATCTGGTCCTGGAGGATACGAGATCTATAGTAATGCATCGTTCAAAGGACTAGGTTGCATACTGATGCAACATGGTAGGATTGTTGCATATGCCTCTCGTCAGTTGAGACATCATGAACAGAATTTCCCAACGCATGACTTAGAACTTGTAGAAATCATTTTTACTCTGAACATTTGGAGACATTATTTATGCGGAGAAAGATTCCAGTTCTTCACTGACTATCAAAGTCTCAAGTATCTATTCTCTTAGAAGAAGTTGAATATGAGACAACGTCACTGGATGAAACTTCTGAAAGACTACGATTGTGATATTCTATATCACCCCGGAAAGGTGAATAATGTCACTGACGCTTTGAGTTGGAAGTCTTCAGTCGCACATATGCTAGTTAAGGAGTGGAATTTAATCGAGAGAGCTCGAGATTCGATTTTCAAGTTTGAGGTAGGCCACCTTTCGAATCTAATGGCCACCCTCAGAATTGAGTCGGATGTTTAGATTAGGATCAAATTACTTTAGCCAATAGACCTAGATGTTCAGAAGATTCTGCAAGAGGATACCTATAAGAGGAAGGCTGACTTTTAGATTTCTAAGGATGGAACACTAAGGGCCTGTTTGGTAACCATCCAAACAGTGCCAAATTCTGATTCTTTGTTCTCGGAATCAGTTTCGGCCTAGAATCGCGTTTGGTAAAATTTTTGTTCCGGAACAAATTTGCTCTGAGGGAACAGATTGGGAACGAGAATCAAGAATAAAAAAGTTGATTCTTGTTCCGAGAATCAATTTGAGAATCAAAATTTTCTTCTTTCCTTCAGCCATCTCACGATCGCCGTCCACCGCTGCCCGCCACCGTCCGCCATCCGCCACCGCCATCCACCGCCGCCGCCGCCGGCGCCGCTCCGGCGAGCTCGCGAGGCTCGCCGCACCAGGGGCAAGGTCCGGCGAGCTCGCCGGAGGCAAGCCCAGCCCACCGGCGAGCTCGCCGGAGGCTTGCCCGGCCACCGGCGAGGCTCGGCCTCCCGGATCCGGCGAGGCCGAGCCTCGCCGGTGGCCGAGCGGGCCTCGCCGGGCCGGGCGAGGCCTCGCCGGATCTGCGCGGGGGCCGGGCGAGCCTCGCGATGCCCGCCCCACCGGTGGCCGGGCGAGGCTCGCCCGCCCGCCGGTGGCCCGGCAGCCTCGCCCAACCCCGACGAGGTCGGCTCGGCCACCGGCGGGGCTCGGCCTCGCCAGATCCGGCTCGGGCCGAGCCTCGGCGGGGCTAGGCGAGCCTCGCCCGTCGGCCGCGAGGGCTGCCGGCGAGGCTCGGCGACGAGGGGGCCGGCCTCGCCGAGGGCCGGTGATGCTCGTGAGGTCGCCGGCCCTCGTCGTTCCGGTCGCCGGTCCGGCGGCCGGCCGAAGAAGAAGAAGAAGAAGGTGAGAAAATAAAAGAAAAAAGGAAAAAAAAAAGAAAAAGGAAAGAAAAAAAGGAAAATGAAAAGAAAAAAATTAAAAAATGAAAAGAAAAAAATTAAAATATGAAAAGAAAAAAATTAAAAATTAAAAAATGAAAAGAAAACAAAGGAAAAAAGTAAAAAAAATTATTTAAAAATTAAAAGAAATTGATTTGGAATAGAATTAATAAATACGGTACCAAACGCAATTCTATTCCAATCGAAATTTTGGACAGTTACCAAACGGCTTAAAATGCTAGAATCGGTTCAGAACAAATCAAAAAGAATCGGTTACGCTCGAATCGGCTCCCGGGAACGAATCGTTACCAAACGCGCCCTAAGGTTACGAGGACGATTATGTGTACCTAACGATGTAGAGCTTAGAGAGGAGATCTTATTAGAAGCTCATCATAGTAGTTTCAGTATTCACCTTGGCAGTACTAAGATATATCAAAATCTGAATCAACACTACTGGTGGTCAGATAGTTCGACTGCATGGAGTGCCAATAACAATTACCTCAAACCGAAGATTTATAGCTGCTTTCGTAAGAGTTTGCAGGTTGTCTTAGGAACCAAGTTGCGGTATAATGTGACATATCATCCTTAGACGGATGGCCAGTCTGAGAGGACGATCCAAACCCTCGAACATATGCTAGGAGCTTGTGTGTTGTTCTTCAAGGGAAGTTGGGAGGATAAGCTTCACCTTGTCGAATTTGCTTACAACAACAGCTACCACTAGAGCATTCAAATGACTCCTTTCGAAGTGTTGTATGGTAGTGTGTGCAGAACACTAGTATGTTGGGATGAAGTTGGGGAAAGAAATATCACAAGCCCAAAGTTGGTTCAGTTGTCAATGGAGGCAGTTACAGTCATCATAGACAAACTAAAGACCACTTAGAGCCGGCAAAAAAACTATGTAGATAAGCGCCAGAGACCATTGGAATTCCAAGTTGGTGATCATGTTTTTTTTAGAAAGTGTCACCAATGAGAGGTACTTCGTGCTTTGGCAAGAAGGGAAAACTGAGTCCGAGGTATGTAGGTCCCTTTGAGATTCTAGAGAAAATCGGATCCTAGCGTATCATCTTGCATTGCCATTAATGCTGGTGCAAGTGCAAAATGTCTTTCACGTGTCAATGTTGAGGAAGTATGGGCCTGACCCAACCCATGTGCTTAATTTCGAAACATTGGATATGGATGATAGAGTGTTGTACGTTGAAAGCCTGGTTCAGATCGTGAATAGGAAATAGCAGGTTCTATGCACCAAGACTATCCCACTGGTCAAAGTGGTCTAGCAACACCACGGCATTGAAGGAGCAACCTGGGAGAGCGAAGAATCGATGAAACAATTGTACCCCCACCTTTTTACTTATAGTATTGTAATGGTTTAAATTTCGAGGACGAAATTTTTATAAGAGGGGAAGAGTTATGATGTCCTGAAATTTTCAATTCTATTTTCAATTGAATAAATCAGGCATTTCATCAACGCGCCTATAATGCTATTCTCAGAGCTGATTACTTCTGAAATAACTAGACTATCTGGAGAAGTCATTAAGAAATTTTAACACAATAGACTTAAGAATTCGACTAAGAATTAACTACTCGATTGTGCTCATCTGCAAAGATTATTATGACATAGTAAAGATCTATTAGAAATCAGAGGTAAGTTGGTTCGACTAAGATGTGTGGTTAAACGTGGGTGATTCCACCAAATTGAGAAATTCTTGTCGATTAGCACTAGATTGATTTTTCTATCGTTTTGGTATCATATGTCCGTATTTGAAACCTCGAGATTTTCACGATAACTGAGAGTTATCAATGCATTGAAGAGGTTCATTGTGGCTTGAAGAAAATTGACCACGAGTCATTTGCACTAAAATTTTTTAAAAGCTACCCGATAGCTTAAGTCACACTAAAATCACGACAGATTGAAATTAACCACGAATTTGAATCCGATTTTAGAAATTGAAAGTTCTGTCATGACAAGAGTCATTTTAAGAATGTCAACTCACCCTTCGATGATTTTTCTGCAAACCGAGATTTTGGCGGAAAAAGACGATATAGGGCGATTTTTGTCCGGAAAATTCCGAGAACCGCTTTTGATTGCGAAATTGGGACGCAAGTAGGTTTGATGGGTGAGAAAAAATGTCAATTTGATCGAGGATATGTTAGTGGATTTTATAGGGTCGGAATTGACTTCGATTTGAGGAGGATTGATCCAATTTGGTGGGTAGATCTCCAAATTTCGTAGCTCCCCCATGGACACCACTTTTGAACCTTTTCATTTACTTCTAGAGGAAGTCTTGTGACTGCAAATGGGCTGAGGACACCGGTTGGCTTGGTGGACCTCACCAATGGGACAAAGAGATGAGAGGAGACCAATGTGGCCCCCTCTAAACCAGCCGGTTCCCCCTTCTCCCTCTCACCGTCGACCCCCTCCCTTAATTGCCAAAGTTTGAATCTCGAGAAAACTAGAGAAGCCAACCGAAACTTCCCCCTGCCGTTGCAACCACCCGCTAAGCCGCCGAGTCCCCCTCTTGCACCGTTGCTTACCGGCGTGCCCGCACGCCAACCGCGCCGGTCTCATGTGCCGTTTCGTCCTCTCTCGCGTCGAGCCCATCCCTCAGACTAGTCCAGCCACCGTCACAAGCTGCTCCCGCCGCCCGAGCCGCCGTGAGCCACCATCCGACCTTTGCTCGTCTTCGCCAAGCTATCCGCCTCCTTCTTGTTTGATTCCAACTCAAGCAGAGCCTTAAGCAGCCTCTTCGACCCTCTGTCCAGAACTGAAACGTAGCAAAGGATTTTGGGCTTTAAGGCCCATTTCTAAGCCATTCCTGACCCCTCTTGGTGTCCTCGCTTTGGAGATTGTCGATCATCTCCGCATCCCCGTCGTCGTGGTCCCGTTGGATCGCTAATCCAATGAGTTTATTCACTAATCCTTGCTTAGGAAAGTTAATTATGCTTAAGGGTTGATTAGTTTAAGTTAAGTATGGATTAGGTGGATAGTTAGAATAGATTATCAATTTAGTTAATCGATATTGCATGTTAGGTGGTTAGAGTAGTGCAATTAGCAAGTAGATAAGTCAGTATTTATTTAGATAGGTTTGAAAATTTTCTGGGCCCATCTCGGCTTTTAATTAGGCTTTTTTTGGCCTAAGTGTGCATTTTTGCTACTTATTAGCATTTAGTAATTAATTTTCATTATTATTTAATTAATAATTATTTTCCGAAAATTCGACCGAGATAGCCGGTGATCGGAATTTTCTGCTGAGTGCAATGGTGTGATTGGATTATTTAATTGAGTGCTAATTTGCACTGATTTAGTGTGATTTTTGTAATTTTGGGAATTTATCCCAAAACTTAATAAATTCTGTAAATAATTGGGAAATATCGGGTGTCAGTTTACAGCGCCAAAAATGTGTTTTTGGACTATTGGAATTAGTAAGATTTTCAAAAGGGAAAATATTGTATTTTGGCTAAAGCTTATCATGTACCCACATGCAATTATTTTTATTAGGTATGATAAAAATAGTGAAAATGTTAGATGGTCAGGATGGTATATTATATCAACCTGCGGGTTTGATATGTCAGCTTAGGATGAGTAGTGTATCGATATACTATATCAGCCTGAGGGCCATGATATATCAGTTTTTGGAGAGTAGGATACCTTAGTAGCTTTTTGTGAGCATTGTGAGTATATTATATCAGCCTGCAAGCCTTGATATATCAACTTAGGATGAGTAGTGTACTCTGTTATCAGCTTTGGGTGAGCTATACTGTCTATCTTCAGCTTAGGGTGAGCAGTTCTTGATATGATCGAACTGGATAGATAATATTGAATGAGTGGACCGAGAGATGGTCTTGATAACATGGAATCAACTGAGTCGATTAATCGGTGACTCAATCTGAGGTGACGCTTTGAGGTATTGAAATGATTCGTTGAATTTATAAATTATACTGACTTGTAGGAAGGAATGGAGGCAAATGTAAGTCCTCTAACTCGTGTTTGTGGCCTTGGGGCGTATTTTCTTCCTAGTCGGGTCTTAGGGGGTGAACTCGTTGAGACGTCGTCTCACCCTGTTGTGGGATAACAATTTCAGGTCCTTAGATGGCAACTCCATCCGAGCATTTTGGACAACTGAAGAAGGTCACTAAGCAAAAGTGCTTTGTTCCGCTCCATGGAGACCCAAGGGGATGGGTATATGAGTTGGTGAAGTCCGTGGTCTAGGTCGATGCAGGTCTACCCAAAAATGTATCCCATTAATACAGATCATGGTATCGTTAGAAGCGGAATGGACAAAGAGATGGGCCCATATTGGAGTCTGAGGTTCCCATGTACGTGCTGGAAGTAGCTTTTGGGAAAGTTACGGTAGACCCTCCTGAAGGTTCAATGGTGGACCCAAACCTGTCAGATCCAGGGAGTCCGGAGTATTTTGCTGAAGGCTCCAGTGAGGATAAGGAAGAGGACCCGTAGCTCTATGAACCCCCTTATTTTACTGACCTTTTTTTTTTTTTTTATAGACTGTTATTGTATATGACATAGTTGGATATGTATATAAGTGTGTTGTGATTTTCAATTCAAAAAATTATGGCTGTACTTTCTATCCCATCTTGTTGTTGTCTATGGATTAATTATTCATTTCTACATGCGTATTAAAATGAATGGGTCGGCGATGCGTCCTGAGGCATCATTATTTAATCGACTATAGAGGGATGGGCATGCCCTCGGAGGATCGGGTCATGACATTTGTGAAATGAAAGAACTACCGGATTCCATATTTAAGTGGAAATCATTACCAGAGTTAAGTCTAGAATCCGTTTTGGGAGATTTAGTATGTTGGCCTAATGCCAATTTGAAAGGTCAACTTCCTTCTGAAATTGGCTTACTTCAGCAGCTGCAAAGATTGGTGTTATGAGATTTATATGAAATTAGAGAGTTGCTGGCACTCCCAATAAGTTTAACGTATACGGAAGTGCTCTGTCACACCTTGATCCTCGAGCATGCGCCCATCTCTCACTAGTCGATTAAATAACAACGTCCTAAGATGCATCGCCGACCCATTGATTTTAATACACATGCGGAAGCATACAAATAATCCCTAGACAATAAAACAATAGGATAGGAAAGTATGACTATAAATCTCGAACCTAAAAAGCAAACACACTCATATACGTTGCAAACCATAGTGCAAATATATACAAGGTCAACTACTAAGTCAAGTCCTAAACAACAAGATCACAAAACAACATCTGCAAACAAGGGTGGGGGTTTCAATCCTCCTCTGGATCCTCCTTTGGGTCCTCGTCCTCCTCAATGATCTATCCTTCTTCCACGCTCCAACTAGAGTCTACCACAAAATACTCAGGTGATTATGGGTCTTCAAGATCAGGGGCTGCCGGGTCAATAACTAATCCACCTCTAGGGTCTACGGTGCCCTTCCCAAACACTACCTCCAAAGCATACAAAGGCACCTCAAATTCCGGTATAGGGCCCACCCTTCGTCCATTGCTATAATAGTGATACCATGCTTGGTATTGATGGGGCACCTTTTTAGGTAAGCTCGCATCAATCCAAATGATGAATTTCACCATTACATACTCCAATCTTTTGGCATGCCCATGTATCGGAACGTGGACCTTAAGACCCAACTAGAAAGCAAATACACCATAAAAGCTATCTAAGCACAACCACGATGTAGAGGACTTACCTTGGCCTCAATTCCTACCTGCAATTCAACACAATTCGTAATATCATCGAGTCACGTTGACAAATCAAATCATTCACTCAGATCAACTTATCGATCAATCAACTTAGTCGATTACATGTCAATTAGACTATCCCTCGGTCATTCTAGTCAATACTATCCATTCTCCAAGATGACACATCAAGTCACCGAGCCAACATTCATTCTCCAAGATGACATACCTAGTCACCGAGCCAACGTTCATTCTCCAAGATGACATATCGAATCATTGAGCCAACGTTCATTCTCCAAAATGACATACCCAGTCAACAAGCCAATATAATATGTCTTTCTCTGAGATGACATATTTAGTCATCAAGCTGACATAATATAATGTCTTTCTCCGAGATGACATACTGAGTCATATCGAAGCCGAGCGTAATATAGTGTACTGTTCTTCAATTTTTATCATACCCGATAAAAATAATCGTGTCTGGTTACACATTTGACCTTAGCCAAAATATAGTAATTTCCTTTCCATAAATCCCACCATTTTATATGGTCCACAAAAATATATTTTGGCGTTATAAATCGATGCTCGGTTATTTTCCAATCAATTACTGAAATTAAATGAATTTAAGAATAAATTCCAAAAACATAAATCGTGTACAATCAGCACAAATTATAGCTCAATTAAATGAACAGATCAAACCACTACAATCAACAAAAAATCCTGATCGCTGGCTATCCCGGTCTAATTTCCGGAAAATAAATAAATAATTAAATAATTACAGAAAATAACTAATAAATGCAATAAATGCATACTTAGGCCCGTAAATGCCTAATTGGATATGTTGAAACAACCTGGAAAATTTCTGACTCACTTTAGATAAATACTAGAGTTCGTCTAGGCCCTAATTGCACTAACTATCCACCTAATATACATTGGTAAATAATTAAATTTCACTAATCTAATCTAACTAACCACCTAATCCAGCTTAGCCTAAACTAAACAACCCTTAAGCATCATTAACCTACTAAGCGAGGATTAGTGAGTTAAACTCATTTGTTAATTGAACCGCTCGATTTAATTTGATGAGGACACGACGAGGGATGATCTTCTCCAAAGCGGGCTTGGCTTTTGGGGTTTGGAACAACCTTAAAACGGGCCAAAAGTGTTGTTGGAAACCCACTTCTTCAGTTTTTCTTGGGGCTGAACGGAGGGCTTCAACGGTGGCTAAATGGGCGAGTTGGGCAAGACATAGTCGGTGGAGATGGGCAAAAGGGGGGCTGCTCGGTGGCTATGGCGGGGACTCACGGTGGTCCACGATGGCTTTGAGGCGGCGTTGGAGGGATCTGGCTGAGCTCTAGAAGCCTAAGGCAGCGGCTGGAAGGTGAGACAAAGCTGTTAGGGTGTTGGGGTCGCACAAGCAAGGCGTGGTGGTGCGCGTGCGAGGCGGGGCAGCAAATGGCAACGTGCGGTGGTGACGGCGTGCAAGGTAGACAGTTTGTCTTGCTGGTCTTCTTCTCTGTAATTTGAAGCTCTCATGGCATAATGAAGAAGGAGGAGGAGGGGGTCGACCAGCTTGAGGGAGAGAGGGAGAGATGAGGGAACAAAGGGCCTACCAAGCCTTCATCCTAATCTTTGTTGTCTCCTTGACCAAGTCCAACTTGATGGCTATCATCCACCACTCAATTCCAGCCCTCAACTCTCTTCTAGAAGCCCTTGAGAGGGTCCAAATGTTGTGGTGATGGGGGGTATATGAATTTGCAAAGTCTTCCCTTCAATTGGACTTCATTTCCTTCTTGAATTCACTCAAATTAGTCTCTATAAATTCAATACCAAGCCCTCGATCAAATTGGTATTCTTCCTCACCAATTGATTCAAATTGCTTCCTAATTGCACGATTGAAAACAATCCCCGACATTTTCTGGACAAAAACAGCCCTATGCCGACTTTTTCTCAAAAAGTCTCGGTTTGCAGAAAAATCTTCTAAGACTGAGTCGACATTCCTAAAATGATTTGTGACATGACAAAACTTTCAATTTCTGAAATCGGATTCAAATTCATGGTTAATTTCAATCCGGCGTGATTTTAGCGTGACCTAAGTTACTTGGTAGCTTTTAGAAATTTTTAGTGCAAATGAGCCATAGTCAATTTTCTTTGAGCCACAATGAACCCACTCAACACATTGACAACTCTTGGTTGTCATGAAAATCTTGAGGATTCAAATACGGACACAGGGTACCAAAACGATAGAAAAATTAGTTTAGTGCCGACCGACAAGAATTTTTTAATTTAGTGGAGTCGTCCATGTTTAGCCACAATTTCAGTCAAACCGATTTATCTTTGATTCCTAATTGACTTATATCTATGCCATAATGATCTCTAAAGATGAGCATAGTCGAGTAGCTAATTCTTAGTCGGATTCTCAAGTCTATTGCATAAAAATTCCTTAATGTCTTTCTCTGATAGTTTAGTTATCTCGAGAGTGATTAGCTCTAAGAACAGTCCTATAAGTGCATAGATGAAAGGCCTGATTAATTTAATTGAAAGCAGAAGTGAAAAATCCAAAATGTCACAACTATTCCCCTCTTATAAAAATTTCGTTCTCGAAATTTAAACCATTACAATACTTAAGTAAAAAGGTGAGGGTACAACTGTCTCATTGACTCTTCTGTCTCACACGTTGCTCTATCAATACCGTGGTGTTGCTAGAACATTTTGACTAACGAGATGGTCTTTATACGTAGGACTTGCTCATTTCTGTCGACAATCTGAACCAAGCTTTCAATGTATGACACTCGGTCATCTACATCCGATTCTTCAAAATTAAGCACGTGGGTCGAGTCAGGCTTGTACTTTATTAACATCGACACATGAAAGACGTCATGCACTTGCGCTAGTCTTGGCGGCAATGCAAGACGATATGCTAGTGTCCCAATTCTCTCTTGAATTTTAGACGGACCTAAATATCTCAGACTCAGTTTTCCTTTCTTACCAAAGTATGAAGTTCCCCTCATTGGTGACACCTTCAAAAAAACGTGATCACCAACTTGGAATTTCAATGGTCTCTGGCGCTTATCTATGTAACTTTTTTGTCTGCTTTGAGCAGTCTTTAATCTGTTCTTGATTATTGCGATGGCATCCACTGACATATGAACCAACTTTAGGCCAGTGATCTTTCTTTTCCCAACTTCATCCCAATACACTAGTGTTATGCACGATCTGCCATACAACGCTTCGAAAGGAGCCATCTAGATATTCTGCTGATAACTATTGTTGTAGGAAAACTCCACCAAATGAAGCTATTCTTCCCAACTTCCTTTGAAATCTAGTACACAAGCTCGCGGCATGTCCTCGAGGGTCTGAATTGTCCTCTCGAATTGGCCATCCATCTGAGAATGATATGATGTACTATACTGCAGTTTTGTACTTAAAGCTCTTTGTAAGCTCTTCCAAAAGGCGGCGGTAAATCTCGGGTCTTGATATGAAGTTATCGTAATCGGCACTCCATGCAGAGAACTACCTGACACACGTATAGGTCTACATGTCTATCCAAACTAAGGTCTTTTCGAACTGCAATGAAGTGAGCCAACTTTGTTAGTCTGTCGACCACTACCCAAATGGAATCATTACCTCTTTGACTCCTCGGTAGGTCGATCACGAAATCTATCGTGATATGCTCCCATTTCCATTCTGGGATCTCGAGAGGTTGCAAAAGTCCTCCCGGCTTGCAATGATGAGCTTTAACCTACTAACATGTCTAACACTTGGTGACATGCTTGGCGATGTCCGCCTTCATACTTGACCACCAATAATGTTGACGCAGATTCTGATACATCTTGGTACTACCAGGATGAATGCTATAACTACTACGATGTGCTTCTGATAAGATATCCTCTCTAAGCTCCACATCGTCAGGTACAACTAAACGTCCTCGGAACCTTAGTGTTCCGTCATCAGAAATTTGAAAGTCAACTTTTCTTTTATTTGTATCCTATTGCAGGATTTTCGGAATATTTGGGTCTATCGATTGGAGTAGCTTGATTCTGACTTGGATATTCGGTTCAATTCTGAGGGTGGCCATAAGATTTGAAAGGTGGTCTACCTCAAACTTGAATATCGAATCTCGAGCTCTCTCGATTAGGTTTCACTCCTTAATTAATATATGAGCAACTAAAGACTTTCGACTTAAAGCGTCGGCAACCTTGTTCGCCTTCCCAAGGTGATATAGGATATCATAGTCATAGTCCTTTGGAAGTTCCATCCATCGGTGCTATCTCATATTCAACTCTTTTGAGAGAATAGGTACTTGAGACTTTGATGGTCCGTGAAGATCTGGAATCTTTCTCCACACAAATAGTGTATCCAAATCTTTAGGGCGAAAATAATTGCCATGAGTTTTAAGTCATGCATTGGGTAATTCTATTCGTGAGGCCTTAACTAACGGGAGGCTTATGCAACAACCTTGCCATGTTGCATCAACACATAAACCGATCCCTTGAATGACGCATCACTATAGATCTTGAATCCTCCAAGACCAGATGGAATGGTCAGTATAGGTGCGGTAGTCAATTTTTGCTTTAGCTCTTGGAAACTACACTCACACTTGTCTATCCACACAAATTTCTATTCTTTCTTCAAGAGTCTTGTTAAAGGCGATGATAATGATGAGAACCCTTCCACAAACCGTCTGTAATAACTTGCCAAACCCAAAAAGCTTCTGATTTCTGTCACGGTAGTCGGTCTTGGCGAATTGATCACTACTTCAATCTTGCTCGGGTTCATGAAGATTCCTTCGCCTAAAATCACGTGACCTAAGAAAGCAATACGAGTCAACCAAAACTCGCATTTGCTGAATTTGGCGTACAGATGATGAACTCTCAGCGTCTGCAATACTAATCTCAAATGACTCTCATGCTCTTCATCACTTCTCGAATACACCAGAATATCATCGATGAACACGATCACAAACTGATCTAGATATTCCTTGAATACTTGGTTCATCAAATCCATGAAGGTAGCTGGAGCATTCGTCAACCCGAATGGCATCACAGTGAACTCATAATGACCATACCGAGTACGAAATGCTGACTTAGAAATGTCCTCCTTCTTGATCCTCAACTGATGATATCCTGTCCTCAAGTCGATCTTTGAGAATATCGACGCTCCTTGCAAATGATCAAACAAGTCATCGATCCTCGGGAGCAGATACTTGTTCTTGATCGTTACCTGATCGAGTTGTTGATAGTCGATGCAAATGCGCAACGAACCATCTTTCTTCTTTACAAATAGAATCGGTGCTCCCCAAGGTGATGCACTTAGGATGAATAAATCCCTTATCCAATAATTCTTGCATCTGCACCTTTATTTCCTTCAACTCAGATAACGCCATCCGGTAAGGAGCCTTAGAGATTGGCTATATACTAGGTGCTAACTCTATCACGAACTCAATCTCCCTTTCTAGCGGTAATCCTAGCAATTCCTTTGGAAAACATCCGGAAATTCTTGTACCACGGTGATGTCTTCTATCTTCAGCTCCTCAACTGTCGTATCCACGACAGTTGCCAGGTAACCTCGACAACCCTCATCTAACAAATGAGTTGCCTTTGGCGACGAGATCAAAGTAATCGAGGGTCCTCCTCGATTCCCGACAAACTCGAAGCTCTCATCCTCTAACAGGTCAAATTGAATCGCTTTGCGACAACAGTCCATCTTAGCTCAATGCTTGGTGAGCAAGTCCATGCCAATTATTAAATCGAAGTCATACATGGCTAGGACTAATAAGTCTATTTTCCCCTCTTGCTCACCAATCACTAACTTGCAACCCGAACAACCCAAAGCAGCTATCACTTTATCCTTCAATGGTGTAGATATGCTAACTGCCAACTCCAATAATATAGGATTTACTCCTATCAACTTAACATACTGCTTGGCAATAAAAGAGTGAGTCGCTCCTAGATTGAATAAAGTGTAAGAAAGATGGTCGTTCAATGAAACCATACTTGTAGCCATGTTGGGCGCAACCTCTGCTTAACCATGTGTGATGGCATACACCGTGCCTTGAACTGGGGGTTTGAATTGTCCTCCTTGCGGCGCGTTCTAAGGCGCATATCCTCTAATCTAACCCATAGGTGGCGGCGGCGGCAATTGCAGTTTTCCTCTTGGTCGCCTAGGACAATTTTTGGCTATATGGCCCTATTAGCCACATTCAAACAAACGCCCATTCCTTCGAGGCACGAGTTGACCATGTCGCCTTCCACAAAAGCGACACTGACCATTCTTATTTGGCACTAACTTTTGAAAATCCACCTTCTTATTGGGTGGGATTTGGAATCTACCTCTAGTCATGGGCCTCTTCCCATGGCGAATTCCTTCTCGATGTCAAGTAAACCTCAATCCAGATGAGGTGACTTGCTCATTCAAACTCCTTTCAAACAATTATGCTCGACGATAGATTTCTTGGTAATCTAATCAAATCAAATGCACCAACGGCTGTTTCAACTCTTGTCGAAGGCCATTCTTGAACCTTCAAGCCTTCTCTTCTAAATCTTCAATCTAGCCTCGGAGCATACTAAGAAAGCTCTGCAAATTTGACCCCATACTTGTTAACGATCATCGTCCCCTAACGAAGATGCTAAAACTCTTCCATATTTTGCTCTTTGGCGCTCCTCGAGAAGTACTGTTCATTAATGCCTTGAGGAAGGCATCCCATAGCGGGATCACTCATTCTAGAAACACCGTCTCTCTGGTGGCTCTCCACTAGGTATTAGCATTACCCTGCAACTTGGTAAATTGCCATGTCACTTTCTCTTCCTCATGCACATCAAGAGTGCAAAGCCTTTCTCCAAATCTTGTATCCAAAGAGATGCAGTCTTTAGATCTCTAGTACCTGTGAACCTCGGCGGGTTCAGCTTCAAGAATTGCTCCACCAACTTGTGGATTGGCCTCTCCCTATCCATAACTACATTCCCAGTTGGAACTTTGGCAGGTGTGGTGACAAGTGCAGCAAAAGGTATGGCAATGGTAGCAACAATGGCACAATGATTCGACACCTTGTTGTGCCACCACATGGTAAAGGCGGCGGCTTGACTCTAGCCTTGCTGCCCCCATCATCTCTCGCATGGCGTTCAAGACTTGAGTGATTCTAATTGATCCCGGATCACCAGGGGCTACAACCCCAGCATCAACAAGAGGTGGTACTACACCACTAGCGCTAGCCTGTGCTGGCGCTTTACCTTGGCCTCCTCGGATACTGACCTTCATCGATGTCCTACCCTGACTTACAGCCCTGACAATTCTCTTACTAGGAGTTCTTTACTCCTGATTACTCGTGCTAAAGGTTTGTTAAAGAAACTTGCTTCCAATTCCACACCAAATTGGAAGTTGAGTGATTAACACAAACACATAATTCTATCAATCAGCTATCATAGACATGCACTAGCATGAATTTAAAGGCATTTCTTACTATTATCCCATAGACCATCGCACCTTATCACTCCAATCCTAAACTATGCTCTCATACCACTTAAATGGGGATGTCACACCCCGATCCTCGGGCATTCACCCATCCCTCAACATGGTCGATCAATAACGACGTCCGATAACGCATCGTTGACCCATTCATTTTATTATGCATGCGGAAGCATATAAATAATCCCCAGACAATAAAATAATAGGACAGGAAAGTAGGACCATAAATCTCAAACCTAAAAAGCCAACACACTCATATACATTGCAAACCATAGTGCAAATATATACAAGGTCAATGACTAAGTCAAGTCCTAAACAACAAGATCACAAAACAACATCTGCAGACAGGGGTGGCGGTTTCAATCCTCCTTTGGATCCTCCTTCGGGTCCTCATCCCCAACTAGAGTCTACCACGTATACTCGAGTGATTATGGGTCTTCAATATCTTGGGCTGCATCAATCACCAATCCACCTCTAGGGCCTATAGTGCCCTTCCCAAACACTACCTCCAAAGCATACAAAGGCACCTCAAATTCCGGTACAGGGCCCACCCTTCGTCCATCGCTATAATAGTGATACCATGCTCGGTATTGACGGGGCACCTTTTTAGGTAAGCCCGCATCAATCCAGACGATGGATTTCACCATTACATACTCCAATCATTTGGCATGCCCATGTATCGGAACGTGCAACTTCTGTTCTGTGATTTCTTCCGGTATACCAAAATATTTGGGAGGGGCTAGAGGGGCGGCCATCTATGGACCTAAAATGTTGTCCCACAATGAAGAGAGACTACGTCTTAGTGAGTTCCACTCCCTAAGACCTGACTAGGAAGCAAATACGCTCTAAGGGCTACCTAGGCACAACCACGAGGTAGAGGACTTACCTTGGCCTCAGTTCCTACCTGCAATTCAACACAATTCGTAATCTCATCGAGTCACATCAACAAATCAAATCGTTCATTCATATCAACTCATCGATCAATCGACCTAGTCAATTACATGTCAATTAGACTATCCCCCGGTCATTCTAGTCAATACTATCCACTCTCCAAGATGACACATCAAGTCACCGAGCAAACATTCATTCTCCAAGATGATATACCGAGTCACCAAGCTAACATTCATTCTCCAAGATGACATACCGAGTCACCGAGCCAACGTTCATTCTCCAAGATGACATATCGAGTCACTGAGCCAACGTTCATTCTCCAAGATGACATATCAAGTTGCCGAGCCAATATAATATAATGTCTTTCTCCGAAATGGCATACTTAGTCATCGAGCCAACATAATATAACGTCTTTCTTCGAGATGACATACCGAGTCATAGAGCCAACGTAATATAACGTTCTTTCTCACTTTTTATCATACCCGATAAAATAGCCGTGTGTTGGTACACGGTTAGCCTTAGCCAAAATATAATAATTTATTTTCCACACATCCCATCATTTCTTATTGTCCACTAAAATATTTTTGGTATTGCAAACCAACGCTTAGTTATTTTCCAATTAAATACTAAAAATAAATAAATTTAGGAATATATCCTAAAATCACAATTTACACCAAATCGGTACAAAATTAGGCTCAATTAAATAAACAGACCACACCACAGCAATCAGCATAAAATTCCGAATGCCGGCTATCCCGATCTAATTTACGGAAAATAAATAAATAATTAAATAATTACGGAAATATTAAATAAAACCAATAAATCCAACTTAGGCTCATAATGCCTAATTGGATGCCGAAATGGATCCGGAAAATTTCCAAGTCACTCTAGATAAATACTAGAGTTTGTCTAGACTCTAATTGCACTAACTATCTACCTAACATGCATCGGTAAATTATTAAATTTCACTAATCTAATTTAACTAACCACCTAATCCATCTTAGCCTAAATTAAACAACCTATAAGTGTGATTAACCTACTAAGCAAGGATTAGTGAGTTAAACTTACTGTTTTTGCAATTTGATTGGCTCAAATCGTCGGGGACACAACGGAGCTCACTTCTCTCCAAAGCGGGCCTAGCTTTCGGGGCCGGGAACGTCCTCAAAATGGACCTACATTGTGCTGGAACACCCACTGATTCAGCCTCTATTCTGTGCTGGTTGAGGCGGCTCCGGTTGCTAACTTGGGTCGAAAACCGGCAACTGCAGGTGGTGGGGCTGCTACTGCGGTCAGCGAAGCTCGATGGGTCTCCAGCGGTCACGGCGGCGACAAACGATGTCCTGAGCTGGGCGGAGAGCCTCCTAGTTGTACAGACAAGCTGGGACGGCATGACTGAACGGTGGGGTTGCGCGTCTTCGCGGTTGGGCGTGCAACAGCGACTTCGGCTTCAGTGGTTGGCTGCGACAGTGACAGGAAGGTTGAGCTCAATCTTCTGGCTTATTGGAAGTCTTCGCATGCTGAATGGAGGGAGAAGGAGGGCGGTCAATAGTCTTGGAGGGAAAGAGGGAGAAAATAGGGGGCAAGGGGTCCACTTGGCCTTAGTTTCTCCTAACTTGTCCCTTGACCATTCCTCCACCACCAGCTGGTCCCTTGGCCACAAATCAGCCACCAATGCTCCCTTCTAGAAGCCCGAGATGGTCCAATTGTCGTAGGTGGTGGGGACACACGAATTTGGTTCGATTTCTCTTCAATTAGACACTCAAAGCTTCTTAATTCAATTCAATTCGGCCTCTGAAAATTCAACCAACACCTCGTTGATCCAATTGGTATTTTTCCTTACCAATTGATCTCACTTGCTTTCCCATTTTGAGATAAAAACAGTCCCTGACATTTTATGGACAAAAACTATCCTACTTCGACTTTTTCCTAAAAAGTCTTGATTTACAGAAAAATCTTCTGAAACTGAGTCGATACTCCTAGAATTAATTGTAATATGACAAAACTTTCAATTTTTGAAATCGGACTCAAATTCGCGGTTAATTTCGATTCGACGCGATTTTAGCGTGACCTAGGCTACCGGGTAGCTTTCAGAAATTTTTAGTGCAAATGACCCGTGGTCGATTTTCTTCGAACCACAATGAACCCACTTGACACATTGGCGACTCTCGGTTGTTGTGAAAATCTCGAGGATTCAAATACGGACACAATGTACCAAAACGATTAAAAAATCAATCTAGTACCGTCCGATGAGAATTTTCTAAATTAGTGGAGTCACCCACGATTAGCCACACATCTCAGTCGAAACGATCTATCTTTGATTTCTAATCGATTTTTACCTATGCCATAATGACCTTTAAAGATGAGCACAATCAAGTAGCCGATTCCTGGTCGAATTCTCAAGTCTATTGCATTAGAATCCCTTAATGGCTTTCCCAGATAGTGTTGTTATCTCGAGAATGATCAGCTCTGATAACAGCCCTATAGGCGTGTCAATGAAATGCCCGATTAATTCAATGGAAAACAGGATTGAAAATCTAGGATGTTACATGTTCTCTATGTCATTGCAAGTTGTGCCAGACCTCTTAAACTTGACCAATTTGGTTGAGTTGGACCTACGTGGCGACTTTGAATATGGCAAACAAGATATAATTCAGAAAAAGCTTTTATTGTGTCACTTAAGTTATATAGGAATTCTTGAACCCAAGAGTTAAGAATAGCAAGTTCATACCGGTGAGTCAAGGTGGATTAGGAAGTTATCCGATCTGGAACAGTTGAGATTGTATCTCCTCCATGTCCCTTCTCCCATAGAGTTGACTTCCCTTCATTGACTTAGCCAACTCCATTTGTTTGGACTGAAGTTGCAACCCTTCGCACAAGTTCCCTCTTCTCTATTAAAGCTAAAGGTTGAGGAATTCAATTCAATCGCGTTATTCTCCTCCAACTTAAAGAATTTATCATATTTAATGCTAGGTTGCCTTTAAGTGGAAGGGATTAAACTCAATGGGCGTCAACTTTCATATTTAAGGAAACTTTATGTTGATCATGGTGAACCCCTCCAGAGATCCATTCTATTCGACATGAAGAGGTTGGAATGGGTTGACATGTGGACTTGCCCAAAACTAGATGAGATCCGCATCGCTGGGGTGTTGGAATCGTTGGAGTTTTGCAGATCAATGGGTGCAAGTCCTTCAGAAGGTTCATGTAGATGAATCTTCACTGATCCTTGAATCAAGAGTCCAATAAGTTGCGGAAACTCATGCTACAGGATAACCGTAAGATACTTGGTATTCAAGTTGTTGGTACATCGGAATCGTTGGAAGACTTGGTGCTTTCTGGTGATCATTTGCTAAGTCTTGGTGGTTTGTCAAACTTAAAGAATCTCAAGTCCTTGAAAAATACATTCTTGCCCTGAGCTACGGATAGTTGAGGGCCTCAACGAGTTAAAGTTTTTGAACAAATTGGAACTTTTTAGCCGTGGATTGTTGGAAAGTCTGATTGATGTATCGACCACCGAATTGCCAAATGATTGCCGCTTATCTATTTACGATTGTCCGAAATTAGTTTAAGTTAAGCAGCAATTCGTAGGCTTCGTCGAGAATTTCAAGTGTTATAAGGTTAGTTAGAAAAACCATCCACAAACATGAATTCAATTATAGGCAGATTCATAATAATTGTGGAAATCCAAAAACAATCATACAAACATGAATTAAACTCGGTCTCACTTTAAAAAACTAGTAGATGCATGTGATATTTTCTCTCTCTCTCTCTTTTTTTTTTCTTTTTCTATATATGAGAAAGTTACATAATTGCATTAAGAGAAGTTCAGTTTTTATCACAAATATTTGGAAAGCTTCATATTGTGGGAAATATATATATATATATATATATATATATATATATATATATATATATGGAATAGCTTAGAGCTTATTATTTAAAATGTTTTCTCATTTTACAAGAAACAAATGGTTTTACTTAGCATTTTTTCTACATAATATATTATAATTCTTTTTTTCCATTTCTTAATACCTATCACTATGACAATGACTTTCGTGATTTGCGATATTTATAGTGAAGATAGAACATTAAAGAGATAAATTTAATAGTCCTAAGACTTATAAAAACCGCAATCGAGTCATAAAACTTGTTAATTTCATCCAATTTGATTAACAAAAAATGCTGTCTTTGCATTTATTATTCATTTCTCTGTGGCATAAAACTTAAAAGAAAAATGTTTGCATTCAAAAACATGTCCTTTTAAGATTTGCCCCAAATTTCCAAGCCCTAATTGAGTTTTCTTCCCGAGTTCTCCTCACTTCTTCATCTGTCTTTCTCGTCCATAGTGTACTTCTTGTTCGTAGAGTCGGCTTCTTATTTTTCGATCCTCCTGTTCTTCGTCTGAGTGTCCTTTTTCTTCTTTGTAGAATCCCCATATTTCCTCTTCGTTCGAGCGCAACAACGTCGAGTCCTCGTGCAAGAGCTCGATGAGGCTGACAGTGACATTGGGTCCTCTTTGTTCGAGCCGGACGGCGTGAACGAAGGTGTTAGAAGCCACTACATCGAGCTTCATCTCCTTTCTTGTGCTTCGTTTTCGTCTCGATGGAGGTATGTGAACTCATTTGAGGTGTTTTCTCGTGTGTATTGAATAGGTCTGAAGTTTAGGAGTGATGTCAATGAGTATATGCACAGACATAGGAAGTTCTTGCGATCTTACTAGTCTTAGCAAAATAAGAGATAGGTGTTGGGGTTTCATGAATCATGTATAGGTAAAATTAACATAAAGAACGCAGCGGAAATAAAGATATATTTTATATATGGTTCTCCTAAAGCATTGTTCGTGCGTTTTAATCAAAAATCTGAACATAAAAAGGAGTTAAACGAATTACCTCTCGAAGCATGCTTTAAAACGAATCGGTTCAGATGTTCTTCAATATGACTCCCACAAGTGTCGGACCTCTAGTTTAGACACACCAACAACGAACGTCGAACGGAAGAAAGAATTTTCGGATATACACCACTTTGATCGTGCTAGCAATCTCGTGGAGATAATCTGCCATATTCTTTATATTTTAGTCACGGCCCGGATGAGATAAACCGCTTCTTTCTTGCGTCTCAATGACAACACAAGAAAGAACACGCACACGAACACACACTGTTTTTCTCTCTTTTTAGCAACCCCTCGTATGTCTCTAAAAACACAAAACGCACGCCCACCGAAAACTCTCTTGTTGTGTCGCAAAAACCAACTCTTTAAAATAAAAATATAAACTAATCAGCAACGGTTACTGATCGTCCCCGCTTATGCACGAATGAGCGTGCATGAGCATTCATAATGGTCAGCAACTGCTGACCGTTCATGCACGATTTCGTGGATGATGGTCAGCGGTTGCTAACCATCCAAGTTTCATGCATGTGCTTCATGTACATGCATGAAGCTTTATATATATTATTTTATTATTAGTTATTAAAAGGTAATAATTAATTAATTAATTAAACGAACAAATAAATAATTAATCAATCTCTTAAAAAATAAATAGAACATAATCTTTATATGTACAAATGAAATACATTAACATGTATCCACTTCAGGCATGCGTGTGCATCATATGCAAATAGGCTTGTGACTATAATACAAATTAAATTAAATCTCATTTAATTTAATTTCAAATCGACACAATTCGATTGCAGTAATTGCAAACACATTTGCAACATTATTTCTCTCTTGTTCCACGTTATCCAAATTGTTTATTGTGTGTGACATCCATAGGTTCATCATTAAGCTAGTAGTAAGACTTGTACTAACACATTAGTACTCCCAAAAAAATTAATTGTCCCGATTAATCTTTGGGTCTTACAAGCCATGATTGACACCTAGCAATATGTCATGACTACCCAGATAGTGTGAATACTTTAAGAACATAATGAACCTGTCAGCTTTGGTTACAGTGTAATTCAATCCCTCTGTCTTATTATGTCCTGATTAAACAAAGACCATGGAATATTTGTCAAGTCACTAATTTGATCATATGCACAAATCTAATTGACATGCATTTTTTTTTAGACAAACAATTTATTCTCGGTTACAACTCCGGCCAAGGATTTCAATGCAGTGTCATAATTAGATTGCATAGAACATCATTATTATACCTTGCATGTAATAAGGAGACAGATTCTATATTGCGCACACTTGCAACTTCGTATATGAACGAACTATGACCATCAGGTATAAAGACGGATCAACGACCCGGCATTATGTGCACCCGTGAACCATAGTTGTTCAATACACAAGTTAACACTGTACCTCAGGTCTAAAGATTATTTACATAAGACCAAAGCATGAACATTTAGACATTAACCACGCTAAAAGCTTCCATGTCGCTAATTGTTCCAAATGCGTCACGTTCAGTGAATTTGTCTAAAACAAACACCTGTGTTCTAACTCAGGCATCATAATATCCAATGACATGTAACTCATCATTCCCTTAAGTATCCAATACTTAATGGCGAAGTTAAGAATACACCGGTCTAAACAGGATTATTAATATCCACTCAATAATCCATCGACCGGGAATGATTTAAAGATTCAGTTTAACTATGAACTCGTCACATATATTCTTGATGTCTCAAGAATAGGTCTAGTTACAACTAATCTTATGGAATCATTCATAAATATAAAATAATTGGACAAATGAATGAATACGTCATTGCCATTAATTAAATAATAATAATGAAAGTACAACCGAAATCCCTAATATGTAACCATTACATAGTAGCTTTAGGGCATACATCCAACAATCTCCCACTTGCACTAAAGCCAACTTGTTTGGTATCTCAAACCCATTTTGTCAATATGTCTTTCAAAAGAAGACTGAGGTAAGGCCTTAGTGAAGGGATCTGCCACGTTTTCCGCTGAGGCAATTTTCTGCAAGGGAATATCACCTCTCCCAACAATTTCTCTGATGAGATGGAAGCGTCTTTCAATGTGCTTCGACTTCTAATAAGACATTGGTTCCTTAGCTTGAGCTATCGCCCCATTGTTGTCACAAAACAATGTGATCGGTTGCTCAATTGAAGGAACGACTCCAAGTTCAGAAATAAACTTCTTCATCCAAATGGCTTCCTTTACTGCTTCAAAAGCAGCTACATACTCTACCTCAGTGGTGGAATTGGCAGTTATGCTTTGTTTGGAACTTTTCCAACTAACTGCACCACCATTGAATGTAAAGACAAACCCAGACGTAGACTTATAATCATTAGGATCCGATTGAGGAATTAGTATAAGCTACAACTTTAAATTCTCCTTCTCCATATATCAAGAATAGATCCTTAGTCCTTCACAAGTACTTAAGAATATTGTTGATTGCTATCCAGTGCTCTTCTCTTGGATCAGACTAATATCTGCTAGTAATACTTACAGCGTGTGCAATATCAGGTTTAGTACATAGCATAGCATACATTATACTTCCAATAACGGATGCATATGATATATTCGCCATCCGCTCTCTTTCTTCGGGAGTGTTGGGACACATCTTCTTAGAAATATGGATCCCTTGCCTAAAATGCAATAATCATCTCTTGGAACATTGCATATTAAACCATGTTAACACTTTGTCAATGTACATAGACTGTGAGAGGCAATCAATCGTCTTGATCTATCTCTTTAGATCTTGATACCTAAAATATAGGTTACCTCTCCTAAATCTTTCATGGAATAGTTTTATCGATGATATCATTGGTGCATCATTTCCAATCAAAAGTATATCATCGACATACAAAACCAGAAATGCAATTGCACTCCCACTGATCTTCTTATATACACAAGGTTCATCCGGATTTTTTATAAAGACAAACGATTTGACTACCTTATCAAAATGGATGTTCCAACTTTTAGAGGCTTGTTTGAGTCCATAAATGGATCTCTTAAGCTTACACACCTTCCGTTTTTCACTATTGGATTCAAAACCCTGTGGCTGTTCCATATAGATGTCCTCATCGAGAAAACTATTTAGAAAAGTTGTTTTGACATCCATTTGGAATATCTCATAATCAAGGTGTATAGCTATAGCCAACACAATCCGAATGGATTTTAGCATGGCCACAGGTGAGAAAGTTTCGTCATAATCAATTCCTTCTTTCTGACGATATCCTTTCGCCACCAGCCGTGCTTTATAAGTTCCAATTTGACCTTTTGCATTCATTTTCCTCTTGAAGATCCATTTACAGCCAATTGGTATAATACCATCAGGCAAGTCAATTAAGGTCCAAACTTCATTGGAATACATTGAATCCATTTCGGATTTCTTGGCTTCTAGCCATTTACTAGAATCGATGTCTGACATTGCCTTCTCATAGGTTTTAGGATCACCAGGTTGATCACTATCATTCACAATGAATAATGGTTCAATATGATCAACCGAGTGTCTATAACGAGCAGGTGGGCGAGACATTCTCGCACTTCTCCTAAGAGGTTGTGTATCAGAAGCTCCCACTGAATCAGAGATTGGTATCTGAACTCGATTGTTTGGTACTTTATTATTTTCTTCTTGTAAGACTATTTTCCGCCCAGCACCACCTTCCTGGACGAACTGATTCTCCAGAAAAGAAGCGTGTTTGCTCACCAAAATTCTTTGGTCTGAATGAAAATAGAAATAATATCTAAGAGTTTCCTTTGGATATCCAATGAAGCGACCTTATTCAGATCTTACCTCCAATTTTTCCATTTTTAGCTTTTTCACGAAAGCTGGACAACCCTAAATCTTAATATGATTAAGACTAGGTTCCTACTATGCCATATCTCATAGGGCATAGTTGAAACAGATTTGGATGGCACTCTATTCAATATATATATAGCTGTCTCAAGGGTATATCACCAAAGGGATATTGGCAAATCGGTGTAACTCATCATAGATTGTACAATATCTAATAAAGTACGATTTCTTTGTTCAGATACACCATTATGTTCTAGAGTTCCAAGAGGTGTCCATTGTGATAAAATGCCATTCTCTTTAAGAAAGTCTAAGAATTCAGTACTAAGGTATTCACCTCCTCGATTTGATCGAAGAGCCTTAATACATTTTCCTGTTTGTTTCTCAACTTCAGCCTTGAATTACTTGAACTTTTCAAAGGATTCAGATCTATACTTCTTGAGGTATAAATAACCATATTGTGACTGATCATAGGTGAATGTAATGAAGTAATTATAACCACCTCTAGCAGTTTCATTAATTGGTCCACATACATTTATATGTATTAATTCTAATATATCAGCAACTAGCGCACGTTGTTCCACAAAAGACGCTTTAGTCATTTTTCCTAGAAGACATGCCTCACAAGTTGAGTATGACTCAAAATTTGAAGATTAATGTATCCATCATTACTCAACTTGTTAATTCTGTCTTCTCCAATATGACCTAATCGGAGATGCCAAACATACTTTTTATTTGGACCATCTTTATGGCATTTATTAGTTATGGCATTTATATCAATTCTATTTTGCTTATTGACATCGGTAATCGCATTACCAGACATTGTAATGGTATAAAGATTATTGGTTAATAAGCTAGAACCAACACATCTTCTATTATGATAAATAGAACATTCATCATCAGCAAAAGAAAATTCATAATTCTCTTTACCCAAACAAGATATAGAGATGATGTTCCTAACAACATTCTTATAATGCAAACAGTTCTTTAAAACCATTACATTTCCAAAAGGCAAACATAAACGAAAAGTCTCTATAGCTAATGCAGCAACTCTTGCTCCATTGGCAAATGTCAAGACAATCTCATTTCGCCCTAGCATCTTGCTTATTTCCAGATTCTGCAAAGACATACAAATATGTGAAGTTGTTGCAAAATCTAGAACCCATGAACTGGATTCAGTACTAACCATAAGATTAGTTTCAATAAGCATAGACACCATACCTTCATAAGGTTGGTCCTTGGGCTTGACCTTCAAGCTCGCGAGGTACTTTCTACAATTCCTCCTTCAATGCCCTCTAACACCACAGTAATGACATTTCCCTTTATCAATCTTGGGGTTTGGTTGCACAACAAGTTTGGCAGGCCTCTTCCATTTCTTTTTCTTCAAAATGGTCTTACCCTTTGAATAAGAAGCCTTAGCCATAGCCATTACATTTGGTCTAGTGTTGTGCATTTCCTTCTCATAAACTACCAGCATGCTATGTAACTCAGCGAGAGTTTTCTCCATCTTATGCATGTGGAAGTTTTAGACAAAACCAGAGAAGGAATCGGGTAAAGATTGGAGGATCAAATCCACGGCTAACTCATTGTCCATAACGAGATTCAGCCTAGTCAATTCTTCAATGTGCTAGATCATTTTCAAAGCATGATCATTAATAGATGATCCTTCAGCCATCCTCATACGGTACAATGCCTTAGATATCTCATATCTAGAGGTTCGACCATTCTCATCAAAGTATTCCTTTAAGTGCAAAATGATCGACCTAGTATCTTCCATAGATTCATACTTCTTCTGTAATTCATTATTCATATAAGCAAGCATATATGACCTAACTTTTAAGTTATCGTCATGCCACTTATCATAAGTGACACGCTCCTCTTGGGTCCCACCCTAAGGAAAGGAGGTTGGTCTTTTCATCAAGCACATACTCAATTTTTTCTAAATTGAGAACAATTCTCAAATTCCTCACCCAATCAGTGAAATTAGGTCCAGTCAAACAATTCTTGTCAAGTATAGAAGCGAGTGGGTTTGTGGTCACCATTTTTCAAAGTAATAATATATCTATTGCAGAAAATAAATTGTTAGTCGTTGTACTTTTCATAATAACTATTTCATTTTGGTCTTTAAATGAAATAGATCCTCCCATTAAATTTATATTCGAATCCCATACTCCTTAAGATAGGAAGCGGTAATCTTTGTTGGGTAAAGATTACTAGTGGCGATTAGAGTCTTACTAGCCCAAAGACCACCACACCTAACAGTTATTAGTGTTCTATGAACTTGGTGAGTGAACCAACTTGTTCAACGCATCATATGCGAGTCTCAATCATAACTTTGGCCTCTAGACCATGAAAGCCTCACCTAACAGTTATTGGCATCATGATCATAGTTAAGTCTCACCCATCGTCTCATGTAAGTATTGAAAACACAAACGATTTCCTCACCTAACAGTTATTAGAAATCATTTGACTCCAACCCCACAACATCACATGCATAATGGAGTGGTCCAATATTATGAATGGTAATTAACCCCTATGTATCCATAGCCGGTCAGTTAACCACTATAATATTGGATCAAACCACGACGATGGAAGGCCACGAGTCCGAAACCCGTTTCGACTTAATATTATTAATAAGGAGATTTGGGTCATTATTAATGGTCTCACTTTGCACATTAACCAATTTAACATGCACGATAACATAAACATAATAAATAAATAGATATCATATAAACATATATCCTATGTGGTGATCATGGAATTATGGTTCAATGGGTCTCAAGCCAAAGATACCCATTTAGCCATTTTAATGTTTTAATAATATGGACATACTCTTCACTTTTTCTTCAATCTTTGAACTCTTCAAAGACCAGGCCCAGAGAGCTCACCGGTTTAATGGCTCCTCCAATGGCTCCTCCACTCTTGTAGTATTTACATAAATAATTGAAATACTAAACTATACTAAAATTACATTTCATAAAAAATAAATATAAAAGGAAGGACGTAGCCTCCATTTAATAATTACAACCCTAAAAAGAATACATGTAATCATCATACATTCATCCATACAACAATCACAACAATTAGGGATTTTTCCATGATCACCACCCTTCCTTACGAGCCATAAATTCAAAATTTAAAGCTCTGAAGGCATAAATAAAATTCTGCATTTAATCAAATTTAAAGCCGAACAACGCAAACCATATCAAAAAATCAATATCGATGAAACAAATTTCACGAGCATGATTCCAAATGGAAGTTGCGTTGTCAACTTTAAATTCACAATCACAAATCATTTGCAGAATATAAACACAAAGTACAACAAGTTATGGATTTTTTATTCAAAATTGATTTAGTTCTAATTTTTCTTAATCAATTAAATTTATCACATAAATTAATCAACTTCTATAGGCCACATAAGAGCAAGAGATTCTCTTAACATAAATAAATTGGCCATTAGAACGCAAAAATATCTTTGGACTATAAATCAATTAAACGCACAAAAAAGGCCTAAGGTTGGCTATGATACCACTGTTGGGGTTTCATGAATCATGTATAGGTAAAACTAACAAAAATACAGTGGAAACAAAGATAATATATTTCTATACGTGATTATCCAAAGGCATTGTTCGTGCGTTTTAATCAAAAACCTGAATACAAAAATGGAGCTAAACAAATTACCTCTTGAAACACGCTTTAAACAAATTGGTTTGGATGTTCTTCAGTTCGAGTCTCACAAACGTCGGATCTCTAGTTCAGACACACCAACAATGGATGTTGAATGGACGAGAGAACTTTCAAATAATCACCATTATGATTGTGCTAGCAATCTCATAGAGACAATCCGCCATATCCTTGATGTTTTAGTCACGGCCCGAATGAGATAAACCTTTTCTTTCTTGCGTCTCAAAGACACAAAAAGAACACACGCACACTTTTTTTTCTCTTTTTTAGCAACCCCTTTTCTCTAAAAACAACCTTTTCTTGTTGTGTCGCAAAACCAACTTTTAAAATAAAAATTTCATCAGAATCATCGCCCCACTTATGCACGAATGAGTGTGCATGAGCGGTTGCTCATGCACCATTGCATGATGGTCATTGTCAACTGCTGATTCATGCACGATTTCATGCATGATGGTCAGCAATGGTTGCTGACCATCCATGTTTCATGCATGTGCTTCGTGCACATGCATGAAACTTTATATATATTATTTTATTATTAGTTATTAAAAGGTATTAATTAATTAATTAATTAATTAATTAAATGAACAAATAATTAATTAATTAATCCCTTTTAAAAATAAAAAGAACATAATCTTTATATGTACAAATTAGGAATACATTAACATGTATCCACTTTGGGCATGCGTGTGCATCATATGCAAGTAGGCTTGTGACTATAATACAAATTAAATTAAATCTCATTTAATTTAATTTCAAATCGACACAATTCGATTGCAATAATTGCAAACACATTTGCAACATTATTTCTCTCTTGTTCCATGTTATCCTAATTGTTTATGGTGTGTGACATCCTAGGTTCATCACTAAGCTGGTAGTAAGACTTGTACTAACACATTAGTACTCCCAAAAGAATTAATTGTCCCGATTAATCTTTGGGTCCTACAAGCCATGATTGACATCTAGCAATATGTCATGGCTACCCAAATAGTGTGAATACTTTAAGAACATAATGAACCCGTTAGCTATGGCTATAATGTAATTCAATCCCTCTGTCTTACTATGTCCCGATCAAACAAAGACCATGGAATATTTGTCAAGTCACTAATTTGATCATATGCACAAATCTAATTGACATGCATTTTATTTGAGACATAAACAATTTATTCTCGGTTACAACCCCAGGCCGAGGATTTCAATGCAGTGTCATAATTAGATTGCATAGGACATCATTATTATACCTTGCATGTAACAAGGAGACAGATTCCATATTGCGCACACGTGCAACTTCGTATATGAACAAACTATGACCATCAGGTATAAAGACGGATCAACGACCCGGCATTATGTGCACCCGTGAACCATAGTTGTTCAATACACAAGTTAACACTGTGCCTCAGGTCTAAGGATTATTTACACAAGACTAAAGCATGAACAATTAGACATTGACCACGCTAAAAGCTTCCATGTCGCTAATCGTTCCATATGCGTCACGTTCAGTGAACTTGTCTAATACAAACACCTATGTTCTAACTCAGGCATCATAATACCCAATGACATGTGACTCATCATTCCCTTAAGTATCCAATACTTAATGGTGAAGTTAAGAACACACCGGTCTCAACAAGATTATTAATATCCACTCAATAATCCATCGACCAGGAACGATTTAAAGATTCAGTCTAACTATGAACCCGTCACATATATTCTTGATGTCTCAAGAATAAGTCTAGTTACAACTGATCTTATGGAATCATTCATAAATATAAAATAATTGGACAAATGAATGAATACGTCATTGCCATTAATTAAATAATATAATGAAAGTACAACTGAAATCCCTAATATGCAAGGACAAACTGGTCTGAGGTGCTGAAGCTTTTGCTGATACAGAACCATTCGTGCTATGGATAAAAAAAAACACATTTTCAGTGTTACAATAATCAGCATTAGATGGCAACTTAGAGAAGACAGTATTCGTTTTTCTTCTTTCATGTTGACAAATTTGTTGCTTGGAGCCCTTCAGGCAATGAAACAAAAACCTGGATAAAATGTGGTTGTTTATGAGTCTTAAAATTGGTCTAGTTAGTTCTTTGTCGAATCGAATTTGAGTAGGCCAACATGTGGCAATTAGGTGTCCTTCCTCTGGTGAGGCCGCAAAAATGGTGATATACAATGCCATGGGTTTGTTAATGTCTCCGGTTTTTGCAGGAGGAAGAGAGTGTGCTGGCTGCATCAACAGACCGATTGATGGTTGGGCATGCAGAGGGCGGCACAGCAGCAGCAGCAGCAGCGGCAGCAGCTGATCCTGCAGAACTCATCAGGGAGCTCGAGCTTCAGCAGCAGCATGTCGCTGTTGAGGGAGGACGAGGAGATGTCGAGGTCAGCTCTGTCCACTTTCAGGGCCAAAGAGGAGGAGATCGAGACGAAGAAGATGGAGGAAGAGACCAAAAGCTTGGCCACTATTCACGTGGTACGCAACATGAAATTCCCACATGAAAATGGTTTACTTGGGGGCTTTTTCTTTTCTTTGTTCTGGTAATAGCAATTAAGAGGTGAGGGGTTTTTGTGGTTATGTTGATCGAGAGATTTTTGTTACTTTGTTTTGGGGAATGAACAGCAAAACGGCAGCGAAGATGACGGTGGTGAGGATAAAACTATTGAGGAACAAGAGACAGGCGGTGGTGAAGCAGATTAGGCGCAACATGGCGTTGCCTTCTTCAGTCTGGTCAGGACGCTTTCTAGTTCTTCCACGACGATATACTTTTCGGTTATTGCATTGGCAGTTGGTGTGGCTTTTTGTATTGGACGGAATTCATGTCTGTGTTGAGAGAAATTGGTCTTGAGAAAAAGGGTTACTCTCAAATTTCCAGTGATTTTTATATGTCTAATTTATAATTAGAATGCTTTGAGAGTTCCAAACTTTAAATAATCATATCGGCTTTTAGTTGCATTCAGTCATTTGTATCATCCGGTGTGAAAAAATTTCATAGTCGAACGAATTTTTGAGATTTTGAATCCACATCTTATTGGATTTTCTTGAAATGCTCTATATATATCAAGGACTTCTAGAAGACTTAACATTCAAGTAGGAGTGCTTTCGTATCTGGAATCAATCACCCAAGACTTCGGCATTCAGATTGACAAGGCTGGTAAAAAAATATCGTGTACCTACCTAAAAAGCCTAAAGGTGGCTTGCACACATGACTTGATACATTGAATTAGACCTACAAAATGGCATAGCATTATGGAAATTGCTTTCTAATGTGGATGAGGGCCTGTGTCTGACACACGCCCAAAAGTGATGGGAAACCGATGACCATGAATCCGAGCCAAGGGACCCGACAAAAGCAAAGCAGAATCCCAAGCTGTACATATGCGCCCGTTCGATGATTTCAATAAGAGTTGAAAGAAACTAATATATTCAACACAAGAACGAGTATATCCCACAGGTCGGCAAATATGCGGAGATATTTTAGTGTTATTGAAAATCAGGTGCTAGTGTCTTTATCATAGAAGTACAGGAGTATTTAAACCTCTGATAAACCATTGGGCTGAGGAAAAGTAAACAATGAGATCATTTCATTCCTCCTGCTCTGACCATTCAGGGTCAAATTTTTAATCACTGTATATGGTGGAATGTTTCCTGCTCGAGGGCGTTGTCATTTCATTGTCTCGCTTCTAGGGCACCTATCCAGATGAGCATGTGCCAATTACACCAGGTGACTAGCAGGCAATTCATGGATATATTGGACTATATATAAGGCCAAAGCTGTTAAGTTCACTAGATTTTTCATAACATAATGAGAATGAATCAAAAGTTATCCAATAAGAATGGTAAGAACGACGAAAGCTTTCTGTCAGATTGCCAAACAGCCAGCAAGTTTCCATTAGAATATCTATTTTTTAAGTAGTAAAGCAACTCTGAAGCATGAAGCGGGAACATGTGTACTGAAGATGAGGGAAGTAGGACTTTCAGTATTTCAACCTAACACAAATGTACACTCACCTCGATAAACTATGGAAGGCTTAGAAGCTTCCCATCAAATCTCGCATTAGACACAACCGGCACAATGACACAACATTGAACAACTGAATTGATGTCATATTTTCTTTCTTCACTTGTGCGAGCTCCTCCTTTTAACATCTATACTTCGCCCTTTGAGCCTTGATTTGGCACCTCAATTGGCTTGACCTGCACAATGCTTGATTCCTTTCAAGCAAGTCGGCTATCATGTCCCTAGCTCGATTTGGTGTGTTCTGATCAATCCACGACTTACCACAACCGTAAAACCAATTCCTGCATTTTTCATTGTCTTTGCCATGAGAATTGGTGATCAAAGACCACAAGAGTAGTTAAGCTCTGAGTCAACCTCATTAGCAGTTACACCACTTGGATTCAAATGTCCGTGCCCTCAATCTTCTCGCTGCCATTCTTTGATTTGGCAATTGAAGGTTCTACTGAATGCAACGGAAGCAACGGAGGAATGCAACAAAAGAAAGTTATGTTGACTATCAAGGTTATATCATGATTCTACTAGCAGCTTCTTCGTTATAACATAGACAATGCAAAGCAAAAAGAAAAGCATCTGTACAAAAAGAAGTGGACTTTGTTGTTGCAAGAAGAATAATGAATTCACAGACATTACCATGTATAGCCTGATCACGAGAGCATTGAAGAAATTGGTGACATTTGAGCTCGAAGTGTTGGCCACGTCACAACTCAAGTCATCCGAAGGTGGAATTTTTAACCCCCGTTTCGGACTATAATAATGCAACGAAGAGAATATTCATCTAAGAACCTTCACATCCTGCGAACAATTTGAATTCTGTCTCATTTTCTGTTTACATGCTTGGACTTCTATTCCTTAGTGGGCCGCCATTATGCATGCGTGAAAGAGAGAATCTATTAGAAGAGCTCGCCAAATTCTACATCAGTGACTACCAGAGGACAAGAACATAAGAGGAACACAGACATGCAAGCTTCGCCAAGGAGCTGCAAAGTGAGATATATACCAGCCCATGAAAGACAGGTTTCTTCTTTGTTTCCTAAGTGTAGTCTTATGATATGTAAAGCAAAGCAGAACTGGAGCTAAAAACAAGGATAACACGATGATGATGACTGCAATTAGAGATCCTGACGCCAATAGAAGGGTACCCACAGCACCGGATGCTCACCAGGAATGACCGAAGAACAGCTGCCGCTTACCAGTAGAATTAGCGCAGAAGGAAAGGAGATATAGGCAGGTCGGTAAAACTTGCCACATCTCCTTACACTAACTCTCAAATATTGACTTCAATCCCAAATTTCAGACCTAAAATATTTTATTTAATTGGTGGATGATGTTTTTCTGTATCCTCCCCTATTTTCTACAGTTGACTAAAAGCCACTTCAAAGAGGAGTTAAAAGGAGTCGATCTTCTAGGCATTCATTCTTTTAGTTGTGAAGGGTTTCATGTCGGGTAGAATATAGTGTCTATTTCTGCTACTCATTTAACTTTTGATGCCTAGGTTGAGTCTTGGTTTGAGCTTCTACTATAATTCAGTCGATTGTGTATATAAAAATTTCTTAATTTAGCTGGATTGGGAACAAAACCAGTTTTCATAAAAGTTGTGAAAAAAAACAAGAAAATGTATTTATGAGTACGCGAATTCACATCGACGAAATTTCGTTAACCTACTTCCATAGGTGCCACTAGATAGAAAGGGGAGAAAGGAGGAGGGGACTTTATCTACTTGATTTATAACTCACCAGGTCATTTTCTGGTAATAAGATACTGTTTCTCTTTCCAAGAAACTTATCTTGAGCAGATAAGGCACCACGTCTTTATCATACCTTACTAATCTCATGAATCAAGTAGGGTATGAGCCAAAGATTGGGTGAATGGCTCAATATAAAATTGTTTGCATTTGGTGGTGCAACAAATTAACTTATATGAAATACTGAATCTGCACATATATTCCCGTTCCTTTAATCGCAATATGAATCTCACCAGATTTATGTATTATTTCACATGATATTGTTTTCTATTATATATGGATCGATTCTCATTTTTCAATTTCAATGGATGCAGTTAATCTATATATTTGACTTTCATCATTATCCTTTCGAGTATTTCAATCTCCATGAATGCAATTAACATCTTCTATCTATTTCTTGTAAATAGTATACATTGACAAATAGATTAAACACAACAAAAATAAGTTGATATGCATTATTGGTTGATTTGACTGCATAGTTTGATTATCTTATTTTTATTCTGAAATTTTCTTGAAAGATTGATGGTGATTATATTTTTCAGGAATCAAGCTCTCACGCGACTTGTATACATTTGAGAGGCTTGGTGAAGTTTTGAAGACCACTAGCGTCATTTTTGTTGGCATACAAGGAATGTAGTAGCATATTATTTAGTGGGTCAATGCACTAAAAGTGTCTAAGAAAAGGTACTTCATTTTAGGGAAAAAAAAAAAAGCTATAAAGGTGCAATTGAGCTATAAATTCATTTGAATTTGTTTGTTGACACAAAGTTTGAGATTCATTTGAATTTGTTTGTTGACACAAAGTTTGAGTTGAAATTGATGGTTTGATATCATATTGTTAGTATGCCAAAACACCATTTCTCAATCCCATGCTCAAGCTCAACTCTATATAGCATATGTGTTTGAGATTAAACTCAATTCAGCTCAATTATTGATAACTTAGAAATTAAACCACAATGTGAAGCTTGAAATCCACATCTAGTTCTTATAAAAAAATAAAAAAAGTTATATCATGCTTTCATTTTCCTAACATCCTTTTAAATTATTAACATAGTGTACAAGCCACATGAGTGTAGTATTACAAAATTTGACACCTACAACATGTCATCAAAATTAGTGAGATAACCACAAGCAAATGTTACATTATAAAGGTAGACTAATAAAAGTAAAAGAAAAACTCTTTCAGCTCTATTGTGTTTGCGTAGCGGGCGCCTATTTACTTTTATCTTTATTTTTGCTCTTACGCTATAGATGATTCCCAAGATGTTTGCTTTGCTAGTCCATCTCATGTCCTCAACGTCCTTCGGGACAATGCATCACATATCCACCCAAAAAACATCAACGGATGAACAATGCAAAATCCTCATCTCCATTGGGTACTTGATTCCAAAATCTTCTCAAAGCTAAATTTATTAGCTTTTCAATCTGATAAGATTCAAAAAACAACAAATTCAAAATCAAAAAAATTGACGTGCTCAGGAGTTATGATGCTCAACCTGCTTAGCCGTCACACAACAGCTCTGAAACCCCTGAATCATCCATTTGATCACATCACACAAATCACAACAAAAATGCGAATACTTCTCATGCATGGACTTTCGCCTTTTTCGCGCAATCCAAAAAAATCGTCTAGACATACTGAAGGACGATGGTCAATTTTTCACAGGCATCCATAAATTATTAGACTATCTGGATTGCAATTTGCACAGTTCCAATGCAAGAAAGGAATAATTAAACGAGGTTCAGAGAGGGTGTGGCATCCCAAAACTTCAAGACAAGCTCTAAGGTGTATTTGATGCGTGATGGGGTGAGTGATTCTAGAACAGATTTTTCAAAGGGGATTCTTTTGTGGTTAAGTGTATGGAGTGGTGTATACGGGGAAGAAATGGAAAGAAATAAGAACAGATAAAAACGATCTCCTCCCAAGGTATAAAGGCCACGCCACCAACCGGAAGAGGATCAAGATCTACGAAGCTCACCACCAAGGCCTAAAGCTTCCACCAGCCAAGGATAAAGGACTTCGGGATAGGAGAAGCTCACCACCAAGGCCTAAAGATTCCACCAGCCAAGGATAAAGGGCTTCTTGGCTCACCACCAAGGAGTGATCTACGCTCCAAGGATAAAGAAACCAAAATGAGTTATCCACTCTCCAAAGGAATTCACTCAAGTTGAGGAAATCTCACCATTCTCATTCATGAAATTCGTATCCCATACATTGGATAGTTTCCCCTATTTATAAGAGGATTTTAGCCTTAGGAAATATTAAAAACAAACTTTAATGACCTAGGAACTGAAACGTTCGACTCTTGAGCTACATAAAAATGAAAACAGCTAGGAAAGTAATAAAAAGCCTTTATCACAGGAACTAAATTCCATGATAAAAAGCCTTTACTATCACGGGAACTAAATGCCATTTAATCTTCGGCCTTCCACATTCTCGAACCGTTAGCTTTCCGTGTTTTTGAACCTTTGGCTTTCCCAAAATTCGAGCTCCTCCCTTGACCCGAAAATAATCCTTCTGAAGCTTCTTCAATTGGTCATACAAGACATCTAAAATGGCCTCCCATTGATACCTATTCATATACTGCAAAGTAATTAACATTATTCATTTAAAATGATCAATCGAAACACATAATGCCCAATTTCTCTCTTGGCTTGGATAAGCATCGATGGTTCCGAGTTGGTGGATGGAGCTACGTTAGATGCTCCCGCTTCAGTATTAAAGCCCATAATAGGTAATGAAATTACCTATGGTTTATGTTTTAGTCATTAGTTTTCTCTTAAGGCTAAGTGATATATATGCTTGTGTTCATGAATTTTTGAAATTAGGACTATAGGATAAATTAATGATAATAATCTATGCTTAGCTATGCACTTCATAGATTAGATTCCTATAAATAAAATGATATAAGACTTTGGCCAAGTAGGTGTGACAAATTGGAACTTATGGAATTATAATTTCAAGGGTTTAATTATTTTAAATTGTAATATAATACTTCAATTTAATAGAGATTTAAGTAAATTTAAAAGGGTTGATTTTAGGGTAATTAAGCTTGGGTCTTAGGCCCAAGAGGGATGGGCCTAAGATGGGCCAAGCTGGTTGGCCCAATAGAGGCCCGCGGATGGGCTGTCACCGGCCCAAAGGAGGCCCAAGAAGGAGGATGGCCGGCCCATGCATGAGCCTTGCCAAGTGGCAAAAGGGAGATGGCATGCATTGGCCAATTGAGTGGCAAGAAATCATTACAAATGATGAGGAAATGGGGGAAATAAAAGGGAAGAGGAGAGAGAGAGGTGGCCGGTTAGCCATTCGGCCAAGAGAGAGAGAACTGTGCGAGAGAGAGGGAGAGTGAGGCCGAGAGAGGAGAAGCCGAGAGGGAAAGGAAGGAGTCGCCGTTGCACGCCGCTCGTCGCCATGTGCTCGTCGCTAGTTCGGTCTAGAGGCAAGTTGGGAATCCACTTCCTACTCTTGCATGTGTGTCTTGCATGTGTGGATTCTTGGATGCTTAGAGGCTAGAAACCGAAGTACATGAGGTTTGTTCTTGAGTTGCATGCTGTTTTCGCATGAATCCGCCTGAGCCAGAACCTTGTGAGAGCTTGCATGCATGTTTAGAATTCGATTTTGACCTTGATTCCTTCATGAAAATTGTACCAACATCTTAAAATAAAACATACTAAAATTTGGTACAAAATGGTGGAGATTTAAGGGGTCAAACTCTCATCCTACGGAGACATTAGATCTGGAACGATTTCACTGACCTTTTGGTGGATTTGAGGTTGCATGTTGATTTTTACTAAGAATCTCTTTTCGACTTCTTCATGGAACTTGTAGAGAACATCTTAAGCTACAACATACTCAAATTTGAAGTAAAATGAAAGAGTATAACCTAGTAAATCGACCTACTCTTGAAGATGGTAAATCTGGAGACGTGGTACAGGACACCCGAGACTTCATGGACCCATATGATGACTATACTCTGGATATTTGACTTAGATCCCTTCATGAAAGTTGTAGGGGACCTTTTGATGTAAAACATATCTAAATTTCAGAGGAAACTAAGAATAATAAGTGGGTAAAAACTCAGTATTTCGGAGAAACATACACTGGACGTTTCGGTGTTAGATCCAGAAGCTTCGTGTGGCTGTAGAAAATAATCTACAACGAATTTGGCTTAGAGGTCTTCATGAAAAATCTACTTTAGTGTCTTGGTTATAACCTAGTGAAATTTCATAATTTTCGAAGGTCGTTTGGATATTTTAATCAAATTATTTCGGAAACTGTGCATTCTGATTTCATCCGAAATTACAAGCTGTATTTGTGTGAATTATGATTGTGTGAAATTCTTTTTGGGCATGTATTTTGCATGAAATCATTATCCTATTGTCTTGTCTATCACTTGCCTTAATTTTATGATTTTTGAGAATCATATGGATATTTAAATTAAATATTTTCGAAAGTGGTACAAGCTGGAATTTAAATAAATGTAAAAAGGGCATGATAAATGGATTATTTTAATTTGTACGAATTCCATAAATTTTATTTTATGAATAATTGTACCTTGTTGCATGTATGATGAGGTCTTGATGCATGCATGACAATGAATTGAGATGCATGTATGAATTCAATGCTGAATATGATTTTGTTTGCCATTACATCATGTGCCATGCTAAATTGAGACCGAAATTGGTGAACATGAATAATGACAAATGAGGAAATTGTTGTGGCAGATGATAATGCCCTGGGAGTATCAGGATGCCCGGGATGGGGGGTGCCGGATGCCCGGAATGTATAGAGATACATTGCCGGATGGCCCTGGGAGTATTAGGATGCCCGGAATGGTTGGGTGCCGGAAGCCTCGGAGGTCTTTGCCCGAGGGGATGCCTCATGATGCCTGTTGGGATGCGAGATGCCCGAAATGTGGGGGTGCCGGATGCCCGGTGGCCTTAAATGGCTGAATGTTGGAGGTTTTTCTCGCGATGCCAGGATGGGGTGCGAGTGTAATGTATGAGATGAAATTGATGATCCCGAGAAAGAGTGATGTGGTGATCGAATGGAAAGTTAAAAGTGTAAATTGAATCATGCATGTATGATATGATATGATGATGATCACCCATGGTATGATGATATGCATGTATGGTATGATATGATGATGATCACTTATGGCATGATGACATGTATATGATCATGATTGTGATGATGATGCATGATGGTATATGCATGGCATCAAGGTAAGTATGCTTGAATGCATGAATGGCATGTATGATATTGTGATTGTATTGCATGATGCATTGAGTGGTTATTGGATTTCTTTACCTGCTGAGTGGTTGTACTCACCCCTTTGGGGACCACCATTTCAGATTAGCAGTATGCCGCTTCCTGCTGTCACGCGGGGTGTGTTTTACGGCATACCATCCGATGTTGAGGTCAAGTGCGAGGAGTTTGGCTGTCCCTCTATTCCTAGATTGACGTATATTCGAGTGCACTGTTTAGTTATGTATGATGTAGGCCTGGCTGGGGGCCCTGATGTCCAGGAGTTCATATCCGTCCACATTTGTCGCGACGGTGTGATGCGTGGGATGTTGCCGCCGCCACTGCCTGATGCACCGGGATGGGTGTGAGGGCCCGTGCGTGACGGGTAAGAGCTGGAACTTTTTGGGATAGTTAGCCAACGCTAGTGATGGGGGATCTTGCACGTGAGTTGTAGTGGGTCGAGAGTTTCTTTTTGGGGTTTTAGGCCGGGTGTGGCTGAGTCGTGGCTTTTCTCTTAATGTACCGACCCAAGAAAACCCATTTTGAAAATATGTAAATAAAGTGTCATGGCTTGTCTTTTAATTATGATGATTAGTGGTGTGCAATTGTATCATGGTTGATGGAGGGGGGAGATGGTGATGTTTTATTTTGCTTCCGCTAATGAGTCGCGTTGGGATCGCTTTAAAAAAAAAATGTCTATGAATTACGACGTCTCTTCTAAGAGAGGTAATAAGGTGTAACGTTGGTACTTGTGGCGACCTGAGAAGGGTTCGGGGTGTCACAGAGGGAGAGAGAGACACCCTATGTTCGAGAGAGAATCATTGCAACAAAAACACTATGTTGCTGTGTTTTCCTTTTTTGCATTTTAAAGCAATTTCAGCTGTAGCTTGAACATACAGCTGCAGATCACCAAAATAAGGTTCGACTGCACATGAAAGAAGTCCTATCATCGCTATAAAATCTTCTCTAGCCTTCTCATATCTTGAAGATGCGGGGGAACTATACTAGTTTTTTAATGAGCTTTCTTCAACAACAGGCACAAGAAGCTATTTTGTTCTCTTTTTTCCAAACCTAAGGCATGTATAACAAAAACAATTAGTTCGGATGTGGGCTCTACAATGATCACTGCACCTTTGGAGATAACGCTAACCTCATTCCTTAGAGTGTACCTCATGACTTGATGATGGAGAGTGTAAACTGATATTTGGAGATCTCTATTATGTGTTATGATGGTCATCATCCTACACAGCAAATGAGTGTAGGAAAGAGGATTAAGCATAATGGGCACGAAACCAGCACAAGAAATCATATTAGTGATGATCACTACTTGAACATTGCACAAATAAATCTTCAATAGTTTGGATTGGAGAAGCATTTAGAGGAAGCTTAGATCACAAAAACTAATAAAATTAATGAAGAGATGAGCTCATAACTAATCTGTAAAGCATATCAAAACATAGAGAAGCTTATTTGTTAAGACAGAATGAGCAAGACATGATCAGCCACATTTCTCATCACCTGCAAAAAATGCAGAGACATAGAGGAGCTCCATTCACTTCATTGCCAAAAACATAGTTGTGAGTGCCAAAGCATCTAATAAACACTACAACCAACATTGAATGACCGTAAACCCAAAGGCAAGAGTTCACAAATCACAATCATCACTGTAATGCAGGAAACTTGAGAAGTTCGATTATGAAAATAGAAGTCTTAACCTTAAGAGCAAGAAGAAGAAAAAGAAGAAGAAGAAATGCAGTGCGGGCCAAAAATAAAGTAGTTTAAGGTAATCAGCATCTGGTAGTTGATAATCTAATAAAGCCACACATCAACAGAGACCATTTCCAAGCATTTGACTGTGTCCCTCAACCACTCTCAAATGCCAAAATGGGCAAAAATTTGAACTTCTCTTCAATATAAAAGATGCTTTAACACCCCCAAGATCTATACAGAGAAGGACAAGAGAGCTCAATAGTGACTATCTGGAAACATGGAAAGAAAGAGCAACATCCAACAGTGACTAATAAGGGCAATCACTTACATACTTCAAAGCGAGCAAAAGATGATTTAGTCACGGCAAAAAGAAAAAACATGGTTACACCATGCTACATTTGTATCACACTTTCAAGCTCCATCAAAGTGATCCTCATACCAAACTCATGTTTCAATTCTATCCACCAATATTCCCTTTAAAACCACCTAGTGTCCAACATCCAGGTCACACAGTATTTAGCAAATAAAACACCTTTCAATATTTTAACATTCAACGAAATTAGTCACGCCTCATGGCTCGTGACATATTTACCTCCTCCAGATCTCGTGAGACCACTTAGAGTCTGCCACATGCTAACAATTCTGTAAGTAGACATCTTTTTGAGCCTATAACTATTGTACATATCCATTTTGTCTTTTGTAATTGCTCTTTTGTTGCTTTCAGCATTCCCTTCAACTTGGGAATCTCTTCATCTTTTTACCTTAAGTTCTCAGATGGAAGACAACTAGATTTCTTCAACTTGTGAATGTCTTCATCCTTCTCTTTCTTTGACATTAGGTTCTCAGTTAGAAGACAACTAGATTTCGAGGCCCCAAACCATTTGGGCATGGACTATGCCCTAGCATCAGATGCACCAGGTTCTCTTTTCCCAACACTAGAAAAATAGTATTTCAAGGGGAGATTGCTCTTTCCAAGTTCCATTCATGCTTCCTTGCATTTTAGTAACATAAAATAAAATAATGATGTTACTATTTACTGTCGAGCAATTTTAAGCTGAATTCATAGATACATACAAGGACCTTTGATTCCTAACTCTGCTTCCTATCATATGCCAGAACTTGGTTAGTCAGCATAACCTTCCTGTGAAACAGGAAAAGATGTCCAAAGATATTAAATTGAAAAAGTAATCTCATTCTTTCTTTTTATAGTTGTTTCTTGTGGATTGTTATATGGCTTGTCATCCACAGACACCATATGAAAATACACACTAGGAAGTTAGACTTTTGATTTTAATTTAAGACTATTTATTCCAGCTTGCCTTCTTTTCTTGGTCTGATCGTCTTCTGCTCAGATAACTGTATAAATTCCTAATACATTGCAGCAGCAATATTGTCATTGCCAAGACTGCATAACATTTGTTAGCACTAGATGAACCATATTGACTGGCTTTTCAACAATTGTGGGGACGTGTGCATACTTGTGAAATGGCGCAGCTAATAATTGGGTATTCTAGGGCTGTAGTAGTTTTCTCCTTTTCGATCGCTCTCATTAAACCAAACTGCAGTCATGTTAGCAAATTAATAGAAAATTGTACAGCTTTCATCATCCATAATTTACTTTACACCTCCGGTTGTTGCATAGCTCCTTTCTTAACAATGATGGACTATGTGTTCTAGATAAACCTGAACCAAATAGTGGATTATTGTGCTGTCACTAGCAAACCCAAATCACAGAGCTAAGGGAATAATAACAAGATACCAGTGTAGGTGCTAAGAACATAGACAATGCTAAGGAGGCAATCTAGAACACATCCCATGTTTTCTTCCTATAAAAACTGCTATTAGAATGCATATTGTCGGAAAAGTGGCAAATATCTCTGGACATCCTTACCTTAGGTTCAATGATATATCACCTCAGTAGAATCTTTTCTAAAGAAAAATTATTGATTACAAAATGGAAATATCACTTATAGGGAAACACAAAAATTTAAGGGAAAACAGGAGAGCACCTTTGCAGCTGTTGTTCTAGCAAAATTTTTATTCCCTTAGGTGTGTTGTATCTTTTGTTTTGCTCTGTTAGCCTTATTTGCATCACTCAGCTTCTGCAATAAAATAAAACAAAACAAAACAAGGCTATCACAGAATAGTCATTAACAGGTGATGAAAGTCTATTTAATGTTGACAAGTCATATTAAAACAATGCTGGAACGAGATTCATACCTTCCCTTCTTTTGAACATCAAAAAGTGACGATATTTTTCCATCAATCTCTTCTCAATCTCTCTGAAAGATTATTCAAATGATACGAAGAAAAGTGAGAGCTATCATAGTGAGCAGCTTTTAGATCAGTTTTCCAATATCTTCATTTAGAATTCGAGGAATGGAGAATCCATTTTTCCATTGCTGGTACGAAGATAATCAAACTTAGACTACAACAAAGAAAAATTAATAATGATGTTAAATTTATTTACAACATGAATGGAATTTCATATGAGCACAAGCCAACGACTTCTACAATCCTAATCATAGCGTTTCTCATATCCTTGGTAATTTGTTTCAAGTTGTAAACAATGGTGCCAACTCGCTACCAATGGTTCTAAGAAACTCCCCAAACTTCCAGTAGGCTACATTTCTTCCCTAACTTGACAATAACATGTTTCCCAGGAGGAAGATTCCATATGCCTGATAGACACATAAAGCTGCGATTCCTTTTTCTAGTGGCAGCTACAAGACAAGAAATTCTAAATATTGAAAGATGGATCTAATATTATCAAACCATATCAATACTCAGACCATTTTAGTATAGTATGATAAAAAATTACACGCTATATATGTAGGTAGGTCTTACTTGATGCATTCACATTTGTAGTCTCTTCCTGAGGCTACTTAGTTTTAGTCTCTGAATTAGAACAGAGCTCATCACCATTGTGTAATTTTTCAACCCTCTCTTCTAATTCACAGCTTATCTGCACTACGCATGAATCCGCATGTATGACCATGCGTCTTGTGTTTCCCATAGATATAAATCACCAAGACAGTAAGTATTAACAATTCTTAGTAAGAGATTGCAACACGATTAAAATGCTCATCTATTATCTTCATCTGCTGCAAGCGAATGGTCACAAGAATATCCGATCAGATCGTAAATGTAACAGAAAATGGCCACAATGAGAGAGGCAAAGCCATGAATAAACGGACTTAAACCCCTCCAAGCGAAACCCAACACGGAATCCTAAAGAAAGAGTTCTTAAAAGTTCAAAACCTCACTTGAAATGACTCCTTAGGACATTAAACAATGTGACTGAGGCATAGTATGAACGGCAATTGGAACTCAAATCACGTAAACTGCACGAATTGGAAAGAAGACAAGGTAGGGTAAAACCCCATAATTCAAGTAGGAAACTGGAATCTATCAGGAAAATAACAGAGGTAAAAACTTGCAAACCAAGAAAAAGAAAAGGAACCAAGGTAGGAAAAAAAATGCAGGAATCAATGGAAAGCAAATCAGAACAAACGGGTTCACATCACAATCGACAATCAGCAAATACATTTTAAGGATATCGAGTTGATTCACAGGTCATGAACCTGCATCACTCCAATTCCTAGTTATCAAAAAAGCCAAACCGAAAAGAAGAAAAGAACATAGAAAAAACCACAGTAAAAGACACCATCGATGGATAGAGACGAACCAGAGTCAGCGAGTCACTCACTAGGCACAGGCATTGGTGAAAGCAAAGACGAATGGAGAGAGAGCGCTTGAGCTTGAGCTTACAGTGAATGATGTGAGTGATGAAGAGAGAAAAAGTCACGGAGAGGCTAAACGGTTTGTGGTGAAAAAACTTTAGAGTTTTTTTTTTTTTTTGAAAAAATAAGTTAAGAATAATGATGCGGAAAAGGTTAATATGGAATTTATGTATATTTCGATGTTCTAGAAAAGAGTAGTTGAATGATTAAGGAGATAAAAAAAAAATCTAATTAGATATACATAACCAAAATAAATATAGAAAATCAGAAAAGAAATTTAAATATCTCTATTGTACTAATCAAAATAAATATAGAAAATCAGAAAAGAAATTTAAATATCTCTATTGTACTAATCATTAGAATTTTATGATTTGCGATATTTACAGTAAAAATAAAATACTCAAGTGAAAAGTACATTAAAAATCTTAGAATTTAATTTTTTAAGAATTTTTCAATTTTTTTCTGATTTTCTAGAATTTTCCGAATTTTTAATGATTTTTCTGAATTTTTAATATTTTTAATTAATAATTTAAACATTTTTTATTTTTATTTATCTTCGAGATTAAAAATTTATATATTTTTAATTTTTTAATTTTTTTCAATCTTTAAATATTTTTGGAATTTTTCTGAATTTTTTAATTTTTAGTGTTATTTACGAATATTTTCTGATTTTTCGATTTTTTATAACAATAATTTTTTTATAAAAATTCTGAAATTTTTTATATCTTCGAATTTCCTAATTTTGTATTGATTTTGAGGATTTTTGTATCTTTTAGGAATTTTTTTAGAATTTTTTTTTTAGAATTTGTTTATTTTATTTTATTTTATTTTATTTTATTCAGCGAATGGATTTGGACCTTTTATTCAATCCGACTCTCTGACCCGAAACCGTATAACCAGATCCGACCCGCGTCGGATTAAAACCAATTTATAATATTCTTTTGAATTTTTTAATTGATTTACCTTTTTTAATTTTTTTGTCTTGTTCTGCCTGCACTTCGTCCTTCTCCTCTCGACATCCTCTACCCGAACACCATCTTCAACCTGCAACTCCACCTTTCGCGGCCAATTTTTTTTTTTTTATATTCCTTTTTAACGAAACAAATATCATCGCCGACGAGTTTATCACGAGAGCTTAGATCACCGCCGACCTATCTCCGACCGCCGATCGTCTATTCCGACCCACTTTGACCACCTCCGGCTGCCCACTCCATCTATCCGAAAACTTAACAAAAACCATCCTACCGAATCCACTTTTTTAACCGCAGCAACCTCATAAAATTAACAAGAAAACTTACATGAATGAAGTGAGATGGGCTTAACTAGTATGCCCTTGAAACGCTGACTTCGCTGGTGCGATGGAATTCTCCGACAGAAAGATTTCTGGCATTGGAGATATGCATGGATGTTGGACTCGAGCAAAGATCTTTCATCAAATTGCATAGAAACACAGAGAAAATGCTAGTATTAGACATGATTCAACAAATGACGTAGCAAGTACGAATCGATCATGAGTTTAAACGTGATTGAACTTTCGGCCCTCTGTTAGGCATTTTGATCAAACGTGCAATATGCAGATCTTTCAATAGTTCTCTGATTTTGATTTTAACGAGATCCTCAGCTTCACACGTTACGTACAGACTTTAAAACACCATTTTTAGCAACAATACAAAAACTCGTTTTATCAAAGATTCTTTCAAGAAAATCGATCGAGTCGAGCATTTCTTTCTCGGCCAAAACAGAGACAGAGAAGAGCGTTTGGAGCGAGATTGTTCCCGGTTTGTTTGGCGGATTGAGGTCTCGATTGACGACGATGAAGAGCGTCTGGTTAGAGGAACTGTGAAGAACAACTCGCGGATCGGCCTTGGACCGGAGCTCTGAAAATCGACGGCGAGCTCCGGCGATGCGGTTTTCCGTCGCTCCTAAACGGGATGCACTCTCTCGTTCTCTCAGATTTCTCCTTTCTCCTTGGCTGCTTCCAGCGAGCTCTCCTCCGTCGAGCGAGCTACACGTCTCTAGTGAACTTTTCCCCTGGCTGTCCCTCCTTCCCTCTGGTTGTCACTTTTTGCAGAGCCTTCCTTGCTCTTCCCTCCCTCAATAATGGCCGAACGCTCCCGTCTTTCTGCTGTGTCGCCGCGGTCGCGCTTCTCCTTTTCTTCTCCCCAAGCACGCTGGTCCTTACAGAAGCAAGGCCAGAGGAAAGGCTGGGCTAGGCTGGGTCTGGGCTGGGCTGGGCTTTTTGTTTCCTTTTAGTTCTGATGGGCTTATGTGAACAGAGAAAGGAAAATGGGCCAAGGAAAGTGAGTTTGACGCATGGGCCAAAAGATATGAACGAAATAAGAGAAATGGGCTGGCTACGCGGGCTTGGCAGGTCCGAAATTTGCTAAGAAATGTGGGCTCCGAATATTATGACAATTTTTTATCTCCTCCTTTTTATATATTTTTTATATATTTTTGTAAAATGAATGAATACTTAAAACATCAAGAAAAATTCGGGTGTCAACATAAAGCTTTGTGCAAAATTTTAAAGTAGTCATTTTGGCCAATTATTGACATTGTGGTCCACATCTAAGAAACATTGATACTCTCCAAGAGGTTTCATATTGTATCGGACACCCCGACATATGTTCAACTCTCTTGAACGCTCTTGAACACTCTTCAATATTCAGTCAACACATGTCAAAAATCCAATACCTAATCAATTTTCCCAACACTTTCTGATACTTAAGTTATAATTCTAACATACGAGTTTCCGATATGTGATTTCTATACATGAGGTCAATTTCAAAACTTTTCAACAAATAGGGGTCAAAATGTATATATGTGAAAAATAAAAAATAGTAATAAAAATAATAAATGGGGAAAAAATAAAATTTTAGTTTTTTTCTATTTGATTCTTACTTCCCGTGATATACAATTCGCCCCCCAAGTTTTTTTTTTTTTCTTTTCTTTCAACACGTCGACACGTGAGTCCATAATGTGAATTTTTTTTTTACCTCCAAGTTTTATGGATTATTGGAATTGAGATATTAATAAATTGTGGATTGATGTTTTTTAGTGTAAATTCATTTTAGGATTTTATTATTAGTTATTTATTTGTGAATTTGAATTAAATTAAGTTGATTGAAATAATCATAAAAATGATAATTTATTATATATATATATATATATAATTGTATATTTAATATACAACGTGTCTCAACCCGTTGAAATTCTTTATTTTTTGAGAAACGATATGTTAATGTGTGGCATCGCATGTCGTGTGTCGGTGTTGGTGCTACTTAAGTCCGCATAAGATGTCATTTTGAGTCAAGCTTTCCCTATCATTTATTATGTAGGATGCTCGACGATGACTAGACGTGACATCAACAGTTTTTGGCGACAATTGACTGGAATAACTATTTCGAAATTTCACACAAAGATTTAAAATTACATAAAATATAAAACTTAGAACTGAATTAGTATTATACAATATATTTAGCATTGATTTGACAATCATCTCTCCTACCGTGATATAAAAATAATACTTTAAGATCAACTCCATGTTCTAGGCATTTTCTTTTTCTTAGCATATAATATTTTGGCACAAATACCTTTTGTTCTTAACAAGATATAACTTGAGAAGGTTCAATTGTCCAAAATGAATTTCTAGGTTTGCAGATTTCCAATATTAATTTAGTAAAAAGAATCGAATTATTGTTTTGACGATTCAATTATGTTATATAAGATAAATAATTATGAAAAGCTCATTGCTTGTATTCTATTTCGGATATTGATGTTGGAAATAACATGTCTCGCATTCTAGTCATAGTATGTGTATTTTAAATAATATTATTTGACTTTATTTATTTCTTTTTCAAGCCAATTCGAGTGGCATCACTATGTCCCTCTTGTGAGATTGAAATGTCATGTAATGGATCAATAGTTTCATATTCTAATCATGAATAACATCTAACAGATACTAAACATAAGATAAGTAAGTGGAAATTAGAAAGCAATGAATTGGTTATTCCTTATTTTCTTCTTAGTCTTTTCCTTCGCACAAGAAAGGGTTTCTCCTCATTTCTTTCTTGTGTTGACATAAAAGTGCTTTTATTATCCTGTTCATTAAAGATAACTACCAATAGTATTATTCTTCCAAGTTTATGAAAACCTATTTTTATATTTATTACGTGTGTATACATATACATACATATATATATATACATGTGTGTGTGTGTGTGTGTGTGTGTGTGTTTTTATAGAGTAGAATAAGAGTCTATTTTCGTGAACTTATGAAAAGAAAACAATTATGATGAGCTACTAAATAGAGTAGACTTGCTGAGCAAGTCCTTAAAAAGGCTTAAGGGGAAGAAATAGGCGGGAGATCTGCCCTGAGATGAGAGACCCCACAATGTCACTCCTATAATCCCTTCTCCTCAGGAAGAAAAAGATAGAGAGCAGAACTAGGAGGTTCTTCGGTGGTAAAGGTAGACACCGCATCAGGGTGGAATCACTTTGGCCTTTTGCATCTAGGATGATAAGGGAAGAGTGAAATGCCCTCTATTGGACTAGTTGCCTTACAGCAAAGTCTGAATAACCGACTGCCAACTCCAATACCCTCGGTTATCTAGACCTTGTCTGGAGTCTACATGAAAAGGATTTGATTTACATAATGTTTGATCAACGATAAAAGAATTAACAGTGTTCTTTAGGAAAATAAAGCCGAGTGATTCTTTTTTTTCTTCTCACTCCGAAAGATTAATAAGATACTAAATGAACTTGTGAAAAAAATCATCAATAGCAAATGAGTAAAATTATCCAAAAAGTCATAAACCTATTGTACGGATGTCAATTCGGTTTTAAGCTTTTTAATTCTGTAAATTGAATTCTAAAACTCTTGATGATTTATTAATATAGTTAGTCTGGCCAATTTTGATAGAAAATTATTGACGTAGATGCTATGATGTGGACAATTTTTATAATTTTTTATTTTATTTTTCTTTCTTTCTTTTCCATTTCTTTTTACCAAGTTTGATGAGGGCCAATCGACCCTTGTCAACCACAAGTGAGGGCCGGTGACCCTTGCTCACGATTGGTGGGGGCTTTGTAGCCATCACCAGATCTATGGCAAGTGAGGGTCGACGGCCCTCGTCGGACTTAGAAGAAAAAAAGAAGGAGGAAAAGTAAGAAAGAAAAAGAATATATAAAATACAAAACTTCAAAAAGTCTAACAAAATTATAAAAATTATCTATATTAGCGACAGTCGTGTCACATAAAATAATTGACATCCATGTTAGCAATTCTGGTCAAAATTCACTAAAAGTACTATATTGATAAGATTCATGACTCAATTGACAAAAATAAAAGATTTAGGATTGAATTGGCATCAATATAATAGGACTAAAAGCTATGGGAATACTTATGGCTTAGTGGGTTGATATCTTATTACTCAAGCCACCGAGTGATTTGGTTATGTATATGTGTTTTTTCTTTTTATAATTATGATGAAAAGTAAATAGGACAATTCTATTGTTCCACTAAAAAAGTGATTTTTGTTCCTTGCTTGTATATTTCTGATAGAGTTTATAAATATAAAAATACAAGTAGAAAAAAGTTACCAATCCCTTATTATTCCGTAACTTACTAATTATTTAGCGACAATTTCATGAAATTACCAACTCTTTTAACAATTTACAAAATTTAATAGCTTTTATTATCTTCGACTAACTTTTTGTTGGAATCATTAATATTTACCAACAAATATATTAATTTTTTAATATTTATTTGAGTGACTTACCAACTTTTTTTCCGATCAAATTACCAACTAGTTTTGGTTTTCCAGCTTTCGTTTGAATTACTTACTGAAATTTATTTGATTTTACTTTAATTTATCAATTTTTCTTATTATTACCAACTTTAATTTGTCTCTTTTATAGATGACTTAAATTTATCGACTCTTATATGACTTCACCAACCTTTAATTGTGTGAGTTAGCCTACCAATGTTTATTTTTCTAAAAATTTTATCCACTTTTTCAATGAGTTACCGACTTTAAATTGCCTCCTTTATCAGCTTGTTAAATTTACCAACTCCTTTTGGAAATTGCTATTGCTAATTGGAATTGGAGTGATTCTCAACATTATCCGATCAAGTCATTAACAAAATTTGCGTTACATATACTTAATTGAGTTAGTTATTAATGTTTGTTTATTTTTAGTGACAAGTTTTTTCTTGTGTTTGACCCATAATAATAATAATAATAATAATAATAATAATAATAATAATAATAATAATAATAATAATAATAATAATAATAATAATAATAATAATAATAATAATAATAATAATAATAATAATAATAATAATAATAATAATACTTCTCCTGTTTACCACCAATGTTTTAAATTTATCAACTATTATATAAAATTACTTATCATTTCAGTTACTAATCATATTACTCTAATTAAGTAACCCAGTGGTTATGTGTTACCGACTCTCATTTGAGTTGCTTATATCAAGTTCATTTATTTTTTTTAATTACCAAATTTTTGTTATGTCACTTCTTTCATTTGCCTTCGTAGCAAATTTTATAAATCTACTGGTTGTTTGTAGAAACTATTAACGTCAATTAAAGTGATTGCCTACTTTTCTTTTCACTAATTAAGTTTCAAACTTATTTTGCATACTGACTCCTACTTGAGTTAGCTACCAATGTTTATTCGGGATTTTCTTTTAAAGTACCAACTTCTCTTATCTTTAACCAAAAAAAGCTTCTCTAATTACTTACCAACTTTTATTTACCTTTCTTACTAAATGTTTAAATTTACCAACTATTATATGAAATTATCAATCTTTATTCGTGTGACCTTACAAACTTATTGGGCTCAAATTACCAACTAGTTTTGAGTTACTAACTCTTATTTGAGTTGCTTATCAATAGTTAATTATTTTTTACTTACATTTACTAACTTTTCTATTGAGTTACCACTTATATTTGCCTCACTTACTAACTTTTGCAATTTACTAACTCTTTTTTTTTTTTTTAAATTACCAACTTCATTAGAGTGATTGCTAGTATATTTCCAATCAAGTTACCAACTTGTTTGTGTTACCACCTCTTATTTGAGGTAGTTGCTAATATTTACATTGTTTTTGTTTTTAAATTAGCAACTTCCTCTATCTTTGACAAAAATAAACCTTTATTTATCGTTTACGAATTTTTATTTTTTTATTTTTCTTGGCAACGCCTTGAGTTTGCTACTATTATTTGAAAATTTTAACTTTTTTTTTTTGTGGGCAAAAGTATATCACAAGTGCCACAACTTGCCACAGGTGGACACTCAAGTGCCGAAACATCTAAAACGTACACTTAAGTGCCACTATTTTTGAAATTGGGCACTTAAATGCAACTCCAGTGAAGGTAGCTAGAAATCCGACGTGGCATTATTTTAAGAATAAATATGGTTTATGTAGCTCAGTGGAGTTGTCTACTCAGCAATGAATGTACAAAACGACATTATTTTGCCCCCAAATTTGATTTTTAATATAATTATTATTATATTAAATTAAAAGAAAAGGAGGGACGCGAGGGTTGGCTGAGGTCGCTTGCCCTCGCCCAAAGGGGCTAAGGGCAGTAGCTAGTTGTGGTGGGGTAGCCTATGACCTCTTGCCTTAGTTTGGGCCCTCGTTGGTGGTCAACTAGGGTCATTGGCCAGTGGCCAACGTTTGGCGACCCCAGTTGACCTTCACCTCATGGTCATTGGCCCTTTTCGATGATGGTGGGCTGGCAGTGACAAGGGCTATGGAGGCCATTCCTAAATGAGGCCTCCCCCTTTTTTAAAAAAAAACAAAATTAGTTTTTTTAATTTAATTTAATTAACATTTATTAAAAATCAAATTTGAAGTCAACACGATGTCATTTTGGGCTTATATAGCCAAGTTAGCACCAAGTGGATAAATTTTTTAAAAGAATTGCCACAGCAATAGAAAATCTTGTTGGAAAAGTCAAGTCAGCGTTTGGTTGGAAATTCTCGCAGTTGGCATTTAAATGTTTTTTTCTTCTTTGATTTTTGTACTTAAGTGTATGTTTTAGAAGTTTTGATACTTAAGTATCCACCCATGCCAAGTTTTGGCACTTGGGGTGTCTGACACTCCTTTCTTGTATGACTTTATTGTATGACTCGCCAACCTTGCTCCAATTATCTCACAAACTAGTTGTTTTATATAGCTTAACAATATTTATTTGGTCACGTAGGCCTTCACCAATGACAACTGGTGGCTTGGCCCTAATGTCATGTCTGAAGAACAATATGCATATGTTCAATCCCCTAAAGGTTTAGATCATAGTGTATGAACATAAAACAACTAACTCATTATCCAACCATCTACAAAACCAATTATGAATCTGTCATGCCCCGATCCCCGAACGCGTGTCCATCCCTCACCTAGTTGATTTATAGTGACGTTCTAGGACGCATCGCCGACCCTTTTCATTTTAATACGCAAGCGGAAGCATATAATAAAATCCCCAGACAATAAAACAATAGGATAGAAAAGTAGGGCTATATTTTTCACAACTGAAAAATCCATAACCACACTTTTATACAAAGCAAACCACATAGTGTATAATACAATACTATTCACAAGTCTAATATACTATACATCTGATCATAACTCGTAGTTTTCAAAACAAGAGTGGGGTTTCAGTCCTCCATTTAGTCTTCATCTGGATTCTCCTCCTGCTCAACGATCCTTTCTCCTTCCACATTTCCGCTGGAACCTACCGTAGGATAGTCAGATGATCCTGGGCCTTCAAGGACGAAAACCACTGGATCAATCACTTCTCCACCTCTAGGTTCTGCAATGCCTTCCCTATACACTACTTCCAAAGCATACACAAGCACCTCAAACTCTGGTATCTAGCCCACTCTTTGCCCATTGCTATAATAACGATACCATGCTCGGTATTGATAGGGCACCCTTTTGGGTTCTACCCACATCCACCTAGATGATGGATTTCACCATTACGTACTCCTTCAGTGTGCCCAGGCATTGGCACGTGGAACTTCTCCTTGGTGATTTCCTTCGGTAACCTAGGACACAAGGGAGGAGGTAGAGGTGCTGCCATCTACGGGCCTGAAATGGTTATTTAATAACTAGTGAGACAACATCTCAACGAGTTTTACCCCTTAAGACCTGATTAGTAAACCAATACACTATGTGCTGCCTATGCACGCATAGGTTAGAGGACTTACCTTGGCCTCAGATTCCACCCTACAACTCAGCATAGATCAAATAGGCACGCAATCATATCATCACGGATCGATATCTCGATCTATTGACCTAGTCAATTACATGTCAATTGGACCATTTCTCGGTCATTTCCATCCATACTATACAATTTCCAGTATAATATATTTAGTCATTGGGTTACGTGCATTCTTTAAGGCTACCTATTCGCCAAGGCGACATACTTAGTCACCAAGTCACGTGCATTCTCTTAGGCGTCTTATATGCTAAGGCGATGTACCAATCATTGAGCCCCGTGCATTCTCTAAGGCGCCATATTCGCCAAGGCGACGTACTAATCACTGAGCCACGTGCATTCTCTAAGGTGATATACCAAATCACCAAGCTACATGCATTCTCTAAGGGATCATATTCGCCAAGATGACATATTAATCGCCGAGCCACGTGCATTTTCTAGGTGATGTATATAATCAACAATTCACGTGCATTCTCTAAGGCGGCCTATCTGGTTACCGAGCCACATCATACAACATTTTTTCTCATCTTTTATCATATCCAATAAAATATGGTGTGTGGGCACTAGGGGTGTGCATGGTCCGGGCAGGCGGTTCCCGACCTAGAACCGGGAACTGCCCGCTAAAGACCGGTTCCGAAAAATTGGAACTGGGATCCACCCATTTGTTGCGTGGATCCACCCGGGAACTGGACCGCCGGTCCGGTCCGGTTCTCGGGTGGATCCATGGAACCGATTTTGACGCAAATTTTTTTTGGTTTTCAACATAAAACAATTACGTGACATCAAAGCAAACAAAAAAAAAGAAAAATCAAATTTAAGTACTTGGAACAAAGATTCATTTGTTGTAATTATAAATGTATCTCGTAGATAAAAAAAAAAACGCGAATAGATGGAATGCAACATTCTCCCATTTCCTTCTTGCAAATAACCATAGATGGTTAAATTTTCTTTGACCAAAGGTAAAGGTTTCTAGAGAGTGAGATGAGATGTAGGGTTTCTTTTAGTAATTTTTTTTTTTAATATTAAAAAGGTTCCGGTTCGATGCAGGTGGGTGGGCGGGCGGATCTGCCCACGGAATCAGGAATCGGACCCGTACCCACCGGTTCTCTCAAGACCCGCTGGTTCCGGGCGGTTCCGGTCAAGTTCTAGGCGGTCCGGGCGGATCCGGGTATTTTGCACACCCCTAGTGGGTACATGGTTGGCCTTAGCCAAAATATAAGATTTTCCTTTCCATAACTCCCACAATTTTTTGTAGGGCACCAAAACATTTTTGGCATTATCAACCGATCTTGGTTATTTTTCAATTAATATCCAAAGTTATTTAAATTTTAAAATATATCCCAAATTCACAAATAATTCATTTCACCACAAAATAAAGCTCAATTAAATAAATGGGCTGCATCATGACAATTAGTGTAAAATCCCAATCATTGGCTATCACAACCTAATTTTCGGAAAATAAATAATTAATTTAATGATTTCGAAAATTAATTAAATAAATACTAAAAATCCAACTTAGGCCCGTAATGCCTAATTGGAAGCCAAGACGAGCTCGGAAAATTACTAAGACTCATTCAATAAATACACAAGCCTATCTACTTGCTAATCACACTAACCATTTGCCTAACATGCATAGGTAAATCCCTAATTTAATTATTCTAATCTAATATAACCACCTAAATGCACTTAATTAAATCTAAACAAACCCCTAAGCATCATTAGCAAACTAAGTAGGGATTAGTAAGTAAAACTCGCTTGATTAAATGTGAAGGCCGGATCAACCGCAACGACGGCGTGACGGCAGCCGAAATCCAAATTTTCGGCAGTGTCGGCGGACACTCGGGCCTGCCCAAAAGCCTTGCAAGCCCACAGCAAAAAGCTAGGCTTGGGCTTGCTTCTTGGGCTGACTTCAAGACTAAAAATGGGTTGAAGATACGGGCTTCAAAGTTGGACTCAACGGGCTGCACACTTGGGCTTGCTGAAAACAGAAACTTGTTGGGCTTCGTTGGACCAAATTCGCTGGGCTGAAGGCTGCTGGGAACACTGAACTGGGCTGGGCTTCAAGTGGCTGAACTGCTGGACTTTTGGGCTACTGGAAATTCACATGGGCTTCAAGTCTGGGCCGTAGCAGATTGCTGGACTGATGGACATGGGCCAAAGTTGCTGGAATCACGGGCTCGCTTCTTGCGACCTGGGCCACGAAGACACACGTTCGCTGGAGAAGACCACGCTGGGGACGTGGGCTGACCGAGGAAACATGGACGCGCGGGCAGAGGAAAACATGAGCTACTGTCTTTGCTGGAGACGCGGATGGCTTGAAGACACGCGGGTTGATGACGCATGGACGAAAGCAGCTGCTGGCGAAGACGTCCGTGGAGATGCAGCTGGTGTCGTTGCCGAGAGATGGAGCGGATGCCGATGCAGCTGTTGGGGGCTTCTTCAGTCAACAGCAGATTTCCTTTGTTGACTGGCAAGGTGGCGTCGAATCAGAAGGAGCAGCAACGATCTTCAAAGTGGAAGGTTGATCAGGGAACAAAAGTTGGTGGATGCAGCAGCAAGCTGGGGTTTCGGTTGGGGAAAAGAAAAGTTGAAGATAGAAAGAAGTGGCGTCGTGGGGCAAGCGGCAGATGCGGGCGGTAGTGAATCGAACAGAGAGGGAGAGATGACGTCGTTTATAGAAAAGAGAGAGACCGGAAGGGGATAAGTAGAAAAATTAAGAGAAATGGTCCAATTTCCATAAATGCTCGTCCCCAAAAGTCTTCAATATTATCTTATATGTTCCCTAATACTTTCCAACTTATAAATTCTCCAAATAAACAAATTTTGAAGCCCAAAATTGCTGACTCTTGTAAAGCTCCGAATTTCTATTTTTAGTCTTAAATTTCCTCACTCAATTCCCCAAATTGAGGTCCAATTTCGATAGAAAATCCTAAGCAATTTTCTGTAAGTCCCTGACACTCAAAGGCTCGGCTTGGAAGTTCAAGTTTCCTTTAGTTTGGCGCATCCGAATTTCTGCTAATTTTCCGCAACGTCCGAAACGGTTTTCTGTAAAAATCTCGAAATCTCTGAAAAATTTTCTGAGGATAAGTTGATGTTCCTAAAATAGATCGTGACACCACAGAACTTTCGATCTTTGAAATCGGGTTCAAATTCGTGGTCAATTTTAATCCGGTGCGCTTTTACCATGACCTAGTCTACCGAGTAACTTTTAAGAATTTTTGGTACAATTGACCCGTGATCGATTTATCTCGAGTCATATTGTACATCTTCCACACATTAGCAACTCTCGGTTATCATGAAGATCTCGATGTTTCAAATACGAGCACCGGGTACCAAAATGATAGAAAAATCGGTCTAGTGTCGATTGACGAGTATTTTGCAATTAGGTGGAATCACCCACACTCTGATCACATATCTCAGTCGAATCAACCTATCTTCGGTTTTTGATTGATTTCTGACAGTGCTGTAATGATCCTTGTAGATTGACACGGTTGAATAATCGATTCCGGTTCGAATTCTCAAGTCCATTGCATTTAGATTTCTTTAATCGAAAGCAAAATCTGAAAATTCAGGCTGTCACAGAATCCATTTCATAAATTGGGTTCACAAATGATATAGCCTCTCATAATTTAACCCATTAAGCATAATACTTTTTACATAGCATATCTCAAACCTTATAACAAATAACCAACTCACAAACTATATGAAGAAATGATTTACTATGCAATTTCTAATGAATGAATGGGTAGTAGTTACTTGATCTAGCTTTATGCAACAGATATGCTCGGAACACCACTTTTCCTTTTAATATGTATGATGCCATGCAATGTCTCTTTTGTTGCCTTAACATATTTGATTTCCATAAATTTCAATACATGGGTTTCCAAATCTTATAAGAGATAAGCATCACTCCCTTGACATTAGGAAACCAAAAAATGAAAACTACTTTGAGCTGAAAAACTCAAAATCTTATCAATTGAGAAAGAAATGTATATCAAAAGCAAGTAGATAACTACCCAAAACAAGATTCGATTAAACTAAGTTTATTCGTAAATAAAACTACTCCGACGTGCCAACGGGAAGCTTGCTTAAAGCTGGAATAACCGGAGAGGCAATAATAGGCCAAGAAATTCTAGAAATCAAAATAATCAGGGCTAACACTTGTGGAAAACATAACGCTTGTTTGTTACTGGAACACAAGGGCATACTTTCTATGCGGGAAAATGAGACATTTAGCACGAGATAGTTCTATAATGAGGATGCTCCAAATGATAGTAGATCATGCTTTTTATTCAGGCAATTTATAAATATAGCACACAATTGTTCCATGTAGAGGAATACCCCATTATTGGTAGGCCACTGAAAAACCTACAAAAGTAGAGGGCAATGGAAAAAGTTTTCATCCTACTTAATTAGGAGGCAACAACATCTAATGAATTCATAAAGTTTTCTATTGAATTATCACTTTTTATTTGGCTTATGTACCAAACTGTTTTCCATGATTGGATTACGAACTAACTTTGCGTCACTAACTCTTTATTTGAGTTAGTTATTGAATATTTTTTTTAATTACCAATTTCTATACTTGCTTACAAAAAAAAAAAAATCGGGAAAATTCTAAATATGAGCTCGAAGTGCTATTATTTTCTTAAATAAGAATCCGAAGTGGACCTTATTCCAGACAAGAGCCTCAAGTACCATCATTTTCTTAAATAAGAGCCTAAAGTGAAAGAAGAGACTAACTATCTAATTAGTCAAGGGTATTTTTGTCATTTACTCTTTTTCAACTATATATATATATATATATTTGGTTTTCCCTTTCTTCTTCACCGATGGCCAAGTTGGCCACCAGTGATGCCAGGAGAGGGCTGGGCGAGAGTCGCCCTCCCCCAATTTGGCAAGGGCCACCTTCACCAGCCTTGGGTGAGGCTAGCCCTCGCCAACGGTTGGTGAGGGATGGCCTCACCTCGGCAAGGTGACCCTCATTGGAAAGAAAAAATAACGAAAGGAAAAAAAGAAAAAAAGAACAAATTAATTTAAAATTAAAATTGTATTTTGATGAAAATAACATTAATTAGCCGGTGATTGATGAAGTTAGGCCCTTATTTGAAATAGCCATGGCCACTTCAAATGCTTATTTGAGATGGATATGGCCATTTATTTGACACAAGATCCACTTCAGGCCGTTGACTCTTATTTGAGAAAATGAGGGCATTTCATGTTTTTATTTGGAAATCTCCCAAAAATATTCTCTCATTATTTCCAACTTTTATTTTTTACCAATACCATAAATTAGTGATTAGAGTCAATCATCGGATGAATAAGTTTATTTTGCAAATATGACTTCTCACCCGTACTTGATCATATATATTGATTTAAGCTTTAGCAATAGCCTATTTAACTCTTCAAGGTGGCACCTCATTGTTAGGGATGTCTTAGTTATTGGGTTGAAATACACTTGGGGCATTATAATATACCTCTTTTATTAGATAACACTTAGGCTGTATTTGGCAGTCACGATAAAATTCAGGATATAATAAAATTTATCTTATCTTGCGTTTAATGCTCAAGATAGGATAAAGTCAGATATAAGGAAATATATATTGGATAAAATTATTATATATGAGAGATAAATGTGGATATGATTTTTAACATCAATAATAGGAAAGTTATTCTTTTGAATAACAAACTTCTTAACTTAACGAAATTAAAATTATATTTCATTAAAAATAACATAAAATAACAATTTAGTTAATTTAAATTATCTTAATTTTATTTATATATTCAATTTTAATTCTATTTTATAATAAAATGTCAATATATATTTATATATACATATTTTAGGTATTTTAATATTTTAGTTATATCTATACTATTTACTATTTAATAAAATTTTATTAAAGAATGATGGAAGGGGAAGAAAGAAATAAAAAGGAAATTAATTTTAAAAAGAGAGGAAAGTAAATAAAAAGAAAATAAAAATAAACTAGGCGAAGGTGTCCCAAGAGATTTGTACCATCTCCATCTGTAAATTTTTGGTTCATTTATACTAATATGACGTTTATACCAATCAATGTACATGTATGATATGAATGCATTTGACTTTATTACAGCAATTATCAAACGGTAGATAAGATATAACAAAATCCTTGGATTTCATATATTATCATATTCTGTCTCATCTTGATTAGAAATCCAAACGATCAAATGTAGCCTTAAAATGATGTTTGACCAGCAAAATAGGGTAGGGAATGGAATCATAGTGCCTGTACTACTTGTAAAGTTTTGTAGCTTAATCTTAATTGTTCCCAAAGTTTAAGTTCTTAGAAGAATTTGTGATTTGGCTTTTAATTTTATAATTCTTATTATTATGCATGTTTATATATGCATGGATTGATTTTTATTTTTGGTTTTCTTAAATTTGTGGCTCATGTGTGTTGACCTTTGTAACTTGACGTGGTTATAATTGGAGTTATGCTTTGAAAAAAAAAAAAAAAAAAAAGGAGGAGGCTGTGATTCAAGATTGTGCAATTACCAACTTAGGAATTCCAAATGTTAAAGGAGTGTTGTGCCATTTGAACAAATCAAATTGAACATGATTTGAAATGGTAGTTTAATGGTTTTAGATGCTCCATAAAGAATAAAAGATAATACAATTAACAAAATGCAAGTACCTATTTTTTTTTTCCAACAAGTACCTATTCTAATGACCTATATTTAGATGTGTTCAATGATGAATACATAATCTTGTTTTGGGCTAAAGGTAAATATACAGATTTCTTTTACTTTTGAATAGCGGGCCGATTCACCTCAAAACTTCAAAATTGATTAAAAACTCCCCTAAGTGAAATAAAAATATTTAGGTACACTATGTCCACATGCCAATGATTATAACATATACCAATTTCTTAATTGTTCACTTTACTGTTTTTATGTTTTGCCTCGCTAATGTGTCAACAGGTTTTAATATAATATGGTCATGAGGTTTTTTTCCAACTCAATTATAATAAAGACTCATGTAGAAAGATCAACTAGTTATATTTATGAATTATATTTTAATCGTGATATTAACTACGTAAAAATTTAACTTAGAATAGAGGAATGGAAATTGTTACCGTGAACTCACCATATATCTCAATTATGTACACTGAGAAAAAATAGTTGGGCAGAAATCTAGCACAAGTGCCATAACTTGGCACGGGGGGACACTTAAGTGCCATAATTTCAAAACAGTACACTTAAGTGCCACTTTTTTTTTTTTTTTTTTTCTAGTGGAATACTTAAGTGCCACCTCCGGCGACCCTTGTCGGAAATCCTATGTGGTAATATTTTATTATTATTTTTTGCCTACGTGGCTCGCCGGAGAGCTGAGTCGGCTCTAACTCATCAGAAACGACGTCGTCTGCATAATAAAAGCCCAAAATCTTCTAAAAACGACGTCGCCTCCCCAAATGCCCTAAATCTAAAACCCTAAATCGGCCAAAATCCCTATTGATGTGCTCGAATTGAAGTCTCGAACCCTAATTTTCATTTGCCCAAAATTCCTTCGTCGAATCTTGAAAATGGAGAGCAGGACTCGCAGCAGCGCCTCAATTTCCTCTCACCGAAGCGAAGGAGAAGGCCAGCGTTTCTTTTTTTGTGGCTTACCGAGTCCAAGAAGGACATCGTGGACTCAAATCAATCATGGGAGAAGATTTTATGGATGCGCCCGATATAAAGAAGCGTCAAAGTGCAAATACTTCAAATGGATCGATGAGAAGTTCTCTGACCGAGCCACAGAGGTGATATTGGATCTACTTCATAAAAGATAGCAATCTCCATCTGTGTTCGTGGATGACTTGGACGATGTTGACTCAATGTAAGCTCAAGTGTCTTCAGTTAAACTTTTCAAGAATGAAGTCTCAATGCACGCTCAAGCATCTTCAACTAAACATTTCAAGAATGAAGTTTCAATGATGAAAATTGAACGAAAGTGTTACCAAACGTGTATTATCGGTGTTATTTTGTTGTCTATTGTACTTTATAATGAAATGTAAAGTACTTGAAAATGAGAAAAAGTTTCTCCGACTGCCATAGTTAAAAATAGTGTTGTTCAGGATTAAACGTAGGGTTTTTTTTTTTTTTTTTTTTGAAAGATGCGAAGAAGTTTGTGTTGTTCCACAAGATCATTGTGGCTTTGTTGTTGTTTGTGTTGTCGTATGGACTTGCCATAAGTTTACCATCATCTTCTCTGTTTTGATGCAAAATCATCTTCTCTGTTTTGATGCAAACCAACATATACACAAGACAAACATGAGTGATTACCCGAGTGCCATAAGTTGTATTTAGTAATCACGTAAGTGCTAGTCGCGATGAAAAAAAGGATCACTTAAGTGTCAAGTTATTGTTAAAGTGATCGGTTAAGTGTCACTTATAGTTAAAAGTGAACAGTTAAGTGCCAAGTTTTTTTAGAATATGATCAGTTAAGTGCCAATTTTTTTGTGGGTTTTCTGTAAAAATTGCGCCGGCCACCAGCATCGGCGGCACCACCAACCATCACCACTAGCCACACTACACACTAGGCATTCTAGCCACCACCATGTCGGTGGTGTTGCTGCACAAGATACTAGTGCAAGCTGAGGCTTGAACTAGTTTGCACTAGTACACATGGTGTAAGATGTGCAGTGCACACTTGTACCGGGTGTAGGTGCAGTTGCTTAAGCTTATAACCCCACCACAAACCGATAATCACCAGGCATCACCACCAGCCACACCAGCACCCCGGCCACCACATTAGCACCCCAACAACAAACTGACTACCACCAAACATCACCATCCACCATCACCAGATACACCAGCACTCCAGCTATCACCACAGAACACCAACAGTAGCAGCAACAAGTAAAAGCAGAATCCATGATAAACAACAACATAAATTGACAAGCAGCGCAAGATCATTTCATTGATATTTCATCAAGTTTGAGTCTGGCAACATCAATGAATGACAAACTAAAGAAAAAAACAAAAGATAACCATCCATAGACTTTCTATATGCACGACAACATCAACGTTTATATAACTGTTTTGACTCCTAAGCTCCACAAATCCTATCACATCTCATCTCATCAATCAATATGCACGACACCCCCTATTCGTGCACCTTTCGATGGGCCTTTCACTTGATTCATAATTCCGGCACTCTTTCTAACTGGACGTGCAACTTCTTCTTCAACCTTCTCAGTATCCACCGACTCAGATGGAGCTGCAAATGTCTTAGGCCGAATTGAATCAAAAGGAGCTGGAGTTGGAGCTGGAGCTAGGTTCTTTCTCTTATTTTTTGTTGGCACAGTTGATGTTGATGTTTTCTTTTTTGTTGGTGCAGCCGTCGATTCTTGAGTTGGGCCTGAGATAAGAACTTTTGAACTTCTCCTAGGCTACAAAAAAAAAAAAACAATAAATTGTTAGCAAAAATCTACAGCATAAATTAAATTAAATGCAGCCAATAAAACTTACATTGAGAATGACTGTTCCAGTACGCTCATCTGTATAAAGGTCATAGCCATGTTGTCTTAACCTCTTCCCAAGTGCCCCTCTTGTTTGAATATGGGCGTCACTTTCAGGAACTTGTGATTTGTTGCCCCAATTTCCTACTTTCTTGGGCCCTTTAACTACAGCCGGGGCTTCTTCGACCAATTGTGCTGGGCGTCTTCTAGATGGCCTTTGTGTACCTGCCCCTTCACCTGGCCTTGTTCTAGTTGTCCTTTTTTGTAGCCCTTCAACTTCAGTGACACCTCCTTCTGTTGGGCCTTCTGGTGGTACTGGTGGTGGTACTTGTGGTGCCCCTTGTAGTGATTCTTTTGGTGGCTCCTATGATGATCCTTGAGGTGGCTCCTATGATGGCCCTTCAGTTGGTAGTTGAGTTCCAACTTGCTTTCTTCGAACCTGAGAAAGAGGCCAAAAGATACCATAAATATAATATCAAGACATATAATAATAAAAACTGAATACAAATTGGTTGAATTTACCACTGGGTATTTCTTTTGCTGCTGAAGAACAGTTGATTGCACTGGCCGTGATGCTACTTGGGCTAATCCTTCAGCTGGCTCTGATGCTGCTTGGGTCAATCCTTTAGCTGGCCGTGATGTTGCTTGGGCCAATCCTTCACCTGGCTGTGTTCTACCTTGCCTTCTTCGAACAGGCTGTTCAGTTTCATGACTTACTGAGGTTCTTCTTGTGACCTAACAAACACATTACTTACAACGCCAAATAGAATATTATGTACATTTTTATGATAAACGACAAGAAAGCAACATAAACATAAAATAAATTTCATGATTTACCGGGGTTCTACTTGTTGACTGAAGAACAGTTGACTCACTTGGCCCTGCTGTGTTCATTTCTCCAACTGTCTCTTCACCAGGCCCTTCACCTTGCCTCAACGGTTGTTGTTGCTTCCTCAATTGACAACCTTTAATATTGTGGCCTATTAGGCAACAATAAGAGCACGTGATCTTTGCACCCTGCCTGCTCATTATTTGCTGACGTGAGACCTCTCCCTCTGCCATTCTTCGTCTTCATTTTGTCCTTCCAATTTTCTTTTTCAGTGGCAAAGGTTGAGGTGTTTCATGATCCGTGGGCTCCCAAAACTTGCTACTTCTAATTGACTGCATCATGAACTGATAGGAAGCAAGATATTTTGATTTATGGTACCAATCATCGATGTAATCATCTGTATTGTCGCCCTTCAACTGGATGGCACATATGGCATGTGCACATGGAATTCCACTTACTTGCCATGCTCTACATGAACACTTCCTACTTCCTAGATTGACAACATACTCATCTGCACCCTTCATTATCTCATATCTGTCATCTCCATTCCAAATGGGATGACAATGCGTACTTGCAGCCAAGTTCACATCCAATTTCTTCACAATCCTAGGACCATATTGTCTTGTCCACTTTGTAGCCTCATCTCTTTGTTTCTGCAGCCGAGTCATAACCGCAACTCGTATATCTTCAAGCATTGAGATGACTGGTTTGCATCTGGCATCTATTATCTTCGAATTAAATACTTCTCAAATGTTGTTGTCGACGTTATCGCACTTGAACTCCTCACAAGAATGCCCCGCACCAATGCTTCGATTCTAGTTGAAATAGGGTAGCACAACCTTCCTTTGTCACCGAAGCAGTCCTTCTTTGGCTATTCTAAAGTTAGCCATGTTTGCATTCTTTGCTAATTGCCAAAATTGCAATTGCAGCTTATCCCCTTTATAGTTCTTTGCCCAATTTCCGTATATATGCCGCACACACATTGGATGTTCAGCATGGGGCAACAACTCGGCTACTGCCGGAACCAATCCCTGCAATAATTCAAAGTAAGAAATACTAGAGCAAATTACATGTTCATATTACAAAGCAAAGCAAACTATTGACTAAATTTTTCAAAAATCAAGTATTACCTTTTGTTGGTCGCTCATGAATGCCCACCCTTCCCCGTTTGTTATCTCCAAGTCAGCCATCAGATTTTTCAAGAACCAAGACCAATTGTCCTTGTTCTCAATCTTTACAATAGCTCAAGCTAGTGGGAACATTTGGTTATTCGCATCTCTTCCAATCGTTGCCAACACTTCTCCCTTGTACAAGCCCTTCAAGAAACAGCCGTCCAATCCTATAATCCGTCTATAACTAGCTAAAAATCCTCGTTTGCATGCATCAAAGCACACATAGAACTTATCAAACTTGGTTCCATGATCAGGAAGCGGTCTCTCAATCACCTCTACATACACTTTACTTGTAGGGTTTTGCAGCCTACACTCCCAAGCATACTCCCACACCTGCCCATATTCCTTAGCATACTGACCAATAAGTATCTTTATCACCTTTTGCTTTGCTCTTTTGCACTGATTCTTAGATATATTGATGCCTACACGCTCCTTCACCAGCATCCTAAAGTTAGCAAGTTTCAAGTTGGGCATCACCTTGATCAGATTGAAGAAGTGCTTGGATAACCATCCACTTGTTACCCTTTTGTTTTGAAAATTAATGGAACAAGTGTGTTTCTCTTGGTAGGCTCTAATCTGAAAAGACCCACTCTTCTTAACAAACACACTGTAAATCTTCCATGGACAGTTTTGCTGCGAACACCTAGCTCTTACAAATTTCTTGGTATTTATAATGAAATCAATATTTCTTTATGCAGCAATGGAGTTCTTCAGTATAGCTTCCCTAAATTGTATCGCATTAGGGAATTTCATACCTACTGACAAAGTAGGAGACGCAACAGATGGATCATAGGAAGGAAACATACTTTTCCTTCTACGCACAGCTCGTTGATCTTCTTCAACTTCGTCTTGGGAAGTTGCGGTGTCGATGCTTTCTTCATAATCTGTCTCCTCGGGACCTAGCCAGCAACACCAACATCTGCAGGGCCTTCGTCTCTGTTTGGATGAACAGCTACATGCAAAGTTGCAAATCTATCTGACAAAAAGTCCCTTTGTTTTTTCCTTGACTGTGTAAGCTTCTCATCATCGGCGTCACTTAAGATTAATAAATTTTCAGCTTCAGCAACCAACCCTTCATCGTCATCGTCATCATCACCGTCACTGGATTCAGCTACTTCCCAATCTAATTCAGTGATGGTGACATCACCCATGTCACAATCGCTCTGGTGAACAGCATTTGCGCCCCTCTCCTCCCCATCCTGTCCATCATGACCTACTTCATCCCTAACCTCAGTACTAGCTTGAATACCATCTCCTCCTTCTCTTACTTGGGTGTTATCTCTATCATCACCTTCGTCCTCACTATCACTATTGTTTTCAACAAACACTCCCGCCTCTTCGCCATGAAGATAATGATATAAGACATCCCCAAAACCATTATCATCTTCCAAAACTCTCAAACCATCTCTCAAGCCTTTCCGAACACAAGACAGTAACTTTTGTACTCTACAAGGCAAAAATGTCACTATATCCCTAACAAATCCAATATAAGATGCCTTCTTTATATCTACAAAGATAGTACACTCATTCCCCCCTCATACTTCCACTCATCCTCCCCAATCACAAAATATCCACCGTAGTAAACGATGACAGCAACATAGTCTTTATGCGCCATTTCTGCAACAAAAGAGGACAAATATACAATTAACTTTTGGGACCACATTCACAGAGAATAGACAATTGCAAGTGGAGGTCCCTACACTCTTTATTAAAGAAAAGAAAAGAAGAAGAGAGAGGGAAGATGCAGTCAGACGACAGTTGCAGCTTGAAAACAAGAGGCCTTAGGAGAAGGACAAATAAAAATAAAGATGGGACCCAACAACTGCTTTGATTATGACATCGCATTCCTTTAAAATATGGAGAGATTCCTTAGCATGGGTCCTCAATAATGCAATTTATTAAAAAAAATATCCAGAAGTCCCCATCCCCACAACCTTCGATTCGAACATGTCCAAAGTCCAATACTCTGAACCCTCACAATCACCAATCATCGCACATTTCACATCCGACCACTACAAATTGCTTTCGCACATCACAATTCAACACCCTGAATGAATCACACATCACAGTGGATGAGGCGACGTCGAGCCCTACACCGAGCGCTAATTTTCCTCCCGCCGAGCCCTACACCAAGCCTATATTTCAATGCTGCTCCTAAACTGTCAATTCGAACCCCCCGATAGGATTGTAGCACCACATCTGAGCCATTAATCTCACATCAAACCTGACCTTTCCCAGCCGACCCCCAAATTTGAAGTCCGAGCCCTAATAAATGAGTCGGAGCCCTAATTTCACCACAGGGGAGAGGAAGAAGAGAAAAAACCTGAGCAAATCGACGATGGCGAGCGATGACGGCGAGCGACAACGACGAGTGATGACGGCGAGCGACGAAGGCGAGCGACGATGGCAAGCTGTGAACGGCGATGGATGGAGAGGACGTCAGACCTAGTGTGAACTGACGAAAGGTTAAAATCCAAATAAACCAAATGACGTCGTTTAACACTAAGGAAAAACGACGTCGTTTAGTTTGGCCAAATGCACAGTGGATGGGGCAACGTCGTTTTCCTCCTCCACGTGTGCCTTTTTTTAAAAAAAAAAAATTGCCACATCAGTTAAGCATGTCGCCGGAAAATGCCACGTTTGCATTTTGGCCGGTTTTTGGCCGGATTGGCATTTAAGTGTTCCATTTTACTCCAATGATGCAACTTAAGTGTACCATTTTAAAGTTATGGCACTTAAGTGTCCCTCCATACCAAGTTATGGCACTCTAAGTGTCCTCACCTCAAATAGTTGTGATGATCCCCACACACAATCTGGATTATTCTATGTGGAAAGCCCAAAAGGAGTACTCTAAGTAATAATACAAAATGGTGGTGACTACTTGATGGCGGAGCTTACGTTTAAATAACATTACAATACCTCCCATCCAATGTGGGACTGGGGATTGTACCAACTCATCAACTTAAATGGCTAATGTCTTCATCAGTGTTTATTGTACCCCTGGCAATACTTCCTCCATTCAATGTGTGGCCCAATTTATCACTGCTACTTTTGTTATCCTTAAAGTCCATTAGGATCCACACCTTGTTTGACTTTCTCACAGTGACAGCTTGAATTTTCGGATTTCGTTTTTGATTAAATAAATCGGGCCTTTTATCGACGCGTCTATAGTGCTATTCTTTAAACTAATCACTCATGAGATAACTAGACTATCTGAGGAAGCAATCAAGGAATCTAAATGCAATGGACTTGAGAATTCCACTAGAAATTGACTGCTCGATCGTGTTGATCTGCAAGGGTCATTACGGCACTGTTGAAATTGATCAGAGACTGGAGATAGGTCGATTCGACTGAGATATGGATCAAAGTGTGGGTGATTCCACCTAATTGCAAAATACTCATCAATCAGCACTCGACCGATTTTTCTATTTGGTATCCGGTGCCCGTATTTGAAACCTTGATACTTTCACGATAACCGAGAGTCGCCAATGTGTTGAAGATGTACCTTGTGACTCGAGATAAATCGATCACGGGTTAATTGCATCAAAAATTCCTAAAAGCTACTCGATAGAGTAAGTCACACTAAAATTGCTTCGAAGTAATATTAAACATGATTTTGAATCCAATTTCAAAAATTGAAAGTTCTATGGTGTCATGATCTATTTTAGGAACGTCGACTCATCCTTTGAAGAATTTTCAGAGATTCCGAGATTTTTACGGAAAATTGATTCAGACTTCGAGGAAAAATAATGGAAATTCGGTTTAGCTCATTTGAAGAGGATTTCGACTTCCAAGCCAAGTCTTTGAGTGTTAGGGATTTATAAAAAAATTATATGGGATTTTTCTTCATCAAAATTTAAAACCATCAAACATGTAAAATAAATACACCACAACATAGAGGATGGCCATACGAATTCAACACCATCAGCCACGCGCCTAACGGAGGCCCCACGTGCCCACACGCACGGCCTGAGTTCGCGGCATGCGCGGGGCAAAGAGACGGTCAAAACCGGTCTGACCGGTTCCCGACTCGACTGCCCGGTCCAACCTCCTGGTCTGACCGGTTGACTGGTCTGGTCGACGCTTGACCGGGTCGGGTCCACAGATCGGTTCGAGTTGGGTCGGGCCCAGGTCGCTGACGTCATCGTGACATCAGCGCTCGTGTGTGTCGCACGCGCGAGTCGCACCCCGTGTGTGATGGCGTGTGAAGGCACGTGAACGCGCGTGGGGCGTGTGTTCAACGCTTAGGTGCGCGTGGCCGTGCGTGGGGGCGCATGAAACTCTTTCGGCGATGCACCGCCTACGGTTTTTCTCGTCTCGTCGAGCCCAGTCCGAATATATAATTTAATTTGATTTTTATTGAGTTAAAAATCAGAAAAATCTCCAATTAGGACAAAATCTTTGTGCGTTCAAGTTCTAGAGTTATGGAGGCTCTGATACCACATGTTGGATGCAAATTGCACAATCCCAAGATCTCCATAACTAGAACAAGAACACAAACAATTCAGTAAAAAATTAACGCACTTGTATTGGGATCCATTATTCTTGAAGCGGAAGTGGAAAACTATTGTTCCACGTGCAAGTGGTTCTCCTCTATTATCCTCCGTATCATTGGTTCAATGAGGCGGCCCCCTCACCCTTTAGCGTTAGGTAAACGCTCCTTATATGAGGATACATGTGAGAATTAGGGTTAGAGGAGAAACTTGAGCACTATTTATAGAGTTTCCAATTAGGCCCCCTCATTACGGGCCAGGCTAAACTCAGCCTACACTAGCCAGCCCCATATTAGACTAATTAAGAAACCTTCTATCTCACCTTAAACCAAACCCTATTTTATAGTAACTGTAAAATGGTAAATTACAATATCAATTAATATAGTCCACATTATGAAAACTCATACACACCGCCGACCTATCTCCGACCGCTGATCGTCTATTCCGACCGACGTTGACTACCTCCGACTGCCCACTCCATCTATCCGAAAACTTAACAAAAACCATCCTACCGAATCCACATTTTAACAGCAACAACCCCAGCAGATTAACAAGCAAACATACATCAGAATGAAGTGAGATGGGGTAACTAATATGTCCTTGAAACGCTGACTTCATTGGTGCGATGGAATTCTTTGACGGAAAGCTTTACGGCATTGGAGATATGCATGGACGTTGGACTCGAGCAAATATTTTTCATCAAATCGCATAGAAACATAAAGAAAATGCTAGCACTAGTCATGATTCAACAAATAACGTAGCAAGTACGAATCGATCTTGAGTTTAAACGTGATTGAATTTTCGGCCCTCTGTTGGGCATTTTATCAAACATGCAATATGCAGATCTTTCAATGGTTTTCTGATTTGATTTTGATAAGATTCTCAGCCTCACACGTTACGTACAGACTTAAAACACCATTTTTAGCAATAAAAAAACTTCATTTTATCAAGATTTCTTCAAGAAAATCCATCAAACCGAGCAAGTCTTTCTCAGCCGAAATAGTGACAGAGTAGAGCGTTCAGAGCGAGACTGTTCTTGGTTTGTTTGGTGGATCAAGGTCTTAATTGACGACGATGAGGAGCGTCTGGTTAGAGCAACTGTGAAGAATAACTCGCGGATTGGCCTTTGACAGGAGCTCTGAAAATTGACGGCGAGCTCTGGCGATGTGGTTTTCCGTAGCTCCAAAACTGAATGCACTCTCTCGTTGGCTGCTTCCAGCGAGCTCTCCTCCGTCGAGCCAGCACACATCTCTAGTGAACTTTCCCCTGGCTGTCCCTCCTTCCCTCTAGTTGTCACTTTTTTGCTTATTATTATATTTATTTTTTATATCTTGTAAAATGAGCGAATACTTAAAACATCTATAAAAACTTGAGTGTCAACATAAACCTTTGTGCGAAATTTCAAAATAATCATTCTGGCCAATTGCTAACATTGTGGTCCACATAAGATGTTGCTTTGAGCAAAGCCATCACTATCATTTACTATATAGGATGACCGGAGATGACTAGGTGTGATGTTAACAGTTTTCAGCGGCAATTAGACAGAAGAACTATTTCAAAATTTTGCACACAGGTTTAAAATTACATTGGCAAAATTGAACAATTTAGGACCGAATTAGTATTTATACAATATATTTAGCATTGATTTGATAATTATCTCTCCTTCCATGATATAGAAATAGTACTTTAAGATCAATTCCATGCTCTAGGCGTTTTTTTTTTTTTTTTAAGCATATAATATTTTGGCACAAATACCTTTTGTTCTCAACAAGAGACAACTTGAGAAGTTCAATTGTCTGAAATTGATTTCTAGGTTTTATAGATTTCCAATATTAATTTAGTAAAAAGAATCGAATTATTGTTTTGACGATTCAATTATGTTATATATGATAAATAATTATTAAAAGCTTCTTGCTTGTATTCTATTTCAGATATCGATGTTAGAAATAACATGTCTCACATTCTAGTCATAGCATGTGTATTTGAAGAATATTACTTGACTTTATCCATTTCTTTTTCAAGCCAAATTCAAGTGGCATCACTATGTCCCTCTTGTGAGATTGAAATGTCATATAATGGATCAATAGTTTTATATTCTAATAATGAATAACATCTAAAATTCAACATATACTAAACATAAGATAAGTAAGTGGAAAATAGAAATCAATTGATTATTTCTTATCTTCTTCTTCGTCTTTTCCTTCGCACAAGAAAGGGTTTCTCCTCATTTCTTTCTTGTGTTGACATTAAGGCGTTTTTCTTATCTTGTTCATTAAAGAAGATCACCGTTAGTATAAAATTCTTCCAGGCTTATGAAAACCTATTTTTATATATATTACGTGTGTATACATACATACATACATACATACATACATACATACATACATGTTTATATATATTCTATTCTTGTGAACTTATGAAAAGAAAAGAACTATGATGAGATACTAAATAGAGTAGACTTGGACCTAAGTAGGTCCTTAAAATACTTAAGGGGAAGAAATAGGCGAGAGATTCACCCTAAGATGAAAGACCTTGAATGTCACTCCCATATTCCCTTCTCTTCGGGAAGAAAAAGATAGAGAGGGGAATTATGAGGCCCTTTAGTTGTGAAAATAGACACCACGTCAAGGTGGAAACACTCTAGCTACTGTTGGATAGGCAGGTATAATCGCCTTTCACGTCTAAGGTGAAAATGGGAGGGTGAAATGCACTCTGTTGGACTGGCTGCCTTACAACAAGGTCTAGATAATCAATTGCCAACTCCAGTATCCCTTGTTATCGAAACCTTGATAGGAGTCTACATGAAAAGGATTAGATTTACATAATGTTTGATTGACCAAAAAAAAAAAATTAACTGTCCTTAAGGAAAATAAAACCAATCGATTCTCTTTTTTTTTTTTCCCTTCTCATTATGAAAGATTAATAAGATATTAAATGAACTTTTCAAAGCATGATCAATACCAAATGAGTAAAATTACCCAAAAAGTCATAAACCTATTGTATGGATGTCAATTTAGTTTTAAGCTTTTGAATTTTGTAAATCGAATCCTAAAACTTTTGATGATTTAATAATGTAGTCATTTTGGCCAATTTTAATTGAAAATTGTTGATGTTGACTCTATGATGTGGACAATTTTTATAATTTATTATTATTTTTGTATTTTCTTTCTTTCTTTTCCTTTTTTTTTAACCAAGTTTGATGAGGGCCACTCGACCCTCGTCAACCACAAGCTAGGGCCGACAACCCTTGACCATGACTGGGGAGGGCTTTGTAGCCCTCGCCAGATCTATGGCAAGTGAGAGTCGATGACCTCATCGAACTTAGAAGAAAAAAAGAAGAAGGAAAAGTGAGAAAGAAAAAGCATATATAAAATAAAAAATTCAAAAAGTCTAAAAAATTATAAAAATTGTATACATCGTGACAATCGTGTCACATAAGACAACCAACGTCTATGTCAGTAATTTCTAATTCAAATTGACTGAAAGTACGATATTGGCAAGATTCATGACTTAATTGACAAAAATAAAAGATTTATAATTGAATTGGTATCCGTATATTAGGAATAAAAGTTATGAGAATACTCATGGCTTAATGGGTTAATCTCTTATTTCTCAAGCCACTAAGTGACTTGGTTATGTGTGTGTGTGTGTCTATATATATATATATATATATATATTATAAAAAATGATGAAAAGTAAATAGGACAATTCTATTATTCTACTAAAAAATTGATTTTTGTTCATTGCTTGTAGATTTCTGATAGAGTTAATGAATATAAAAATACAAGTAGAAATAAGCTACCGGTCCCTTATTATTCTGTAACTTATTGGTAATTTAGCAAGAGTTTCATGAAATTACCAACTCTTTTAACAGTTTACACTAACTTTTTGTTTGAATCGTTAATATTTACCAACAAATATATGAATCTTTTAATATTTATTTGAGTGACTTATCAACTTTTTTTTTCCGATCAAATTACCAACTAGTTTTGGTTTTCCAGCTTTCATTTGAATTACTTACCGATATTTATTTGATCTTACTTTAATTTATCAAATTTTCTTATTATTACCAACTTTTATTTGTCTCTCTTATAGATGACTTAAATTTATCAACTTTTATATGACTTCACCAACCTTTAATTGTGTGAGTCAACGGTTGTTCTCCCATTAGATTATTGGATAGCTTTGAATTACTAAGTTTCATTTGAATTGCCTACCAATGTTTAATTTTCTAAAAATTTTATCCACTTTTTCAATGAGTTACCAACTTTGATTTGCCTCCTTTATCCACTTGTTAAATCTACCAACTCCTTTTTAGAATTTGCTAATGGGAATTGGAATTGGAGTGATTCTCAACATTATCCAATCAAGTCATTAACAAAATTTGCATTACATATACTTAGTTGAGCTAGCTATTGATGTTTGTTTATTTTCAATTAAAACTTCCCCTTGAGATTGACCAAAAAAAAAAAAAAACTTCTCCTATTTGCCACCAATGTTTTATCAACTACTATATATTTTTAGTTACTAACATGTCACTCCAATTAAGTAACCTAGTGGCTAGCATTGCCAACTCTCATTTGAGTCGCTTATATCAAAGTTCATTTATTTTTTATTTATAAAATTTTTATTAAGTCACTTCTTTTGTTTGCCTTCTTAACAAACATTATAAATCTACCGGTTGTTTTTAGAAACTTTTAGCAATTCCCTACTTTTAACTAATTAAGTTTCCAACTTATTTTGCATACTAACTCCTAGTTGAGTTAGCTTCCAATGTTTATTTGGGATTTTCTTTTAAATTACCAACTTCTCTTATCTTTAACCAAAAAAAGCTTCTCTAATTACTTACCATCTTTTAGTTACCTTTCTTACTAAAGGTTTAAATTTACCAACCACTATATGAAATTATTAATCTTTGTTTGCAAGACCTCACAAAGTTACAAGGGTCAAATTACCAACTAGTTTTGAGTTACTAACTCTCGTTTGAGTTGCTTATCAATAGTTAATTATTTTTACTTACATGGACTAGCTTTTCTATTGAGTTACCACTTTTATGGGCCTCACTCACTAACATTTTCAATTTACCAACTCTTTTTTTGAAATTGCCAACTTCATTAGAGTGATTACTAGTATATTTCCAATCAAGTTACCACCTATTATTTAAGATACTTGCCAATATTTAATTTGTTTTTGTTTTTAAATTGCCATCTTCTTCTATCTTTGACAAAAACCTTTGTTTATCTTTTACTAATTTTTATTTACCTTTCTTGGCAATGCCTTGAGTTTACTACTATTATTTGAAAATTTTAATCTTTTTGTAGGCAAAAGTACACTACAAGTGCGAAAATTTGGCACAGGTGGACACTCAAGTACCAAGATATTTAAAATGTACACTTAAGTACAACTATTTTTGAAAATTGGACAATTAAATGCCTCCTCTAGTGAAGATAGCCAGAAATCCAATGTGGCATTATTTTAATAATAAATATGGTCTATGTGGCTCGCTAGATTTGTCTACTTAGCAATCAATGTGCAAAACGACAACTTTGTGCCCTCAAATTTGATTTTTAATATAATTATTAATTATATAAAATTAAAAAATAAATTAAAAAAAGGAGAGAGGTAGCATTCATCGAAGGCCTCCATAGCCCTTGCCATGGTTGCCCCATCATCGTCGGAAAGGGTCGACAATGGTGAGGCAAAGGTCGTTGGGATCACTAGCCCTCGCCCAAAAGGGCTAAGGGCCACCGTTAGCTGTGATGGGGTCACCCACGACCTCTCACCCTAGATTTGGATGAAGGCCTATAGGCCCTCACTGGCAGTCAACTAAGGTCGTTGGCCACTTGTTGGGGTCTCGCAACCTCAACTAACCCTCATCCCACCGTTGTTGGCCCTTTTCTGCGATGGTGGGGTGGCAGCAACGGTGATGGCAAGGGCTAAGGAGGCCTTCGCTGAATGTTGGCTCCCTCTTTTTTTTTTTGTAATTTAGTTTTTAATTTAAAAATCAAATTTGGAGTCAAAACGACATCGTTTTGGGCATATCTAGCCACATTAGCATCATGTGGATAAGTTTTTTAAAAGAATTGCCACATCAATAAAAAAATCTCGCTAAAAAGAGCCACATCAACAATTTAGTTGAAAATTCTCACCATTGGCACTTAAATGTTCTTTTCTTCTCTGATTTTGGTACTTAAGTGTACCTTTTAGAAATTCTGATACTTAAGTATTTACCCAAGCCAAGTTTTGGCACTTAGAGTATCTGGCACTCCTTTTTTGTATGATTCACCAACCTTGCTCCAATTATCTCACAAAATAGTTGTTTTATGTAGCTTAACAATGTTTATTTGGTCACGTATGCCTTCACCAATGACAACTGGTGGCTTGGCCCTAATGGCATGTCTTAAGAACAATATGCATATGTTCAATTCCGTAAAGGTTTAGATCATAGTGATTATGATAAACAACTAACTCATTATCCAACCATCTACAAAACCAATTCTGAATCCATTTCATAAATTGGATTCACAAATCATATAGTTTAATCCATCAAGCACAATACTTTTTACATAGCATTTCCCAAACCTCATAACAAATAATTAACTCACAAAATATTTTAAGAAATGGTTTACTATGCAATATCCAATGAACAAATGGGTAGTAATTACTTGATCTAGCTTTATGCAACAAATATGCTCGAAACACCACTTTTCCTTTTTAATTGTTTCAATACATGGGTTTCCAAATCTTAGAAGAGATAAGCATCACTCAATTGACATTGGGAAACCAAACAATGAAAACTACTTTGAGCAGAAAAACTCAAAATCTTATATACTGAGTAAGAAATTCATATCAAAAGCAAGTAGATAACTATCCAAAACAAGATTCGATTAAACTAAGTTTATTCATAAATAAAACTACTCTAACATGCCAATGGGAAGTTTACTCAAAGCATGAATAACTAGAGAGGCAATGATAAGGGGACGCAGACACTTGAAGTGCCAAAATTTGGCATAGGGGAACATTTGAGTGCAAAAAGTTTCGAAAGGTACACATAAGTGCCAAAATAGGAGTAAAATGGATCAGTTAAGTACCAATGACGAGAAAATCCAGTCAAAATAATGACGTAACATTTTTCCGATGAGATAAGTGTATAATGATGTCATTTTGCACTATGACGTGGAAAGAAAAGCCAAAAACGACGTTGTTTTATTTGGGATTTGAATTTTAATATAAATATTATTAAATAATCAATAAATATAAAAAAAAAAAAAAAGGGAAGATGGGTTTGTAGAACAACGAGGGCGTAGCCTCTCACCGTTGCTGAGAAGGGCTAGTGATGGTGGAGGGAGGGTCAATTCAAGTCATTAGGCCTTAGCTAGGTGACCCAACCAGCAGTGGCCCTTGGCTCGATTGGGCGAGGGCTAACAACCTTTGCTGCATCTGAGGGAAGGTTGGGATCCTCGCCCTAGATTTGGGCAAGGGCTTGTAAGCCCTCGACGTCGGTTGGCTAGGGTCGCCACTGGTTGCATCCCCTAACCAAGGCCTGGCAACCCTAAACAACGCTCCTCCCACCATTGCCGACCCTTCCCAGCAATGATGGGGAGGCGGCGGTGAGGGCTGAACTGCATACCCATCTTTTAACAAAAATAATAATAATAATAATAATAATTTATTAAATTTATTTATTAAATTAAATTTAATTAATATTCAAATTAAAATTCAAATGAGGAACAAAATGACATCATTTGGGCTCTACTTTGCCCACTTAGCTCTCCAGTGAGCCACGTAGGCAAGTTATATTATTAAAAAGGGTTAATACCCTGAAAAACCCTAAACCGGTATGCTTGTGATAAATTTACCCCAAATTATTTTTTTGACCATGAAAAACCCCAAACTGGTATACCTGTGACAAATTTACCCTGACTAACTATAAAAAACCTTAAATTTGTACATTTATGACAAATTTACCCCAAACTAATTTATTCGACTGCAAAAAACCCCCAAAATGGTAAATTTGTGACAAATATACCCTATGCTAAATTGGATTAATACCACAAAAAAATCACAAAAATTGTAAACAGTGACAAACGGAGCGTAAAATCCTAAATTGGTATACCGATCAACTATCACATGTTATTTAACTTAATCATTTGAGAATAAAATTTAACGAAAACTAACAGAGAGTAAATTTGTCATAAGTGTACCAATTTGGGGTAAATTTGTCAAAGGTATACCGGTTTTGGGTTTTTTGTGGTCAAAAAAATGGTTTGGGGTAAATTTGTCACAAGTGTACCAGTTTGGGGTTTTTTAGGGTATTAACCCTATTAAAAAAAATGTCATATGGGATTTTTGGCATCTTTCATCGAAATTGGCACTTAAATGTCCAATTTTCCAAAAAAAAAAGTGGCACTTATGTGTACCTTGCGTAACTTTTGATATTTAAATGTCCCTAAATACCAAATTTTTACATTTATACTATACTTTTGCCCAATAATAGGCCAAGGTAGTCTAGAAATCAAAATAATCAGGGCCAACACTTGTGGAAAACATAACACTTGTTGGTGTTACTAGAACATAAGGGCATACTTTTTATGTTGGAAAATGAGACGTGTCATACAAGATTGTTCTATATTGAGGATGCTCCAAGTGATAGTAGATCATCCTTTTTATACGGGTAACTTAGATATATAGAACACAATTGTTCCATGCAAAGGAATTCCCCTATCGTTGGTAGGCCACAGAAAAACCTACAAAAGTAGAGGGCAACAGAAAAAGCTTTTGTCGTGCTTGATTAGGAGGCAACAACATCTAATGCATTCATGAAGTTTTCTATTGACTTATCACTTTTTATTTGCCTTATGTACCAACCTGTTTCACTAACTAACTTTGCATCACTCACTCTTTATTTGAGTTAGTTACCAAATATTTTTTTTAATTGTCAATTTCTCTTATTGCTTACGAAAATAGTGGGAAAATTCTAAATAAGAACCTAAAGTGCTCTCATTTTTTCAAATAAGGACTTGAAGTGGATATTATCCCAAATAAGAGCCCAAAGTGCCGTCAATTTCTTAAATAAGAGCGTAAAATGGATTTTCTTTAATATAAAAGCTTGAAGTGGCTATATTAGTTTCCAAGAAGAGCCTAAATATCCAATTGGTCAAGGGTATTTTTGTCATTTATCATTTTAATTCTTTTTTTTTTTCTTTTTTCCTTTTATTCTTTTCCTTCTTTCCTTTTTTTTGGTTTTCCCTTTTTCTTCGCCAATGACCGGCCTGGCCATCGATGATGCTTGGAAGGGGCTAGGTGCCCCCCTCCCCCTCCCCCAATTTGGTGAGGGCCACCCTCACCATCCATAAGCGAGGATAGCCTCACCTTGGGTGAGGTCGGCCGTCACCAGCGGTTGGCGAGGATGGCCTCGCCTCGCAAAGGTGACCCTCATTGCAAAGAAAAAAAAAAAAAGAGAAAAAGTAAAAAATAATTTAAAATTAAAATTGTCTTTCGATGAAAATACCCATAATCTCCCGATGACCGACGAAATTAGGCCCTTATTTGAAATAACCATGATTACTTTAGGCTCTTAGTTAAGACGGACATGGCCACTTTAGCCCCTTATTTAACACAAGATCCACTTCAGGCCCTTATTCAACACAAGGTCTGTTTCAGGCCCTTGACTCTCATTTGAGAAAATGAGGGCATTTCATGTTATTATTTGGAAACTTCCCAAAAATATTCTCTCATTATTTCCAACTTTTATTTAGCTTTCTTAAAAATACCATAAATTTGTGATTAAAGTCACATCATCAGATGAATAAGTTTATTTTGGAAATATGTCTTCTCAATTGTACTTGATCATATGTATATGATTCAAGCTTTAGCAATAGCCTATTTGACTTTTCAAAGTGGCATCTCATTGTTAGGGATGTCTTGGTTATTGGGTTGAAATACACTTGAGGCATTATAAATGGCTTCTTATTATACCTCTTTTTTTAGATAACACTTAGGTTGCATTTTGCAATCGGGACAAAATTTAGGATATGATAGAATTCATCATATCCTGCGTTTAATGCCTACTTAAGATAAGATAAAATTAGATATAAGAGATATGGATTGGAAAAAATTATTCCATGAGAGAGGTTAGATGAAGGTGTATAGGATTTTTAATATCCATAGTAGGAAAGTTATTTTTTTTTCAAATAAAAACTTCCTAACTTAACGAAATTAAAATTATATTTCATTACAAATAATATTTGAGTTATAGTATAAGAAATTCAAAAAAAAAAAATAACAACTTAGTTAATTTAATTTATCTTATTTTTATTTATATATTCAAATTTAATTCTATTTTATAATATAATATATATATATATATATATATATATATATATTAGGTATTTAAATATTTTAGGTATATCTGTGGTGTTTACTATTTAATAAAATTTTATTAGAGAATGAGGGGAAGAAAGAAATAAAAAGGAAATTAATTTTAAAAAAAAAAGAGGAAAGTATATAAAAAAGCAAATAAAAATAAAGAAGGCAAAATGTGTTCCAAGAGATTTTTACCATCTCCATTTGTAAAATTTTTGGTTCATTTATACTAATATGATGTTTATATCAAACAATGTATATGATACGATATGTATATATCTAACTTTATTACTATAATTACAAAATGGTGAATTGGATATAGCAAAATCTTTGGATTTTATATCATGATTAAAAATCTGGACGACCAAATGTAGCCTTAGAAGTATGTTTGGCTGGCGAAATAGATTTGGAAATGGAATCATAGTGCCCTCTTAGATCACATAATGTAATAAAAATAATGAATAGAGGGACTCATAATTAATCTACCAAGCATATCAAAGCATAGACAAGATATTGCGTGATTGCACTAAAAGATTACTTCTTAAGACAGAATGAGCAAGACATGATCGGCCACATTTTCCATCACTTGAAAAAAAATGCAGAGACGTGAATAGAGGAGCTCCATTCACTTCATCACAAAACACATAGTTTTGAGTGGCCAAAGCATCTAATAAACACCACAACCAATATTAAATGGTGGTAAACCTAGAGACGGAGTTCACAAATCACAACCATTGATGCAATGCAGTAAACTTGAGAAGTTCAATTATGAAATGTAAGCCCAACCTTAAGAGCAAGAAGAAGAAAAAATGCATTGAGGGCCAAAAATAGAGCAATGTAAGGTAATCGGCATGTGGTATTAGATAAATCTAGAAAACCCATATATCAATAGAGACCATGTCCAAGCATTTGATTATGTCCATCAAGCACTCTCAAGTGCCAAAATTTTTCTTCAATATAAAAGATACTATAACACAAGATCTATTTAGAGAAGGAAAAGAGAGCTCAAAAGTGATTATTTGGAAACATGGAAAGAAAGAGCAACACTTGGCAGTGACTAATAAGGGCAATCGCTTATGTTCTACAAATTGAACAAAAAGGACAAGGCTTAATGCAAGAGAAGTAAACCCACAACATGATTGGACATGGCAAAAAGAAAAAACATGGTTACACCATGCCACATTTTTATTCCACTTTCAAGCTCCATTGAACCAATCCTGATAAACTCATGTTTCAAGTCTATCCATCAATATCCCTTTAAAACCACCTTAGTGTCCAATGTCCAGGTCACTTAGTATTTAGTAAATAAAACAGCTTTCACTATTTTGAAAATGGATCCTCCAAACCAAGAAGTGCAATGGGATTGAAGAGAAATATGCTGAGTTCATACTACATTCAAAGCGGTTATACGACTTCTTCGAGTTTTGGAAGTTCTTATCTCTCGATTTAGATCTAGATTTGAAAGCTCTCTTCTCTTTTAATCTATATTTATATTTGAGAGTTCCTTAAAGGCATTTCTGTGCTCGTTCAACATCTCTCAATTTAGATCTAGATTTGGGAGCCTATTTAACCTTTTTTTGGTGTCTCCGTACGGTGATGGCATTGAGAACACTAAACGTAAGCGTGTATCAACTACGGGGAAAGCCACACCTATTGGAGAATGAGATTACGGTGTGTGCTTATTACTTATAATGATGTGAGATTGGTGATCGGCCACCGTTCATTTTATTTTGATGTTGAGATAGATATATTCTTGTGGGATGAAAGTGTGCTTACTTTATTATTCTACTTTGCAATTTTGAAATTTGCTTTGTTTTGGACCTCTCATACATCATCTTGAGATATGAATGAAATATTTACTTTCGGTCAAAAAAAAAAAAACTCTCTCAAAGCAGTGCCTTGTTGTCAGGGATGTCTCAGTTATCAGGTTGAAATACAGTCACAGACTTTGGTCTTGCGATATATTATGTGATTGCTTGAGCTTCTATGTCGGTTGGGTGATTGATTTGGAGTGAGACAATTTCATGTCACATTTATATTTGTGTTCATGGCTTATCATGTTAAATCGCAAGGTTTCATTTAAGAAGGCACTTGATGTCCTATTCTAAGTCTTGAGAGTTCATTTGCTGAGGTAGCAATTGCTTGTTCCTTTATTAACCTCTTTTTTCTCAGATTGATCTTATCACGTCCCGATCCTCCAAGCACGTGCCCATCCCTCCTTGGTTGATTAATAGCAATGTCCCAGGATGCATCGCCGACCTTGTCTTTGAAATATGCATGCGGAAGCATATAAAATCCCTAGACAATAAACATATAGATTTATCCACAAAAGCCTACAAAAAGGAATCGGCTTTCAACAAGAGAAATGTCCTAGAGCTAACTAGTCAGACATGCTCGCCGATTCTCTAGGCTTCACCTTTTAAACTTCAAGCCTCAAGTCCTCCACTGCTGTCAACTTAGGGACCTGAAAATGATTATACAATAACTAGTGAGACAATGTCTTAGCAAGTTCTACCCCCCTAATACCCGATTAGGAAGCCAATACGCGCTAAGGGCTGCCTAAGCACAATACGGTCAGAGGGCTTACCTTGGCCTCAGTTCCATCCTGCAATTCAATATTATTTACAAATGTCTTATGTCACATCAATCAATCAATTCACAGCATCATATTAAATCATTGATCAATCGACTTAATCGATTACATGTTATCACGACCCTTTCTTGGTCAGCTCATCTCATATTATCTATAAGTCTGATTATATCAAGACTGCTCACTGCTAAGCTAATATATAGATAGTATAGCTCGTTTTCGAGATGATCGGGTATGCTACTCTCTATCTAAGCTGCCATATCGTTAGTAGGCTGATATAGTATACCGACATTTCTCTATCTAAGTTGATAAGGTATACTACTCTTTGCTAAGCTGCTATATCAAAGCCTATAGGTTGATATAGTCTACTGACATTGCTCTTTACTAAGCTGACAATGTATACTACTCTCTGCTAAGTTGTCATAGTAGAGCTCGTAGGTTGATATAGTATACCGGTATATTGCTCTCTATCTAAACTGACATATCGCCTTTAGGTCGATATAGTATACCATCCCAAACATACATCTTGATAAAATAGCTGTGTGTGGGTACATGGTTAGCCTTAACCAAAATATTGTATTTTTGCTTTAGAATATCCCACCATTTTCAACAGCCCATAAACATATTTTTGGCGTTGTAAACCGACGTTCGGTTATTTTCCAATCAATTATTGGAATTAAATCAATTTAGAATTATATCCTAAAATCACGATTAAATCAATTCAGCACAATTTGGAGCTCAAATAAATAAACAGATTGCACCACAATAACCAGCATAAAATTCCGATCGTCGACTATCCCAGCCTAATTTTCGGAAAATAAATAAATAAATAAATACGGAAATTATTAAATAAATACCATAAATCCAATTTAGGCCCGTAATGCCTAACTAGATGCCGAAACGGACCCAGAAAAATTACAAGATTCATTTAATAAATATTAGAACCTATCTGCTTGCTAATTGCACTAACTGTTTGCCTAACATGCATCGATAAATCATTAATTTAATTACTCTAATCTAATAAATTCCTAAGCATCATTAGCATACTAAGCAAGAATTAGTAAGTTAAACTCACTTGATTATCGAACCGTTCAATTCATTCGACAAAAACATCGCGAGGGTCACTTCTCTCTAAAGCAGGCCTAAGTTTCGAGGTTCGAAACCATCTCAAAATGGGCCAAACAGCCACTGTGATAACCACTAAATTTCTGTTTTGTTCTTTCTGAAATAGAAAGAAACAAAGATGGTTTAAGGCGGGGATTGATCGGGAAAGGTGGAAAGGGCTAAACCGGGTTCAATCGGAGACTCACGGAGGTCAAGGGGCGAGCCAAACAACTCCAGCATGAGCTGAGGAACCTATTGGAACGGTAGAACAGAGCTTGGACGTGCACGGTTGGGCGGTGGTGCACGCGAGAGCAAGGACAGTGTGCGGCGGTGCAAACAATGGCGGTGGCTGCGTGTGACGGCTCCAAGCGGTCCGGCAGCATGGACGGCAGCTTCTCTTGGCCTGCTGGTGTGCGAAATGGAGGGGAATGGAGAAGCAAAGCTAGCCGGTTGCTTGGTGAGGAAGAGAGGGAGGGAACAAGTGGGCCACAAGCTAAATTCTTCTCTTCTCTTGTCTCCCTTCTCCAACCATAGCCACCAGCCCTTCTTGGCCTCCATTAGGCCACCAATGCCTCTCCTTGCAACCTTGAATTGGTCTACTTTGGCTAGGCCAAGGGGGAGCTACGAATTTCCTTTGGTTTACTCTCAATTGGCCATCCAATCTTCCTTGAGTCAACACAAATTGGTCTCAATAAATTCAATTGACACCTCAATTATAAAATTGATATTTTTCTTCACCAATCCATCCATCTTGGATCCCAATTGCGCGATCAAAAATGATATAGCCTTTTTTTTGAACAAAAACGGCCCTAGGACGACTTTTTCCCAAAAAAGTCTCGGGTTGCAAAAAAACTTATGAGACTGAGTCGACGTTCCTAGAATTTATTGTGACATGATAGAATCTCCATTTCTGAAATCGAACTTAAATTCGTGGTTAATTTCACTCAGGCACGTTTTTAGAGTGACCTAGGCTACTGGGTAGGTTTCAGAAATTTTTAGTGCAAATGACCCGTGGTCGATTTTTTTCGGGCCACAATGAACCCACTCGACACATTGGCGACTCTCAGTTGTCGTGAAAATCTCGAGAATCCAAATATGGACACAAGGTACCAAAATGATAGAAAAATCAATCCAGTGTCGGTCAACTAGAATTTTTTCAATTTAGTACTGTCACCCACGATTAGCCACACATCTCAGTCGAATCGACCTATCTCTGATCTTAAATCGATTTTATACTGTGCTATAATGATCTCTAAAGATGAGCACGGTCAAGAAGCTAATTCCTGATTGAATTATTAGGTTTATTGCATTAAAATTTCTTAATGGCTTCCCTGGATAATCTAGTTTTCTCAAGTGTGATCAGCTCTAAGAACAGCCCTATCGGCATGTCGATGAAATGCCCAATATAGAAAACATGATTGAAAACCTGGAATGTCACAACTCTTCTCATTTTATAAAAATTTCGTCATCGAAATTTAAACCTTACACACTTTAACCAAAAATGTGGGGGTACAACTATCTCATCGACTCTTCAGTCTCCCATGTTGCTCATTCAGTATCGTGGTGTTGTCAAACCACTGTGACCAACGGGATGGTCGTTGAACGCAGAACTTGCTCTTTTCTGTCCATTATCTTAATCGGGCTTTCAACGTATGACACACGGTGATCCACGTCCAATTTCTCGAAATTAAATACGTGAGTCGGGTCAGACTCATACTTCTTTAACATCGACACGTGAAAGATGTCATGTACTTGCGCCAGTCTCGACGGCAGCGCAAGACAATACGCTATGGTCCTGATCCTCTCAAGAATCTTAAACGGATCTACGTACCTCGGACTTAGTTTTCCTTTCTTTCCAAAGCGCGAAGTTCTCATCATTGGTGACACCTTCAGAAAAACGTGATCACCAACTTGGAATTCCAAAGACCTCCGGCGATTATCTGCGTAACTTTTATGTCTGCTCTAAGCGGTCTTTAATCTGCTTTTGATCACTGCAATGGCATCCATTGATTGTTGAACGAACTCTGGACCTGTAATCTTTCTTTCCCCAACTTTATCCCAACACACTGGTGTTCTACACACTCTACCATACAATGCTTCAAGTGGAGCCATTTGGATGCTCTGTTGATAGCTATTGTTGTAGGCAAATTCCATCAAGTGAAGTTAATCCTCCCAACTTCCTTTGAAATCTAGTACACAAGCTCTTAGATTTCCTCGAGGGTCTAAATTGTCCTCTCAGACTGGCCATTCGTCTAAGGATGATATGTCGTATTGTACTGAAGCTTTATACCTAGAGCACTTTGCAAGCTTTTTCAAAAAGCAGCAGTAAATCTCGGGTCTCGATCTGAGGTTATCGTGACCAGTACTCCATGCATTTGAATCACTTGACGCACGTACAGGTTTACGTGTCTATCCAGATTGAGGTCCTTTTGAACTACAATGAATTGAGCCGACATTGTCAGTCTATCGTCTACTACCCAAATCGAATTATTACCTTTTTGACTTCTCGGTAGTCCGGTCACAAAATCCTTTGTGATATGCTCCCATTTCCACTATAGGATCGCGAGAGGTTGCAGAAGTCCTCCCGACTTGCAATGCTGAGTTTTAATCTGCTGGCATGTCAAACACTTGGCGACATGCTTGGTGATATCCGCCTTCATACCTGACCACCAATAATGTTGACACAGATTCTGATATATCTTGGTACTACCAAGATGGATCTTTATGCTCGCTACGATGTGCTTCTGATAAGATATCTTCTCTAAGCTCTACATCGTTAGGCACAACTAATTGTCCTCGAAACCTCAACGTTCCGTCATCAGAAATTTGAAAGTCAGCAGTTCTTTTATCGATGTCCTCCTAAAGAATCTTTTAAACATCTGGATATGTCAGTTGGAGTAACTTGATTCTGATCTGGACATCTGATTCAATTCTAAGGGTGGCCATAAGACTTGAAAGGTGACCTACCTCAAATTTGAATACCAAATCTCGAGCTCTCTCAATTAGATTTCACTCCTTAATCAGTATATAAGCAACTGAAGACTTTCAACTTAAAGTATCGGCGATCTTATTCGCCTTTCCTAGGTGATATAAGATATCACAGTCGTAGTCCTTTAGCAATTCCATTCATCGGCGTTGTCTTATGTTTAACTCCTTCTGAGAGAACAAGTATTTGAGACTTTGATGGTCTGTGAAGATCTGGAATCTTTCTCCACATAGATAGTGTCTCCAAATCTTTAGGGCAAAGATAATCGTCGCGAGCTCTAAGTCATGCATCGAGTAGTTTAGTTCATAATGTCTCAACTGATAGGAGGCATATGCAACAACCCTACCATGTTGCATCAACACGCAACCCAATTCTCTGAGTGATGCATCACTATAGATTTCGAATCCTCCAGGATCAGATGGAATCGTCAGTACAGGTGTGGTAGTTAGCTTTTCCTTAAGGTCTTGGAAACTACGTTCGCACTTGTCTGTCCACACAAATTTCTCTTCTTTTTTCAAGAGTCTTGTTAAAGGCGACACTAATGATGAGAACCCTTCCACAAACAGTCTGTAATAACCTATCAAACCCAGAAAACTTATGATTTCTATCACTGTAGCCGGTCTTGGCCAGTTGATCACAACTTCTATCTTGCTCGAGTCCACGGAGATTCCTTCACCTGAAATCATGTGACCTAAGAAAGCAACACGAGTCAACCAAAACTCACACTTGTTAAACTTAGTGTACAGCTAATGGACTCTTAGTGTCTACAACACTAATCTCAGATGACTCTCATGCTTTTTATTCACTCCTCGAATATACCAGAATATCATCGAGAACATGATCACAAACTGATCTAAGTATTCCTTGAATACTCAGTTCATCAAGTCCATGAAGGCAACTAGAGCATTTGTCATCCCGGATGGCATCACTGTGAACTCATAGTGACCATACTGAGTACGAAATGCTGACTTAGGAATGCCTTCCTAATTCTCAGCTGATGATATCCCATCCTTAAGTCGATCTTCGAAAATATCGACACTCTTTGCAATTGATCAAACAAGTTATCAATCCTCGGAAGCAGATACTTGTTCTTGATTATTACTTGATTGAGTTATTGATAGTCGATGCATAGGCGTAACAAACCATCTTTCTTCTTTACAGAGAGAATTGGTGCTCCCCAAGGTGATGCACTATGACGAATAAATCCCTTATCCAAAAGCTCTTGCATCTGCACATTCATTTCTTTCAATTCTGATAACGTCATCCGGTAAGGAGCCCTAGAGATTGGCTCTATCCCGAGAGCTAGTTCGATCACAAATTCAATTTCTCTCTCTGGTGGTAGTCATGGCAATTCCTTAGAGAAAACATCTGGAAATTCTTGTACCACGGTGATGTCTTCCATTTTCAACTCCTCAACTATCGTATCTATGACAGTTGCTAGGTAACCTTGACAACTCTCGTTTAATAGACAAGTTGCCTCTGGTGACGAGATCAAGAAAATCAAGGGTTCTCCTCAACTTCTGACAAACTCGAAGCTCTCACCCTTTAACAGGTCAAACTAAATCGCTTTGCGATAACAATCTATCTTAGCTTGTTGCTTGGTGAGCTAGTACAAGCCAATAATTAAGTCAAAGTCATACATGGCTAGGACTAACAGATCTATTTTCCCCTCTCGCTCACCATTGTCTAAATTCCAACGAGAACAACCCAAAGTAGTAATAACTTTATCCTTCAATGGTGTAGATATGCAAACTGCCGAATATAGGACTTAATCTTAACAACTTAATATATTGCTCGGCAACAAAGGAATGGGTTGCTCCTAGGTCAAATAAAGCGTAAGCAGGATGGTCGTTCAGCGAAACCATATATATGATCACGTCAGGTGTAGCTTCTGCCTAACCTTGTGTGATGGCATACATCATGCCTTGGACTGAGGGTCTTAACTGTCCCCTTTGTGACACATTCTGAGGTGCATACCCTCTGATTTGTCTCAACAGTGGTGGCAGTGGCAATTGCGATTGTCCTCTTAGTCTATTGGGACAATCTCCGGCTTTGTGACCCTATTGGCCACATTCAAAACAGGCACTCGTCCTTCAAGGGCATTGATTCGCACCATGTCGTCTCCCATAAAGGCGACACAACTCAATCCTATTTGACCTAGACTTGCCAATCCCACTCTTCCTGTTTGGTGGTGTCTGAAACCTGCTTCCTGTCACGGGCTTCTTTCCCTGATGGATTCCTTCTCTAAAAGAACTAAACATCAGTCCATACGATGCAGCTTGCTCATTCAATCCTCTCTCTATCATTTGAGCTCGATAATAGACCTCTCAATAATCAGTCAAACCCAACGGTAGCAGAGGTTGTTCAACTCCAAATGAAGACCACTTTTGAATTTTCGGGCTTTCTCTTCAGGGTCTTCTATTAGTCTCAAATTATACTGTGAGAGTTTTGCAAATTTGACCCCATATTGGTCAATTATCATGCTCCCCTGATGGAGACGTTGGAATTCCTCTATCTTTTGCTCTCGGGCAATACCTGAGAAGTACTGATCATTAAAAGCTCCGAGGAAGGTGTCCCACACTTGGACCACACCTTTTGAAAACACGGTATCCTTGGTAGCTCTCCACCAAATATTCATATTGCCTTGAAGTTGGTACACAGCCAGTACCACCTTCTCCTCTTTGTTGTACATCAAAAGTGCGAACGCCTTCTCAAGATCTTGAATCCAAAGTGATGTGACTTCAGGGTTTCCTTCACCAATGAATCTCGGCAGGTTCAACTTCAGAAACTGCTCTACTAGTTTGTGGATGGGCCTCCCAGCGGCCACGTTCCCTAGTGGAACTTTAGCAGGGGCAACGACAGGTATAGCGACAGGTGCTACAACAAGAGCGGCCTTAATATCGGCAGCAACAGCAGTAGTAGTGATAGCTTGAACAGCCGCTTGATTTTGAGCCTATTGATCCATCTGATTACCCATGACTTCTAGCACCTGCATGATCCCTTCGATCCTGGGATCACCAGGGGCTGCTACCCCAACATCAACTAGAGGTAGTGCTACTCCACTAGCACTGGCCTGTGCCTGTGCCCTACCTCTGCCTCCTCGGGTACCGACCCTGGTCGGCGTCCTAACCCGAGTTGTAGGCCTAACCATTCTCTTACTCTAAGTCCTCTGCTCCAGCTCGCTCATGGTGCAGTCTTTTACTGAAACCTGTCTTCCAAATCTACACTAGATTAGAAGATGAGCGATACACACACGGCAAAAGATTTTACCACACAATTACCATCAACATGCACCAGTCATGTATTTAAAGGTCTTTTCTACTACTATCTCATAGGTCATTGCACCTTATCACTCAAATACATAACAACCATGCTCTGATACCACTTAAACGAGGATATCACGCTCCAATCCTCCGAGCACGTGCCCATCCCTCCTTGATCGATTAATAGTGACGTCCCAAGACACAGCACCGACCTTGTCTTTGAAATATGCATGTGGAAGCATATAAAATCCCCAAACAATAAAACAATGGGATAGGAAAGTAGGACCAATCGACTTAGTCAATTACATGTCGTCACGACTCTTTCTTAGTCGGCTCATCTCATACTATTTATAAGTCTGATTATATCAGGACTACTCACTGCTAAGCTAATATATAGATAGTATAGCTCACTTATGAGATAATCGGGTATACTACTCTCTATCTAAGCTGTTATAACACCAGTAGGTTGATATAGTATACCGACATTTCTCAATCTAAGATAATAAGGTATACTACTCTTTGCTAAGCTACCATATCAAAGCCCGTAGATTGATATAGTATACCGACATTGCTCTTTGCTAAGCTAACAAGGTATACTGCTCTCTGCTAAGCTGACAAGGTATACTACTCTCTACTAAGCTGTCATATCAGAGTCCGTAAGTTGATATAATATACTGGTATACTGCTCTCTATCTAAGCTAACATATCGCCCTTAGGTCGATATATAGTATACCATCTTAAATATACATCTAGATAAAATAACTGTGTGTGGGTACACGGTTGACCTTAGCCAAAATATCATATTTTTACTTTAGAACATCCCACCATTTTCAACAACCCGTAAACATATTTTTGGCGTTGTAAACTGACGCTCGGTTATTTGAATTAAATCAATTTTAGGATTCTATCATAAAATCACAATTAAATCAATTCAGCATAATTTAGAGCTCAAATAAATAAACATATTGCACCACAATAACTAGCAAAAAATTGCAATCGTCAACTATCCTAGCCTAATTTTCGGAAAATAAATAAATAATTACGAAAATTATTAAATAAATGCCATAAATCTAATTTAGTCCCGTAATGCCTGATTGGACGCCGAAACGGATCCGAAAAAATTCCAAGGTTCGTTCAATAAATATAAGAACCTATCTACTTGCTAATTGCACTAACCATTTGCCTAACATGCATTGATAAATCATTAATTTAAGTACTATCTAATCTATCTACATAATCACACTTAATTAAATCTAATCAACCCCTAAGCATCATTAGTATACTAAGCAAGGATTAGTGAGTTAAACTCACTTGACTATCGAACCGTTCGGTTTCATTCGATGGGAATGTCACATGGGTCACTTCTCTCCAAAGAGGGCCTAAGTTTCAAGGCCCAAAACCACCTCAAAATGGGCCAAACAGCCACTACAATACCCACTAAATTTATGTTATGTTCTTGCTGAAATAGAAAGTAACAAAGATGGTTTAAGGCAAGGATTGGTTGAGAAAGGTGGAAAGAGCTCAATCAAGTTCAATCGGAGACTCATGGAGGTCGGGGGCAGGCAAAACAACTCTGGCATGAGTTGAGGAAGCTGCTGGAATGGCGGAATAGAGCTGGGACATGCACAGTTGGGCGGTGGCACATGCGAGGGCAAGGACGGCGTCTGGCGGTGCGAACGGTGGCGGTGGCTGCATGTGACAGCTCCAGGCGGTCCGATGGCGTGGATGGCAACTTCTCTTGGCCTGCTAGTGTGTGAAATGGAGGAGAAGCAAAGCTGGCTGGTTGCTTGGTGAGGAAGAGAGGGAGGGAACAAGGGGCCACAAGCCAATTTCTTCTCTTCTCTTGTCTCCCTTGACCAACCACAGCCACCAGCCCTTCCTTGGCCTCCATTAGGCCACCAATGCCTCTCTTTGAAATCTTGAATTGGTCCATTTTAGCTAGGCCAAAGGGGGAGCTACAAATTTCCTTTGGTTTCCTCTCAATTAGCCATCCAATCTTCATTGAGTCAACACAAACCGGTCTCAATAAATTCAATTGACACCTCATATCAAATTTGTATTTTTCTTCACCAATCCATCTATTGTGCATCCCAATTGCGCGATCAAAAACGATCCCGGCCTTTTTATGAACAAAAACGGCCCTAAGACAACTTTTTCCCAAAAGAGTTTCGGGTTGCAAAAAAATCTTCTGAGACTGAGTCGACATTCCTAGAATTTATTTTTACATGACAGAATCTTCAATTTCTGTAATCGGACTCAAATTCGCAGTTAATTTCACTCAAGCGCGTTTTTAGCGTGACCTAAGTTACTTGATAGGTTTCAGAAATTTTTAGTGCAAATAACTCGTGGTCGATTTTCTTCGAGCCATAATGAACTCACTCGACACATTGGCGACTCTCAGTTGTCATAAAATCTCAAGGATCCAAATATGGACATAAGGTACCAAAATGATAGAAAAATTAGTTTAGTACCGGTCGACGAGAATTTTTCCAATTTAATGGTGTCACCCGTGATTAGCTACACATCTCAGTCGAATCGATCTATCTCTGATCTCAAATCGATTTTATACTGTGTCGTAATGGCCTCTAAAGATGAGCACGGTCAAGAAGCCGATTCTTGATTGAATTCTCAAGTTCATTGCATTAAAATTCCTTAATGGCTTCTCTGGATAGTCTTGTTATCTCGATAGTGATCAGCTTTGATAATAGCCCTATAGGTGCGTCGATGAAATACCCGATTTATTCAATAAAAAACATGATTGAAAATCTGGGATGTCACAGATCAGGGCTAGGATCAAGGCATATTGTCTTTTTGGAGGCTTTTACGGATAAGATTTTCAAAAGTCTCAGTGCTCATTATAATTAGTTTTGTTAATGTATAGTAGGGGGTTTGTATGGTGTAGTTTAATCACTGTACATGTTCCTATAAGTATGGAATGCCTTTTACTTTTTAATTTTACCTTTTGCCTCTCTTAAATCTTGTGCTCAAGTTTGTTGACCTTTTCGACTTTCGAAGATTCAAATATAATATTTCAATTGAATAGTATGTTTAATATTGGCAAGGTTGAAAAAAGGTACATTCTTTCCTTCAAAAATGCATAAAAAAAAAAAAACGCTTTTTGTGTGATTCGGATGGTAACGGATGACTCATCTGTTCGGATGGTATCCACACCATTTTCATTTCCACTGTACTAAACTCAGCCTTAGAGCAATCCTTGAACACATAGCTGAAGCTTTGGTGGGGCGTATATTATAAGATAAGTGGTCTCTTATCATCATATTCTTTGAACGCAAAGCTAGGCATCAAGTGAGTAAAGGACATAAAAGTGAGAAGGAATTGCGATCCACTTTTCTTCGTCATCTTACTTTTGTCGGCCATTTAGCCTGAGATTTTTTTTTTTCATTGCCTTCTGATCTAGGAGGGGCGGGCAATGGGTGAGTGTTACAAATATCAAACTGCATCAAAACCGGCAACATTTGGTACGTCTCACGTCACCTCTCGTAGATCTCATGACCACAGATGATTCAAATATAATTTAGTATATATAATACACCTATCAAATAATCTCTCAATATATACGGCGTTTGGGTTTTTCCAAGTAACTTTCCTAGATATACGTAAGTAGCGTTGACACGTGAATTTTCCTAATTGGTATCTCAAAAAAATTTGTTAATTATGAAAGACTATAAAGACTTGAGTTGACCGAATTTAACCAAGATGGACCCAACTTATTAGGCTCAACCAGATAGAGCTCGGCCTAATTCAACCTCATACCACACCTTTCTTTCTATAGCTTGAAATTCTCACGCTACGTGGCACCTTCTCATTGGCCCAAATCCCTATGTCACACAAGGATAACACACACTTTTATGGTGAGCTTGTCACCATGTAACAAATTGTCACCATGTCACAAAAACCTTAAATAGTAAAAGATTAATACCACGTAAAACTCCAAATTAGTATATATGTGACAAATTTATCACAAACTAATTTTTTGACTACCAAAAACTCCAAACTTGTACATTTATTTGAAGGTAGATTAATGTAAAAGAGCATATAAAATTCCCAGCTCATTCTAGTTAGTCAAAAGGTGGATGAAAGGTTGGAATTGACAATGTTTAGGATAAGGAGGATTTTAATGTTATAGGAAACTTTCTTTTGATCGCCACCAACTCTTTTGATAGCAAGGTGTACGAAGGTCAATGAGTGATAAGGTTAAGCTTGTCCCTGATGAATAAAGGAAGCGCACACCTTGTTTGAAATTGCCGACGTAGGGTTACTTTTAGGAAAAATTGATCGAAATGACCATATGGAAAGTTCACGCAAAAATTATGACTAAATTTATAAAATTGAAAAGTTTAGAACTGAATTATAATTTATATGATAATTTTACAACTAATTGGACAATTTTTTCAAAAGTAAGCCAAGTCACAAATTCCGATGACTTACGTGAACCTTGTTGAGAATGTTTTTTTTTTTTGGTCATGAATTCCAAGTAACCTTGTAAATTCAAATTTCCAATGGTTGTATTCCAGGTGAGATGGATTTTCAAAAATAGTTATTTTGCTTTTGACATTCACCATCGCCTTCCGTACATACCTTGAAAAAGGCAAAAGCCAATTGATTTTTCTCTTACCATGCAAGTGAGTTGTAGCCTACAATCCGAACTGAGGATGGGCTTTTGGAGTCAGCTCACCCTCGTGAGATCGTGACACTTTGTCCTGGCCATTGTAGCATGTGTGTCACCCCGGGTGTAAGGGGTTTGATGACTTGACGTAATCTTCACCTTCCTCTAGCTCATAACTGGCAGTTTGTTCAAAGTTTCAAACTCATTGGTGGCAACTAAACATGAGGGTTGCACTCATTGGGTGCTTTTGATGGATTTCAAAGCCTTGATCCTACTTTCCATGGATTTTAAAGCCGAGTCTTCTCACTAAGCCTATAGATGCTCTTTTGCAAATTAGAGCCATCCAATATGTCTCGTAGATTGTTCACTTTCTGGCTACAAGACCATCCAATATCTTGACAATACCTTGCCCCATGATCTATTCACTACTTGCGCTTAGGTCCTTCAAATTGCAGTAAATACTGAATGCTCAAAGGAGCTGACTGGCCAACCCCACTTGATGTTTGCTCCTTCATGATTTACAATTATAGATTAATTGACCCCCGAATGTCTTACATCTTTTCACAGTGCCAAAAGAAAAAAAATCTCGAAATCAATAAGATATAAATATTATCCACACTTAGTATGAAAACAATACTCATTTTTATTTTAATACATGCGTAACCCTACTGATTAAGGTCCCGACATGAGGCCATGCTGGGTAGGATGCTAACTCTATCGCGCCTTCTATTTGTCTGACATACGCTCCACCTATGGATGGTGTCTCAAATTTTGAACATGCTAAATTGAAGATCAACGTGATCTCCATGGGCTGAAAAAGGAAGAAATCATGTACATTTGGTGCAGTCCAAATAACGGTTGAAACCTAACAAAGTCCGGAGCATCTGGATAAGGATTACTTGCCCGGTTTACATTTTGGTCATCAATAAGCACGGAGCTTCCGGGCTCATATTTGGACCCAGGAGTGATTTTAGAATTACAGGGGATTTTGAGGGTTTTCTTACCCAGAAGTGTATATACGGTCGTTTGTGCATGATATAATTACTATAACAAAACGTGAAAATTTTCAAGATTTTTCACTCGATTTATCTTCCCTTTAAAAAGGAAATTTTTTCTAGTTAGTCTTTTGATTAGGAGGTTACCAACATAAACATCACCGACATTTAATTTTTGTTAAGTTTGCATGTGAATGATGGCTTAACTTGTAACTCACCAAGCAAAATTCTAGTTGATGGATAAGAGTTTCATATCTTTGGTCTAGTTACTTTATCTGAACTTAGATCATCACTTGGGTTTATACATAATTCATCTTTTCTTTATTTGCACTTAGACTAAGTTGCAATCCGGTGTTATATGCAACTGTTAACAAGTGTCCATTTTAACCGTGTCATGCATGAATTCAACCAAGCTGGGTTGAATGAATTTACCAAACATGAGGACATAATAAGTTACCAAAAATGTGAAGTGCGCGAGCTAGAGAAAAATAAGATGGACTCAACCAATCTTGGACACTCACAAACAACACGAAGACTCACGCTGAGTTTGTGCTTTCAATTTCCTTGTATTTTCACTTTCATGCACTTCTACCTCTGTGTAATTTCCTTTCAGTGATGTCAATTTCCAATTCCGTGTGTTTCCTTTCAATACATATCAATTTCAAGGCAATTTACATTTTCTCCTGGGACACTTCTTGAAATTAAGATCTAATTCATTTTCTCTAACCTACCCATTTTCCATATATTTCATTGCCTTGATCCAACTATAAAATACCAATTTGAATTCAAATCAAATTTTGAAGAAGAGTTTCTTCATCAAGCATGTGGACGCTCAAAATCTAGTTATAAAAATCCATCATGTCTTGTAGTTTGTCCACTTTTCGCCTATAGTTTTGCTCAGATATCTTGACAATATTTTGTCTTGTTGTCTGTTCACTACTTGTACCAAGGTCCTTCCAAATTGAACATCTACATTCAAAACTCTTTGCCCGTGATACAATGTCATGTAGTTTGTTTACCTTCTTCAATTTCGAGGTTTATCAATACATTTGACATTTCATCAACATACCGCTCCAAATGTACATACCGTTAGCCTTTTGATTATCTGTCATCATTAAAATAGTTGCAACGAAATTCATAATACAATCACATTGAATAATTTTTAAAGAGTGATATTAGACAATTGACTCAGTTGCCCTTTTGGGGCTCTAGGACAAGTGGAATCAACTAGAAAATTCAAAAACATTGCTAGAGATGCGAAACATTCACATAAAACGACTCTTATGAAAAATCTAGACGGGTCACATACTATCTATTATTGTAGGTATGACCGATGACTTTTCATAATGTGGAGATAAATACATAATTACGGCAGTAAATTGTTGTACACTATTATTAAAACCATGTCATATGTCTATAGTTGGAAGAAACCATACCTCTTATTAGTGAGTTAAAAACATAGACATCACCTACATTCTTATTTGGTTAAGTTTCCATATGAGGGATATCCATGACTTATAACCTAATAATAAGAGGCAAGAGAATTTCCTTCAATCGCGAAGGAAAATATGACTCTTATCTTGTTATATTTTGAATCTTCTTTCAAGATATATAAATAGATGTTACTAGATCAAGTGAAAATCTAGCTTCCACCAATTAAATACTTTAAAGTTTGTCTTGCAAATATATATAACCAAATAGAGTGGACTTAGGTCATGGTCGATTGCAAAAGAGAATGCAAAATCATTGTGTTTACCTGCTCCCACAATTTCCTCTCATTTATTGCTTAACATCCAAGCAACTAAGAAGCCTCAAAAAGTTTCGACCCCATTGCAAGAGTCTCCTGCCCTCTTCATGTCTCTTTCCCTTCTTATTTTATATGTGTACTTCATCCACTAGCTCACAATTGAGTTGATCTTTCAAAAGGAAAGGTCGTGGAAAAACACGAAAGATAAAGTCAGAAACCTACCTCTCCTTTTGCTTCTTCCAACATATAATGGAGTCAAGCCACCCATTTCACTTTCCCTACGTTTACATGGGGCTTTCACGAGGAGTTGAGCAAAAGCTTCCAGTGTTCATTACTTGGACATGGCTTGACTAAAGGGACCTATTATTACTTTTACAGCCAAAGAGATTGGCATTATTTTGCCCCTTGCATTTCAAGTCTTTTTGGAAGAATTCACTTCTCTGTTGGGATTCCACCTTAACCTCACTCTTACGTTTTAATCACGTGTGTAAAAACTATGCTGGCTCTCGGATGGATCCAATTTGATCCTTTTTTGAGGGGGATAAAACTTTGATTTGGACTAATTGGCAGTCCCATTCGGCTGATGCTAACCTTGCACAATTTTAAATCGCCTTGTACTAATTTGAGCTTACAGGAAACTTATCTATCAACATAATAGGTTTAAACATGGACAATCATGGACAAGAGACATCTATGATACCCAATATCCTCCAAAAGCTAGCTTTGTGATCACAATTAAAACAAGACTGATCGAATATTAAACTAAATTGATTTTTATGTTCTCTCCTATATTTCTATTCTCTTCTATCTATTACCAATCTTGACGTTTTTGCATTCTTCTTCTCCTTCTAGTTATGTGCTTCATCAATTGGTATTAGAACAATATTTGCCCTGCATTATTTAATATTAGAGCCAAAAGCATTGATTACATTGTGGTGAAGGTTTTTTCATCCGTAATATGGTTTTAGTGAGACTTATGATGATAACAAGTTAAAGAAATGGGTGCGCCATGTTCAAGTTTTGCAGGAGTTTTTTTGTTTTGTTTTTTCCTGGTTTGGAAGTTTTGAAAGATTTAGTGAGTCAAAAATCAATGAGAAAAAGTGTCGATCTCGCTTAACTGGCGGAACACTACAACTAAGAGCACATATTGTACCATTTCATATTTTGCACCAGCCGCTTGTCGGTGTGAAAATTTGTCCTTGCAACCAATGTGCTATTTTAGCTACTAATCTACAAGTTTATTATTCTAGACCTGGGGAAGGATAGGGCAAATCAAGAAAGAGATGCATTGGGAAACTTGTCAATAGCAGAGTTCTTAGTGGGCGAGACCGATATAAGATCCAAATCAAACTAGAATTTTTATCTTAGCAACCAGTACTTATATTTGAAATTTTCTTATCTTACTAGATTCTTGTTTTAGGCTTTTGTAAGTGAGACACCGAAAATCAGAACATTTGATCGAATATGCAATCAAGTCCCAAATTTTGAATTTATGCAATTAAATCCTAAACGGTTTTCATTGAGTACAATATAATTATGTTGGTAAACTCATGGTCAAATTTGCTAACATGGATGCCAAAATTTGACTTGGCATTTTGTAATTTCTTTTAACATACATGCCTTTGATGTGGTGCTAATGTGGCCCCATGCTAGGCAAATTCAAATATTAAAACAAAAATTTAAAAATTGGAGAAAAATTTTTTGAAAAAGAAAAAAAAAAAGACTAGATAAAACTAAAAGTCATAGAGAGTGGAACCGTCGGCGAGGGTTTTTAGAGGGTTTTGGAGATGGCAGAACTGGCCCTACTATAATGTCCATGAGCAGAGCTAGCACTTTTTTTTCTTTGTCCTCATCCTCCTATTCATTTTAGTTGGCATAAACCTGTAAAATATCAAATCATATAGTTTGATTTTTTAGAATGTTATGTCGATTCAATGGGCTTATGAAAAATGAAATATTTTACCTCTAATCGGGGATATTTATATGTATATAGTCGGCATTTTATCCCCCTTTCAAATAGATCAACTTATACCGGAAAATGGATAGAGCTAAAGTTGAACCAAATTATACGTGAGCATGGAGATATATAAAAAAAAAACAAAAATAAGTCTGATGTTGTTTTTTTTTTTTTTTTTTTATACTCAGGGAACCCCGTACAGCCAATAGCCGGCGGGTAAACCGTAGAGCGACGCTAGCGGAGGACCCACCACCCCGACGTCGCGCTTAAGATCGTGTGTGGCCAGCGTGATTCGACCCCCTCCACTTTTGTTAGTTTCATTGGAGAGCCTTATCCAACTGGGCCACCGCAGGCGGTGGTTTATGTTGTTTGTTATTGAGTATCTGATTTTTTGAGAATATCAATCAATTTCACGAATCATTTCTTTCTCTTTTTTGTTGTCGATTGTTGATCTCGGCATCCCCTTTCCGCTTCTGCTTCATTTCTCCTTATTGTCTCGAATTATTTGGTATCAGAGCCAAAAAAACTGATTATATAGCATTAAAATTTTCCAACCAAATTGGTTTACACGCGAGTCCTATTTTTAAACGGATGATGATTTTGTCTAACTTAGGCATTTTTATTTCCTTTATCGTGAGGCTTAGCTATATTAAACTATAAGTTATATATTTCATTAATATTTTATTATTATTTGGCTTAGCTTATACTGGAAAATGGAGAGAGCTAAACATAAAGCAAATTATACGCACGCATGCAGATATACAAAAAGAAGTTTTTTTTTTGAATATTTGATTCTTTATGCATCTAACCAATTCAATGAGTCGTGATACAGTCCAAATACCTTACATTACTTTTGTGGGACCTCTCAACGATTATGTTTGTGTTTTTAGGATGCCTGACAACCCACCAAAGGATTTTATCTGCTTGACCCAAAAATTACTTTAATTTTTTTTCTTTAAGGATAGGCATAGGTACCTCCCGACTCAGTTTCTCTCATTTTCAACTTAACATCCCATCAACAAAGAAGCCTAAAAAAATTTCGACCCCATTTGCAAAAGTCTCCTATCCTCTTCGTCTCTTTCCTCTCTCTATCTTTTATGTATCCTTTATGACTTATTCACGATTGAGTCGAATTGTCAAAAAGACAAACAAAAAGTTGTGGAAAAACATGATAGAGATAACAATCATGCACAAGTCTCTCCCCTTTTGCTTTTGCCAACATATAATAGAGTCTTGCCACGCGTTTTCAATTTTTCTTGCGTTTACATGGCGGATTTCACAAGGATATAGAGTTGAGACTTCATGTGTTCATTACACGGGCATGGCTGGAACATAGCGACCCCACTCCACGCATTTTCCCTTTCCTTGCGCTTGTGGGCGTGAAAATCTATCTTCACAACCAATATGCTATTTTTGCTGCTAATCTACAAGTTTATTCTACAGCTGTGGAAGGATAGGCCAAATCACGGTAAGAGATGCATTGGAAAACCGGTCAATAGCAGAGTTCTTGTCGGTGGGAGAGATCAATATAGGATGGGAATCAAACTATGAATTTTTATTTGAGTAACCCTTATTTGGTATTATCTTATAAGAATATTTGCTATCCACTATGCTGATTCTCATTTTAGGTTCTTATAAATGAAATTACACCAAAAGTTCATAATGTTTGGCCGAATATGCAATCAAGTCCTAAACGTTTTTTTGTTGAGTACAATTTAATCCTTATGACACTCATAACCAAATTTGCTAATGTAGATTCCAAAATTGGATGTGGTGCTTTGTAATTTCTTTCTACATTGGTGCTAATGAGGCGAAGAAAGACCAAAGAAATTATTTAAAAAATCAGAGAAAACCTAAATAAAAGGAGACAAAAACTGAAGAAAAAATGAAATTCGTAGGGTGTGGAACCCTCGATGAGGGCTGCTTGAGAGTTTGAAAACAGCAGAACTGCCCCCAACTTACAATCGTCATGACATCGGCAGAGCTTGCACTTCATTTATTTTTCTCCTTCTGTGTCAATTCAATAAGCTTATGGAGAATGAGAGATTTTACCTCCAATTAGAGATGTAGATCGACTAAAGGGAATAATCACAAGCTGAGCTTGTTCCTTCTTAAGATATAGCCCTTGACTATATTCTTTCTTCCGCTCTTTTGAAGATTTTAAAGTGTTTGCACATATATAGTCATCATTTTAATTCCTTTCAAAGAGATCAACTTGTGCTAGAAAATGTAGGGAGCTAATCTTGAATAAAATTTCTTTTGTACACTTGGAGATATATAGAAAATAGGTTGTATGTTTTTTTTTTTTTTTTTGGTAAGAGAAAATAGGTTGTATGTTGTTTCCTATTGATATCGAGTATTGAGTAATTAAGAGTATCCAATCAATTTCATGATTCCTGATATAATCCCATTGCCTAAATTATATGCACGCACGGAGATATATGCAAAATATAAGCCACCTCGAATTATGTTTGTGTTTTCCGGATGCCCTTTCTAATGGTTAGAATTGAAAAATGGAACAAGCCTCCATAGAGAAATTTATGTGCTTGCCTCAAATGGTTGGTTTTTATTTTTATTTATTTATTTTAGGAAAAGCAAGGGCACCTTCCGACCCTGTTTCTATAAAGTTGTTTGGCATTTTTTAGAAACTTCATGCCTCCCTTCAACTTTTTGTCGACTATTGCTTTGCTTCGCTTCCACAAAGTATGCACATGCGAGGGTTTCCTTGGTGTTTCTTTTTACCCTTTTCGGGTGCATTATTGTCCTTCTCAGGTTCGCATCGAAGTACTGTGCCTGATAACGGTTGACACATAGCAAGCAACTCTAGGCATAAAAAATTTACAGATAATTTCTAAAATATGTGTTATTGGATGACACATTTACTTCAAATCTTTTTTTCTGGTATAAAAAACCCTAAAGGTTTTTTGCGACACCATATTTTCGGGATAAATCTGTTATATATATATACAAGTATGAAATTTTTAGTGTCAAGAAGTTTTGGATAAATATAACGTGTCAAATAAATATAAATTTGGAATTTTTGATGTCATAAAAAATTTAAGATAAATATATCGCAGTAGGCATAATTTAGAATTTTTTGTACTAAGGTTTAAAGTTTTTTTTTTTTTTTTTTTGGTAAAGAAAATGTTTAAAGTTATATTGGCAAAATTAAAACAAAAATATTACTGAATTAATATTTGTACAATAAAATTGATTCATTATGTCTCCTGACGTAGGTGGATTTGGTTAGGTGCTGTAGGAATAGTACTTTAAGATCAATTCCGTGTCCTAGACATTTTTTTCTCCTAGCAACTATTATTTTTGCCGCAAATACTTTCTGTTCAATTGTCTAAAGTGAAACACCGGAGGGCCCATGCACCATACATACAGCTGGAAGGCACTCTCAGATCGCTTGGAAGACTTAAAGGTCTTCGAGCTTCCTTTCCTCGCACAGCCACCGACAAACACTTCTTGTGAGGGCTAGTTTTTCCGTGTGCAGAGCAGAGGAGGCCACGATCTTCTTCTCAAACCCAGCGATCAACGTACCCCGGTCGTCCCGAGCGACTCCGGCAACGAACCCCTCCGACGAATCGGCTAGCCAGGACCAGGAGCCATCGATATTCATCTTCACGAAGCCCTTTCCCGGCAGCAGTGACCACGAACACAGTACGATTCTCTTCTGACTTGTTCTGGATTTGCCTTGAAGAGTTCGGTTTCGTGAAAACCTTGCTCAGAATGAGTGCGGTGTCCACGATCGAGGACGGATCTGGTCGTTGGGACTGATATACCAATTTGTATTTTTGTTGCGTTCCTTCCTGTATAATTGGTCCAAAGTCTCCCTGATCAGCTTCTTAACAAGAATAGACAAGTGGATTTATGGGAAGATTGCAGGCTAATCTCAACCTTTCCAAAAATTTGACTTACATATGATATGGATCATTGGGAGATTGAATATAATGCGGTCATTTACATACTTGCTTCTTTTTTGTTATTCTGTGACTGAATTTATATTATAGTCTGCAATTTGATGCTTTTCTCTAATCATTGGTAATCTCATTTACGCGATATGTTTGCGGTTGAGACCTTCAATCAGCCAAGGGCGAAGGCCTATCTTGTTCACCCACGAGGGAGGAAGGGAGAGAGCTGATAAAGCTAAAGTTTAAAATGGGGAGCTCAGAGGCAGGAACATGGTCAGGAAGCGAGTATCAAGTGTTCCTAAGCTTCAGAGGACCCGACACTCGCCATGGATTTACTGACTGCCTCTACCATGGCTTGACCGATGCTGGCATCTGTGTCTTTCGAGACGATGAAGAGCTCCCTATTGGTGAAAGAATTGATGGAGTGCTCCCGAGAGCGATCGACAACTCTAGGATCTACATCCCCATCTTCTCTCAAACTTACGCTTCGAGCCAATGGTGTCTCCGTGAGCTCACACAGATTGTGGAGAACGCCTCCAAGTCCAACAGGCATAAGGAGATCCTACCTATTTTCTTTAACGTGGAACCCGACGATGTTAAGCTGAAAACTCCATTGTATCGCGATGCCATACTCAACTTGGAGTGCAAGAAGAAGTTGAGCACTGAACGAGTAGATTGCTGGAGAGAGGTGTAAGAATTATTGTGGCCCATATTATGTGATTTATTATATGGTTTAATAATTATTGAAATGCTATAAATAATTATTGGTTACGAAAGGTACGACTCTAATAAAACGAAAGGGTATATCGCTTTGATGGAAGGCACCCTTTCAACGAACGTATATATTGAGTCCGGTCTTCTCTCCACCCACACATGAACAACAAAACAGAAAGAACGTATTCTCTCATCCATCAATTGAATACATTAAGATTTAGTGGGTTAAGGGAGAGAAATCGGATTTCTTCTTTTGGATCAAGTTCAAGCGCAGCGTTATGGATAAATGTATGTCTTCATCTATTTGTGAGAATCATGAAGATCAAAGATCCTTGATTTGTTATGAATTTCCGCATCAGGTTTTATATGAATTATATCCTACAGTTGGTATCAGAGCATTTGGTTTATGATCTCATGATTTTTCCGTTTAAATAAATATTATGATTTATGCATGATGATTTGTTGAATGATCCTGTTCGTAGCATTTGTTGTTGTTGAAATATTCTGGAAGATTCTGTTAAAGAAAATCCGTATGATTGAACGTTTTTCATTGTCTAAAATGGTAAAGAAAAGTTACTGTGTGTGCACGTGTGAAAAATGGACAAAAAATGGAGTAATTCGGAATTTTAAGGACAAAAATGGAGGATTTCGGAATTTTGAGGGCAAGGTAGAAACTCTTCGATTCCGGGCAAAATCCGGCGACCCACCACTTGATTTCGGACCCACACCGTCGCAAGACCATGAGGAACATTAGCCATGAGTTTTTCCGGCATATCGGTGTTCGCCGGAGGCTAATCAAGCGTCGGAAGCGGCGGTGGTGGAGAGTTTGCGTTTTGGGGAAATTTTGGTTTGATTTGGGGTCAATTTTGGTCATTTTTCCCGAAACTTGGACCCATGTGGTCGTGCTGGCATGCTCTTCAAAACCCATTAATTATTTGTGTCTGGAATGGGCTACCGGAGAAGAAACGGCCGGCGAAACCGCGGCGGAACGGCGAAAAAACGGCGAAGAATCGCGTCTGTGCGCGAGGAAGAAGGCGCGTGGGCTCCACGCGCGCGCTGTGGTTGCGGCGCGTGGAACCCACGCGCCACGCGCGCCACGCGCGCGGGGCTTCCGCGCTGCAGTTGCGGCGCGTGCAACGCACGCGCCCGCGCGTTGGACGCGCGCGTGCGGGGCACGCGCCCGAGGCGGATAGGGCGCGTGCTCGGCACGCGCCGCGCGCCGAACGCGCGCGTGCGGGACACGCGCCCGCCGAGGACGAAGGCACCTGCTCGGCACGTGCCTGACGTCCCGCGCGTAATTTTACGATTTTGCCCCTCCCGAGGCTCCTAATTATCGTTTTGCCCTCCTTTTGATGGTTATTTACTATTCTGCCCTTGTTTAATTAATAATTACAGTTCTGCCATTGATGGTAATTTACCATTTTGCCCCTGGATTATAATTTTATGATTCTGCCCTTATGTAATTAGGATTTTACAATTTTACCCTTATGCTTTGATTAAGTTTTTGTCCTTGTGTGCAAATTTGGTAAATATTTGTATTTTACAATATTAAAAAAAAAATTCATATTATGAAAGGTTTGTTAGTCACCAAAGTGGCCGAACCTTAAAGTCTTATGAATTTTGATATTGTAAATTATTTTATTCAATTACCCATGATTAATTGATGCTATACATGAAATTGATATGTTTTATATCATTATTGGAGTTATGGGTATATTGAAGTTCATTTATTATAAGAACTTAGGGATTAACCCAAAGGTTAAGTATTTTCTTATAATTCATGAACATAATGGTTGATAATTAATATGACTTGTTAAATTTGTTTGTATATCCAAAGATAACAAATAAATTTTAATAAGATATATTTACAATTATCAAATAAAAGTTATTAGCATCATTATGGTTTATATATTTTGTATATCATAGGATCGCCCAAAGGAGAACTATGATGTGCATGTGTAGTTTAGTTTGAATCGATTAGTTGATATTCTCAAAGCATTAATGTATGAGTATTTTCTTGCACATTTGCAAAGATATCGTATCTGTTTCACTCCATTCGCACGCCTCATCTGTTCCCCTATTCAATGGGATAAATTTTCCTGATTGGAGTGAGCAAGTCCAGTTTCACTTAGGTGTCCTGGATCTTGATTTATCGTTTCAAGCTGAGAAACCAGCTGCTATTACTGATGAAAGTAGCAATGATGAAAAATCTTTCCATAAAGCTTGGGAAAGATCGAACAGACTGAGCTTAATGTTCATGCGGATGACAGTTGCAAACAACTTAAAGACTTCTCTTCCCAAGACTAACAATGCTAAGGAATTTATGAAATTTGTGGAAGAGCGTTCTCAAACTGCGATAAGTTACTTGCTGGTACACTCGATGAGCACACCGACCACCATGAAATATGATGGTTCGCGTACTATGCATGAGCATATACATGAGATGACCAATTTAGCAGCAAAGTTAAGGACCTTGGGAATGAATGTGGATGAGTACTTTTAGTACAATTTATACTTAATTCCTTACCTCATGAGCAATATGGGCCATTTCAAATGAATTACAACACTATAAAGGATAAGTGGAATGTAAACGAATTGGCCAGTATGCTAGTTCAAGAGGAAACAAGGATAAAGAATCAAAAGGCTCATTCTGTTCATCTCTCAAGTCATCAAGGAGTTCGAAAGAATTTTAAGAGGAAAGGTGGAAGGAGCAAGAAGAAAGGACTACACATCCTGAATGACTCTTCGAAGGCTTCTCAAATCCACAAGAAGGAACATAATCTCATTAAGTGTCATTTTTGCAACAAAATTGGACACTTGAAGAAAGATTGTCTGAAATGTAAGGCTTGGTTCGAAAAGAAAGGTAAGCCTTGTGCTTTAGTATGTTTTGAATCAAACTTTACTGAAGTTCCTTATAATACTTGGTGGATTGATTCTGGTGCCACCACTCATGTGTCAAATACGATGCAGGGATTTCTTACGATCCAAACTATAAAGTCAAATGAAAGTTATGTGATTACCGGGAACAGAGACAAAGCTCCAGTTGAAGGCATTGGCACTTATCGTTTGATCTTAGATACTGGGCATTATTTGGATTTGTTTCGAACCCTTTATATACCTACATTTTCTCGCAATTTAGTTTCTTTGCCAAGACTTGATGTGGCGGGATTTTATTGTAAGTTTGGATCTGGATCTTTTAGTTTGTTTAAGAGTGATACTCTTATTGGAACTGGAACTTTATGTGATGGTCTTTACAAATTTAGACTTGATAATACTTTTGTTGAGACGTTAATGACCTTGCATCATAATGTTGGCACTAAACGAAGTTTGGTGAATGAAAATTCTGCTTACTTGTGGCATAAACGGTTGGGTCATATATCCAAAGAAAGAATGCAAAGATTAGTGAAGAATGAAATTCTTCCAAATTTGGATTTTACTGACCTTGGAGTGTGTATTGATTGTATTAAAGGTAAACAAACAAAACACACTAAGAAAGGTGCCACAAGAAGCACAGAGCTTCTTGAAATTATACATACTGACATATGTGGTCCTTTTGATGTTCCATCTTTTGGTAAGGAAAGCTATTTCATAACCTTTATTGATGATTTTTCACGTTATGGTTATATTTATCTATTGCATGATAAGTCTCAATCAGTGAATGTACTTGAAGTGTATATTAAAGAGGTTGAGAGGCAATTAAATAGAAAAGTGAAAATAGTAAGATCTGATAGAGGCGGTGAATATTATGGAAAGTATGATGAATCGGGACAATGTCCAGGTCCATTTGCTAAATTCCTTGAAAGACATGGCATTTGTGCTCAATACACAATGCCACGTACACCACAACAAAATGGTGTGGCAGAAAGGCGTAACCGTACTTTAATGGAAATGGTTAGGAGTATGATGAGTCATTCATCTTTACCCTTATCTTTGTGGATGTATGCTTTGAAGACTTCTATGTACTTATTAAATAGGGTTCCTAGTAAGGCAGTTCCAAAACTCCCTTTGAACCGTGGACGGGAAGGAAACCTAGTTTACGACACCATGTTTGGGGTTGTCAAGCGAAGTAAGAATTTATAATCCACATGAAAGGAAACTGGATTCAAGAATGACCAGTGGTTACTTCATTGGTTATGCAGAGAAATCCAAAGGGTATAAATTTTATTGTCCTAATCATAGTACAAGAATTGTTGAATCTGGAAATGCTAGGTTCATTGAGAATGGTGATATCAGTGGGAGTGAAAGAATGCGTGATGCTTGCATTCAAGAAGTAAGGGTAGAAGTTCCTATACCCAAAGCTTCTAAAGATGTCAATAATGAACCTCCAATAGCCAAGTCACAAGAAATAGCATTAAGGAGATCTCAAAGAGAAAAGAGATCGGCTATTTCTGATGACTATATGGTTTATTTATAAGAGTCAGAAATTGACTTAGGAATTGGAAATGATCCAGATTCATTTTCTCAAGCCATGGAATGTGAAAATTCTAATGAATGGTTTAATTCCATGGAAGAAGAGTTAAAATCCATGCATCAAAATCAAGTTTGGGATATTGTTGAATTGCCTAAAGGATGTAAGAAAGTCGGGTGTAAATGGGTCTTTAAGACCAAGCGCGACTCAAAAGGCAATATTGAACAACATAATGACTTGGAGTTACACCAAATGGATGTTAAAACCGCTTTTCTTAATGGAAATTTAGAGGAAGAAGTTTATATGGACCAACCCGAAGGCTTTTCAGTTAAAGGAAATGAGCACATGGTATGTAAATTAAAGAAGTCAATATATGGACTTAAACAAGCTTCCCGACAATGGTATCTTAAGTTTAACAATACCATAACTTCATTTGGATTTAAGGAAAACACCGTTGATCGGTGTATATATATGAAGATTAGTGGGAGCAAGTTTATTTTTCTAGTTCTGTATGTTGATGATATTTTGCTTGCTGCTAATGATCTTGGTTTGTTACATGAAACCAAGAAGTTTCTCTCTAAGAATTTTGAAATGAAGGATATGGGAGAGGCAACATATGTGATAGGAATAGAAATATTCCGTGATAGATCACAAGGATTATTAGGATTGTCTCGAAAGCCTACATTGAGAAAATTTTAGAGAGATTTAATATGAGTAAATGTTCAGCGGGAATAGTTCCAATTCAGAAAGGTGATAAATTTAGCCTTATGCAATGTCCGAAAAGTGAATTGGAACGAGAACAAATGAAAAATATTCCTTATGCATCTGTTGTGGGGAGCTTAATGTATGCACAAACTTGCACCAGACCCGGACATCGGTTTCTTTGTCGGAATGTCAAGGCGAGATATCAAAGTAATCCTGGAATGGATCATTGGAAAGCTGCAAAGAAGGTTCTTAGATACCTGCAAGGAACGAAGAATCATATGCTCACTTATAAAAGATCTGATCATCTTGAGGTGATTGGATATTCAGATTCAGACTTAGCCGGATGTGTCGATACAAGAAAATCAACATTTGGTTACTTGTTTCTTATAGTTGGAGGGGCAATTTCATGGAAGAGTGCGAAGCAGTCAGTTATTGCTGCATCCACTATGGAAGCTGAATTTGTGGCATGCTTTGAGGCCACAATTCATGGATTATGGCTGTGGAATTTTATTTCAGGACTTGTGATCGTCGACAGTATTGCCAAGCCGCTGAAAATTTATTGTGATAACTCTGCAGCAGTTTTCTTCTCTAAGAATGACAAGTATTCTAAGGGTGCTAAGCATATGGAGATCAAATACTTGTCTGTCAAATAAGAAGTTCAGAAACAAAGAGTGTCAATTGAGCACATTAGCACCAATCTTATGATAGTAGATCCCTTAACAAAAGGACTGCCGCCCAAAACATTTAATGAGCATGTTGAAAGGATGGGTGTTATTGGACGTCATTAATGTTTGTATTATGATTGTATTAAGTTTATGTATTTGACACTTTGAGCTCACTTACATGTTTCTGATATTTCATGTTTTCTATTTAGTATACATTATAGAAATAGATGAATGTTAAATAGGATAGTTTCTAAAGAAACATTATAGTTGGACTATTACTGTACTTCTCATTTATGGATCATGTTAAAGTGCTATAGTTGTAGTACATAGAAGGGATTATGTCGATTAATGACATACAACCGCTATGACTCGCATTAGTTTTCTTTACTTAATTGTGATTATTATGTGATTACCAATTTAATGAAATTTTGAAATTTATAGCATAACCTTATTGTGCACATTATGGTCTTTATTAAACCATGAAAGGAGAATCATATGGGCCAAGTGGGAGAATGTAAGAATTATTGTGGCCCATATTATGTGATTTATTATATGGTTTAATAATTATTGAAATGCTATAAATAATTATTGGTTACGAGAAGGTACGACTCTAATAAAACGAAAGGGTATATCGCTTTGATGGAAGGCACCCTTTCAACGAACGTATATATTGAGTCCGGTCCTCTCTCCACCCACACATGAACAACAAAATAGAAAGAACGTATTCTCTCATCCATCAATTGAATACATTAAGATTTAGTGGGTTAAGGGAGAGAAATCGGATTTCTTCTTTTGGATCAAGTTCAAGCGCAGCGTTATGGATAAAGGTATGTCTTCATCTATTTGTGAGAATCATGAAGATCAAAGATCCTTGATTTGTTATGAATTTCCGCATCAGGTTTTATATGAATTATATCCTACAAGAGGCTTTGAAGAAGGTTGATGCAATAAAGGGTTGGGAAACCAAGAAATACAACGGGTGAGCCAGCTGCATTCTAAGATCCTTATTTTCCCTAATTTCTTTTTCCTAGTTGCAAAGACTAAGTAAATAATTCATAGAACAAAGGAACATATTAGATGCGGGTAGGAGTAGAAAATTCAAAAGCATAAAAATCATGCTAGAGCTATTAAAATTGTTAGTGTTCTTGATTTCACTAGAAGCGCTATCATATGTCTAATTTTAATTAAGAACTAAAAATAGAAAACAAAGTTCAATTTTTCTCTTTCGTTGATGGTCTATATAAATTTTGTTCCATTGTTCACCTAAGCAACTCTTAGTAAAATTCTAATGCTTCTAGAAGTACTACTCAAAACTTAATAACATTGATGTATCACCACGATTGAGGTGGAACTTACACTAGTAATACTAAATGGTATGCGTGTATAAAAAAAAAAAAATTGAAAACGCTGGAAAAAGAAGCATTTTATATAATGGGCGAAAAGTGGAATAATTGAGTACCATGCACGTTCCTGTCTAATAATTTGACCTTTCAATTAATGCATCAAACATTTCTCCTCCTGAACATATAATGTACCACTTCTAAGGTTATCCCATGAATATAACTGATAAAATGCTAATTTGCAATGCATAAATAGTTGTACATTTATCTTGCACGAACAAGATTAACATAATTCAAAGATTGCTAATCACATGTTGGGATCAAGTCAATTTTCTGGTGTCATGACACAATGCAGCACGTGGCACCTAGCAATATGCGGAAAAGCACATTTGAAAGCGATGTCAATTCATATTTTTGATGGTTACATAGAACTCGTCAAGTGTTTGTGTTGTGCATGCTTGGTGTTTTTTTTGGAACTTTACAAGATCAAGTACAAGTAAGGTTTGCACAACAAATCAAATGACAAATGTTAAGTTATCAAAAGCGATAACTAAGAAAACCTTACATTCAATATGAAATTTGAAAAGACATGTCTTGATTGTTGATGTCCCATTAGTTATTGAACTATTGCACAGTTAGGCAGATGCAATTGAATAACATCAACTCCTAGGAAATGAACAAAAAAAATGAGCTTATGTCGAAGTATGATGGAATTGTATCATGAACGAAATTTAATTGCTAGAATTTTAATTTTTTTTTATGGTTTTCCTCGCAATTTTCCCCTATTGAAATGGTTTTCTTTTATGACAGCCAAGGCAAACTAATCAAGTTGGTCATTGAGGAGGTTGTGAAGAAGTTAAAGATAAAGCAAAAGTTAGTGACTGAACCTTTAATTGGAATCGATGATCGAGTGGCGGTAGTAACAAATATGTTAGACATAGACTCTAGAGGTGGGCGGCTCATTCAAATTCATGGCATGGGGGGTATTGGTAAAACTACTCTCGCCAAGGTCGTGTTCAATCAACTTTCTATCCACTTTGGAAAGAGTTGTTACTTTCTTGAAGATGTTCGAGAAAAGTCATCAAGAATTGATATTGATGGCTTGGTAAGAATTGATACTGATGGCTTGGTTGAATTGCAAAAGAAGTTATTATCTGAAATAGGAAGTGCCGCAGGAATAGAACGCATCAATGCAATTGACTATGGAAAGAAGAGGATCGAAGAAACACTTTGCAATAAGAAGGTCTTCATTGTATTGGATGATGTTGATGAAAGGGAACAAGTGGAGAAATTAGTTGGAACGGGTGCTTTGTGTTCAGGGTCTAGAGTATTGATTACTACTAGAAACAAGGATGTTTTGCAAGGCTCTCGACTGAAGTATAGTATATTACCTTATGAAATGAGGGTGATGAGTAGTGATCATGCGCTTCAGCTCTTCAGCAGACATGCATTTAACAAGGACTCTCCTCCAGATGATCACGATGATATTTCAAAGGAAATTGTATCTGCTACTGGAAGCCTTCCTTTGATCATTGCGAATTGGTTCACTTCGAACCATGGAACACAAGACCTATGGAAAGAAACATTGGACGATTTACGCAAAGCACCTCCAGAGGGTGTTTTCGAAAAGTTGAGGATTAGCTATAATGCATTGACTTATGGCCAACAACAAATTTTTCTGGATATTGCATGCTTTTTCATTGGTGAGATAATGACAAACCCAATTTATATGTGGACAGATTGTGGTTTTTCCCCAATCCGTGGAATTGAGGTCCTCAAAAACAAGTCCTTGATAAAGATTGGAAATGACAATAAGTTTTTGATGCACGATCAACTTAGAGATCTTGGAAGGGAAATTGTTCGTCAAGAATATCGAACGAATCCTGAAGGGCCTAGTAGGTTATGGATTGACGATGAAGTCCTCACTACAATGGCGACAAAGGAGGTGGGATACTTAACGAGAGAACTAATAGATTCTCTTTTTGCTTCTTGGTTTTAATACTTTTCCTCAATAAAATGGAATGCTGAATGCTACTCCTTTCTTGTTCTCGTTTGTAGATGAAGAAAGTTCAAGCGATAGAAGTAACTTGCACAAGCATATCTATCAGAAGTGAAGAGATTGGAAGGTTTAAAGAACTAAGGTTCCTTAGATTAGATAGAGGAACCTTTGTTGGTGATCTAATGGATTGTTTTCCCAAACTAAAATGGATTTATTTGAGTGGTTCTCTGTCATCACAGTGTGAGCTGACCAATATGTGCTTAAAGAATGTGGTTGTCCTTGAATTTTCAAGCATTCCTAGTATAGATGATCAGAAATTATTGCTGTTAATAAAGGTGCGTCATATGCTTATTTCCTTTCTTTGTCCTTGAAAGCAACATTTGAACTGCTCTTCCATTGGATAATGCATTCACATTTTACAGGGGGCAAGAAAATTGAAAGTTCTTAGTCTTGCTAATTGTCATGGCATAACTAGAACACCGGACCTATCTGAATGCTCAATTTTAGAGAGGCTGACTTTTTTGAATTGTGACGGCTTAACGAAGATTGATGGCTCTATTGGAAAGTTAAAGTATCTGAAAGATTTAAAGTTTGATCTTTGCCCTTGCCTTGAAGGTTTGCCTGAAAAAATGAGGGGCCTACGGAAGCTAGAGCACTTCTCTTTACAATACTGTCATGCAATGAAGGAATTACCGGATTTCATATTTAAGTGGAAATCATTGCGGGAATTGCAGCTTTCAATTGCACATCCAGTGGAGTTACCGGGTGCCATCGGAAAGTTTGAGAATTTTAAAGCGCTTCAGGTTGAAGGAAATTTGAAAAGTCAACTCCCTTTTGAAATTGGGTTGCTTCTGCGGCTTCAAATACTGGAGTTAATAGGGTTTGATGAAATCCGAGAGTTGCCAGACCTCTCAAACTTGACTAATTTGGTTAGGTTGAAACTAAGTGACGGCTCCAAAATTGACAGACAAGATGGAACTTATACTGGTGATTTAGAGTGGATCAGGGGGTTATCCAAACTAAAAGAATTAAGCTTGTGTCTTCTCCATGTCCCTGTTCCCATTGAGTTGGTTTCCCTTACTCGGCTTGACAAACTTCATTTGTGTGGATTGAACTTGCAACCCCTCAAGCAACTTCCCTCTTCTCTATTAGAGCTAACCCTTGATAATTTCAATTCAATCACGTTTCTCTCCTCCCACTTAGAGAATTTGTTAAATTTAAGGCTCATTCGCTCTCAAATGCAAGAGATAATACTCGATGGGCTTCAGCTTCCAAATTTAATGGAGCTTCCAAATTTAATGGAGCTTCAAATTTATGACTGTGGACCCCTCGAGAGATTCATGCTATCTAGCATGACGAAGCTAGAAAAGGTCACCGTGGACGATTGCCCAAAATTAGATGAGATCCACATTGCTGGGGTGCTAGAATCATTGCACACATTGGATATTTGTGAATGGGAGTCCTTCAGAAGGTTCGTGTATGTTGACAAACATTGGGAATCTTCCCATGAATCTTCACTAGTCCTTGCATCGAGAGTCTTCAATAAGTTGTGGAGACTCTGCATACAGTTTTGTGATAAGATACTCGGTATTCAAGTTGTTGGTACGTCAGAATCGTTGCAAGACTTGACACTTTCTGGTAATCATTTGCAAAGTCTCGGTGGTTTGTCAGAATTAAAGAACCTCAAGTACTTGTGCATAGGGTCCAGCCCTGAGCTACGAATTGTTGAGGGCCTCGACAAGTTGGAGCTTTTGAAGTTCTTATACCTTCGTGACTGCCCATTGTTGGAAAGTCTAATTGATGTATCGACCACTGAATTGCCAAATGATTGCTACTTAAGTATTGACCCTTGCCCGCAATTAGTTGGGCTTAGGCAAGGATACAAAGGCTCCCTCCAAAATTTGAAGCAATATAAGGTGAGTTAGCAAAACCATCCACAAACATAAATTCAACTATAAGGAGATTTATAATAATTGTGGAAAATAAAAAAGAAACAATCATACAATAAGTCTCGGTCTCACTTACTATAAAAACCAGTAGACGCATGTGATGTTTTTTCTCTCTGCGTTTTTTCGGCTTTTCCTTTTTTCTGTATATGAGAAAGTTACATAATTGCAGTAAGAGGTTCAGATTTTATCACAAATATTTGAAAAAACTTCATTTTATAGGATATATATAGCTTATAGCCTATTATTTAAAATTTTCTCTCATTTTATAAGAAACAATTGGTTTTACTTAGCATTTTTTCTACGTAATATGCTGCACTTTTTTTTTTTCTCCATTTCTTCCTTAATACCAATCATTATGACAATGACTTTAATGATTTGCAATATTTACAGTGTAAATAGAACATTAAAGAAATAAATACATTAGAAGTCCTAGAACTTACAAAAATTATAATCGAATCATAAAACTTGTTAATTTAGTATAATCAAGTCTTTTTATTAACTTCCTTCAATTAGTCAAATGAAAAATATTGTTTATTCTTTTCACACTCCTACGTGGCATAGAGCTTCGAGCCTTCAAACACAATGTGTGTGCAAAAACTTGTGCCCTTTTAAGGTTTGCCCCAAATTTCCAAGCCCTGATTGAGTATTCTTCTCAAGTTCTCGTCACATCTTCATCAGTCTTTCTCGTCCATAGTGTACTTCTTGTTCATGGAGTCCGCTTCTCATTCATCGATCCTCCTCTTCTTCATCTGAGTGTCCTTTTTCTTCTTCGCCGAATCCCCAAATTTCATCTTCATTCGAGCGCGACGACGTCGAGTCCTTGCGCAAGAGCTCGATGAGGCCAATGGTGATGTCGGGTCCTCTTCGTCCAAAGCCGGGCGGCACGAATGAGGGTGTTATAAGTCACTACATCGAGCTTAATCTCCTTTCTTGTACTCTGCTTTCATTCCGAAGGAGGGATGGGAACTCATTTGAGTTGTTTTCTCTTGTGGATTGAATAGGTCTGAAGTTTGGGAATGATGTCCATGGGTATATGCCCAAACGCAGGATGTTGTTGCGATCTTACTAATCTTAGCAAAATAAGAGATACGATCGTCCAAAACAAAACAGAAAAAGGACACAGGTTGTTCGCATGCTTTTGTTTCGGTTGATTAGGGTGGGAGCAACTGTATTTAATACTCAATTTCGCGGTTCTCTGCTTCAGAAACATGCTAAAAGGATTGGGGATTTGGCTTGAATATCATGCATAACGCCCATGGAAATTTCCTGAAAACTCAATTTCAAATTATTATGAATCCATCTTTTGGCCTGTGGAGTCAAAATAAAGGTGTCATCTTTACTTGAAGTGCTATTTGTTCACTTAGAATCTCCAGAATATCCAAAGAATGTACGATTTCTTTAATATTGTATTTGGGATATTTTCAATTTAGAGCTTGAACTGGCCTACATAATTTGACGATTCAAAGTGCTATCTATTTTTGGAGTGCCGATTTTCAAGGACAATCTTGTCTGATGTGCCGAAGCTTTTACTAGTACAGCACCATTCGTGTTATGGGTAAGAAAAGCATGTTTTCAGCATTACAATCATCAGCATTAGATGGCATCTTAGGGATGATGGTATTCGTTTTTCTTCTTTCATGTTGCCAGATTTCTTGCTTTGAGCCTTTCGGGCAATAAAACAAGAACCTGCATAGAATGCATTTGTTTTTCAGTCTTAAAATTGGTCTGGTCAGTTTGTCAAATCGAATTGGAGTATGGCCAACATGTGGTAATTAGGTGTCCTTCTCTAGTGAGGCCACAAAAATGGTGATATACAATGCCCTGGGTTTGTTAATGTCTCCAGTTTTTGCAGGAGGAAGAGATTGTACCAGCTGCATTAGCAGACCCATTGGTTGGGGACCAATTGATGGTTTCACCACTGCAAATGCGCATACCGGGAGAGATGAAGGAACTCCTGTCTCCATTTGAGGTAAATTCGCATTGATAGACTAGCTATATGTCTGAAGTTTGAACACTCGGTTTGGTTGCATTCGGTGTAGACTGTACTGAAGTTTAAATACTTGTGTTATTAGTATTCCTCCTGGCAGCGAAGATGGTGGAATATGCTTGGTTTATCAGTGGGACCGTACTGAGGTTTAAATACTTGGTTTATCAGAGGTCACCAGGGTTTCAGTTGCTTGAAGATGAGAGAGAAGTTTCAGTTTTTATCACAAATGGTTGGAAAAACTCCATATCGTAGGAGATATATAAAAAGAATAGGTTATAGCCTATTTTTTAAAAGGTTTTCTGGTTTTATATGAAACGAATGGTTTTACTTGGTATATTTTCTACATAATATATTCCACTTTTTTGCCCATTTCTTACTTAGTACTAGTCATTATGAAGATGATTTCCACGAGTTGCGATATTTACAGTGAAGGTAAAACGTTAAAGGGGTAAGAGCACCATTAGAATATTAAAGGGGTAGGTGCACCATAAGTTCAAGAACTGGTTGAGAAAGTGCAATCAAGTGCTGAAATTTGTCAAGTTGGTGCAACCAATTCCTTTTGTTAACTCTGTTTAATTTGCCTAAAAGAAAATGCTGACGGCGCTTTTTTTTTTTTTTTTTTTTTTTTCATTTCACTCTCTACGTGGTGTAGAGCTTAAAAGAAAAAGGTTTGTGAGCAAAAATGTCTCCGTTTAAGGTTTGGCCCAAATTTCCAAGCCCTAACTGAGTTTTCTTCTCCCTTTTTTTTTACCTCTCCTAACTGAGTTTTCTTCTCTTGTTTTCTTCACTTCTCCCAATTTGTGGAGTGTTCTTCTCAAGTTCTCCTCACCTCTTCGTTGGTCTTTCTCGTCCATGCCTCCATGGTGTACTTCTTTTTCGTGAAGTCTGCTTCTTGTTCATCCATCCTCCTATTCTTCATTTGAGTGTCCTTTGTCAAATCCCCAAATTTCCTCTTTGTTCGAGCGCGATGACGTCGAGTCCTCACGCAAGAGTTCTATGAGGCTGACGGCGACGTCAGGTCCTCTTCATCCTAGCCTGTCCGCTTGAACAAAGGTTTTACAAAGCACTACATCAAGCTTAATCCCCTTTCTTGTATTTTGCTTTCGTCCGATGGTGGTATGTTAACTCATTTGAGGTGTTTTCTCTTGTGGAGATAATAGGTTTGAAGTTTGGGAGTGATGTCAATGAGTATATGCACAAACACAGGAGGTTGTTGCGATCTTACTAGTCTCAGCAAAATAAGAGATAGGATTATCCAAAACAAAACAGAAAAAGGACACGGATTGTTCACGTGATTTTGTTTGGGTTAATCAACAACTATGCTTAATGCTCAATTTTGCAGTTCCCTGCTTGGGAAAAATGCTTTAAAAAATTGGGAATTTGGCTTGATTATCATGCACGTTACCCCTCCAAAATTTTCTGAAAAGTCATTTTCAAATTATTATGAATCCATCTTTTGGACTGGGGAGTCAAAATAAAGGTGTCATCTTTACTTAAAGTGCTATTTATTCACTTAGAATCTCCAGAATATCCAATAAATATATGGTTTCTTTAATATTGTCTTTGGGACGATCCAATGTGCTATCTATTTTGGCAGCGGCGGCAGCAGTGGGAGCAGCTGCGGCGGCGGCAGCAGTGGGAGCAGCTGTGGTGGGGGCAGCCGCCGCCGGAGCAGCTGCCGCAGCTGGAGCAGCCACTGCCACAGCAGCTGCGGCAGCTGCTCCGGCAGTGGCTGCAGCTGCTGCAGCTGCAGCGGGAGCAGCGGCTGCAGCCGCGGCAGCTGCAGTTGCAGCTGCCACTGCGGCGGCGGCAGCAGCAACAGCAGTAGCTGCAGCAGGCAGCGGCTGGTCTTGCAGAACCTGACGGCAGGCAGCAGCTGGTCTTGCAGAACTCGTCTTGGAGCTTGAGCTTCAGCAGCAACTTGTCGCTCTCGAGGGAGGAATAGGAGATGTCGAGGTCTGCTCTGTCCACTTTCAGGGTCAAGGAGGAGGAGATGGATAGGAAGAAGGTGGTCTGTGACTGCATCCTCTCCCACCAGGTTCGGATCAAGGAAGAGACCAAACGCTTGGCCACCATTCGCAACGTTTTCAACATGAAGTCCACACATTAAATTGGTTTACTCGGGGGCTTTTTCTTTTCTATGTTCAAGTAATAGTAAATAAGAGGTGAGCGGTTTTTGTGGTTATATTCATGGAGAGTTTTTTGTTACTTGTTTTGGGAATAAACAGCAAAACAGCATTAAAGATGACAGTGGCAAGCATAAAGCTGCTGAGGAACAAGAGATAGGCGATGGTGAAGCAGATGAGGCACGACATCATGTCTGGTCAGGACACCGCTGCTCGTGTCCGATTACAGCTAGTCCTTTCACTATGATTTGCTTTTGGTTAATGCATTGGCAGTTGGTGTGGCTTTTTGTATTGGACGTAATTCATGTCTATGTTGAGAGAAATTGGTCTTGAGAAAAATGGTTACTCTCAAATTTCCAGTGATTTTTGTATATCTAATTTATAATTACAATGCTTTGAAAGTGAACTTGAAATAGTCATATCGGATTTTGGTTGCATTCAGTCATTTGTATCATCCAGGGCGTGAAAAAATTTATATTCGAACGATTTTTTGAGATTTTGAATCCGTATCTCATTTTACTCAGGAAATGCTCTATACATATTTTGGACTTCTAGGAGACTTAATGTGACATCCTGAAATTTGACCCCGTCCCGATAATATGAAATGGGCATTTCGTCGACGCGCCTATGGTCATTTTTTGTGAGTGACTTTCTGAGTTGGTCATTCACGAGTTAACTAATCTATTAAGTGAGGCCGTTAAGGGATATAAACGTGACAGACTCGAGAATTCGATTAGAAATTGACTATCAACTACTCGACCATAATAATCGGTAATGATCAATACGATATCGTTATAATCAAATTGTGATTAGATGTAGGTCAATTCAACATAATCACGTAATTGAATTGAGGATGATTCTGCGTGATTGCAAAATTCGCGTCAAACAACACTGACCCGATTTTCTATCAATTTTATACTCGGTACATGTAATTGAAACTTCGCGATTTTTACAACAACTAAGAGTTGTCTATGAGTTGAAGATGTACAAACATGAATCGAAAATTATCTACCACAGGTCAAATGCGTTAAAATTCTTAAAAGCTACCCGATAGGTTAAGTTGTACTAAAATCGAGTTCGGTCAATTTTAACCACAAAATTGAATTCAGTTTCGGGAATCGGACATTCAAGCGTGTCACTATTCATTTTTAGAACCTCATCTCATCTTTCGGCGAATTTTTGTTGAGTTCGGAATTTTTGCAAAAAACTAATTTCAGCAAAAAGAAAATAAGAGAGGAAATTCGTATGGGCTGCCTTATTGGAATATATGGCCACCAAGAAGAGTTTGTTTAGGAAGAAATTGAAGGAAAATGGCCATTGGAGGGATGCAAGACTTTGTGGGTTGAAGACTTTGAGGCACAAGCATTTAGCCCACCGAGTAGCCACCTATAGCACCCTCACCGCTCCAGTCGCGCTCGCCTGGCCGTCCAACACCACCGGTTTAGCCCAACCAGCCCGCCTCAACCCCAAGTAGAACTAGATTCCAGCCCTTGGCCGTGAGCCTTGTGGGCTGTTTTTAGCCTCGACCGAGCTTCCGTTGGTGACGCCGTAATCCTAGGTCCTCACCGTTGTTGCATTGCCGTTGCCGTGAACCGGTCGTTGCCCTAATCCAGTGAGTTAACGCCCTAATCTAGGATTAGGATGTTAATTGCACTTAGTAGGTTAGTTAGTGTTAATTAGGATTAGTGTTAAGTAGTTAGTTAGGTTAACTAGTTAGTTAGGCTAGTTTGGTTAGTGTAACTAGGTTAGTTAGATGGTTAGTTAGTTAGGTTACTACCCTAGGTTAGGTTAGTTGAACTTGGGTTAGCTTAGTTAACCGTAGTTTGTTAATCAAGGTTAGTTAATTAATTTACCATGGTTAGTTTAATTAAATTAGATTTATTTAATTAATTGCAATTTATTTAATTAATCATAATTTGTGTAATTTGTGACGGATTAGCCATTTTTTCATAATTTTACACTGATTCTCGTGGTTGAATTTATATGTAAAATTGATTGCTTATTTGTGCAATTGAGTGCTTGGTGGTGATTATGGATTATTATTGCAAAATTGGATCTTATGGTATTTAATTTGAAAAATACCGGGTGTCGGTTTTTGATGCCAAAATTTTTATATAGTATATAAAACCGTGGGATTTTGAAATGAGAGTGTACTATACTTACTGGTTTAATTTAAACATGTGACCACGCGCGATTATTTTACTGGGATGATTTTTAATACAAAGAAAAGTGGCAAAGTCCATTATTTGAACACGAGGTATTTTGAGTACAAAGCACGGTATTCTTGGATAAGTATGTGCGTGTATGATCACCTAAATACCCTGATGCTTTTACGCTGGATAGTGAATACGTCCCGATGCGTTTACGTGGGACGATGCCTGATTAAGTTCGAATGCCCCACGTCAACAGAGGCCGGTTGCGAGGGAGGCCGAGCCGATGCTCCTTTATGGAATGCCGTCTTGATGCATTTACGCAGGATGATATCGTGCCTGACAAAGCAGATGACACCCGGTTATGCCAGATGACCGTCGACTGTTAAGTTGGTCATGGCCGTTGGGTCGTAATAACTAGAACACGCCTGAGTGGTTGTGATAGTTGCGCCTAATTATGGGGCAAGATTGTATAGCACGGTATGTGACGTGTCATAACGATTTTACCTTATAATCGGGACCCTTGTGATTATTTGTGATTGAAATGATGTGTTATCACGCTTGCTGCATTGATAATGGTATATGTGATATACTAATGTGTAGGGATGTACCGAGGCGAGATAAGTCTTGTGTGATGTCTGTTTAGGCTGCCTCCAGGTGAATTTGTGTCCTAATTGGGGTTTAGGATTTTGATTCGTTGAGATTTTTATCTCACCTTGTCGTGGATTAATATTTTCAGGTCCTTAGTATGAAGAGGCAACCCGTTCCTTTTGGGGTACCGAAGGAAATAGATTACGAGTCCTCCTACTTCCCTATTCCCGAGACCACTTGGACCCGTGAGTTAGTTGTGACCACTATTTGGGTCGGTGAGGGTCTCCGTCACTGGGTATCTCCATCACTGGGTACCCCATCGCTTCAAGGCATAGTTCATTGACTATCCTAATGGGGCTCGGGAAGGTCCTTTGTAGGGTTTTGATAGATCTCCCGTTGGAACTGAGGATGGGGAAGTAGCTCACCTGATGACATCGACATTCCTGATGGTGTCGTGGAGAACCAGAAGCTCAAGATGGAAGGGTCCGGAGCGTAGGTGGCCCAATAGTTTCTTTTTGAGTTAGATTTTATATAGACTTGTAGGGCTAATCTAATATGTTTATAAAGCATGGTTTGTGATAAGTGATTGTCCTGCTTTTATTATCCCTATGTTTATTTGTTGTCTGGGGTTTATTAGTTCGCTTCCACATGTGCATAAAACAAATGGGTCGACAACACATCCTGGGACGGTGCATTTTTAGTTGATTGCCGAGGGATGTGCGCGTGCCCGGGATTCGGGACATGACACTTAACATTCAGGTAGGGATGCTTTTATATTTGAATCAATCACATATCACAGACTTATAAAAGACTTAACATTCAAGAAGGAATGCCTTTATAACTGAATCAATCACTCGAGACTTCAGCATTTCGATCAACGATGCTGGTAAAAGAATATTGTGGACCCTCCTAAAAACCCTAAAGGTGGCTTGCATATGTGACTTCATTACATTGCATTGGACCTAACAAATGGCGTTGCATTGTGGGAATTGCTTTCTAATGTGGATGAGGGCCTGTGTCTAACACATGTGCGAAATTGACACGTGAAACTGATGACCGTAAATCCGAGCCAAGGGATCCAACAAAAGCAAAGCGGAATCCCAAGCTGTACATACGCGCCGGTTTGATGATTTCATTAAGAGTTGAAAAAAACTAATATATTTAGCACAAGAATGAGTATTTCCCGCAGGTCTGAAAATACGCAGAGATATGGAAGTTCTATTGATAATCACGGATTTTATTGTCTTTAGTGTAGAAGTACACAAGTATTTAATCCTCTGGTAAATCGCCGGGCTGAGGAAAAGAAAACAATGAGACTTCATTTTATTCCTCCTGCTCTGACCATTCAAGGTCAAATTTTCAATCATTGTTTACGGCGGAATGTTTCCTGCTCGAGGGTGTCGTCATTGTCTCGATTCTAGGGCACCTCTGATAGAATAATTTCCAAAGTGATACATTCTCGAAGAGCTGTACATTCTTCTTGTTGATCAATGATAATTACAATATCAGGTAATCCCGTTATATATTCAATCTTCTCAGGTATGTTTACAAGGGAAATGACTGTCTCTTCAACATAGCAGTAGCTCTTTTTGGAAGACGAATGAGTCTCTCCGCCTTTTGTTCCGTTCTCAAGTCCCTAGTCTCGTTTTTATTGTGGACCAGTTAACATACCATTGAGCCACTTTTAATTTAGCATAATGACATTGAGCCCTTATTGCAGCCTGTGCAACTAAATTTAACTGCTTTTTTCTTGGTACCAACAATTAAAAAACTGTTTTCCCCTACTTGCTACATCAAAAACTAAATCATAGGCTTTTGATAAAAAGAAGAAGAAGCAATTTTAGTAAGATTGGTAATATGAATACTTTTATGCTTGGCAGAAATATAAGGTGCTATCCTAGGATTCCATTTCCTAGCACCATGACCAAAATGAACTCTCGCTTCCACCATCTCTTCCAAATTGATGTTCCAATATCTTCTTATCATTTCTGCCCCCTGCTTTTTTTTTTTTTTTTAAAGCTATGAGGTTGCCCTAAAAACGAAATAATTGTTTCAATGGAACCTTTTCTTCTATCAGAGATTGGCCGTGTGGATGTCGATACACAATCCAAACCCCTACCCTCTATTCTCAATTATCTTTATTTCAATTATACCACAAAAATAAAGAGTTTTTAATTAAAATTAAAAAGTATGAATCCATTTTTAGGAATCATTAAATCCTCTAAATGATTGTTTAATGTATCATGAAACTTCTTCGAAATGGATATATTAAATAATCTATGTGGTGGAACAAAATATCTCTGATTTCCCCCTCTACAAAATTCTCTGCCGGTTACACCTAATGACCAGCAAGCAATTCAGGGATATATTAGACTATACATGATGCCAAAGCTGTTAAAATGAGAATGAATCGAAGTTCTCCAATAAGAATGGTAAGAACAATGAAAGCTTTCTATCAGATTGCCAAACAACCAATAACTTTCCATTAGAATATCTAATTTTCAGTAGTAAAGCAACTCTGAAGCATGAAGCAAGAACAAGTGTGCTGAAGATGAGGGAAGTAGGACTTTCAGTATTTCAACCTGACACAAATGTACACACTCACCTCAATAAATTATGGAAAGCTTAGAAACTTGCCACTAGATCTCGCATTAGACATAACCAACACAATGACCCAACAACTGCATAGTACAGCTGACAATTAATATATAATATTTTCTTTCTTCACTCGTATGAGCTGCTCCTTTTAACATCTATATTTTGCCCTTTGAACTTTGTTTTCGGCTAGAAGTTAGCTCTTCTCGACCTTGTGGCACATTGATTGACTTGATCAACACAATGATTGATTCCTTTCAAGGAAGTCGGCTATGATGTCCCTAGCTTGATTTGGTGTGCTCGATCAAGCACAACTTACCACAATCATAAAACCAATTCCTACATTTTCCCTTGTCTTTGCTAGAAGAACTGGTGATTGAAGACTACAAGAGTAGTTAGGCTCCGAGTTGACCTCACTAGCAGTTACACCACTTGAATTTAGATGTTGGTGCCTCTAATCTTCTCACCACCATTCTTTGATTTGGCAATTGAAGGTTCTACTAAATGCAGTAGAAGCAATGGAGGAATGCGATAGAAGAAACATATGTTGACTATCAAGGTTATATCATGATTCTACCAGGAGCTTCTTCACTATAACATAGACAATGCAAAGCAAAAAGAAAAACATCTGTATAAAAAGAAGTGGAGTTTGCTGTTGCAAGAAGAATAATGGATTCACAGACATTATTATGTATAGCCTAATCACAAAAGCGTCAAAGAAATTGGTGACATTTAAGCGTGAAGTTGGCCACGTTACAACTCAAGTCATGTGAAGGTGAAGTTTAACTCCCGTTTTGGACTATAATAATGCTACGAAGAGAATATTCATCCCAGAACCTTCACATCCTGCAAACAATTTGAATTCTGTCTCTTTTTCCGTTTACATGCTTGGACTTCTATTCCTTAGTGGGTGGCCATCATGCATGTGTGAAAGAACTGATGGATTCTCTTTTTTCTTCTTGGTTTTAATACTTTTCCTCTTTATAGAATGCCGAATATTACTCGTTTATTGCTCTCACTTGCAGATGAAGAACGTTGAAACAATGGAACTAAGATTGTATCATGAAGAAGTATCTATCAAAAGTGAGGAGATTGGGAGGTTTGACAAGCTTTGGTTCCTTACATTTGGGGGAGGAACCTTTGTTGGCAATCTAATGAATTGTTTTCCCAAATTAAGATGGATTTATTGGAGTGCTCCTAGTTTAAAGTGTAAGCTGACCAATATGTGCTTAAAGAATGTAGTTGTCCTTCAATTTTCATCGATTGCCAACATAAACGATTTTAAATTATGGAGCCTTATAAAGGTACATCATATGCTTATTTCTATTCTTTGTCCTTGAAAGCAACATTTGAATTGTTCCTCCATTACATAATGCATTCATTTTTTACAGGAGGCAAGAAAATTGAAAGTTCTTAGTCTTTGTGAGTGTCATCACATAGCCAGAACACCAGACTTGTCAGGATGCTCAACTTTAGAGAGACTTGCTTTTTGGACTTGCTGAGGTTTAAGGAAGATTGACGGCTCTATTGGGAAGTTAAAGCATCTGATAGACTTAACGTTTGATCACTACCCTTTGCTTAAAGGTTTGCCTAAAGAAATTGGGGACCTACAGATTCGAGAGCGCTTCTCTTTTAATTGGTGTCATCAAATGGAAGAACTACCGAATTCGATCTATAATTGGAAATCATTACGGGAGTTGCAACTTTCAAGCCTAGGAATGCTCGGGGAACATTTAGTGCTTTGGAATAAAGCTAATTTGTAAGGTCAACTTCCTTCTAAAATTGGCTTACTTTGGTAACTGCAAAGATTGGTGTTAAGAGAGTTTTATGAAATTCAAGAGTCGCCACCACTTCCAATAAGTTTATCCCATCTAGAAGTGTCATTTGTGTCATTGCAAGTTGTCCTAGACCTCTCAAACTTGACTAATTTGGTTGAGTTGGACCTAAGTGATGGCTCTAAAATTGGCAAACTAGATAGAATTCATAGTGGTGAGTTGAGATGGATCAGTTGGTTATCCAAATTGAAACAGTTGAGATTGTGTATCCTCCATGTCCCTGTTCCCACCAAGTTGGCTTCCCTTCCTCAACTTAACCAACTCTATTTGTCTGGATTGAACCTGCAACCTTCAATGCAAGTTCCCTCTTCTCTGTTAAAATTAACCCTTGATAATTTCAGTTCAATCGCACTACTCTCCTCCAACTCAAAGAATTTGTCAAATTTAAACATCTCTCCCTCTCAAATGCGAGAGATTCAACTTGATGGGCTTCACCTTCCAAATTTAACGTATCCACATGTTGATAATTGTAGACTCCTCAAGAGATTCATAATATCCAGTATGAGGAAGCTAAAGTTGGTCAGCATGAAGAAGTCCCTGGAACTATATGAGATCCACATTGCTAGGGTGTTGGAATCATTGGAAATATTACAAGTCGGAAAGGTCTTGCCCTTAAGAAGCTTCAAGTACGTTGATATAAATTGGGAATATTCTCTTGAATCTTCACTAATCCTTGCATTGAGAGTCTTCGATAAGTTGCGGTATCTCTATCTAGGTTTTTGTGACATGCTTGGTATACAAGTTGTTAGTATGTCAGAACTGTTGGAAGACTTTTTACTTGCTGGTCAACATTTGCAAAGTCTTGGTCATTTGTCAAACTTAAAGAACCTCAAGTCCTTCAAAATATCTTCCGGCCTTAAGCTACGGATTGTCGAGGGCCTCGACAAGTTAAAGTTTTTGAAAGAATTGGAACTTACTAACTGTGGATCATTGAAATATCGACCACCGAATTGCCAAATGATTGCCGCTTATACATCCACCAATGCAAGAAATTACTTGGGCACTTCAGAGGCACCGTCTAGAGTTTCGAGCGTCATAAGGTGACTAAGAACAACCAGCCACAAACATGAATTCAACTATATGCAGATTTATAATAGTTGTGGAAAATCAAAAAATAATCATACAAATATGAATTAAACGCGGTCTCGCTTACTTTAAGCACCAGTAGACGCATGTGATGGTTTCTCTCTCTGTCTTTTTTTTTTTTTTTTTTCCCTTTTTTCCGTTTACGAGAAAGTTATACAGTTGCAGTAAGAGAAGTTCAGTTTTTATCACAAATAGCAGGAAAAACTTTATATTGTAGGGGAGATATATATATATATATATATATATATATATCTCAGAGCCTATTATTTAAAAAAATTCTCATTTTATAAGAAATAAATGGTTTTTTACTTAGCATTTTTTCTACGTAATATACTGCACTTTTTATTTTTTTCCATCTCTTCATACCAATCATTATGACAATGACTCTCATCATTTGCTATACTTACGGTGAAGATAGAACATTAAAAGGATAAATGCAATAGTTCTAAAATTTATAAATATTATAATTGAGTCATAAAACTTGTTAATATAATACAATTGAGTCTTTGTTAATTTCATCTAATTTGATAAACGGAAGATGCTAGCTATGCATTTTTTATTCACTTCTCTATGGCATAAAGCTTAAGAGAAAAGGTTTGTGTGCAAAAACGTCTTGTCCTTTTAAGGTTTGCCCCAAATTTCCAAGTCCTACTTGAGTTTTCTTCTCGAGTTTCCCTCACTTCTTCATCAGTCTTTCTGTCTATAGTGTACATCTTGTTCAATGGAGTCCGCTTCTTATTCGTCGATCTTTCTGTTCTTCTTCTGAGTGTCTTTTTTCATCTACGTCGAATCCCCATATTTCCTCTTTGTTTGGGCAAGACAACGTCGAGTCCTTGCGCAAGAGCTCGATGAGGCCAACGGCGACGTCAGGTGCTCTTCATTCAAAGCCAGGCAGCGTGAACGAGGGTGTTATAAGCCACTACATCGAGCTTAATCCCTTTCTTGTACTTTGCTTTCATTCCGAAGGAGGTATGGGAACTCATTTGAGGTGTTTTCTCTTGTGGATTGAATAGGTCTGAAGTTTGGGAATGATGTCAATGAGTATATACCCAAACGCAGGATGTTGTTGCGATCTTACTAGTCTTAGCAAAATAAGAGATAGTATTGTCCAAAACAAAACAGAAAAAAGGACACAGATTGTTCGCATGATTTTGTTTGGGCTAATTAAGGCAGGAGCAACTATGTTTGATGCTCAATTTCATGGTTCTCTTGTTTGGAGGCATGCTAAACAAAATTGGGGATTTGGCTTGATTATCATGCGTGCTACCCCTTCGAAATTTTCTGAAAAGTTAATTTCAAATTATTATGAATCCATCTTTTGGATTGGGGAGTCAAAAGAAAGGTGTAATCTTTACTTAAAGTGTCATTTGTTCACTTAGAATCTCTAGAATATCCAATGAATATACGATTTCTTTAATATTGTCATGCCCCGATCCTCGGACACGCGCCCATCCCTCACCTGGTCGATTAAAAGCTTGCGATATCCCAGGACGTATTACCGACCCTTTCATTTTTTTTCTATGCACATGCATAAGCAATTAAAAATCCTCAAGACAATAAAATATTGGGATAAAACAGTAGGACTAAATTTCAAACTCTTAAAAAACTTCACTCTTATATACAAGGTGAACTATTAAATTTAATTCACATTAAATTAGTTTAAAAACAAGGTCTTCAAGCAGAATTGGGGTTCTCCAAGCTACGGTTCCTGTCATCCTCTTCATCATCCTCCATACTCCAACTAGAGTCTTCAGCAGACTGCACCGAACTTTCGAGATCTTCAAAATCCAAGTCTACTGCATCTAGGGACCTGAAATGGTTATTCAATAACCAATGAGACAACGTCTCAGCAAGTTCTACCCCCTAAGACCCAATTAGTAAACTAATACACCTTAAGGCTGCCTATGTACAACATGAGTTAGATGACTTACCTTGACCTCATATTACACCTACATATTAGCACAATTCAATAGGCACCCTAGCAATCACATCAAAAATCGACATCTCGATCAATCGACCTAGTCGATTTCATATCAATCAAACCATACATTCCCCCACAATGGAATATTAAGTCGTCGAGCCTACATGAATACCTTAGGATGACATCCCAAGTCCCCAAGTTCACGTGCTCCTTCTCCAAGACGACATACTTACTCACTGGGCCACGTGCATTCTCTTAGGCGACCCTTTTTGCCAAGGTGATGCATCAATTCACCGAGCCACGTGCCCTTTTTATGATGCCCGGGCCCATGTGCATTCTCTTAGGCGACCCTTTTTGCCAAGGTGATGCATCAATTCACCGAGCCACGTGCCCTTTTTATGATGCCCGGGCCCATGTGCATTCTCTTAGGCACTAGCTCACCAAAGTGATGCATCAATTCACCGAGCTCACATGCTCTTTTTACGATGCCATACTCTATCACCGAGCCACGTGCATTCTCTAAGGCGACCTCTTCGCCAAGGTGACATATTCAACCACCGAACTCACGTGTGTTCTCTAGGTGATATCCCAATTCACCGAGCCCACGTATTTTCTTTCGGTGATTACCAACTTACTTTCGATATCGACAATCAATACCCAACAATTAATAATTAACAACAACTATTTAGGAATATATCCTAAAATTCTACGTTTAATTCAATTTGGCACGATTCAAAACTCAAATAAATAAAGGGACTACACCACGACAATCAGCACGAAATTACGATCACCAGCCATCCCAGTTGAATTTCTGGAAAAATAAATAATTAAATCATTAATTTCGAAAATTAAATAAATAAATATTAAAAATCCAATTAGACTCATGATGCCTAATTGGAACTCGAAACGGGTCAGGAAAACCCTGAAATTCATTCAATAAATATTAGAAGCTCTCTACTTGCTAATGACTAATTCTAACCACCTAACATGCATCATTAAGTCACTAATTTAATTGCTCTAAACTAATCTAACCATCTAATTGCACTTAATTAAATCTAATCAACCCTTAGGCATCATTAAGCAAACTAAGAAAGCATTAATGAGTAAAACTTACTTAGCGAAGCGAAGATCGGAATACTGCGACGGCGATGCAACGGCGGCCGAAATCCAAACTTTCGGCGGCGGCGGCGGATACTCGGGCCGGGCCCAATAGGCCTTGCAAGCCCACAGAAAATTCTGGGCTTGGGCTGAATTTGCAGTTGGGCTTGGCTTCACGGGCTTGGGCTTGAAATTGGGCTTCCAATAGGCTGTTGTACTTGCATTTGGGGGCTGATCTTGGCTATAAAATGAGGCCTCCAAATGACGTGGGCTAAGCTGTTCAATTGAAGATGGGCTGATTTTGGCCAAGTTGAGGGTTTCGAATGGGCGTGGGCTGAGCTTCAAATGGGCCAAACTGAAGAGGAAGGTGGGCTGACTGAGTTGTTGAATTCGGCCCAAAGGAGGAAACTTGGACGCTGGACTTCGGGGCTGGCTTCACTGCTCGAATTCATGGGATGTGTGGCTGAAGAAGCACGGCAGCAACTTCGGTGGTGGCCCAGCTTCGAAGGAGGGAACAACTGGCGTGGAGAGCTGCCGCGTGACGTCACCGCATGAAGAGGATTCAACGAACCAGCAAGAGACCGAAGTTGGTGGGCTTGAACGCGTGGACGGCTGCTGGCGGTGAAATGGGCTGCACGAAGTGGAAGCAAGCTGGCGGAGAAGTCGGTGAAGCTGAGGTAAACGTGGACTGCTCGAAGAGGGTGAATTCGGTGGAGATGTACGCTGATGAAGCACGCGGCAGGTGGCCGAAGTTGCTGGATGTGGCCGCGTGGTGATGAAGCTACTTCGGTTGATGCGGTGGCAGCAAACGTTGGCAAACCGAGGCAGAGATGGAGAGGATTCGGAGCTGCTGGAGTCCATGTTTGTGGAATTTGCTGAGGAGAGATCCACTGGGGTTGACTGGTGGACGCACGGCAAAGCTGGGGAATCGGTGAGATGTGGGTTGCTTCGGTGGCCAACCTAAAAGAATGGGCTGAAGAGGAAATTGAGAAGAAGACAAAGCTGCTGGCGGTGGAGATTTCGCTCAGTGGGGCTGTGGCGTGCCAAGGAGACGGGACAAGAGGAAATGAAAAATAGAAGCGTGGGAGAATGGAACGCTCGAAGGGACTGAACACGCGGATGAGAAAGACCGAAGGAGAGAGAGAGAGAGGCAAAAATCTAGTAAAATATCTCAATTTTCATCATGAAATGGGTCCAAGAAGTCTTCCATCTTATCCTATGGTGTCCCCTAAAAACTCACACGCTTATCCTCTTTGGTCTCCCAATTATTTTCTTGCAAATTAATCCACAATTAGCTCAAATGGTGCCAAAATTCCAACCTTCATATTAGCATCCGAATTTCACAATTTAAACTTCGATTTCTTCTCCGATTTCCCTAATTGGAGGTCTAATTTCTTCTTCGACACTCACAGGCTCAGTTTAGAAGTCCCAATTTCCATCAATTGAGTCCATTCGATTTTTCCGTTAATTTTCCGCAACGACTGAATCGATTTTCCATAAACATCTCGGAATCTCTGAAAAATCTTCTGAGATTGATTCGATGTTCCTAGAATTTATTGTGGCATGACAGGACTTTCAATTTCTGAAATCGGACTCGAATTCACGGTTAATTTCCATTCGATGCGTTTTTAGTGTGACTTAGGCTACCGAGTAACTTTCAAGCATTTTTAGTGCAAATGACCTGTGGTCGATTTTCTTTGAGTTATAATGAACCCACTCAACTCATTGATAACTCTCGATTGTCATGAAAATCTCAAGGATTCAAATACGGACATAGGGTACCAAAACAATAAGAAAATCAGTCTAGTGCCGGTCGACGAGAATTTTCTAATTTAGTGATGTCACCCACGATTAGCCACACATGTCAGTTAAATCAACCTATCTTTGATCTCTAATCGATTTTATACTGTGCCGCAATGACCTCTAAAAATATACATGGTCGAGAAGCCGATCCCTAGTCGAATTCTTAAGTCTATTTACCCAAAAATCTTTATTGCTTTTCCCCAGCTAACCTAGTTATCTCTAGAGTGATCAGCTCTGAGAACAGCCCTATAGGCGCGTCAATGAAATGCCCGATTTATTCAGTGGAAAACAGAGTTGAAAATCTAGGATGTCACAAATATTGTATTTGGGATATTTTCAATTTAGAGCTTAAACTGACCTACATAATTTGATGATCCAAAGTGCTATGTATTTATTGCCAATTTTCAAGGACAATCTGGTCTGAGGTGCTGAAGCTTTTACTGGTATAGGTCCATTTGTGCTTTGGGTAAAAAAAAGGATGTTTTCAGTGTTATGATCATCAGCATTAAATCACGACTTAGGGAAGCTGCTATTCATGTTGCTAAATTTGTTTCTCGGAGCCCTTCTGGCAATGAAACAAAAACCTGGATGAAGTCTGTTATTGCCACTCATTTATCTTTTGATGCCTAGGTTGAGTCTTGATTTTAGCTTCTACTATAATTTTGTTGATTGTGTACATGAAAATTTCTTAATTTAGCTAGATTGCGAACAAAACCAGTTTTCATAAAAATTGTGATAAACCTAACAAGATAGAGTGTATTTTTGCTTATGCGAATTCACATAGATGAAATTTCATCGACTTACTTCCATAACTGCACTAGATAGAAAGCGGGGAAAGAAGGAGGGGGAGGGAGGGGGGGGTTGGTAATCAGATATTGTTTCTCTTTCGAAGGGACTTATCTTGAGTAGATAAGGTGCCACGCCCGTATCATATGTTACTAATCTCATGGACCAAGTATGGTGAAAGTCAAAGATTGGCGAATGGCTTAGTATAAAATTGTTTGCATTTGGTGGTGCAAGAAATTGAACTAATATGATGTACCAAATCCACACACACAATCCCATTCCTTAATCACTATTTTATTTATCTTTTCACATGCTATCGTTTCCATCATATATAGACCATTTCTTATAATTCAATGACAAGGAATGCAGTTAAACTATATATTTGACTTTTGTCAATATCCTTTTGAGGAATTTAGAACATCTTCGATCTATTCCTTTCATATAGTATACAATGACAATTAGATTGAACACATTAAACATAAGTTGCTAGGCATTACTGGTTGATTTGATAGCATAGTTTAATTATGCTATTCTTAATGTAAAACTTTCTCGAATGATTGATTGTGATTTTGTTTTTCAGGAACCACAAGAACCAAGCTCTGACGGTACTTGTACATGTTTTGGAGGCTTGTTTTGTTTTAAAGACCCCTAGCGCCATCCTTGTCGGCATGCAGGGAAGGAAGTAACATATTATTTAGTGGGCAAATGCACTAAAGAGTCTACGCTAAAGTATTTCATTTAAAAAAAAAAAAAAGCCATAAAGGCACAGTTGAGCTATAAATTGATTTAAAGTAGTTTGTGGATGCAAAGTTTAACTTGAAATTGATGATTTGATTTTGAACTGTTGAGTATGACAAAATTCGATTTCTCAACCCCATGCATGAGTTCAACTCTATAAAGTCTACATGCTTGAGATTAAACTCAATTTGTTTCAATTATTCAAAACTTAAAAACTAAATCACAATGTGAAGCTTGAACACCATCTCTAGTTCTCATAAAAAAAATAAAAATAGATTATACACAGTAAACATCAGTTGATGCGTGATACTAATTCATTTGACTACATAGTCTAATCATGTTTTTCTTTTTCTTTTTTCTTGAAATTTTCTTGAAAGATTGATTGTAATTCTATTTTTCAAGATTGAAGCCCTCATTGGACTTGTCCATGTTTTAGAGGCCAGAGGCTTGTGAAGATTTGAAGACCACTGGCATTACACTTGTTGGCATGCGAAGAATGAAATAGCATATCATCTAGAGAGTCAATGCAGTAAAAGTGTCTAAGATAAGGTGTTAAATTGATTTGAAGTTGTTTGTTGATGCGAAGTTTAACTTAAAAACAAAATCACAATGTGAAGTTTGAACATGTGCATATTTTAGATGTTGATTGTTTGATATTGAGCTGTGAGTATGGCGAAACTCAGTTTTTCAATTCCATGCTCAAGCTCAATTATATATTAGCATATGCATTCAAGATTAAACTCAATTCAACTTGATTATTGACAAGTTAAAATCTAAATCAAAATGTGAAACTTGAATTCTGTCTGTAATTCTCATAAAAATATAAAAAATAAAATATGAAGTAATATTTTTCTTTCATTTTCCTAATATCCTTTAAATTATTAATACGGTTTGCAAGCCACATAAAATCTAGTATTGTAAAATTCGGCACCTTTGAGATCGAAATGAGTGAGTTAACCATAAGCAAATATTACAATATAAAGGTTGACTAATAAATGTACTTGAAAACTCTTTCAGCTCTATCACGTTTTATTTCTATGTAAATATATCTAGTTACTTCGCTGCTGGGGAGTGGCCTGAGTAGCCGACCTTCTTGATTGTCTGTCTTGGTTTCCTTCGCTCTGGCTAAGTTTTGCGTCACAGGCTGCTATTCCGAGAGATCACCTTGGCTCTTCTTTAGGGGTTGGGGTGGGGATGCCATTGTTTGGCTGGTTGGTGGCCTTCCTTGTTAGTTGGTCCCTCTTTTGGTTGTAACCTTTGTCCTGGTGCTTTCCTTGTTGTTATGCCATCGTTAGCTTTTCCTTTTCTTTCCTTCGGCACCCTTCCACTCATTATGCCCCTTTACATTTTGAGTGCAAGCTGTACATTTGGTTAAAGCTCAATACATTTACCTTTCACCAAAAAAAAAAAAAACGATTCCCAAAGATGTCTTGGGAAGATTTGGAACTAGTCGGACCAACAAAATCTGTATCAAGGTCCCGAGTGGGTTGGGCCGGGCCCAAGCATAAGCACTCCTGCCCATTGCAGGCCCAAAAATCCATTGAGCTCAAGTGAATATCAAGCCTTGTCCATGCAAGCCAATTTTCTTAGCTAAGTCCGCCCATTCAGGACGGGCCCCAGGAAACATATCCATTGTCAAGTCTATTAGTTATTTAACAAGCACTTTATGACACGTTGCGACCAGCAAAAAATTTTAAACAAATAAAGTATATAAAGGTCAATTAACTGAATGTACGCACATGCGCATACAAATGCAATAAAAGCTCCAATTGCTTTTCCAATGTTTAGGAAACCTTGCATGTGAAGGGCAATGAGTGAACGGTGATGGGCCGGCTAGGGATACCTGATCTAAGTGACCTCTGCCAGAGGTCACACAACCTCGGGTGACCGCCACTTGGGTCTAGCGACCTTAGGCGACCCTTGCAACCTAGGTGATGGTCACTTTGGTTGCGCCGCCAAGTTGCCCAAGGTTCGGACATACAATTACATATTGCTAACATAAGGTTCAACAGCACATGAAGGTTCTATCATCAATATAAAATCTTTTCAATGAGCTTTCTTCAATAATAGCCACAAGTAGACATTTATGACAAACAAATAGTGAGAATGCTTACAATGAACAGTATACCTTTGAAGATAACACTAACCTTATCCCCTAGAGTGTGGCTCATGACTCAATGATGGCGAGCGCAAAATGATGTTTGGAGATCTCTATTGTGTGTTATGATGGTCATCATCTTACATATCAAAGGCGTAGGAAAGAAGACTAAGCATAATGGGCGCAAAACCAGCACAAGAAACCATATTAGTGATCACTTAAACATCGCGCAATTAAACCTTCAATAATTTGGACTGAAGAAAGATTTAGAGGAAGCTTAGATCATAGAAAGTGACAAAATTAATGAAAAGAGGGGCTCATAATCAATCTGTAAAGCATATCAAAACATAGAGAAGATGTTATGTGATCGCACTAAAAGCTTATTAATCAAAACAAAATGAGCAAGACGTGATCAGCCACATTTTCCATCACTCGAAAAAAAAAAATGCAGAGATGTGAACAGGGGAGCTCCATTCACTTCATTGCAAAAAACAGGGTTATGAGTGGCCAAAACATCTTGCAAACACTACGGCCAATATTGAATGGCTGCAAACCAAGAGGCAAAGTTCATAAATCACAATCATTGCCGCAACCCAGTAAACTTGAGAAATTCAATTATGAAAATAGAACCCTAACCTTAAAAGCAAGAAGAAGAAGAAATGCATTGAGGGCCAAAAGTAGAGCTGTGTAAGATAATCAGCATATGGTATCAGGTAAAATCTAGTAAACCCACACATCAACAAAGACCATTTCCAAGCATTTGACCGTGTCCTTCAACTACTCTCAAGTGCCAAAATGGGCAACATGTCAACTTTTCTTCAATATAAAAGATAATGTGACACTCCAAGATTCATATAGAGATGGACAAGTGGGCTCAACAGTGATTATCTTGAAACCTCAAAAGAAATAGCAACACCCAACAGTGACTAACAGAGGCAATCACTTATGTATTTCAAATTGAACAAGAAGGACAAGGCATAATGAAAGAAAAGTAAACTCAAAACATGATTAGACACAGCAAATAGGAATCCTGATACCAAACTCATGTTCCAAGTCTATCCGCCAATATTCCCTTTAAAACCACTTAGTGTCCAATATCTAGGACACTCAATATTTAGTAAATAAAACACCTTTCACTATTTTAATGTTCAATGAAATTAGTCACACCTCGTGGCTCATGACATAGTTCCTAGTCCAGATCTTGTGAGACCACTTCAAGTCCGCCACATGCTGACAATTCTGTATAATGGTAGACATCTCTTGAGCCTGTAACTCTTGTACATCTCCATTTGTCTCTTGTAATTGCTCTTTTGTTGCTTTCGGTATTTCCTTCAGATTGTGAATCTCTTCATCTTTCTCATTCTCTAACCTTAAGTTCTCGGTTGGAAGACAACTAGATTCCTTCAACTGAATCTCTTCATCCTTCTCTTTCTTTGGCCTTAAGTTCTCAGTTGGAAGACAAGAAGATTGGAGGCCCCAAATCATTGGGGCATGGGCTATGCCCTAGCATTGGACACATCCAGGTTTCTCTTTTCCCAACATTAGAGAAACAGAATTTCAAGGGGGTATTGCTCTTTCCAAGTTCTAAATATACCTCCAAGAGATCATTCATGCTTCCCTGCAGTTAATAACTTAAAGAACTTATTAAACTAATGATGTTACAATGTATTGGTGAGCACTTAAGCTGAATTCATAAATACACACGATTGCCTTAGATTCCTAACTCTGCTTCCTATCATGTGCCATAACTTGGTTAGTCAGCATAACTGAATGAACCATATCAATAAGACATTCAATATTTCACACTTTCCTATGAAACAGGGAAAGATGTCTAGAGATATCAAATTGAAAAAGTAATCACATTCTTCCTTTCTATAGTTGTTCCTTGCTGATTGTTATATGAGTTGTCATCCATCGAAACCATATGAAAACACACGCTGGGAAGTTAGACTTTTGGTTTTAATTTTAGACTATTTATTCCAACTTACCCTCTTTTCCTGATCCATTCATCTTCTGCTCAGATATCTGCATAAATTCCTGATACATTGTAGCAGCAATATTGTCATGGCCAAGACTGAATAACATTTGTTAACACTAGATGAACTGTATTGAATGGCTTTTTAACAATTGTGGGGATGTATGCATGCATGTGAAATGCACAGCTTTTCACATGCTAGTAATTGGGTAGTCTGGGGCTGCAGTACTTTTATGTTTTTCGATCTCTCTCATTAAACCAAGCTGTGGTCATGTTAGCAAATTAATAGAAAATTGTACAAGTTTCATCATCTCAATACTTCGCAGCTCTAGTTGTTGTGTAACTCTTTTGTTAATGATAGTGGGCTATGTGCACTAGACAAACCTGAACCTAGTTGTGGATTATTGTGCTATCACTAGCAAATCCAAATCACAGAGCTAAGGGAATAACAAGATATCAATGCAGGTACCTTAGACATTCTTAAGAAGGCAATTCTATAACACATCCTATGTTTTCTTCCACCAACAACTGCTATTAATACAAGCCTATTGTCGGGAAAGTAACAAATATCTCTGGACATCTTTACCTTAGGTCCAAAGATGGATCACCTCAGTAGCATATTTTCTACAGCGAAATTATTTATTACACTGGAAATATCACTTATGGGGAAACACAAAATTTAAGGGGAAACATGAGAGTACCTTTGCTGCTGTTATTCTAGCAATATTTATGTTCCCTAAGGTGTGTCATATCTTTTGCTTTCCTCTGTTAGCCTTATTTGCATCACTCAGCTTCTGCGATTAAAAGAAAAAAAACCAAGGTTATCACAAAATAGTCATTGACAGGTAATGAAAGTCAATTTAAGGTTGACAGGTCATATTAAAATGATGCTAGAACAAGAATCGTACCTTCCCTTCCTTTGAACTCCAAAAAGTGACGAGATTTTTCCATTGATCTCTTCTCACTCTCTCCGAAAGATTCTTCTAATGATACAATTATGATTTAGAGTTATCATAATGAGTAGCTTTTAGATCACTTTATCATAATGAGCAGCTTTTAGATCACTTTTCCAATATCTCCATTTAGAATTTGAGGAATTTAGAATCCATTTTTCCATAGCTGGTACAAAGATAATCAAACTTACACTACAAGGAAGAAAAATCAATAATGTTGTTAAATTTTTTAACAAAATGAATGGAAATTCATACAAGTACAAGCTAACTAGCTCTACAATCCTAATCATAGCGTTTCTCATACCCTTGGTAATTTGCCTCAAAGTCGCTAGCAATGGCACCAACTCACTAGCAATGGTTCCAAGAAACTCCCCAAACCTCCAATAGGCAGCATTTTCTTCTCTAACTTGACAATGATGCATTTCCCAAGACAAAATACGCTCAATAGAAAAGAAAAGCTGCACTTCCATTTTCTAGTGGCAGCTACTAGACAAGAAATTCTAAATATGGAAAGAAGGATCTAATATTATCAAACCAAATCAATACTCGGACCATTTCAGTATAGTATGACGAAAAAATGTACGCTATATGTAGGCATGCCTTAGATGATGCATTCACATTTGTAGTCTCTACTTTAGACTGCTAAGTTTCAGTCTCTGAATTAGAACATAGCTTGTCACCATCGTGTAATTTTTCAACCTTCTCGTCTAACTCACAGCTTATTTGCACCATGCGCAAACCCACAAATTTGATCATGCATCCTATGTTTTCCATGGATATAAATCACCTAGACAGAAAGTATTAACAATTCTTAGTAAGATATCAGCAACTTGATTAAAATGTTCATCTAATTATATATACTATCTTCATTCGCCACAATACTATCTTCATTCGCCGCAGGCAAAAGGGTTACAAGGATATCTGATAAGATCATGAATGTAGCAGAAAAGGGCCACGATAAGAAAGGCAAAGCCATGAATAAATAGACGTAAACTCCTCCAAGCGAAACCCAATACAGAATCCTAAAGACAAAGCTCTTAAAATTCAAACCCTCACCTAGAACGAATCCTTAGGACGATCAAATGCGACCGAGGCATACAGCAGTTGGAACTCAAATGACGTAAACTACACGAATTGGAAAGAAGACAAGGCAGGGAAAAACCCCATAATTCAAGTAGGAAACGGGAATCTTTGAGGAAAATAATAGAGGTTAAAACTTGCAAACCAAGACAAAGAAAAGAAACCAAGGCAGGAAAAAAAAAATGCAGGAATCAATGTAAAACAAATCAAAACAAATGGGTTCACATCACAATCGACAATCAGCAAATACATTTTAAGGATATTGAGTTGATTCACAAGTCATGAACCTGCATCACTCCAATTCCTAGTTATTGAAAAAGCCAAACCCAAAAGAATATAAGAACATAGAAAGCCGCATAAATGACACCACCGCTGAATAGAGACAAACCAGAGTCAGCGAGTCACTCACTAGACACAGGCATTGATGAAAGCAAAGACGAATGGAGAGAGAGCTCTTGAGCTTGAGCTTGTAGCGAACGATGGAAGTGATGAAGAGAGAAAAAGTCAGAGAGAAGCTGAACGGTTTGTGGTGTAAAAACTTTTAGAGTTTTTTTTTTTTTAAAGTTAAGAATAATGATGCGGACGAGATAAATATAGAATTTATGGATACTTTGATGTTCTAGAAAAGAGTAGTTGAATAATTAAGGAAATCAAAGAAAATCTAATTAGATATGCATAACCAAAATAAATATACAAAATCAGAAAAAAATAAATATCTCTATTATACCTATTATTAGAATTTCATGATTTGCAATATTTACGATAGAATATTTAAGGGGTAGGTGTATTAGAAATCACAAATTTGTTGAAAAAGTGCAATCAAGTTCTAAAATTTATAAAAAATGTAAATTAGTCAAAAAAAAAACTTTTTAAATTGATATAATTGAGCCCCTTCATTAAATTTGTTCAATTTGACTAATAATAAATACCAAAATTTCCTCTTCCTTCGAGCGCGACAACGTTGAGTCCTCGCACAATAGCTTGACAAGGACGACAACGTCAAGTCCTCTTTGTCCAAGCCCGATGGCAAATGGAGTCAATTATTGTACAATTTCTTTAATATTGTATTTGGGATATTGTCAATTTAGAGATTGAACTAGCCCACATAATTTGATGACCCAAGGTGCTATTTAATTTTGATGTGCTAGTTTTCAAGGAAAATTTGGTCTGAGGTGCTAAAGCTTTTACTGGTACAGGAACATTTGTGCTTTGGGTAAAAAAAGGCATGTTTTCAGCGTTACAATCATCAGCATTAGATCGCGACTTAGAGAAGACGGTATTCGTTTTCTTCTTTCGCATTGCCAAATTTGTTGCTTGGAGCCCTTCAGGCAATGAAACAAGAACCTGGATGAAATGTGTTTGTTTATGAGTCTTAAAATCAGTCTAGCCTGTCCTTTGTCAAATCAAATTTCAGTAGGGCCAACATGTGGTAATTAGTTGTCCTTCCTCTGTTGAGGCCACAAAAATGGGGATATACAATGCTAAGGTTTTGTTAATGTCACTGGTTTTTGCAAGGCCAAGATGAATGCTACAGAAGAATCAAGCAAGTAGATGGTTGGGTTGCAGAGGGCAGCGTACAAGAACGAATGCGCATACTCGGAAAGATGAAGACCTTTCGCTGCATTTAAGGTAACTTCCTGTCGGTGGACTAGAAATATGCCTCAAGTTTGAACCCTTAGTTTGGTTGCATTCAATGGGGACTGAAGTGAAGTTTGAATACTTGGTTTAGTGTTAAACCAATGAGACCTCATTTTATTCCTCCTGCTCTAACCAGTCGGTCAAATTTTGTCACTATACATGAGGCCAAAGCTGTTAAGTTCACTAGATTTTTCGTAACAGAATGAGAAGGAATCAGAAGTTCTCCAGTAAGAAAGGTAAGAACAATGAAAGCGTTCTGTGAGATTGCCAAACAGCCTACAACTTTCCATTAGGATATCTAGCTTTCAGTAGTAAAGCAACTCTGAAGCATGCAGCGGGAACCAGTACTGAAGATAAGGGAAGTAGGATTTTCAGTAGTTCAACCTGACAAATGTGCACACTCACCTCAATAACTATGGAAGACTTAGAAACTTCCAACCAAATCGCGCATTACGCACAACCAGCACAAGCAGCACAATGACACAACCCATGCATAGAAATACTGACAATTGATATATCATATTTTCTTTCTTCACTCGTGCAAGCTCCTCCTTTAAATGTCTATACTTTGCCCTTTCAGCCTTGATTTCGGCAAGAAGTTAGCTCACGTTGACCTCATCACACCTTGATTAGCTTGATTCACACAATGCTCGATTCCTTTGAAGGAAGTCGGCTATCATGTCCCTAGCTCGATCTGGTGCCTTCTGATCAACTCAAACTTGCCCCAACCATTAAACCAATCCTTACATTTTTCGTTGTCCTTGCCATGAGAATCCATGATCAAAGACCACAAGAGTAGTTAAGCTCCAAGTCAACCTCTTTAGCAGCTACACCACTTGGATTTAGATGTTGGCACCCTCAATCTTCTCGCTGCCATTCTTTGATTTGGCAATTAAAGGTTCTACTAAATGCAACAGAAGCAACAGATGAATGTGACAGAAGAAACACATGTTGACTATCAATGTTATACCATAATTCTACTAGGAGCTTCTTCGCTATAAAATAGAACAATGCAAAGGAAAAGCATCCATGTAAAGAGCAGTGAGACTTTGTTGCTGCAAGAAGAATACCTTGCTTGCAGACATTACCACGTTTAGCCTGATCACAAGACCATAGAAGAAATTGGTGACATTTACGAGCAGTGTTAGCCACGTTAAAGCTCAAGTCATGTGAAGGTATTGTAACTCCCGTTTTGGAATATAATTCTACATCAGTGATTACCAAAAGACAAGTACATAGGAGGAACACAGACATATGCAAGCCTCGCCAAGGAACCGTCCATGAAAAACGGGTTTTCTGTTTTGTTTCCTAACTGTAGTCTCAAGAGATATAAAGCAAATCAGAACTGGAGCTAAGAGTAGAGTGGACAACACAACGATGATGATTGCAATTAGAGATCATGGCGCCAATAGGAGGGTACCCGTAGCACCAGATGCTCGCTGAGGACTGAGTCTTGTTATTCGAGACCAGGAATGACCGAACAACAGCAGCAGCTTACCAGTAGAATGAACAAAGAAGGAAAGGAGATATGGGCAGGTCAGAAAAGCTTGTTACTTCTCCTTACACCAAGTCTCAATCACAGAATTGAGCACGCTTTTTGTGCTCTACCCTTCTTTTGCTTCTGCTTTGGCAGTTGAGCCACAAAACAACTGCCTTCCATTTAGTATTTGACAATTAGAATAAACCATGAGAATATGTCTGAACACAATTTCGGTATTTCAAATAGATACAGCCACCTGCTGTAACATTGACTTCATTATCAAACTTCAGACCTATCTAATCCACAAGAGAGAACACCTCAAATGAGTTTCCATACCTCCATTGGAACAAAAGCAAAATACAAGAATGGGGATTAAGCTCGATGTAGCGGCTTATAACACTATCATTCACGCCATCGGGCTCGGACGAAGAGGACTTGATTTTGTCATCGGCTCTTCAAGCTTTTGTCCGAGGAATCAATTTCGTTGCACACAAACAAAGAGGAAATTTGGAGACTTGACGAAGAACAAGAAGGACACTTGGACGAACAATAAGAGGATTGACAAATAAGAAGTGTACTCCATGAATAAGAAGGACGCTCTGGACGAAAGATGGATGAAAAAGTGAAGAAAACTCAATTGGCGCTTGGAAATTTGGGCTAGATCTCAAACAACGTTTTTTCACACAAAAACCTTTTTCTTTTAAGCTCTATGCCAGTAATAGAGAGAAATGAATAAAAAATGCTACATCAACATTTTCCGTCAACCAAATTAGACAAAGTTAATGGAAGGACTTGATTGTACCAAACTGATAAATTTTAGGACTCAATTATACTTTTTGTAAGTTTTAAGACTGGATTGTAATTTTACGACGAGTTTTAAAACTTGTAGTGCATTTTCCCAGTGTTAAAATAATCAAATACTCAATACACGACTCAAGAAAATATTGCTAAGGTAGGTGTTTCGAGAACACAACTTACCTGGTCCACCTATCCATTAATCAATTGACTTACTAGAAAAGAACACTATGGCCCCGTTTAATTTGGCCATTGGAAGGGGCTTTGGAATTCTAAAGTCCCTTGGCCAAATGCAAATGTGTTTGGTTCGATTTTTTGGACAACTTTGGCAAAATGCAATTGCATCTCCACATTACTTTAATGGTTTTTAGCCCAATGTAGCTCAGGAGGTAATTTGGAAAGTTGCATCTTGGGAATACAAGTCCCCGATACTGTTTATCTTCTCCAAAACTATCGCATGGAAGCCGATCAAAGGCCGACAACTTTCAGCCAAGGGGTCGCGCGCACTGGCGACCGCCGCCTAAGGGTCACCTGACCCCGGCAATTGTCATTGGACCTCAAGCGATGCCTGGGTCGCACAACCCAAGCGACTAATGGCCTAAATCGCTTGACCCAAGCACCGTCGCCTGGGGTCGCCTAAGGTCACATGATGGTCGCCTGGGTTGAGCGACCTCAGGCAACCACCGACACCTAAGGTCGTGTGAACCAAGGCGGCCAACGCTTGGGGTCCCGCAACCTCGGGTGACCTCGCCGAGGTGGGCGACCTCGGGCGACGGCATCTGGTGGCCATCTAGCCATCCAAAGGTGGTCAGTGGCCGAGACTTCAAAAAAAAAAAAAAAAATATATATATATATATATATATATATATATTTTTTAAATTTAATAAAAGTCCTTTACAAATGCAAATTTTACTAAACGATATTTTGGCCAAAGTTGTTTCTCAATACACTTTAAAATTACAATTCACCGAACGCTATTTGCATTTTGAAAAACCCCCCGGCATCCAGGTATTTGCATTTTTGCAAATACATTCCCCAAAAACCGAACCAAATGGGCCCTATGTCGCTATCTTTTCTTTCCTCGCATTTTAGAGCAATTTTAGCTGCAGCTTGGACACATAGCTACAGATCGCTAACTTAAGGTTTCACTGCACATGAAAGAGGTCCTATCATCACTATAAAATCTTTTCTACCTTCGTATCTTGAAGATGAAGAAATTCTAGTAGTTCTTTAATGAGCTTTCTTCAACCACAGGTAGAAGTAGCTGTTTCGTTCTTTTTTGCCAGACCTAAGACATTTAAGACAAAAACAAATAGTGCTCTACAATGAAGGTCCTTCAGAGATAATACTAACCTTATCCCTTATAGTGTGGTGACTGGATGATGAGAGCACAGAATGATGTTTGGAGATCTTGATTGTGTGTTATGATGGTCATCATCCTACAAATCAAATGAGTGTAGGAAAGAGGACTAACCATAATGGGCGCGAAACTAGCACAATAAATCATGTTAGTGATCACTTGAACATTGTCGCGACCTACCCCTCAGGGGGAGGGAACAGGTTTAGGAATATTGCCTAAAAGATGGGCTTATGGCCCTTGATTAGGCATGGGCTCTTCCAAACCCATATTCCGCGTGACATTGGAATACTTTTTAGGAATTTTGCACAAAGAAGTCGCCATTAGCCTATTGGGGTAAGCTAAAAACCAAATGAGCTATAGGAGTGTACCTCACTTCCTACACAACTAGAGAATCTAAGGTCGGGACTTAATTACATTAATTGACCAATTAATGTCATTTAAGTACCTAATCTTGTTCATTTTGAAAGAAATTATTTTTGTCAAGTAGTTTGGATTGATTTTATACATATCCACTAATATGTGAAGTAATTATGCGGGTGCGCAATCATTAAAATAAAAATCGGCAACCAAGATCCTAATGGCAGTAAATTGAGCACATGCAATTAAACATCCACAAATGTAATCAAATATGCGAATTAAACATGCGATATAATCAAGGTGCAAGAAAATAAATGTCTAATTATGCTAAAAAGGCAATACATGGTAATTCCTAACCAAACCTCACATTTTTTAATTTTTGAAATTTTTAATAATTTTTTAAATAAAAATAATTAATAATTAATAATTAATTTTTTTTTTTAAAAATAATTTTCATTTTAAAAAATGACGAATCGGGCCGAGTTCGGCTTAACCCGACCCGGTATGACCTGGTCGGGCTCAACTGGTTGAGGGCAAGTCCAACCCACCCAAAAAGGGGCATCAGTCGGGCTTGCACTTAATTGCGGGTTGGGCCCGTTTGAATGGCCCAACCCCGTTTGCAAAAGGAATCCCCCCCCCCGTAGGCCCGCGACCCGGACTGACCACCGGGCCGTCAACTTGCGGGGCGCGAGGGATTGAGCAGGCCAGATCCACGATCTGGCCCGACTCAACCCGTCCTCCTTTGGTTAGCAACCTCCAATTGCAACCAGAGAGGACGACACCGCACCCCCGGGTGCTTCTCCAGCTCAAGCACAACGATGTTGCCTCGGTCTGGCGAGGGGGATGGTATGGCTGTTAGGGAGACCGTGGCAATGCTCCGGCGACCGAACAACCGAGTTGAAGAAAGGAGCTGCATGGCTGGTTATCAGCTGGGCAAAACAACAAATAGCTGGGGGGGCACCCGGGACTCTCGAGATTCCGAATCCAACCAAGACTCAAGGCGGGTTTGAGGTCCTCAACACATGGCCAACAACTAGCGACAACCTAACCAGGGACTAATGGAGGCCAGAGCTCGCCCAAACCAAATGGAACGAGCTTCGGCTAGCTCAACTTCAAAGCGTGCACCAAGTGATCAAAGGAATGCCAACTTGGGTTCCGAGGAAGATGGTGGCGATCAGCGGGCAGATGGGCCTCCGACAATGGCTAGTTGCTCCCTCGAGCTTCCCTCCTCCCTCGGTTCACTCTCTCTCTTTCGAACTCTCCTGGTCTCTCCGTCCCCTCCTCGTGCTCCTTTCTCTCTTGCTTTTTTTTTTTTTTTTTTTTTTTTTTAAGTAGGTCCTCCAAGCCTTTCAAGGCCAACGACAGGCATGCCTAGATGCCAGCCTATCGACCACCCTACTCCCCAACCTGTGGATCATGCCGGAGCTACTCCCCTCATCCTCCTGCTCCCTCTGTCCCTATGCTCTGCTCCTGTCTTCTACCTCTCTGCAGGTTGCGCGCGTAGGACACCAGCGGGAGGAAGGATTGGCGTGGGCCGGGCCAAGGTCGGATCCGACCCGACTCGGCCTCTTTCATTTTTTTTAAAATTTTTTTTAGTGATTAATTCCTAATTTTTAATGCTATTAAGTCTTAAGTAAAATATCGAAATTTAGGTGTCAACAAAATCACCCAATTAAACCTTTAATAATTTGAATTGGAGAAGGATTTAGAGGAAGCTTATATCACAAAAAGTTACAAAAAATAATGAACAAAGGCGGTGCTCTTAATAAATCTGTAAAGCATATCAAATCATGACAAGATATTACGTAATTGCTTTAAAAGCTTATTTTTTTTAGACATAATGAGCAAAACGTGATCAGTCACATTTTCCATCACTTGAAAAAAAAATGCAGAGATGTGAATAGAGGAGCTCCATTCACTTCATTGCAAAACACATAGTTGCGAAATTCATTGACACAAACTCAGGGCTGAGTGGCCATCATATAAACACTACAACCGATAATGAATGGCTGTAAACCCAAAGGTAGAGTTAAAAAATCACCATCATTGTTGTAAGCCAGTAAACTTGAAAAGTCCTATTATGAAAATAGAAGTCTAACTTTAAGAGCAGGAACAAGAAGAAATGCATTGTGAGCCAAGGATATAGTAGTTTAAGGTAATTAGTATATGGTATTAGGTAATCTAGTAAACCCATTCATCAACAAAAACCATCTCCAATCAACTATGTTCCTCAACCACTCTCAAGTGCCAAAACAGGCAACATTTCTACTTCTCTTCAATCTAAAAGATGCTATAACACTCCACGGTCTATACGAGAAGGACAAGAGAGCTCCACAGGTGACTATTTGGAAACAAGGAAAGAAAGAGCAACACCCAGCGGTGGACTGGTAAGGGCAATCGCTTGTATACTTCAAAGTGAAGAACAAGGACAGGGCATAATGCAAGAGAAGTAAACCCAAAACATGATTTACTCACAGCAAAAGGGAAGAAACATAGTTACATCATGCTACATTTGTATTCCACTTTCAAGCTCCATCAAAGCAGTCCTCATACAAAACTCATGTTTCAAGTCTATCCACCTAAATTCCATTTAAAACCACCTTAGCATCCAATATCTAGGTCACTCAGTATTTAGTGAATAAAACACCTTCACTATTTTAACATTCAATGAAATTAGTCACACCTCATGGCTCATGGCATGCCTACCTCGTCCACATCTTGTGAGATCACTTCAAGTCCGCCACATGCTTAAATTATGTATAATAGTAGACATCTATTTAAGCCTGTAACTCTTGTACATCTCCATTTGTCTTTTGTAATTGCTCTTTTGTGGCTTTCAGTATTTCCTTTAACTTGTGAATCTTTTCATCTTTCTCATTCTTTGACCTTAAGTCTGGGTTGGAAGACAACTAGATTTCTTCAACTTGTGAATCTCTTCATCCTTTGCTTTCTTTGACCTTAAGTTCTTGAAGACAACTAGGTTTCTCTTTTCCCAACACTAGAGAAACAGTATTTCAAGGGGGTATCGCTCTTTCCAACTTTCGAATATGCCTTCATGAGATCATTATACTTCCCTGCAGTTTAAAAACATAAAAAAAAAAAAAAAAAAAAAAAAAAACTTATAAACTAATGATGTTACTATCTATTGGCGAGCAATTATAAGCTGAATTCATAAATACACCCATTTGCCTCTAATTCCTAACTCTACTTCCTGTCAAGGGCCAGAACTTAGTCAACATAACTAGATGAACCATATCAAGAAGATAGTCAACATTTCACACTTAATTGTGAAACAAGAAAAGATGTCTAGATATATCAAATTGAAAAGGTACACTCTTCCTTTCTATAGTTGTTCCTTGCTGATTGTTGTACGACTTGTCATCCACCAAAACCATATGGAAACACACACTAGAAAGTTAGACTTTTGGTTTTAATTTTAGACTGTTTATTCCAGCTAGCCTCTTTTCTCGATCTGTTCATCTTCTGCCTCGATAACTGTATAAACTCCTAACACATTGTAACAGCAATATTGTCATTGCCAAGGCTACATAACATTTGTTGACACTTGATGAACTATATTGAATGGCTCTTCAACAATTGTGGGGACATGTGCATGCATCAAATGGCACAGCTAGTAATTGGGTATTCTAGGGCTGCAGTACTTTTTTGTTTTTTGATCTCTTTCATTAAACCAAACTGTAGTCACCTAAGCAAATTAATAGAAAATTGTACAGGTTTCATCAATACTTGGACCATTTCAATATTCTACGATGAAAAATTGTACACCATATGAGTAGGCAGGTCTTAACAGATGCATTCACATTTGTAGTCTCTCTTTTAGAATGCTAAGTTTCAATCGTTGAATTAGAACATAGCTCATCACTGTTGTGTAGTTTTTCAACCTTCTCTTCTAATTCACATCTTATTTGCACCGTGTGCAAGCCCACAAATTTGATCATGCGTATTGTGTTTCCCATGGATATAAATCACCTAGACATAAAGTATTAACAATTCTTAGTAAGAGATCAGCAACTGCATTCAAATGTTCATCTAATTATATATATCATCTTCATTCACCACATGCGAATGGTTATAATTAAGATCATAAAAGTAATAGAAAATGGTCACAATAAGAAAGGCAAAGCCATGAATAAACAGACGTAGACTCCTCCAAGCAAACCCCAACAGGGAGTCATAAAGACAAAGCTCTTTCAAGTTAAAAATGTGACTGAGGCTAATAAGTCGATGATGGGAACTCAAATCACGTAAACTGCACATACTGGAAAGAAGAAAAAGGAAGGGTAACACTAGGAAACTAACCGAGGTTGAAACTTGCGAACCAAGAAAAATAAAAGAAACCAAGGCAGAAATGAAATTGCAAGAACCAATGGAAAGCAAGTCAGAACAAATGGGTTCACATTACAATCGACAATCAACAGATACATTTTAAGGATATCGAGTTAATTCATGAGTCATGAGCCCGCGTCACTCCAATTCCTAATTATGATAAAAGCCAAACCGAAAAGAAGAAAAGAACATTGAAAAAAACCACAGTAAATGACACCACCGATAAACAAAGATGAACCAGAGTCAGTGAATCACTCACTAGGCACAGGCATTGGTGAAAGCAAAGACGAACGGAGAGAGAGAGCGCTTGAGCTTGAGTTAGCAATGAACAATGGGAGTGATGAAAAGAGAAAAAGTTCAAAGAGAGAAGTTGAACAGTTTGTGGTGAAAAAATTTCAGAGTTTTTTTTTATAAATAAGTTAAGTATAATGATGAAAGAGATTAATATGGAATTTGTGTATATCTCTAATTTTAAAGAGTATCTGACAGCCTATTTATGAGCTTTATTAAATGACTAATTAACAAAATTAAAGAAAATTAAGTCAAATATGCATAACCCAAATAGATATATAAATTCAGAGAAAATATATAGGCATACTTTAATTGAAGCATGACTTGGTTTTTAGGGTCTTTGCATACCTGCCCGGCGTGGGACTTTGGCTTGTCTCTCTTGCCTCTTGTATATCCGACCTTCTATACAAAAGCCTTCAATGTAGGACTCTTAGGTCAAGAGTCCCATATCAAATGAGAACATAAAGAATGTGAGAGAAGTTATGCATAAAACCCACCAAGCCTTACTTCAATCAAGTTATGTCTCTCTTGCTTTTTGTCTAAATGTTTGCATGTTAATAACATTTAGAAAACTCTTAATAATTAAGAGTTAGAAATTTTCTTTTAATAATCTTAAAGACATAAATTAAAGTTTAAAAAGTAATCAATCGAGTCTATGTGGTTTCATTTTTGGAATCAGGAACCTGATTAATTTCATCAAGGGAATCGAAAAACCAATTTTAGGGAATCGAAAATCGGATCGACTTCCCTTAGGATAGGACGACTAGTCAGTTCGATCCAGTCGGTCTGTGTAGTTACTTATACTCACCCCTTATGAAGAGGAGGAGCTTGACTATGTCAAAATGCCCCATTGAATTTCGCAGTGTCTTTCAGATTTAGCTTTGACCTCCGTGTTAAGTTTGTTTTTCTCATTGTGTCTAGTGACTATAATCGTCGCATTCATGTCCATCTTCCATTCAACAGTTCTTAATTTCCACTTCCAATTCCAACTTGGGTGCCTTTTTTGTTTCGAGCACTTTAATGCACTTTTATTTTTATCTTGCACTTTAATTTCCTTTGACCTTGCAGCCCAATATTTTGATTATCGCGGGGTATGTGTCTCGTACTTGTGAAACATCTTTGACGAGGGGTTAGAAAAAAGACCGGATTAATTCACTAAATACTTCCAACTTTAAGTCCAATCTCAGTTTTACCAAAGAAAATCTCCAACAATTTTCTTTTGGATTATTGACATTATAATGAATCTATAATTGGTCATGATGTTGATAATTATGAAATAACTAGTGCTTGCTTTACAGTAAAAGTTCGGGATGAACCGAATTAGAATTAAACCTAAAATTAACTTTTTTTATTCATTACCTTTACCCAAAAAAAAAAAACTAATTTTTTTTTTATGGAATTAGGTCGGAAAAGACCTACTTGTGAAAATCTCAACCCCTCTCACGTGGACACGTGGAAACTTATTTGTGGCCCGTAATCATGTTCCTTTGAATTCTCAACTCCCTTGGGGCCTTCTGATATCAAACCAAATCTTTGAATCAACGGCGAAAGCAATGAGAAAACCCAAATATTATATGATATCCTTGCCCTTAATGCTTTGGAGAATTTATCACCGCACACGACAATGGAACGAGGGAAATGGAAATGGAAATGAAAATGAAGATGAAAATGAAAAATTGGCCAATCGTTTTCGATCGCGGTGTGAAATATCTTACCGACGGTCCACCACGGATACATTTCCATCGAAATGTCACAAAAGATAGCGACGTTTGGAAGCAACGAGGAAGGTGCATGGGGACTGGTACGGGCGCCGGAACCGGACGCGGTATGCATACGGATTGGAAAAAGACGTGCAGATGGACTTCTAATTTCTGCATATCTTTTATAGAATAAAGAAAACTAGGAAAAACTCAAGGTGAATAGGAAAAAATCAAAGGCTGGATCTAGTTGTAGTATAAAATAAATTGAATCTTTCACGTTTCATATAATTATTTCATATATGTCCACCACTTACCAAACTTTCATTTGTATCTCTTATTTCGCTGATATTTAAATAAATCTCCTAATTGGAAATAAATTTTTTGAGGTAATACTATTAAAAGCTCAAAACTAGTATAGTTATAATAAATTTACTCCTAAATAATTTTTGCAGGCCTATGACAAATTTACTCTCAGTTAATTTCCGTTTAATTTTACCATTAAATTGTAGCAGTTGACAAATGTACCAATTTGAGAGTTTTTTGTGGTAATATGATAGTTTTGGGCACAAGTGTATCGATTTTAGATTTTTATGGTCAAAGAATTAATTTGTGGTATATTTGTTACAAGCTTACAATTTGAGATTTTTTGTAGTATTAATTCAAAATTTTTAATTTTTTTAATTTTTGCTTTCTTTATTTGATTTTTTCCACATGCAAGAGAAGGGCTCTTCTACTTGTATATGTATGAAAGGTAAATTTGTTTGAGCAGTACTTTGGAATTTTTTCTGTTCTGTGATATATGTCCATGCCTTTGCATCGAGGTGAAAATAGTTCCATTTAATTTTCATTTTTTCGATAACTCATTTACGCAAGACCAATAAAGAACCGTGTAGTGCCTTGCCTTTCGCAAGCCGGATTTTTCTTTTGAACTAACTTTTTGAACCGTCATACCCAAAACATGAAAAGAATGATACAATTCCGAAATCCGTCCTACTTGTCCATGGCCTAGAGTCTGCCCTTCCCTAGGTCGGGTGCACTTTCAATGATTTAATCTTAACTCGTTCTAAGATTTAGGATGAAAAGAATAATACGATGCCAATCAACGTGTTTATTCAAAGCTGTGCGCCATTTCATTCATTCATCACGGTAATTCATTCAGCATAATAGTTCGAGAGACTTTAATCACAGCGTAGACATTTAGCATGCTATCAATATTTAAGTCTAAATTCAATCAAGCTCAATCATCATGCAAATCATTCAGCATGTTATTCAACATCATGCTATTTCAATTGGCATTTAGATCCAAACTCAATCAACTTAAAAACGTTGATTAGAATTAGGTCATGTCATGTTTACCCTTGATTAAAATTTCATGAAGCTAGTTTACACAAATAAAAGAAAACCCCAAAAAAGAGAATTAATTATAATTCTTAATTAGTTAGTAGAATTTCGGTTAGGCTGGGTATAGAATTTCGGTACTTTATTTGTATATAGAAAAATCAATTCAATCGAATTGTTTGAATTTATACTTTTTTCTAGCAATTTATTTATTTCACGCTTTGTTACTAGTTGTCACTTTAACAATTGCACACCCACATGAATATTCCTTCACATGCTAGTGGTTAGGTTTCAAATCAATCCAAAAAAAGGCAACGAAATGGCGTTTTAAGTAATTTAGCATAATCAAGTTTTGAATTAATGGTAAGGTATTCTACACACTTTACTTAAGTTTCTAATTGATCCACAAGAAACTAATTAGTGGCGACTTTGGAAATAATTGATTTTTCATGTTAAAAAACTTAAATCAAAAGTTGCGAATTGATAAGACTTGAGAGAACTCGAACTAAATATAAACTTAATAATACATTACCCAACTCTTAGATAATTTACCCTAAAGGGTAGTTGTAATAATCATCCATTTTAATATTTTCAAGTTCTACAACTACTTATGAGTAGGACAAGAGTTGTATTGGCAGTGGCTTTCCCAGAGTCGATTTTTGGTATAGTTTTGGGATATCTGTACATAAAATTTTTTGGTATAGTTTTGGGATATCTGTACATAAAATTGAACTGGTACTTTTGTTGAATTTAGTTTGATTAGTAACTTGAGATCCTATATATTTTTGGTGGACTTCAAGACTCCGATCCTTATAATCAAGTCATTGTTATATCGAATATTTTTATATTTTGATAATAGGTTAATATTAGCTATATATGAAGCTACGTCCTTTAAATTGACCAAGTCAATTTCCTATCCACGAGTGGAGTCGGAACGTGCCGGCTAGAAAATAGTAAAATCAAGATAACACGATACATTAGTACACATCAAGAATTTCCTCCACGAAGTCTCTAGTGAGTAGAAAAATCACTGCGATTCTCTCTTTTGACTATGAAAATCCGTACTGTGTAAGACCGAAAGTACATGACATAATTATGATGCGGTCGAGGAAAAACACGCCCAAGGAGTCCTACTAGCTCACGGAAATCAAAGTCCAACAAAAACGTTGTTATCACTTTGGGATCGGGAGTCAAAATTAGAGGACCCCAAAATCTTTCTCAATATTCTTTTTTTTTTTTTTTTTTTTTTACATTTTGAATTCGATTTCAACACGACATCTATCTTCCAAGACGACAACTTTTTTATTTTTTTAATTTCTTTGTCTCCATTCATAGAGTGGCGACCACCCTCATTCCTTGTGGGGTATCGGGTATTGAAATGGAGTTGTAATTGGGACAAAAAAGAGTTTACTAAGAATATATAATCATGAGGTGTGCATAGCTTAGATATAGCAATTTCACCATCTATGCCATAAATGTCAATAGCTTGAAAGGTTTTTCAAATTGCTACTAAATGTGTTTTTGGACCCTCGTTCTTAAAGAAAATGAAAATAGAAACTTAGTAATTTTTGCTTGTTTATTTGAGATGACATATGCCAAAAAAATATTATTATTTTCCACCAAAATTTAAAATATCTATTAAACTTTAAAAAAATCATAAAAATTATTTGTGAATCTAACATTGGCAATACACGGCAATATTATCATTTTGTGATTAAGACAACCTATCACATTATTTAAAGAATGAGTGTTTTTTTTTTTTTTTTTTTGTGTAGCTCTATCCCTTTTATGGGATTATTTACTTTTGTTGCCCTTTAAGAATCTAAGAGGCCAAAAATTGAATTGTCTACACGTTTAAACAAGCAACTAAGATGCTATCAAATGATTAGTTAATCTAACCAGGCAGACATCAGTTGACGAAGAGTTTCCAAAGAATGATTGATATTGGTGCCAATGTAGGGAGTACGTAAACAATGGCTTATGATCAAACCTATTCCTTCCACAGAATTATATAAGGGTCAAATCACGCGCTACTCACTCATGCACAAATAGATAATTATGCATAAGAAAAAGGATATGATTTAATTTACGAAATAGGAGGGGGACAATTTTAAAAATATAATAGTGGAAAGAGACAGATGGTAGGGAGTGATTTGTGAAGGGGGTAGATATGAGAGAGAAAGAAAGGAAAAACTAATTTAGGAAATCTAGAAGGCGATATAAATGAGTGTTTTTCATTATATATATACAAACACAGCTGCCATAATTAAATGATGTTTGTTATATAAAACAAGTGTTCTATCAATTTGGACCTTGTGTCAAATGTCAATTTTTAGTTATTTATGTAATCAAGTCTCAATTTTAAGGTCGGATTCACCGATTTAAGCTGCTATCTTTCTTTGGTGGGAGAAAGCGAGGAACAATGTCCCTACAATAACCGGCTCTGCTTGCTAGCTTGCTTTCGCTTTATGTGGACTGCTCGGTGAAGCTCCTCCCAATACAAATAATGAGATTCGCCGCAACTTTCAGCACAATTTGACTTTTAGACGGGATAATTACCAAAAATTAACGTATAGAAGTCAATTCAATTTTAAACTTTTAATATAGCTAATTTAATTATAAACTTTCTAACGATTTGTCAAGGTACTCATTTCGACCAATTTTAGCTGGTTATCGTTAACGTGAATACTGTCCATTCTACATGACACTGTTGATATAGTTTGGATAATTTTCTTAATTTAAAAAAGAAAAATTGCAAGCCCTCATTGGCCATTGGCAAGGGCCTTTGCGCTTGCTTGTCAATAAAAAGAAAAAAATAAATGCAAAAATTATAAAAAATATTTACATTAGTGTCAACCATGCCATATAGGACAATCAACGTCTATATCAATGGTTTCCAATCAAAATTGGTCAGAAGGATTATATTGGCAAATTATTAAAAGGTATATGACTAAACTGACCAAAAGGAAGTGTTAAGGACTTAATAGATATATGTACAACCGATTTATGATATTATTGGTGATTTTTGAATAGTCACCTCCGCAGTTTTCAGCTTTATGTCTGAATTTATCTCTAATGAAAAAAGCAGCTGCCAATTTACTCATTAAATAAAAGGAATATACATTATAGTTGGGTCCATAAGCAGAGAAAAGGGAAGCGGTGCCTAGCTAGGAAACCTTCATATATGATTTTTTTTCAGTAATTTGTCACTGGATATATTTCTGTTTTTTTCTTTTCTTTTTCACTTTAGCATAGCTGCCCAAAGTCAAGACTTCTACGAATATAGTTGCCGGCCACTCCTTATTACTGCCCTTTTATGGCTAATTGCTTGTTTACAGTATTCTTACTATATATTATTTTGATTTTTTTTATTGTTGATCTTGCTGATTTACAAATGGAAGTGATTATACTCGATGGGCTTCAGCTTCCATATTTAACGGAACTTTACGTTGGTAAATGTGGACCCCTCCAGAGATTCATGCTATCCGGCATGAAGATGCTGGAAGAGGCAGCCATGTGGGAGCGCCCAAAACTAGATGAGATCCACATCGCTGGGTGTTGGAATCGTTGGAGTTTTTGCGTATCAATAAGTGCGAGTCCTTTAGAACTTTCATGTAAATTGACATGCATGGGGAATCTTCTCATATGTCTTCATTGATCCTTGAATTGAAAGTCTTCAATAAGTTGCGGTGTCTCTGGCTACAGAGTTGCTAGAAGATACTCGGTATTCAAGTTGTTGGTATGTCAGAATGGTTGAAAGGGTTGATAATTTCTGGTCATCGTTTACAAATTCTTAGTGGTTTGTCAAACTTAAAGAACCTCAAGTCCTTGAGCCCTGAGCTACGGATTGTCGATGGCCTCGACAAGTTAAAGTTTTTGAACAAATTGACACTTCTTGACTGTGGATCGTTGGAAAGTCTAATTGATGTATTGACCACCGAATTGCCAAATGATTGCAGCTTATCTATCCACCGTTGCCCGAAATTAATTGGGGTTAAGCAAGAATTCGCAAGCTCCGTCCAGAGTTTCAAGCGTTATAAGGTGAGTCAGAAAAAATCATCCACAAACATGAACAACTATGGGCAGATTTATAATAATTGTGGAAAATCAAAAAACAATCATACAAACATGAAATTAACTCGTTTTCACTTACTTTAAAAACCACTAGACGCATGTGATGTTTTCTCTCTCTCTTTTTTTTTTTTTTTTGTTTAAACCTTTTTTCTGTATATGAGAAAGTTACATAGTTGCCTAAGAGAAGTTCAGTTTTTATCACAAATATCTGGAAAAACTTCATTTTGTACTCTCTCTCTCTCTCTCTCTCTCTCTATTATATATATATATATCTTAGAGCTTATTATTTAAAATGTTTTTCTCATTTTATATGAAATGAATGGTTTTACTTAGCATTTTTCTTCTTGGTAAATATTCTCCACTTTTTTGTCCATTTCTTACTTAATACTAGTTATTATGTAATGACTTTTATGATTTACAATATTTATAATGAAAATAGAACATTAAAGGAATAAATACACTAAAAGTTTTAAAACTTATAAAAACTGTAATCGAGTTATAAAACTTGTTAATTTGGTATGATCAAGTCCCTCTGTTAATTCCATCCAATTTAATTAGTGGAAATTCTGTTTATGCTTTTTTATTCATTTCTCTCTTATGTGGCATAGAGCTTAAAAGAAGGTTCGCATGCAAAAACTTATGTCCTTTTAAGGTTTGTACCAAATTTCCAAGCCCTAATTGAGTTTTCTTCCCAAGTTCTCCTCACTTCTTCATCGGTCTTTCTTGTCCATAGTGTACTTCTTGTTCGTGGAGTCCGCTTCTTATTCATCGATCTTTCTGTTCTTCGTCTGACTATCCTTTTTCTTCTTTGTCAAATCCCCAAATTTCGTCTTCGTTCGAGCACGACAACGTCGAGTCCTTGCGCTAGAGCTCGATGGGGCTGACGGCGACGTCAGGTCCTCTTCATTCAAGCCAGATGGCGTGAACGAAGGTGTTATAAGCTACTACATCGAGCTTAATTTGCTTTCTTGTACTTTGCTTTCATTCCAGCGGAGGTAACTCATTCGGGGTGTTTTGTCTTGTGGATTGAAGAGGTTTGAAGTTTGGGAATGATGTTAATGAGTATATGCACAAACACAGCAAAATAAGAGATGGGATCGTCCAAAACAAAACAGAAAAAGGACACAGAATGTTCGCATGATTTTGTTTGGGTTAATTAAGGCGAGAGTGAAAGCAACTATATTTAAGGCTCAATTTTGCGGTTCTCTGCTTTGGAAATATGCTAGAAAAAATTAGGGATTTGGCTTGATTATCATGCATGCCACCCCTTTGAAATTTTTTGAAAAGTCAATTTCAAATTATTATGAATCCATCTTTTGGACTGGGGAGTCAAAATAAAGGTGTCATCTTTACTTAAAGTGCTATTTGTTCACTTAGAATCTCCAGAATATCTAATGAATGTACGGTTTCTTTAATGTTGTATTTGGGATATTTTCAATTTAGAGCTTGTACTGACCTACATAATTTGACAATCCAAAGTGCTATCTATTTTTGGAGTGCCGATTTTCTAGGACAATTTGGTCTAAGGTGCTGAAGCTTTTATTGGTACAAGTCCATTCGTGCTATGGGTAAAAAAAAGCATGTTTTTAGTGTTACAATCATCAGCATTAGATGGCGACTTAGGGAAGACGGTATTCGTTTTTCTTCATTCATGTTGCCAAATTTGTTGTGTGGAGCCCTTCAGGCACTGAAACAAAAACCTGGATAAAATGTGTTTGTTTTATGAGTCTTAAATTGGTCTAGTCAGTTCTTTGTCAAATCAAATTTGAGTAGGGCCATGTGGCAATTAGGTGGCCTTCCTCTAGTGAGGCCCCGAAAATGGTAATAAACAATGCCATGGGTTTGTTAATGTCTCTGGTTTTTGCAGGAGGAAGAGAGTGTGCCGGCTGCATTGACAGACTGGTTGATGGTTGGGCATGCAGAGGGCGGCGCAGCAGCAGTGGCGGCGGTGGTTGATCCTGTAGAACTTGTCAGGGAGCTTGAGCTTCAGCAGCAACATGTCTCTATCAAGGGAGGACGAGGAGATGTCGAGGTCGGTTCTGTCAACTTGCAGGGCCAAGGAGGAGGAGATCGAGAGGAAGAAGATGGAGGAAGAGACCAAATGCTTGGCCACTATTGTGGCACCCCTCGACGGCCCCCGATTCGTTAGGGTCGCCATAGTTCGCTTACCTTTCACTTTTAGTAATGACATGTTACTCATATACCATTTTCAATTGCAACGGGTCCATACAATCTGGGGGTTTACATCTTTTAGATCGGTCCCTTGCGCAATTCATATAACGGAAGCATATCCAACAACTCACTTCCCTATATTCAAAAAACGATGCACACCAACTAAGACATTTTATGTAGGTAAAAGCCGAACACTTTTATTTACTTAAACCAAATGTACATCATTCATCGGTACATCAAAATGCCGTAGTCTTCTATACTCAGCTATACTTCAAAAGATGACCGAGATCTCTTCCAACCGTCGTATACTTAAAGTCCATTGATTAGTGTCGGCATCCAAAAGTTCCTTCATTTGCTATCCTCCTCCTCGCGGTCATATCCAACCACTTAATCCATCTATTGGTGACAGTGGCAGCAGAGGTATCTTATCTAGTCTGAAGTGTTATTCCCCAAAAGGGGTGAGTACAACCACTCAACAGTAAAGATCTACCAAACTACTCATTACGTCAAGCAGAACAATCAAGGTATCATAACAAAGCACATATCATTCATGCATTTAAGCATAACTTACCTTGCAGCCATACATATGTCATCATACCATATGTGCATATACCATCATGCACTTATCATCAAGTATTCATGCATATCCATGCCATATGTGCATGTACCACCATGTAGTCATGCATATCTCACCATGCCATCGTGCATATACTACCATGATTCATATCATCCATGCTATTAAGCATACATCACCATGAGATCCATTCATGCCTTCATGATCGCATTTTCAATATCAAATAGCATTAATTTACTTTCATAAGCAGATCATGCATCATGCAATATGCATACACCCATGCACATGATTCATAGTTAATTCTTATCTTTCATAGGTATCTTATCAATCTCTCTTCCCAGGGACCAATGTTTACATCCCACAATTTATCGCTCGTATCCAACCAGGCATCGCGAGGAACCTCCGGGCATATATTCAAAATCCAACTGGGCATCCAACCCCCCACATTTCGGGCATCTCGTATCCCAACTAGCATCACGAGGAATCCCCTCGGGCACACACCTTCAGGGCTTCTAGGATTATGTACCAACATACCACTAGGCATCCCCCTTGGAATTATGTACCGCATACCACCGGGCATCTTGAAACTCCGGAGGACCCTTCGGAATTATGCCACTAGGCTACCGGGCATCCGGCACCCCCACATTCCGGGCATCCTGACACTCCTAGGGTATTGTTGCCTCACACATCCGACGGTCTTGTTACTATCCCAATTTACATCTATACATGTATCTCAATTTCAACATGGCATTTGATGCAATAATGCTAATGATTGGAATCAGCCTTTTCAAAATCATATAATATGCATTGGGAAAAATATTATTTGATGCAATGGTTTTGAGAAACTTCATTGAATTCATGAAAATCCATAAACCTTTTGATATCATATGATATGCATGAATGTCACCACATCATTGCACGAATGATAATCCAAGATATCACAATTTATATAACAAATCAATAACCTGTAAATGGAACAGTTTTTCAGCTTAAACAGAATGCGTGCTGTTTATGAAAAATTCTGGAAAATTAGTAAACGATGGAAATTAATTCTGAAAATTTAACACATTGTAGATAATATCTAAGAAAACACATTTCGTGAAGAACACCATATCAAACAAGGCTTCGCAGAATACGTATAGGTCCATACATCACCGAAAAAGGATTTTAACATCATCCATGCACAGTTTTGAAAACAATTTCGATTAAACCGTTAAATAAACTCAGAAAATTCAGAAATTTGGACACACTGTATTTAAGACCTAGAGGTACAAGTTTTATGAAGAAATCGTAGTCCAATTCGTTTTGGATTAAAAGATAAAATCAATTTACTTTTCCTATTCTCGGTATCGTTTTCCAGATCTACCAGTGTTGAAGAAAAGATCGTTTCCTTGGTCATTACTGGTCCATTTACTATGAAATTTCAGTATGTTATTCCTCAGAATATTACCTACAACCTTCAATGAGGACAAAAGATCAAATTTTAACTGTATGATTTTATAAAAATCCCGAAATCATACTAGGTCGAAGCAGCGTTTTTCCCAGATCCAGTTTCTTCAAAAGACAACGATTTCACCGACCTATTTTTGTTCATTTCCTCTAAATTTTTTATATGTTCTACCTCAAGAATTATAATACAACTTTCATTAAGATATCAAGGTGATATTTTCACAAGAAGGTTACTTAACAGACCACGAAACCACTGAAGGTTAGCACAACGAATTCCAGATCTAGTCTCTCCAAAGAAAAATCATTTCACTAACCATTTCTTGTTTGTTTTGCCTCAAATTTTATTATGTTGTTCTTCAAGGTGTTCTCTACAACTTTCATGAAGAAATTGAGGCAAGATTCCGACTAAAAAGTCACATGCAACACACAAACTCAAGGATGGTTAAACTGGTCTTTCCAGAAACAGCATGCATGGCCAACGAATCTCTCTTCAAAGCTCCGAAATTTCATCCCATCTACCACAACCAAAATGCACCATCTTCTACACACACATCACAGCAAGCAAAGGGTAGGTTTTAGGACTCTACTTGCCTTAGATTCAAGCACAAAACAGCAGCAAACAGAGGCAAAGCAGCAACGAACGGCGGACGAACAGGCGGATGAACTCTCTTCCTTCTTCTTCGCACGGCCTCCTCCTCCTCTCTCGGTTTCCCTTTCTCACTCTCTTGACAGCTCTCTCTCTCTCACTCACCAAAACCGGCCACTCTCCCTCTCTTAATTTCCCTTTCCTTCAATCATTTGCAATGATTGAAAGCTGCATGTGGCCGCCCACGATGGCCAATGGGGGCAGCCACACTTGGCAACTAGGGAAGAACACTTGGCAATTTGCCATGCAAGAGGGACTCCATCCGGCTGGGCTTGGGGCCAGCTTGGTCGATGGCCCAATGGGCTTCATGGGCCTGGCTTTGGGCCGAAGTGGTGGTGGTCTTGGGCTGGGTTTTTGGGCTAGCTTGGCCTAAGAATTTCGGCCCACTAACCTTTTAATAATCTATTAACATTTTCCACTTAAATAAATACCTAACTAGCAAAAATAATAAGGCCAAAAGACTTTGTGACATTAATCCATAAAATCAAATCTATAAAGTGCATAGTCAAGAACAAAGTCTTCTTTATCAAATTGTCCTATAGCACCAACCTTGATCATCCATTAACATAAGATGTATTTCTACCCAAATAATTCTCCATTAAAATACTCGGCATTAATCTATTAAAATTCTTTGGTCTAAAGGCCATAACATAAATCAATAACACTCCCATCACCTATTCATGGTCCATGGTATGTATATCCAGGGGTTATTATGAAATTTTGAGATGCAACAACTATTCATGAGGTACGCAATATGAAATCCCATCATGATAATGGTTTACTCGGGGGCTTTTTCTTTTCTACGTTCTGGTAATAGCAAATAAGAGGTGAGGGGTTTTGTGGTTATATTCATGGAGAGGTTTTTGTTACTTTGTTTTGGGAATGAACAGCAAAACGGCAACCAAGATGACGTTGGCGAGGGTAAAGCTGCTGAGGAACAAGAGACGGGCGGTGGTGAAGCAGATGAGGTGCGACATCGCGTTGCTTCGTCACTCTGGTCAGGATGCCACTGCTTGTGTCCGGGTACGTCTAGTTCTTCCAATACAATTTGCTTTCGGTTATTGTGTTGGCAGTTGGTGAGGCTTTTTGCATCGGACAAAATTCGTGCCTGTGTTGAGAGAAATTGGTCTTGAGAAAAAGGGTTACTCTCAAATTTTCAGTGGTTTTTGCACGTCTAATTTATAATTAGAATGCTTTGAGAGTGCTGAACTTGAAATAATCATATTGGTTTTTGGTTGCATTCAGTCATATGTATCATCCAGGGTATGAAAAAATTCATATTTGGATGAATTTTTGATATTTCAAATCCGCATCTTACTTGATTCATGAAATGCTTTATAGATATCACGGACTTCTAGAAGACTTAACATTCAAGTAGGATTGCCTTTATATATCTAAATCAATCACCCGAGACTTCAGCATTCCGATTGATGAGGCTGGTAATAAAATATCGAAATGGCATAGCATTATGGAAATTGCTTTCTTATGTGGATGAGGGCCTGACACGCCCGAAAGTGACATGTGAAACCGATGACCACAAATCTAGGCCGAGGGACCCAACAAAAGCAAAGCAGAATCCCAAGTTGTGCATATGTGCCCGTTCGATAATTTCAATGAGAGTTGAAAAAGACTAATATACTCAGCACAAGAACGAGTATTTCCCATAGGTCTGCAAATACGCTGAGATATGGAAGTGTTATTGAAAATCGCTTTTTTAAGTGTCTTTAGTGTAGAAGAACGCGAGTATTTAAACTTCTGATAAACCGTTGGTCTGAGGAAAAGAAAACAATGAGTCTTCATTTTATTCCTCCTGCTCTGACCATTCAGGGTCAAATTTTTAATCACTGTTTATGGAATGTTTCCTGCTTGAGGGGGTTGTCATTTCATTGTCTCGCTTCTAGGGCAGCTCTGATAGAATCCAGATCAGCATGTGCCAGTTACACCTGGTGACCAGCAGGCAATTCATGGATATATTAGACCATACATGAGGCTAAAGCTACTAAGTTCACTAGATTTTCCGTAACATAATGAGAAGGAATCAGAAGTTCTCCAATAAGAATGGTAAGAACGACGAAAGCTATCTGTCGGATTGCCAAACAGCCAACAACTTTCCATTAGAATATCTAGTTTTGAGTAGTAAAGCAACTCTAAAGCATGAAGTGTGAACAAGTGTGCTGACGATGAGGGAAGTAGGACTTTCAGTAGTTCAACCTGACACAAATGCACACACTCACCTCAATAAACTATTGAAGTCTTAGAAACTTCCCACTAACTCTCGCATTACACATAACCAGCACAATGACACAACACCTGCATAGAACAACTGACCATTGATATGTCCTATTTTCTTTCTTTAGTCATGTGAGCTTCTCTTTTAAACATCTATACTTTGCCATTTGAGCTTTGATTTCAGCTAGAAGTTAGCTCATGTCAACCTCATCGAGCTTGGATTGGTTCGATTGGCACAATGCTTGATTTGTTTCAAGGAAGTAGACTATCATGTCCCTAGCTCAATCTGGTGTCATCTGATCAACCCACAACTTACCACAATCATAAAACCAATTCCTACTTGTTGTTGCGATGAGAATTGGTGATCAAAGACCACGAGCAGTTAAGCTCCGAGTCGACCTCATTAGGAGTTACACCACTTGATTTAGACATTGGCGCCCTCGATCTTCTGGCTGCCATTCTTCGATTTGGCAATTGAAAGTTCTACTAAATGCAATAGAAGCAACGGATGAGTGCAACAGAAGAAACATCTGTTGACTATCAAGGTTATATCATGATTCTGCTAAGAGCTTCTTCACTATAACAGAGACAATGCAAAGCAAAAAGAAAAGCATCTGTATAAAAAGAAGTGGATTTTGTTGTTGCAAGAAGAATATTGAATTCACAAAGGATCGAAGAAATTGGTGACATTTAAGCGCAAAGTGTTGGCCATGTTACAACTCAAATCATGCGAAGGTGAAATTTGACTCCCGTTTTGGACTATAATAATGCTACGGAGAGAATATTCATCCCGGAACCTTCACATCCTGTGAGCAATTTGAATTCTGTCTCATTTTCTGTTTACATGCTTGGACTTCTATTCCTTAGTGGGCCGCCATTATGCATGTGTGAAAGAGAGAATCTATTAGAAGAGCTCGCCAAATTCTACATAGGTGACTATCAAAAGACAAGAACATAAGAGGAACACATGCAAGCCTCGCCAAGAGCTGCAAAGTGAGATATATAACAGCCCATGAAAGACAGGTTTCCTTTTTTGTTTCCTAAGTGTAGTCTCATGATGTATGTGAACTGGAGCTGGTATATAACACGATGATAATGATGATTGCAATTAGAGATCATGACACCAATAGAAGGGTGCCCGTAGCACCGGGTGCTCACTGGGGACCGAGTTCGTTATCCGTTGACAGGAATGACTGAACAACAGCAGCCGCTTACCAGTATAATGAAGGAAGAAGGAAAGGAGACATAGGCAGGTCGGAAAAATTTGTCACGTCTCCTTACGCCAAGTCTAAAAAATAGACTTCAGACCTATTCAATCCACAAGTGAATACACCTCTAATGAGTTCACACACATGCACCAGAACGAAAGCAAAATAAAAGAAACGGGATTAAGCTCGATGTAGTGGCTTATAACACTGTCGTTCATGCCATTGGGCTAGGACGAAGAGGACTCAACGTCGTCGTCAGCCTCCTCAAGCTCTTGTGCGAGGACTCACCGTTGTCACGTTGAACAAAGAGGAAATTTGGGGACTCGACGAAGAAGAACAAGGACACTCGGACAACAGGAGGATCAAAAAATAAGAAGCGGACTCCACTCATAAGGACACTCTGGACAAAAGAGAGGATGAAGAAGTGAAGAAAACTCAATTATGACTCGGAAATTTGGGGCAAATCTTGAAAGCCGTTTTTGCGCAGAGGCTTTTTCTTTCAAGCTCTATGCCATTAAGTGAGAGAAATGAATACAAAAAATGCCACATCAGCATTTTCTAATAATCAAATTAGATAGAGTTAACGGAGAGATTCAATTGCATCAAGTTGATACATTTTATAACTCAATTACATTTTTTTTTTTGTAAATTTTAAGATTCGATTGCATTTTTATAACAAATTTTAGGACTTTCAGTGCACTTTTTGCAACATTAAAATATTCAAGTTCTCATTACACAGCTCAAAAAAAATATTGCTGAGGAAGGTATTTCAAGGACACTACTTAAATGGTCCACCTATCCACTAATCAAGTCACTTATGTCTTGATGAAATTGATTGTTACTTGAATTTGCCAGTGGTAGGGGTCGGCTGAGCAGGATTTGCGCAACAAAATCACCTAAAATAATCGTTTAATTGGTGGATGATGTATTTCTGCATCCTCCCCTACTTTTTATTGTTCGATTGAAAGCCACTTCACATAGGAATTGAAGCAATCAATCTTCCAGGCATTCATTCTTTTAGTCATGAAGGTTTTATTTCGGTACAGTGTAGAGTCTATTTCTGCTGCTCATTTAACTGTTGATACTTACTTTGAGTCTTGGTTTTAATTTCTTCTATAGTTTAGTCGATAGTGTACATGAAAACTTATTCACTTATCTGGGTTGGGAACGAAACCAGTTTTCATCAAAGTTATGATATATCTAAAAACACAAAATGTATTTATCCGTGCGCATAGATGAAATTTAATTAGCTTTCATAACTATGCTAGATAGAAAGGGCGGAAAAGGAGGAGTAAAGGCTTTATCTACTTTTTTTTCTTTGGTCGAAAGATTTTATCTACTTGATTTGTAACTAACCTTTTTCATTTTCTGGTAATAAGATACTGCTTTCTCCTAGATATCTTAAGCAGCTAAGACGTCAAGCTTATTGACATATGTTACTATTCTCATCGACCACGTAGGGTGTGAATCAAAGATTAAGTTAATAGCTTTGGTATAAAATTGTTTCCATTTGGTGGATTTACTATATTTTTCTCATGATATCGTTTCCTATTATCTATAGATCTTTTTTTTTTTTTTTTTCATATTTTAATATCAATGAATGCAGTTAACCTACATATTTGACTTTCGTCTGTTTGAGGAATTTTGAACGTCGTCTATCTAATTTCTGTATATAGTGGATCAATGCAATAAAAGTGTCTAACATTAGGTATTTCATTATATAAAAAAATGCTATTAAGGTGCAATCGAGAAATTCATTTGAAGTAGTTTGTTGGTGCAACTTGATTATGAACAACTTATAAATTTAATCGCAATATGAACCTTGAACTCTATCTCTAGTTCTAAATAATAATAATAATAATAATAATAATAATAATAATAATAATAATAATAATAATAATAATAATATCATACTTTCATATTCCTAACATTCTTTAAATTACAAAATTTGACACCTACAACATGGTATCAACATTAGTGAGATAACCACAAGTAAATATTACATTATTTATATCTAGATACTTTCATCTTGATTTTTTTTTCTTTTTTTTTGGTTTTCTGCTATAAATGATTTCAAAGAAATTCTTGGGGGAAGATAGGGGACTAGTTGGACCAACTAAATCTGTACCAAGGTTCTGAGTGGTGCAGTATTTTCAGACAAGTAAACAGACCCGTTGCATTGGGCCCGGGCCTAAGCACTCCTGCCCCATCCTCGGCCCAAAACTCCATTGGGCTCAAACAAATGGTGAGGCTTGCCGATGCAAAGCCAATTTTCTGCCCATGATCATGGTCTATTATGGCTTGTTTGGTAAATTTTGTTTTTTTCCCTGGAACAACTCTTGTTCCCGAGAATAATTTTTAGAATCTATTTTTTTTCTCTCTCTTCTCTCTTCTTCTCTTTCTTCTTCTTCTTCTTCTTCTTCTTCTTCTTCCCTTTTTGCTGGTCACCGGACTTGGCTATGGCTGCCACCGGCGACCTTGCTGAAGCATCGCCAACCCCCAAAGACGCCGAGCTCACTGAACCTCGCCTAGTCGGTTGCCAACCACAGCGGTGGCCAACGATTAGCCAAAGAGAAAAAGAAAAAGGAAAAATAAAGAAAATATAATAAAAGAATTAAAAAATTAAAAGAAATAATTAAAAAAAAATCTAAGAATCCTACCAAATATTTTTCTATCTAGAAAATAAAAATTTTGAGAAGTTACCAAACGTGTTCTTTTGCTTAGAATTTTTTTTTTTTTGGTAAAAGGTAAGAATTTTGCTTAGAAATTGTTCCCGAGAATAAGATTAGAAAAAAACATTTCTCATAAAAAATTATTCATCAGAATAAAAGCATTATCAAACTCGCCCTTAGTTACTTGACAAGCTCTCTATAACACGTTGCAACTAGCAAAAAAGTTTTTTAAAAGAATGAAGTGTATAAAGGTCAATTAACTAAATGCATCCGTATGTGAATGCACTAAAAGGTGGCCAGGTCCATGAATTGCTTATCCGATGTTTAGGAAACCTTGGATGTGAAAGGCGAAGAGATGCTCATGCTCGACAATTTTGTCAGATAAAATATGAGAGAGTGGTTTTCTCTGATCCAATGTCCTATTCTTTTAAATACTCTGGGTTGATAACATTTGAAGTGGAAAGATCGTAAGCTTCTTTCTCTATCTTGATTTTGCATGCGTACAGAGGATTCCCAAGAAGTTCATACGAAGCAGTTGAAGGAGGTTATGGTATAATTGTCATGCCCGATCCTCGAGCATGCACACATCCTTTTACTTAGTCGATTTTATAATGCAATATCTCGGGACTATGTATCGCCGACCTTTCATTTATTAAGCACATGCGGAAGCGATTATAAATCCCAGACAATAAATCAATGGGATAGAAAAGCGAAGCTGTTGACACCTAAATTTTAATTATTTTTATTTTTATTTGTTTACAATAATATTTAACTTATCTTTTAAAAGTTGTTAAAAATATTTTGTTATGAAAGGAGATTTTGAAAGATTTTAGAGTTTGGATAATGAAGCCTTATCAAAAGATAATCTTCAATGGTTGAGTGAGTCAGCTTGGAAAATTTTAACAAATGATTTTAGATTTTGGAGCCACTTTCTGGTTGAGCACATCTCGTCTTTTCGAAGGATGATCTTTAGCGATTGGGTTGTTATATACAAATCTTGAAGGGGGAAAATAAACGGGGGTCTTTTTTCTATAAATAATGAGTGCAGGCTTCGGAAACGAGGAGGGTTTTTTCTGAGGGGTTTCTCTTCGTCGAAGGAAAAAAGAAGAAGAGAAAAGTCAAAAGGTGAAAAGAGAGAGGAAAAGTGCTGACAGCAGCAGAGGGAGAGAGAACCGTGCGTGGAGAAGGGGAAAAGCATAAAAAGAAAAGGAGGAACAGTGTGGGAACGGGGACTGTTCACTGTCTCCTTCCCTTCGCTGCTCACGATCGTGCATTACCGGCCGGAGGTCCACACCGCCGGGCAACCCGGAGCATCATGCCGCATCACTGTGCCCACACCACCGCCACTTTGCTGTGGCCCTCCCTCGACGAGTCTTCACCATTGTTCCGCCAGTCTCGCCACGACATCCGGCCCCATCGTCGACGCACACAGCTACTCCCTTACCGGTCCGTCTCCCTTGCGCGACCCACTGTCGAGATCTACCATCCTGCCCCATCAGACCTCCGTCTGCGAACACCCTAACAGACGACCCGACGACCCCTCTAGTGATGCCGCGACGACCTGCTGCTTTGCCGTGCTGCGAACCGAAGTCTTCTACCCGAGCCGACTGACTCACTGCAGCCTTATCGTGCATCACTTTTGATCCGACGCTGTTCTGCCTGAGTCCGATTGACCCGAGCCAAATCTGCCGGACGCCAGTGCCCAGTGCTCGAAGCCAACAGCCCGCGTCCGACGACCGTGCTCCTGCCTCCGCCGACACCACGCCTCTACCCACCAATCTGCACGCCACCGATCCCTCGGTGCAAGCTCCGACCGCGACACCCTCCAACGATCGGGATTCGCAGCCTGGTGACCAGCTGCATGAGCAAGCCCACTTTTGGGAAAAAGAAAAAAAGAGAAAAAGGATTAGGTAGTCCTTTTATTTATTTATTGTTTGTTTGTTTATTTGTTTAATTTCTTCTATAGCTTGTTTTTAGTAGAATTGTTCCTTAAATATGTGACTGATATTCCAACATGAAATAGTCCCTCAAGCTAGGGATTGACAGTTTGATTTTCGCGCCCGAAATCCGACTCGCAATCCCTTATAAAATCGACAATCTAATCTCAAGCCGGAGATTCGATTCACGATTTAATTTAAAATTGGCCAACCCGATCTCATGCGCGACATACGGTTCGTCAATTTTCGAATATCAATATCATCTTGTTTGATTTGCTTGTCGTCAAGTTGGTTGAGTCAATCGAAATTTTTAAAAGAAAAATCCAAAAAATATTTGAGTTAGGATTAGATTTGCTTTAGAATATTTCCTGTTTAGGGCTAACATTGCAATCTTATTACGAATTTTAAATAAGAAAAAAATCTGAATAAGGATTAGGTTTGTTTTTATTATCTTGCATATTTAGGATTGCAATTTTATTTCGAATTTTTAAATAAAAAATCCAAAAAGAAAGTGCATTCATTTAGGTTGTTAGTTTTTTATTTGAATTGCATGTTAATTATGTATTAGTTTTAATTTCGAAATTAATATAAAAACACAAAAAAAAAAAAAATCATCATGCATACGTCATGTAGAATTATGGCATCCTTGGCATGTCATGACGTATTAAGATAAAATCGCATATTAAGTTTAGATTGATTTTTGCATATTAGGTTAGAGCTTGCTAGGTTAAGACAGTATCTTAGTTTAAATTAGGATTTAGTCTAACCCAATCCCTAATATAAGCTAGATAGAATTTTAATCTAGATAGTTATGTTTTGCACTTCATAAAAAAAAAAAAAAAAAAAAATTGTCTTAGGATAAATTAGTTGCAATTTCCAGGATAGATTGCATTTTTTTTAGAATAGAAAAATCATGTGCACGTCATATAGAATTAGGTCCATGAAATGCACGTTATTTAGTGATTATTGTTAGGTTCATTTCTAATTAGAAATTTTCCGTCTTTAGATTAGGTCATTTAATAAATGTCACGTGACATATAGCTCGCATATTAAATTGTATGCTGCATGTCATTTCAATTGAAATAATTTTGTACGTCATTGCATTGCATTGCACGTCATTAGAATTAAGTCATTTGGGTTAATTGAAATTGCATATTTAATTATTACATTTCTTTATAATAGACCGCATGCTTATTTATGTCATATAGTTTAGGACATATTGTCATACCATATCATTTCATATTAGAATTAGAAGCATTGCATTGCATTGCATATGGACTATATTCTCGTTAAAAAAAAAAAAAAGAGAAAACAAAAATTGAGTAATTGCTTGTTAATTAGAAATCATATCTAGGGTTGATATGGATTTTAATTTAACACTGTAGATGCTTTCATTAATTCTAGATATGTTTTGCATTATTTAATTGCTTTCTTGAGTATTAAATTGGTGGTATACGCACATGTATGATCACCTCACATGTTAAGAAGTTAAATTAAAATAAATTCAATTGCCAAACATTTTTTTTGAAAATTAATAAAAAAAAAAGAAATGGTACCGAAAGGGCATTAGAAAATTCTAATGTAATAAAGTCCCCTTACCCTTAGTCTCTGATTCGTATGAGTAAAATAAATCTCCCTTTTATTTTACTTAGGTGTCTAATTGACCTACCGTAAACCGATTAGTGGCGACTCCTAATTAATGATATTTTGCATGTTTAAAAATTTAGACTTAAGTTGCAATTTGGTATGGGCTTGGGAGAGCCCGAGCTAAGCTTAAAGACTTAGTAATCCATTAGCCAAACCCTAAGTGGTTCACACCTGAAAAATTGGGTCGCGACAACTTGGCGACTCCGCTGGGGACCTTAAGTTAAAACTCTTAGTGGACTTAGGCCAATTTTCTTTTTTGAAAAAAAATATTTTTGTTTAGCAGCAAGGATCCCAGGTACGTCTCTAACATTTAAGGTGTTAAATGTTTTTGCAGATTGAAAGGTATAAGGGGAAGTGTTTGCTAACCTTTATTTTGTAGGGAGGTGTAGGAATCTATCGTTTATTTTCATGAACGAAGTGTTGTTTGATTTAAACTGATGTGCATGCTTTGCATTTATCACTACACTTTGCACACACAACCTGCTGCCGGACCTAGGCCGCGTAGGATCATTTAGGATGATATTGAGATGGATACCACTTTGATCGCATGCCTGCGATACGAGTCGCCCATTTCAATCCCAAAGTTTCTTTCATGGTGTCAAGAGTACCCACCTCGGTCTGCATGTCCGCGACCCAGGTCGGCTCTTTGACCAAGCCGGAGTCATGAGGACCCGATATAGTCCACAAGCCCGTGGCTAGTCTGATCACCCTTGTGGCTTCACCTTGATAAGCCTTATAGAGTAGAAATCGAGCTACTTACCATGCGCATGTACATATGATTGCCAATCATTGGTAAAGTAAGTTCTCTAATTTTTTTGCCTTTGCAATTTACTTACTTTATCGCATTATTTTGTCGGCCCATGGCATTAGGATTGTCCTGAATCTTGATCAATATACAATGGGGATGCCGGACATTCGTATTATTCTCCCTCCAAAGGAAGAGCTTAGCACTTGCTGGGACAAGTTAGATCAAGATAGCCGTCAGTTCGTAGAGTCACATATTGGTCGACTGCTTCCACTGCTGCGTATCAACATCCATGGCGGCCTCGTTCAAGCACTCTCCCATTATTGATGCCCTGAGACTTCTACCTTTATCTTCGGTGGTAAGCATGAACTCACACCTACCTTGGAAGAATATAGCATTGCCATTGGGAAGTCCTTAAAAGCTGAATTGATTAGTCCACCTATCGAAATAGATCATGTTACGGCCTTATATGATTTTTTGAGAGTTAAAGAAGACGACATATGAAAGGTTTTAAAGGCTCACTGCAATGCATGTCCTTTATTTTTTCTGAAAGAATGTTTTGAAAAAGGCACCTCATTTCAAATGCGTAGGATTTTTCTCTTAGCTTTCTTTGGATTTATAGTATTTCCTTACTGCAAGAATGCTATTAACCGTTTGGTTGCTCAATTAGTTAGACAAGTGTTGGAAGGAAAATTTTTTGTAAACACTGTCTTAGCTTAAACTTTTCTTTCTCTCACTCGTTTCACAGGAGGTGGCGATAAGACTCTCCATTCATCTCCTGAACTTTTACAAATCTGGTTCCTTTCTCATATAAAGGGATTTTGTGGTTCAATGACTATACATCATGTTAGTAATTCTAATCACCCTATTATGAGATTTGAGAACAACCAAAAACATGCACCAGATTACCATTATTCTAGGTGGCTAGCTTTCATTGAAAAACCAACTTCCAAGGGTTTCCTATGGCATGCTAAATGTTTCCAAGTTCAAGTGGCGAGACTCTCGTGTGGAAGAGTTGGCCCCGTCTCTCTATTGGGATTCACCGGAGCATTGGAGTACTATCCAACTAGAGTGACTCGTCAGTGTCAAGTCATGCAAGAGCTTCCCCTAGCGTTACAAGCAGAGCCACTCCAAGTCAATTTTGTTGATGGAAGCCGAGGCCATGAAGATTCCATTCTCACTATCAAATCGATGTGGGACATGTGCCATCCACGAAAACTCAAATGGCCCGAGGAGGAGTTGAAGGGCAGGGAAGGGAAGTACTATGCCTCGATTAAGTATATCCAACAACACAAAATTCCTGAAGAGCTACTTCCAAAGATACCGGAGGCACCGTTGAAGATCACCAATTGAGTTGAGAATAAACGCCTCAAAAGAGTTGCTGAAAAAGCTCAAGAGGAGAATAAACGATTGCGCCAAATGGTGTCCTAAGTGTATATTGATCAAGCCAAATGAAATGCTTGAATCAATCTTGCTATTTTCATTTTTAGATTAATGATTAGGAAGTTTGAGTCATTTACTTTCCTAGTTCATTTGTTTAGGACATTTCAAATTTCTATTTTGATAGGTTGTCAAAAGCTCCATTGATGAATAAAAGTTCTAGATCATTACCATGGATCGGCATATTTCATATGAGATACTTATTTTTGTTCATTTCTTCAATATTAGGTTATAACGGATCCGCCACATTCGCCCATCATCACATGATTAAGAGCTAGAATGGCCGAAAAAACCGAAATGCGTGATCGTGTCTCCGCTATGGAAGGCCAACTCCAACAGTTAGCTGCCTCTATGGAGCTTATAAAAACTCAAATCCAATCCCTCGAAGTGAATCCGGCTCCTGCACCCACTCTCCCTGAGATAGTCGTCCTGAAGTCGGCAAACAAGGCCCAAACGGGTGAGGATGACATGCCCGGGCTGGAAGATGATCCATTCCCGATCAATGTGGAAAAGGCTAAGCTTGTCAACATCCCTAAGATGGAGCAGGATGAACGCTTTGCGAAATTGGAAGAAAAGTTGAAACAATTGCAGGAGTCACAGAGTTCACTCCCGTTCGGCTTGTTTGTGTACGAGAAAGTCAAGATACCAAAGAAATTCAAAATGCTGGATTTTGAGAAATACGATGGTACTTCCTGCCCAAAAGCTCATTTGCAAATGTACCATGTACGCATGGCCCAGTATGTCAAGAATGAGCCTCTCATGATCCAATCATTTCATGCAAGTTTGACTGGGCCCGCTCTTAATTGGTATGTGATGAAGAATGTGAACCTCCTTGATACCTAGAACGAAGTGGCCAACGCATTCCTCAAACAATACAAGTTCAACATGGACATCGCACCTTCTCGAGAAGACCTGGAGCGGATGGAAAAGAAAATGGGCGAATCATTTAAGGAATATGATGTAAGATGAAGAAACCTAGCGGCTTAAATTACTCCTGAGTCTACTAACAAGGAGCTGATGAAGTTGTTCATGAAAACCCTCCCGTCCAAGTTTTGTAACAGAATGGCCAGTACATACATCGAAAGCTTCAATCAGCTTATTCCTGTAGGAGAACAAATCAAGATGGGGATAAGGGAAGGATGGTTTACTGAACCATCTAGTAAAAGATTCACTGCCAAGAAGGAGAAGGAAGCGACTGTGGATGTCAATGTGGCTTATAGCCAAGAAAATGTCAAACGTGCCCCGGCCATCCAAATGAATCCAAGACAGCCACAAACTACTGGCCGTCAATCATTTGCCCAAGCGAATAATAGAAGGCAATTCACTCCTCTCCCTGGGTCTCTATCCCAAGTGCTGACAATTCTTCGAAAGAAATGTTTGCTTACTAATGAACTAAAGCGTCCCAACCGCGAAAACCTTCGCGGTTATGACCCAACAAAGAAGTGTGACTATCACAACAATGAACTGGGACATTCGACTGATGAATGTTTCACCCTTAAGCACCGAATCCAAAGCCTATTGGACATGAAGGCATTTTCATTCCAAACTGCTTAGCCAAATGTCCAGAAAAATCCACTACTAGAGCATGAGGGTACAGTGAATGCTATCTTAGAACCTGAAGTTAGACGGATCAAGAACTCGAAGGTGCATGTGGCAGATGCCTACAATGGACTGGTGAGAGCTGGATATTATTCAGATCAAGAGGATGTTCCCCCATCATTGATGAAAGAAAGAGTTGCCAGAATGGTGGATGATGGCATCATTGTGTATGCTGACCATGACTGCATAGTTTCCACTATTTCTCATATCATTATCGATTGGGAGGAAGAGCAGGCTGCTCTTGATGATGGTAAAAGAGAAGAAGATTCGTCGCTCACGAATATGCCCCCACTTGAAGATGCATCGGATGAGGAGATTGTGATTGAGATGCCTCAGTCGTATGAGTATGTCAATAATAAAGCTATGCCTTGGTCTTATGACCTAGATATTGACCTCGTTACAAGGTTTGGTTGAACCTATGCTTAAAATAATGCTCAACCTGCAAAGCTCGTCACTGACGAAGAGGTTAAGGAATTTCTGGCTGTGATTAAAGCAAGTGAGTATAATATCGTCGATCAGTTGCGAAAGATGCCTGCTCAAATCTCTTTGCTCTAGCTCCTCCAAACCTCCTCTATGCATCAAAAGTCACTGATTAAGGTTCTAAGTGAAATTCGTGTACCCAAAATAGTTGAGACAGATAAGCTAGAGGATTTTGTGGGATCGGTCCTTCTCAAGGACATGATTGCTTTTTCTGATGAGGAATTCCCTCTTGAGGGTAGGGGCATAATAAAGCACTCTACATATCCGTCATGCACAAGGTTTCTCATGTGTCCCGAGTGCTCATCGATAATGGGTCTGCCCTAAACATATGTCCATTGGCCACTCTTCACCGCCTCAAGGTAGACCTGTCCAAGATACATGCTGCGAAGACTTCTGTGAGAGATTTTGATGGAACAAAAAAGGAGGTGATTAGGAAAATTCATCTTGACATGCAAATAGGGCCGGTTGTCTTCAACATTCCTTCCCAAGTGCTGGATATCTCTACTAAGTTCAATTTTCTGCTAGGTCGTCCCTGGATACATACTGCTAGTGCAGTCCCTTCAAGTTTACATCAACCTGTAAAATTTGTGATCGAAAGGAAGTTGGTCACTGTGTATGGTGAAGAAGATCACCGGATTTATCACGAGACGGATATCCCCTATGTAGAGCCGGATTCTGAGCTCGAATCAAGTTACCACTCGTTTGAGTTAGTTTCTACCATACATGCTTCTCGAGGTTCATCGTCACCCACTCCTGAGGTTTCAGATGCTGCCCTCATGGTAGGAAGAGTAATTGTTAGCAATGGTTTTGTCCCTAGCAATGGGCTTGGAAGAAATGATCAGGGCATTTGAAACCCCATGGAAGCCCCTCAGAGGTCCCGATTTGCTGAGTTAGGGTACCATGGAAGAGGTGGAGGAAGTTCTAGAAGGCAAAGATAGGGAAGGAATAACTCGTCACCTGAGCAAGGGCGAGGGAGGCAAAATTTACCACCTCCAAACATTTATGAGACGTTCCCTGGTCCTCCAATTATGATGCAAGATGAAGCTGAAGTGATGGATACTCTCAGACAGCCAAGTGGGAAGTTCGACTATATGGTGAAGTATTTGGCTCCTCCTAGCTTTTACTTTGATGCCCGCAACATAGTTCCAAGTGGATGGGATGGCATGGATGATTCGACGCCTTCAAAGATGAAAAAATTTGACGACACCCTAGAAGGAATTTCAAGTTTGTTCAATGACCTCTTCATTGGACCCATTGATGGAGAACCTCTGGAAGAAACGGGCCCTGGCCCACAAGAGTAACCCGTTTATCACTTTTGCACATTCCCTTGCGCAGGAATTTTTATTGCTTTTTAGGAATTGTTTTCAATTTCTTCTTTTTCACTTTCTTCTTAGGACTCGAATTGCATTTTCCATTCAATAAATTGTAATTGATTGATGAATTTCAATGAAATTGCAAGTTTTATTTTGAGAGCATGATGAGGTACACGAAACCAGCCCGGTGATGATATCCAACCGATAAAACAAAATCAAAATCTAAGGAGAACTCTTAGGCCTGGGCTTCATTATGCTTTCTCATGTCAAAATGTTTCAAAAAATGCTTTTGCAAAAGAGTTTAAAAAAAATCACAAAAAATAAAATAAAATATGATTTACGTTGTTTGTCTTTTTGACCCTTCTATTTCATGTTTCAAGGATGATCATATAGTATGTAAAGGTGTGGAAATGGTCCAATCTAATGCAACAAGTGCTGATAATGATGATCTGAAGATTCGATCGAGGATTCCATTGACGTGCAACGTAGTTAGGAACAACATGAAAAAGCCATGGCTCTTACGTCCAAGCAAACTATCACTATTAATCTAGGTGATACTGAAGCAGCTAAGAAGGTGAAAATTGGGGCAAATCTCCCTAAAGATGAAGCCAAGTGCCTAACTCAGCTACTAAAGGAATATCAAGACATCTTTGCATGGACCTACACTGATATGCCTGGGTTAAACCCGTCAATTGTGAAACACTGTTTGCCTATTAATCCGAACGTGCCACCTAAGAGGCAGAGGTTACGGAGGACTAAACCCGAGCTCTCAAAGAAGATAGAAGAAGAAGTGATGAAAATTTTGAAAGTCAGATTCATTGAAGTCTTGCAATATCCTGAATGGGTAGTAAACATCGTGCCGGTGATGAAGAAGGATGGTCGGGTTCGAGTTTGTGTCGATTATCGGGATTTGAACAAGGCTAGCCCAAAAGATGACTTCCCGCTACCTCACATAGATGTCATTGTTGATAGTACTGCCGAATTTGAACTATTCTCATTTATGGATGGTTTTTCTAGGTACAATCAGATAAGGATGAAGGAGGAAGATAAGGAGAAAACTGCATTTATCACCCCATGGGAGACCTTTCATTACAAGGTTATGCCCTTCAGGCTCAAGAATGCAATGGCAACTTACCAGCGAGCCATTGTAGCATTATTCCATGATATGATGCATCAAGAGATCGAGGTCTATGTTGATGATATGATCGCAAAGACTCAACCTGGGAAAAGCCACGTCGAAACCTTGAAGAAGTTATTTGATCGACTTCGTGAGTTCAAGCTTCATCTAAACCCCACTAAATGCGTGTTTGGAGCAACATCTGGTAAATTACTTGGATTCATTGTGAATAGTAAAGGGATTGAGATCGACCCGACTAAAGCTAAAGCTATATGTGAGCTACAACCTTCATCAACAGTGAAAGAAATCCGAAGTCTTTTGGGCAAATTGAATTTTATTGCTCGATTCATTTCCCAACTTTCCGAAACTGCCAAGCCATTCTTCAAGCTCTTGAAAAAGATTGGGATGATGAGTGTCGAAAAGCATTCGACAAGTTGAAACAATACTTGATGAATCCACCAGTTCTTGTCCCGCCATCGCCAAGGCATTCTTTGATTCTCTATCACACCATTTATAGTGAGTCTTTGGGTGTGATGTTGGCACAAGAAAGTCCCGTCGACAAAAAAGAACGAGCCATTTATTACCTGAGTAAAAAATTCACCGTGTCAGAGCTGAAATATTCTGATGTGGAAAAGACTTGTGCTGCACTAGTGTGGGTGTTACATAGATTGAGACAGTACACACTGCATTACCAGACATTTCTTGTAACTGAGAACGATCCTATCAGGTACCTACTTGATCGGCCAGCTTTGGTGGGTAAGTTGGCTAAGTGGCAAATTTTGATTTCAGAATTTGATGTGCAATATATGCCACAAAAGTCGATTAAGGGTCGAGTGATCGCCGATTTATTGGCTGAGAATCCAGAAGTCTCAAATAATGATGATCGTTCCTTGGATGACCGTATCTTGAGTGTAAATGAAGATTCATGGACAATGTTCTTTGATGGAGCTGTGAACTTGTCTGGTTCTGGCACTGGGGCAGCTTGATATCCCCAGACGGACAACATCACCCAGTAGCTGTGAAATTGATATTCCTATGCACTAACAATACAGCTGAGTATGAAGCTTGCATCCTCGAGCTTCAAGCTGCGATCGAGATGGGTGTAGCCAAATTAAAAGTGTTCGGGGATTCCGCGTTAATCATACTGCAGACCGTAGGTGAATGGAAGACTAAGGATGCTAAATTGCTCCCATATCACAAGTACCTAGAAGATTTGATCAAAGAATTCGATGAAGTTTTATTCGAATACTTATTGAGGTCTCACAATCAATTTGTAGATGCACTCACAACTTTATCATCTATGTTGCAAGTCACTAATGGATTAGAAGTTGAGCCATTGAAGATAGAGGTTCTGCCAAGACCGGCTTATTGTATGGTGGCAACAGAAGAGTCTGACGGAAAACCATGGTATTACGATATCATGAACTACATCCAAAAATAGGAATTCCCCGAGGGAAGCACTCCAGCTGATAGGAAGTACATTATGAAGATGGCCTCAAAGTTCTTTGTCAGTGGTGAAAATTTGTACAAGAGATCTTATGATTCAGTCTTGTTGCGGTGTGTGGGTGCAATTGAAGCCACTCAAATTATGCAGGAGGTTCACAAAGGAGTGTGTGGCCCCCATATGAATAGACACATGATGGCTAAGAAGATCATGAGATTAGGCTATTATTGGCTCACGCTCGAATGTGACTGTATTCAGCATGTTCGAAGTTGTCATCGTTGCTAGGTCCATGGTGATAAGATAAATGTCCCTCCAACTGTGCTGCACTAGTTTTCCGAGCCATGGCCCTTTTTCAATGTGGGGGCATTGATGTGATCAGCCCAATAAACCCAAAGGCCTCCAATGGGCATAGATTCATTTTAGTGGCCATAGACTATTTTTCAAAATGGATTGAAGCTATGTCATTTGCAAGTGTCACTGCTCGCAATGTTGCGAAATTCATTAAACGTGACATAATTGCTCGCTATGGTGTCCTTGAAACAATTATCACTGACAAGGGGACAAATTTGAACAACAAGCTTGTTGATGAGTTGTTTAGCGAGTTCAAGATCAAGCATCTGAATTCGTCCCCTTATCGCCCTCAAATAAATGGGGCGTTGAAGCAGCCAATAAGAATATTAAGAAGATCTTGGCTAAGATAGCCGAGAATTATCGAGATTGGCATGACAGATTACCCTTCGCACTGATGGCGTATCGGACATCGATTCGTACTTCTACCGGGACAACTCCTTTTGCTTTGGTATATGGCATGGAGGCAGTTTTGCCTGTGGAAGTGGAGATCCCTTCCCTGAGAGTATTATCCCAAGTGGAATTATCTGAGGCAGAATGGTCGCAACAAAGACTTGAATAGTTAAACTTGATCGATGAGAAAAGACTAAAGGCTCTCTGCCATGGCCAAACATATCAATAGAGGTTAGCCAGATCCTTCAATTGGAAGGTACGACCGAGACATTTTGAGGTAAATTATCTTGTTCTAAAGAAGTTGTTACCAATTTTTCCGGATCTTGGGGGCAAGTTTGCTCCAAATTACAGCGGCCCATATGTGGCGAAGAAGGTACTTCCTAGAGGCGCCTTGATATTGGCTGAAATGGATGGTCGTGAGTTTTCCACTCCAGTTAATTCAAATGCTGTCAAGAAGTATTACCCATAATAGAATTTGCGATGTCATGTTTTGAATTGCAAACATTTTATAATGAATAAATTGCCTCATTGAGTTACAAATTCAATTGTACACATTAGTTGCAAATATTGCATGTTTTCCTTGATGAATCGTGTGAGATAAATTGAATGTGTGAAATGGGATACTTTGGAATGATGAAAGGCAAACCTTATTCCATACACTAACCCCCAGTGAGTTGTGTGGAAAAATTCCATGCCTATGAGGAAAAGGGTGATCTCGCAAAGGATACATCAACTGAGGTGATGAGAGGCAGTTTCTTCTGCTACCCAAAACACTACAAGTATATCCATTGTTCAGCCCTTTGAGCCCACACACATGAAAAACTTTTTAAATTATCCCGGTCAAGGATCGTCCTATACTAGGACAAGATTTGAAATGAATGATAGGAATTTTTTTACTCGTACTTGCATCAATCTTCGAGTATTGCTTTTACGGTGTAACTTGTATGATAATTTAAAGTTCCTAATGACGACGAATAGCAGTTCTTTCTCTATCTTATACACTTTATCCATTGCATAGCCCCATTAAGCCTATGAATTCATTTCACATTAAACTCAGTTGGTGATCATCCCCCACACTGGTGCAAGAAAAGAAAAATCAAACCACTCAAGTAGCATGATTTACAATGCTAATAAAAATGGAGACTTTGTCCAAAAAAAAAAAAAAAGAGTGCAAAAAATGGGGCATGAAAAAGCAGTGTGCCTGGTAAAAGCAAGGCCAATGCCCAAAGAAAAAAATCAAATACTTGATGAAGTAAGTCGTATCTCCAACAAGGTGGTACCCAACAAAAACTCAAATGTTGAGATGTTACAATCAGTGGAGTTGTGATGTGAAGAAAATCTTCAACGATGGGGAGGAAAATTGTTAGAAATGTCAAGATGATCACCAACTTTGACCCCATAAACATTTTTTGAGCCAAATGATCCTTTCGTTTCTCAATCCAACCTACGTTACGTCCCTTACAAAGTCTTTCGGATTAGGGCACTTGAATTCACATAAAAGTTCATATGTTTGGAAGCATCACTTGAAGAAGTGCAAGTAAGATAATTTCTGCTTCATTTCTCATGTTTCTTGGCTTGTAAACCCCAAGATAATTGCGAAATATCACTTATTTTTTCAAAAGCCTCGACTCAAAGAGTCTCATTTGTTAAACCATTGACCAAACCTATATTACGGTCCTTGTTAAAGACCTCTTAGATTGGTAAGGTCGTACCACTTGCGAGATTGCTCGAACCCTTATTTGGCATGATGATGAAAAGATATAGTGATTGTCAAAAATTCTGCATCAAAAGTTAGGATAAAACAACCCATTTTAATGAGGATGAGTGAAAAGTCATTTCAGACCAAGAAGTCCCCCATTTGGCACATCCATGACACTCATGTGTTCAGATTGGAACATTCTTTGTGAAATCTTTCCCAATGGAAATTAGGTGATGCAGGCTTGATATAAATCATAGCGCATGAACCTCCCTTAAATTAGTGCATGTTTGTGATCACAAATGCATATTGCTTCTCCTATGACCATGTTTTGCAGAAGACATTTTCCCAGGAACAGAGATGATACCAGGTAAGTATATCTTTATCCATACCTTAAATACTTGTCATTGTGCAGGTATTCTCTTTCAAGTGCATCGACACTTGACTCGGTCAAGCTGTCTAATTATATCGACCTGGCCTGCTTTCATAGCCTAGAGTCCTTTACATTGACACTTGATCGAGTTGTCTCCCAAAGATTTTTCTCTAGATTCAGTCTGATTAAGGCGACCGAAGAAAGGTTCGGGTCCTAGCCGAGCAAAACCTCAATTTAGGCGACCGTAGAAAGGTACGGGTCCTAGACAACCTTACTACTCTAACAGGCGACCGTAGAAAAGTATGGATCCTGGAAAAGCAATTACCCTAGTTCAAGTGACCATAGAAAAGTACGGGTCCTGAAAAATGATTCCTTATTCAGGCGACCGTAGATAGGTAACGGTCTTGGAAAGTGAATCCCCGTTTAGGCGACCGTAGAAAGATACGGGTCCTAAACAACATTTATTGCTCTAACAGGTGACCGTAGAAAGGTACGGGTCTTGGAAAAGCAATTTCCCCATTCAGGCGACCGTAGAAAGATACAAATCATGGAAAATCAATTTTCTTTTGTAAAGGCGACTGTAGAAAGGTACGAGTCCTAGACACAACCAAACGCTGCCCTACTAGGCGACCGTAGAAAGGTATGGGTCCTAGGAAAGTAGTCTCCTCGTTACTATTTTAGGTGACCGTAGAAAGGTACGGGTCCTGAACATGTAACACCAACTATCTTGAATCACTCTACCATTCTTGAAGGTAAGTCACTTCAGGTAAGTTCCTTTATCATCTGCATTAGCATTTCCATGCATCAGATACATTGCATTTTAAAATGGGATTCATTTTCTCAAAAAAAAAAAAATCATTCAGTGCATGCACATAGTCAAAATTTAGGTCTCAATTTGTCTTTGAACGTAACCTCTGCGAGCTCACCTTTAAAGAGGGGTAGCTGTTGACACATAAATTTTAATTATTTTTATTTTTATTTGTTTATAATAATATTTAACTTATCTTTTAAAAGTTGTTAAAAATATTTTGTTATGGAAGGAGATTTTGAAAGATTTTAGAGTTTTGATAATGAAGCCTTATCAAAAGATAATCTTCAATGGTTGAGTGAGTCAGTTTGGAAAATTTTAACAAATGATTTTAGATTTTGGAGCCACTTTCTGGTTGAGCACATCTCGTCTTTTTGAAGGATGATCTTTAGCAATTGGGTTGTTATATACAAATCTTGAAGGGGGAGAATAAGCGGGGGTCTTTTTTCTATAAATAATGAGTGTAGGCTTCGGAAACGAGGAGGGTTTTTTCTGAGGGGTTTCTCTTCGTCGAAGGAAAAAAGAAGAAGAGGAAAGTCAAAAGGAGAAAAGAGAGAGGAAAAGTGATGATAGCAGCAGAGGGAGAGAGAACCGTGCGTGGAGAAGGGGAAAAGTAAAAAGCAAAAGGAGGAACAGTGTGGGGACAGGGACTGTTCACTGTCTCCTTCCCTTCACTGTTCACGATCGTGCATTACCGGCCGGAGGTCCACACCGCCAGGCAACTTGGAGCCTCACGCCGCACCACTGTGCCCACACCGCCGCCACTTTGCTATGGCCCTCCCTCGATGAGTCTTCACCATTGTTCCGCCAGTCTTGCCACGACATCCGGCCCCGCCGTCGACGCATGCAGCTGCTCCTTTGCTGGTCCGTCTCCCTTGCGCGACCCACGGCCGAGATCTGTCGTCTTGCCCCACCGGACCTCCGTTTGCGAACACCCTAGCAGATGACCCAACGACCGCTCCAGTGACACCGCGACAACCTGCTGCTCTACCGTGCCGCGAACCGAAGTCTTCTACCTGAGCCGACTGACTCACTACAGCCCTACCGTGCATCACTTCCGATCCGACGCTGTTTTGCCTGAGTCCGATTGACCCAAGCCACATCCGCCCGACGCCGGTGTCTAGCGCCCGGCTAGCAACTCGCGTTCGACGACCGTGCTCCCGCCTCCGCCGACACCGCGCCTCTACCTACCAGTCTGCTCACCACCGATCACCCAGCGCGAGCTCCGACCGCAACGCCCTCCGACGATTGGGATTCTCTGCCCAGTGACCAGCTGCACGAGCAAGCCCACTTGTGGGAATAAGAAAAAAAAAGAGAAAAAGGATTAGGTAGTCCTTTTATTTATTTATTTATTTATTTTTATTTTTATTTTCTTCTATAGCTTGTTTTTAGTAGAATTTTTCCTTAAATATGTGACTGATATTCCAACATGAAATAGTCCCTCAAGTTAAGGATTGACAGTCCGATTTTCGCGCCCGAAATCCAACTCGCAATCCCTTATAAAAATCGACAATCTAATCTCAAGCCGGAGATTCGATTCATGATTTAATTTAAAATTGGCCAACCCGATCTCATGCGCGAGATATGATTCGTCAATTTTCGGATATCAATCTCATCTTGTTTGATTTGCTTGTCGTCAAGTTGGTTGAGTCAATCGAAATTTTTAGAAGAAAAATCCAAAAAATATTTGAGTTAGAATTAGATTTGCTTTAGAATATTTCCTGTTTAGGGTTAACATTGCAATCTTATTTCGAATTTTAAATAAGAAAAAAATCTGAATTAGGATTAGGTTTGTTTTTTTTATCTTGCATATTTAGGATTGCAATTTTATTTCGAATTTTTAAATAAAAAATCCAAGAAGGAAGTGCATTCATTTAGGTTGTTAGTTTTTTATTTGAATTGCATGTTAATTATGTATTAGTTTAATTTCGAAATTAATATAAAAACACAAAAAAAAATCATCATGCATACGTCATGTAGAATTAGGGCATTCTTGGCATGTCATGATGTATTAGGATAAAATCGCATATTAAGTTCAGATTGATTTTTGCATATTAGGTTAGAGCTTGCTAGGTTAAGATAGTATCTTAGTTTAAATTAGGATTTAGTCTGACCCAATCCCTAATATAAGCTAGACAGAATTTTAATCTAGATAGTTATGTTTTGCACTTCATAAAAAAAAAAAAATTGTCTTAGGATAAATTAGTTGCAATTTCCAGGATAGATTGCATTTTTTTTAGAATAGAAAAATCATGTGCACGTCATACAGAATTAGGTCCATGAAATGCACATCATTTAGTGATTATTGTTAGTTCATTTCTAATTAGAAATTGTCCGTGTTTAGATTAGGTCATTTAATAAATGCCCGTGACATATAGCTCGCATATTAAATTGTATGCCGCATGTCATTTCAATTGAAATAATTTTGTACGTCATTGCATTGCATTGCACGTCATTAGAATTAAGTCATTTGGGTTAATTGAAATTGCATATTTAATTATTACATTTCTTTAGACCGCATGCTTATTTATGTCATATAGTTTATGACATATTGTCATGCCATATAATTTCATATTAGAATTAGAAGCATTGCATTGCATTGCATATGGACTATATTCTCATTAAAAAAAAAAGAGAAAACAAAAATTGAGTAATTGCTTGTTAATTAGAAACCATATCTAAGGTTGATGTAGATTTTAATTTAACACTGCAGATGCTTTCGTTAGTTCTAGGTATGTTTTGCATTATTTAATTGCTTTCTTGAGTGTTAAATTGGTGATATACGCACATGTATGATCACCTCACATGTTAGGAAGTTAAATTAAAATCAATTCAATTGCCAAACATTTTTTTTTTAAAATTAAAAAAAAAATGGTACCGAAAGGGCATTAGAAAATTCTAGTGTAACAAAGTCCCCATACCCTTAGTCTCTGGTTCGTAGGAGTAAAATAAATCTCCATTTATTTTACTTAGGTGTCTAATCGACCTACCGTAAACCGATTAGTGGTGACTCCTAATTAATGATCTTTTGCATGTTTAAAAATTTAAGTTGCGATTTGGTATGAGCTTGGGAGAGCCCAAGCTAAGCTTAAAGATTTAGTAATCCATTGGTCAAATGCTAGGTGGTTCACACCTGAAAAATTGGGTCGCAACAAGGACTATATTTTTCATATTGAGATTTATAACCAAGCTTTTATACAAAACACAAATCAGAGTACTTCACAACTTTTTATTCTATCTCTATACACATCAAAATGGAGATCTCAAAAGAAAATAGAATCTCAGTCCATCCAGGCCATACTCAAGACCCCTCTCGGTATTATCTTCTTCTTCCAAAAATCCTTCCCCTCAGGCTTCACCTCCGAATTCTCCTTCCTAGACTCCTCCTCCTTAGCTCCTCATCGGGGTCCTGAAATGATTTCCCTAAACCGGTATGAGAGTACGTCTCAGCGAGTTCTATCCCACTAAGGCTCGATTAGTAAACCATTATACTATAGGTTGCCTAAACACCCTTGGCTTCAGATCCCACCTGCAAGTCAGTACAATTCACAATAGGCACCCATTTACTCCAAACAAATCGAACTAGTCGATTACATGTCACACAAATCATTCTCCACTGAGGAGTATCTAAAAGTTAGGTCACGTGCATTCTCCAGGACGACATTCCAAGTCTCCGAGCCACGTGCCTCGAACTTTGGGCCCACGTGCATTTTCTAAGGCGACCTCTTCGCCAAGGTGGTACATCAAGTCACCGAGCCACGTGCCCTTTTAGATGCTATTTCCGAATACTGGACCCACGTGCATTCTCTAAGGCACTTAATCGCCAAGGTGACGCATCAGATCACCGAGCCACGTTTCCTTTTTACGATGCCCGGGCCCACGTGCCTTCTCTTAGGTGCTAACTCACCAAAGTGATGCATCAATTCACCGAGCCACGTGCCCTTTTAGATGCCAAACTCTGTCACCGAGCCACATGTATTCTCTAGGAAGACCTACCGAGTCTCCGAGCCATGTGCATTCTCTTAGGCGACCTCTTCACCAAGATGACATATTCAACTACTGAATTCATGTGCATTCTCCAGGTGATATTCCAATTTACTGAGCCCACGTATTTTCTTTCGGGTGACAAACTAATACCCAACGATTTATCAATCAAATAATTAACAATCAACTCAATATGAATAACTTCTAAAATTCATAATTAAATCAATTCCGTACAAATTAAAGCTCAATTAAATAAACAGACTGTGCCACAATGATCAGCACAAGATTTTGGTCCTTGGCCATCTCAATCTTAATTTCTGAAATTAATTAATTAATTTCGAAAATTAATTAATTAATATTAAAAATTCAATTTAGCACAAAATAAAGCCCAATTAAACAAACGGACTTTACCACGATCACCAACATAAAATTCTGGTCCCAGGCCATCCCAGTTGAATTTCCGGAAAAATGAATAATTATTTAATTTAATTCTGAAAATTAATATTTAAATACCAAAAATTTCACTTAGGCCCGAAAAGCCTAATTGAAGCCCAATTAGGGTCGGGAAAAATCCCTGGCTACCCTCAATAAATAGTAGACCATGTCTACTTGCTAAATACACATTCAATTTGTCTAATTCGCATCACAATTGACTAATAAACACTAATCCATACTAATCTAACCACCTAAACCTAATTAATTAAAACTAAACCACCCTTAAGCATAATTAGCCAACTAATCAGGGATTACTGAGATTACTCACCGGAATCGTGTGCAAATTGAATCAATCTGATGGGGGCGACGCGAGGAACAACAAACTCCAAAGCGGGCTTCAGGTTCGAGGCTCGGAAACGGCCCAAAACGACCCAAGAACCAGTTGGATACCCACTTTGTGGGTTGCGGGTTCGGCTGCAAAAAAGAGAGAAAGAGAGAGGGTTGGGGGTGGTAAGGGATTGGGAGAGTGGGCGGAGCTCCGGTGAGGCCGGACGGTGGCCGGAGGGGGTTGGGCCATGGCCTGAGCTAGCCGTACAAGGCTAGGAAGAGGTGGAAGTCGCGCGGGGAGGGATGGCGTGAGCGACGAAGCGGGGTGGAGCGCGGACGGCGGAACGGCGATGAGTGGTGGGCTCGCTGGCAGCGGGACGGGGGCGACGGTGGCTGGCTCTGTCTTCGAGCGCCCGCGGCTTCCGCTCGAGCTTTTGTTTTCTATCTTCGGTCTCCATTCGCTGGGTGACGAGCGAACGGGGAAGGAGAGAGAGAGAGAGTCGAGAGGGAGAGAGAGAGAGAGAGAGAGAGAGAGAAGATAAGGATTGACCGGTCAAAAGAAAAGAGAGAGAGAGAAGAGTGAGTCGGTGGGGGTGGGGGGCTGTCCGCACGTAGGGGGAGGGAGAGGAGAGAGAAAAGAGAGAGAAAAAGAGAGAAAAGAGAGAAGAGAGAGAGAAAGAAAAGGGAAAAGAAAATAATATTTTAAATAAGAAAACACAATTTTCCTATTACCTCTATTATTTTTCTTTTCTCATTCCCTTTTAATTTCTTTTGGTCTTCAATTTTTCCTCCGATAATTTCTTTATTGAAATTTCAGACTCATTAATAATTTGACGGATGATGAGACAGGATCCTAAAAATGAATTGTGACACGCCTGAATATTCGATTCCCGGAATCAAATTAAATTTCATGGTTAGAATCAATCAAACGTGATTTTAGTCCGATCCAACTAATTGAGTAGCTTTTAGGGATTTTACTGCAAATACATCCCTTAACGGCTTCACCCAATATGTTAGTTAACTCGTGAGTGATCAGCTCAGAGAAAAAAGACCATAAGCACGTCGACGAAATGCCCATTTCACTTTATCGAAAACATCGTCGAATTTCACAATAACTGCTTCATGCTTGGTACCCAACTAATTTTTTATGGCGGAACTCTATTGATATATTATGGTGGACACTTCATATATCTTCAAGATAATAGCTAACGCCCTTCAAAATGGATGTACTCTCTCTCTCTCTCACACCCTTCAAAATGGAAGTATGCCCTTCAATTTAGACATGTACAATTCAACTTCAGAGAAATTAAGAAATTTCAGTTATTTACGTTTAGTGATTTCATATGAAAATGCGTATTGTGAATTTTCAAAGGATTTTGACAAAAATCTCACAACATTGAGGGTGTTGTCTCATATGGCTTTTCGGACCCTTATTTCAACTTTTGTTTCACTCATTGTTTCCCCTTTAATATTTTATAAATCAAAAAGAAAAGTTTCTCAGATTTCATGAGAACATCACATATGATTGGCTGCATAGTCCTCCGCCTTCACTAGAGATTAAGTCAACAGAGTAGCAAGATTTGGAAAACCAACAAATTCGAAATCAAAAGAAGAAGTTGACGTGCTCAGAAGTTATGAAGCTCAACTTTTCATGACTCCGAGAAATTAAGCCCTCACACGACAGCCACGCCTGTTGAAAATTTTTCTTTTACACTATAGTGATGGCAAAGGCTGCAAAGAAAATTTAAATGAATCAAATTGATTCATAATCTTATAAAGATTATAAAAGCCCTGAACCATCCATTTGATCACGTAGTACAAATCACAACAAAATGGTAAATACTTCTCACGGATGGACTTTTACCTTTTTTCCTCAATCCAAAGAAATTGTCTAGATTTACTGAAGGACGACGGTCAATTTTTCACCGGGGTCCTTAATTTATTAGACACTCTAGATTGTTGTGTATATAGTACCAATGCAAAAAAGGGATAATTGAACTACGTAGGTTCAGAGAGGGAGAGAGAGAGAGAGAGATGCCCTATGTCCGAGAGAGAACCACTGCCACAAAAGCACTATGTTGCTGTGTTTTCTTTTATCGCATTTTGAAGCAATTTTAGCTGCGCCTCGAACATACAGCTACAGATCGCTAGCATAAGAAGGTTCCACTGCACATGAAAGAGGTCCTTTCATCCCCATAAAATCTTTTCTAGCCTCATATCTTGAAGATGCTGGAATTATAGTAATTCTTTAATGAGCTTTCTTCAACAACGGGCACAAGTAGTTGTTTTGTTCTTTTTTTGCTGGACCTAAGACATTTGTGAAAAACACGAATAGTTAGAATATGGGCTCGACAATGATCACTGTACCTCTAGAGATAACACTTGATGATAAAGACCGCAAAATGATGTTTGGAGATCTCAATTGTGTGTTATGATGACCATCCTCCTTAAAATATAATGATTGCAGCAAAGAGGACTAAGCATAATGGGCGGAAACCAGCACAAGACATCATATTAGTGATGACTTGAACATTGCCCAATTAAATCTTCAATAATTTGGACTGGAAGGATTTAGAGGAAGCTTAGATCACAAAAAGTGAGAAAATTAATGAACAGAGGGGCTCATAATTAATCTGTAAAGCATAGCAAAACATAGAGAAGATGTTACGTGATCACACTAAAAGCTTATATCATAAAATAGAATGAGCAAGACGCGATCAACCACATCTTCCATCACTCGAAAAAAAAAAAATGTAGAGACGTGAACAGAGGAGCTCCATTCACTTCATTGCAAAACACATTAGTTGTGAAATTCATTGACACAAACTTAGTGCTGTGTGGCCAAAGCATCTAATGAACAATAGAACAAATAATGAATGGCTATAAACGCAAAGGCAGAGTTCACGAGTCACCATCGTTGCAACAACTCAGTAAAACTTGAGAAGTTCGATTATGAAAATAGAAGTGCATTGAGGGCCAAAAATATAGTGTAAGGTAATCAACAAATGGTATTAGGTAATCTCAAAAACCCATGGATCAACAGAGACAATTTCCAAGCATTTCACCGTCCCTTAGCTACTCTCTAGTGCTAGTACGGGCAACATTTCAACTTATCTTTAATATAAAAGATACTGTAAATTAGACAAGGAAAACATAGCTCAACAATGACTATCTGAGTATCTGGACACATGGAAAGAAAGAGGAATGCCCATCAATGACTAATAAGAGCAATCGTAGGTATATGTCACGGTCCGTGAATCCTCCCGTACTCGTGACACTTGTGAGTGGTGCTTAGGGTTATCGAGTGAAGAGTGAGGAGGCAGAAGGGACAAACACAACTGGTCCGTGGGAGTGGCGCCAGGATGGTTGGTACTAGAAGTTCTAGGATATAAGTATTATATTACTTAGGAGCTCTGAAGGCAAGGTTGGCCTCCTGTGCACAAATTGGTCATAAGCTTATGTTGCTCTCCTAACGAGGCCATGGTAGATCGAAACCAGTTGTTATGCCTAAAGAGAATTGTCGTCTCACTCGATGGACTAAACACCCGAGCGAAGCTGGGCGTAGTGGGATCTTGTACGAAGAAGCATTCACCATATTGTTCGTGGAACAACTATAGAAGAAAGGATGGCCTGGCGAATTCCACTCACCAAGCACCGTATGAGTCGTTCCAAGGCCAAGGAATCTCTCAGCCTGTGACAAGTGGTATCATAGCAGGAATCCCTCCAGTAAGTGAGCGAGTTGGAGAATCGGACTCCACACTCTAGTGTGGGTCAAATAGATAAGTCCTAGTGGAACCGGTCCTAGTGGGTGGAGAGGAATCTGCCGGGGCCAAAAGATGCCCAAACGTAGTGGGGCTCTCAACTCCTAGGATGACAATGGGTACTGGGACGAGTCGATTTGTCGCCGAGTGGATAGCAAGTCTGAGAAGAACTGAATCCTCACTAAATGGGGATAACGTTCCTTAATCAATCGGTGAATACGAAGAAGAGGTTTATTGTCACGTTTTCAACAAGGAAAGAACCTCCATTTGGTTTGCTAGGGTCAAGATGCTGGTTAGGCTAAAATGGTGCTGCCAAAAGATGTGGTTGGCAAAAAATGCCACACTTGCCAAAGAAACCGCAGGTGACTGAGAAAGGCCGAGCGGCTGAGATCAAAAGAGGCTACCGATAGAGCAAAACCTATTTTGTTGGGTGAGCGTGACCATTCGATGTGAAATCTCAAAAGTGGCACATCAATGGTTAAGGGACGCAAGGAAGCAACAGAGCAGATCGCAACGAGGGCATTGCGAATTGAGTGGGGTAGAATGTCATGGTCTGTGAATCCTCCCGTACTCGTGACACTTGTAAGTAGCGCTTGGGATTATCGAGTGAAGAGTGAGGAGGCAGAAGGGACGAACACAAGTAGTCTGTGGAAGTGGCGTTAGGACGATTGGTGCTAGAAGTTCAAGGATAGAAGGATTATATCACTTATGAGCTCTAAAAGCAGAGTTGTTCTCTCGTGCACAAACTGGTCGGGAGCTAATACCGCTCTCTTGACGAGGCCATCGCAGGCCAAAACCAATTGTTGTGCCTAAAGGAAACTGCTGTCTCACTCGATGGACTAAACGCCCGAGTGAAGCTGGGCGTGGTGGGATCTCGTACAAAGAAGCATTCACCGTATGGTTCGTGGAACAGCTATAGAAGAAAGGCTGGCCTGGCGAATTCCGCTCGCCAGGCGCTGCATGAGTCATTCTAAGGCCAAGGAATCTCTCGGTCCATGACATATACTTCAAAGTGAACAAAGAGGACGAGGTATAATGCAAGAAAAGTAAACCCAAAACATTATTTAGTGACATGAACCATGCTACATTTGCATTCCACTTTCAAGCTCCATTGAACTAATCTTGAGACCAAACTCATGTTTCAAGTCTATCCCCCAATATGCCCTTTAAATCCACAACACGCAAAAAGCAATCCACAACACATGCAAAGGCAGAACATGCTTGAAGCGCTTATAGAGATAAACTCCACACTTTATAATCAAAGTTCAATGAGGCGTTCAAACTTTGTTTCTACCCTAGCCTAGACCAGAAAAAAAAAAAAAAAAAAAAAAAAAAAAAAAAAAAAAAAAACCTCTTTTTTTTTTTTTTTTTTTTTCAGAAGATTCTTGCACTAACATGACCATTATAGTGTGCCCGTCAATATCGAGAGGATTTTCAGCTCATTATTGGGTGTGAACTAGATTGCAACTCGTGGTCTATCTGGCTCAACTAATCATGTGCATAAATAATTTATTATTATAAAACAATAACTTCAATTTATATTAAACTATCTTACAAATTAAATCTACCACCAAAAAAAAAAAATGTGCAGTTTGTGTGACTTCATGTGCCCTTGTTAAGTAGGATAATATAATATAATATAATATAATATATGTCTGATTTCTTATTTTACTTCCCTTTATCACCTTGATGTTCTTTGCAAACATATGCCAAATATAAGGTCAATAATTGCTACTTACGAGGTTATTTAATTATAGAGTCGTCTATAGAACGTTATATATGATTCTAAGAAGGTAGGTCCTCCATTCATTTCTAGGAAACGCAACCTTGGACGTGTGGGGTTGCACATATCTAATCAAGCTAAAAAAGAAAAAAATAAAAAATTTATCTTAATGGCAGCATTTTTGCCTTTATGTTCTTCAAAGGAACCTAAAAAATTGAATTTGTTGAAAATTTTGGGGCACTTCATTTAAAAGTAATCTTCGGTCTTCGGTAAGTAGTTAACACCGAAACACGCGAAGAAAAAATAGTAATATATATATAATCGTACATATATAGTCCACTTTGGCTAGCTACGCGTCTACTTAAAATAAAAGAAAAGTTATTGCTAAAGGAGTTGGTATGTTGTCGACCCAAAAAAAAAAAAAAAAAAAAAAAGTCGACATGTCAGACAATTACAATTAATAAAGATTCTACAGAAGATAGAAGACATTCATGATGGTCCAAAACAACAACGCCTTAAATAAACGTTCCTCGATTAAACATCCATCACCTATTACAATAATTTCCCATTAAGCTAAAGTAACATATAATAATGGGACAAGCCTCCATAGAGAATTTTATGTGCTTGACCCAGAAGGCAGGTCTAATAGTTGTTTAGTAGATTAGTTGTTTTTCTTAGATAGATTAGTTGGCCTGCTGAAGACACACCGAATCGAAAAACAGATGGTTTGATAGTTGCACATTCGCTTAGTGATTGGTTTTTAATTTTATTTATTTATTTTAGGAAAAGCAAAGGCACCTTCCAACCCAATTTCTATGAAGTTGTCTGGCATTTTTTAGAAACTTCATGCCTCCCTTCAACTTCTTCTTTTTTTCGACTATTGCTTTGCTTCCATAAAAAATGTACATGCGAGGTTTCCTTGCTGTTTTTTTTAACCCTTCTCAACTGCATTATTGTCCTTCTCAGGTTCGCATTGAACTACTTTGCCTAAGAACGGTTGACACATCAAGCAAGCTACTCTATACATGAAAATTATATGGGTAATTTCTAAAATATGTGTTATAATAGGCATATATGTAATGCATTTACCCCTATTTTTTTTTTTTTTTTTGAAATCATATTTTTGAGATAAATGTGTCACATAAATATAAGTCGAGTTTTTTTGTGTCCTAAAAATAAATTTTGGGTAAATATATAACACTGTACAAGTTTGCAATAAATCTATCGCAACAAAAATTAGAGTAAACATATGACAGTGAGTATAATTTAGGATTTTTTTTTTTGGCTTTTACCCTAAAGTATAATCACTCCAAATTGAAAATCCTTTTAATCCCTAACATAAACACCGAAGGGCCCATGGGCTTAGAGACGAGTCTGATATTCACTGTATATATCAGCTTGAAGTCACGCCCAGATCACTAGGAAGACCTAAAAATCTTTGAGCTCCCTTTCCTCGCCCAACCAGCGACGGACGCTTCTTTGAGGGCTAGTTTTTCCGTGTGCAGAGCAGAGGAGGCCACGACCTTCTTTGCAAACCCAAGGATCAACGTCCCCCACTCGTCCCGAGCGACTCCGGCAACCGACCCCTCCGACAAATCGGCTAGCCAGCACCAGGAGCCATTGATTTTCATCTTCACGAAGTCCTTTCCCGGCAGTAGTGACCACGAACACGGTACGATTCTCTTCTGACTTAGGGCCCGTTTGGTTCGGCTTTTGGGGAATGCATTTACAAAAATGCAAATACCTTTGGGTAAAGGGGTTTTCCGAAATGCAAATGTCGTTTGGTAAAATTTGCATTGAAAAACAACTTTGACCAAAATACCGTTTGGTAAAATTTACATTTGTAATTAACTTTTATTAAATTAAAAAAGCAAAAATATGTTTACATTTTTTATATAAACATATTTTTATATAAAAATATAAACATATAAACATAAAATATATTTATTAAACATAAAAAATATAAAAAAATAGATATGTTTATATTTATCAATATATATATATATATATATATATATATATATATTAAACATAAAATATATTTATATAGAAAATGGATATGTTTATATCTATATAAAATATATATAAACATAAAATATAAAAAAAATCGATATGTTTATATATTTATATAAAATATAAAATATATTTTTATATAAAAATATAAACATATTCATTTTTATATAAATATATTTATTTTTATATTTATTTTTATTCAGGCGATCGATTGGCTTCTCCACCAAAGAGATGAATAATACCGGAAGTTGCATTCCGAAGATGCAACTTGCCAAAGGACCTCAAGAGCTGCATTGAGCTAAAGACCCTTAGAGCCACTTGGAGATGCAATTGCATCTCGCCAAAGTCGCGCAAAAAAAAATGAACCAAACAACTTTGCATTTGGCCAAGGGACTTTAGAGCCCAAATGAGCATTCCAAATGCTGAACCAAACAGGGCCTTATTCTGGATTTTCCCTGAAGTGTTCGGTTTGATGAAATCCTTTGCTCAGAATGACTAAAATACCCATTTGTATTTTGTGGCGTTCCTTCCCGTGTGATTAGACCAAAACTCCCCGATCAGCTTCTTAACAAGAATAGACAAGTGGATTTATGAGAAGATTGCAGTATAATCTCAACTTTTCCAAAAATTTGACTTACGAATGATATGCATCATTGGGAGTTTGAATATAATGCGGTCATTTACATACTTGCTTCTTTTATGTTATTCTGTGACTGAATTTATATTATAGTCTGCGATTTGACGCTTTTCTCTAATCATTGGTAATCTCATTCATGATATATTTACGCGATATGTTTGTGGTTGAGACCTTCAATCAGCCAAGGGCGAAGGCCTATCTTGTTCACCCACAAGGGAGAGAGGGAGAGAGCTACTAAACCTAAAGTTTAAAATGGGGAGCTCAGAGGCAGGAACATTGTCAGGAAGCGAGTATCAAGTGTTCCTGAGCTTCAGAGGACCCGACACTCGCGATGGATTTATCGACTTCCTCTACCATAGCTTGACCGATGCTGGCATCTGCATCTTTGGAGATGATGAAGAGCTCCGTGTTGGTGAAAGAATCGATGGAGCACTCCAAAGAGCGATTGACAACTCTAGGATCTACATCTCCATCTTCTCTCGAACCTATGCTTCGAGCCACTGGTGCCTTTGTGAGCTCTCGCAGATTTTGGATAACACCTCTAAGTTGAATGGGAATAAAGAGATCCTACCTATTTTCTTTGACGTGAAACCTGATGATGCTAAGCTGAAAACCCCATTGTATTGGGATGCTATTCTCAATTTGGAGTGTGAGGAGAAGTTGAGCACTGAACAAGTAGATTCCTGGAGAGAGGCGTTGAAGGAGGTTGATGCAATAAAGGGGTGGGAAGCCAAGAAATACAATGGGTGAGCTAGCTGCATTCTAAGATCCTCATTTTCCCTAGTTTCTTTTTCCTAGTTGCAAAGACTAAGTAAATAATTCATAGAACAAAGGAATAAAAATCATGCTACAGCTATTAAAATTGTTAGTGTTCTTGATTTCACTAGAAGCGCTATCATATGTCTAATTTTAATGAAAAACAAAAAATTGAAAAAAAAAAGTTCATTTTTTTCCTTTCGTTGATGGTCTATATAAATTTTGTTTCATTGTTCACCTTGTCATTTAGTAAGCAACTCTTAGTAAAATTTTAATGCTTCTAGAACTGCTACTCCAGACTTAATAACATTGGTATATCACCACAATTGAGGTGGGACTTCCACTAGTGATACTAAATGGTATGCTTGTGTAAAAATATTTGAAAACACTGGACAAAAAGGCATTTTATATAATAGGTGACAAAGTGGAATAATTGAGTACCATGCACGTTCCTGACTAATAATTTGCTCTTTCAATTAATGCATCAGACATTTCTCCTCCTGAACATATAATGTACCGCTTCTAAGGTTGTCCCATGAATATAACTGATAAAATGCTAATTCGCAATGCATGTATAGTTGTACATTTATCTTGCACAAACAAGATTAATATAATTCAAAGATTGCTAATCACATGTTGGGATCAAGTCAATTTTTGGGTGTCGTGACACAATGCCACACGTGCCACTTAGCAATGTGCATGAAAAGCACATTTGAAAGTAATGTAGATTCATATTTTTTTATGGGTACATAGAATTAGCTAGGAAAATCAAAACCAAAATCCTTTTGGGTCAATTCCATCTATCTCATCAAATGTTTGTGTTATGCATGCTTGGTGTTTATTGAAACTTAACAAGATCAAGTAAAAGTAAGGTTTGCACAACAAATCAAATGACACATGTTAAGTTATCAAAAGCGATAACTAAGAAAACCTTACATTCGATATGAAATTTGAGAAGACACGTGTTGATTGTTGATGTCCCATTAGTTATCGAATTATTGTGCAGTCAAGTAGATGCAATTGAATAACATCAACTCCTAGGAAACAAACAAAAAAAAATGAGATTTTGTGGAAGTATGATGGAATTGTATCACGAATGAAATTTAATTACTAAATTTTTTTTTCCTTGCTATTTTCCCCTATTGAAATGGTTTTCATTCACGACAGCCAAGGCAAACTAATCAAGTTGGTCGTTGAGGAGGTTGTGAAGAAGTTGAAGATAAAGCAAAAGTTAGTGACTGAACATTTACTTGGAATCGATGACCGAGTGGTGGAAGTAACAAATATGTTAGACTTTGGAGGTAAGGAGCTCATTCAAATTCATGGCATGGGGGGTATCGGTAAAACGACTCTCGCCAAGGTCTTGTTCAATCAACTTTCTATGCACTTTGGAAAGTATTGCTGCTTTCTTGAACATGTTCGAGAAAAGTCATCAAGAACTGATGTGGCATCCCAAATTTAATGACAAGCCATAAGGTGAGTTGAAATTCCTAATTAGGTGATAGAATTTCTTTTGGCTTATGCCTTAGCTAATTTATCTTTTAATTTGATGATTTGTGTATTTAAATTTATAGATTAATAATTGGCCATGAGATTATAAATTTAAATCTTAATAAACAAAGTGTCCCAAGACTTTGGCCAAGATGAAATTTGAATTTAGAAATATTTATAAAAAGGAATTCAAAAAAAAAAAAGGAAAAAGAGGGATAATTTTGAAATGGGCCTTGGACCCATTGGCCTAGAGCTTGGTGGGCCAAGCTTGTCGGCCCATTAGAGCCCAAGAGGAGAGAATTCGACCAGCCCAAGGGAGTGGCCGGATGGGCCTAAGCCCAAGCCCATTCAAATTCAAAAATAAAAATTACATGTGTCACAAAGGAGAGCATGCATTGGTTGGACATTAGGTGAATCAATCATTACTAATCATGGGCTTTAGGGGATATAAAAAGAGAGAGAGAAGAGGAGTGGCCGGTTCTTCTTGATCATTTGGCCGAGAAAGGGTGAGAGAGAGAGAGGGTGTTCGAGAGAAAGGGAGGAGAGACCGAGAGGTAGAGAGAGGAGGTGGAGCCGAGAGGGAGGTGCCGCCGTGTGCTCGCCGTTCGACCGCCTTGTCCGACCACCGTACGCCGTCGTTCATCGCCATTTGCTCATCTTAGAGGCAAGTGGAGTCCGTAACTTCTCTTGCATGTTTGTTGTGGTGTTTGCATGTTAGATTTTAGGTGTGATTTGTGCGAAAAACCGAGGTAAGAGTCGGTTTGTTGAAGTCAGTAGCTTGTTCGAGTTTGCATGTGTGTTTGGGGTTCGATTTTGGCTTTGGTGTCTTCATGAAAGTTGAAGCTAACGTCTTGTACTATGACATACTAAAAATCGTAGAAAACGTTGGAGATTTGAGGGGTCAAAAGTTCTATTGTACGGAGACTTTAGATCTGCGAAATTTTCACTGACCTCTTGTTGATTTCTTGGTTGCATGTTGATTTCTGTTGGAGATATCACTTTGTTGTCTTCTTGAAAGTTGTAGGAAACACATTAAGCTACAACATAATCAAATTTGAAGAGAAATGAATGAGTGTAGCCTAGTAAATCGGCTAGATCTTGGAGATGATTGATTCTGGTGAGGTGTACCGAGACATCCGAGACTTCATGGACTAAAATGGTGACCATAATCTGGTTATTTGGCCTAGATCTCTTCATGAAACTTGTAAAGGACACCTTGGTACATAACATACTCAAATTTCAGAGGAAACGAAAGAGAACTGATGGGTGAAAACTAAGAATTGCGGAGGGGTGTGTTCTGGACGTCACGGTAGTGGTTCCAGAAGCTTCGTAGGGTCGTAGAAATTAATCTAAAAATAATTTGGCTTAGAGTTCTTCATGAGAAATGCACAAAAATGTGTTGGCTATCACCCTGTAAAATTTCGTAATTTTTGAAGGCCATATGAGTATTTTAATCGAATTTATTTGGAAACTGTGCAAGTCTGGCCATTATCCGAATATAAGGTGCTATTTTGTGGAAATTGTGAAATTATGAGAAATTCAATTTGGCCACGAATTTTGTATGAAATTGTGATTCTATTTGTTTGTTTAATGATTTTTGAGTATCATGATTTTGGGAAAATCATAGATATTAAATTTAATATTTATGGAAATAAATAATAATATAATAATATAATAATAAAATAATAATAAAATAATAATAAAATAGATTTTTATTTGGCCATGGATTCAACTTCATTTGTGTGGCACTTGTGTGATGAGGTCTTTGTACATGTATTAAGTTGAAATGCATATGTGATTAAGCTTTGGCATGTGTATGACATGTGAATTGAAATGCAAGTGTGATTTGTTTGATGCCATGCCAATTGCCATGTTAAATTGAGATAAAAGGATAAATGTGGATGAGAATGAGGTTGTGGTGGAGGATGTTGTCTGGTGTCCTGGTGGCGTAATTCCGGAGATTCCCGGAAGTTTCGGGATGCCCGGAATGTGGGGGCCGGAAGCCCCGTCGGAGGTTTCGCCCGAAGGGAATGCCTCGCGACACCAGGATTTGGGTGCGGGATGCCTGGCTAGAAGGGTAAAGGCCGGAAGCCCTGTCGGAGGTTTCTGCCCGAAGGGAATGTCTCGTGATGCTAGTTGAGATGCGAGATGCCCGGAATGTGGGGGGCCGGAAGCCCGGTGGCCATGGGATGGCTGAGTTTGCCGAACCCCGTCGGAGGTTTCGCCCGAAGGGTTGATGATAAGATTGATGATTTGAGAAATGGGTAATGTGGTGATCAAAATTGAAAGATAAAGATGATAATTAACTCATGACATGATGATGCATGATGATGATGGCATGTGATGTGATATGATGATCACCTATGATAATATATGCATGATGATGCATGATGATGATGGCATGTGATGTGATATGATGATCACCTATGATAATATATGCAAGATGATGCATGATGATGATGGCATATGATGTGATATGATGATCACCTATGATAGTATATGCATGATGATGCATGAGGGTGATGTGTGATGTGACATGATGATCATCCATGGTATGATATGCATGATGAAATGCATGATGATGATAATGATATATGATATGCCATGATGATGATGATATATATGATGTGATGATGCATGATACGCATGATTACAAGGTAAGTGATGCTTGCAACGTGTGATGATATGCATGATGCAATGGGATGTTATTGGATTTCCCTATCTCGCCGAGTGGTTGTACTCACCCCTTTTGGGGATAACATTTCGAGATAGCAAGTATGCTGCTACTGGCCGTCACGCGTGGTACGTTTTATGTTCTACCGTCTGATGTAGAGGTCGAGTGTGCGGAGATAGACTGTCCCTCTGTTCCCGGACTGACTTTCATCCGAGTGCGATGTCTAGTGATGTACGATATAGGCCTGGCTGGGGGCCCTATCATTCAGGAGTTCATTTCTGTGCACATTTGTTGAGATGGTGCTATGCGAGGGATGTTGCCGCCGCCACCGCCTGATGCACCGGGTTGGGTGTGAGACTCACGCGCGATGAGTAGGAGTCGAATCTTTTGATGTAGATAATCGACACTTTTGATGGGGGTTGTGTGCTTGATGTAGAGGGTTGATAGTTTCTTTTTGAGATTTTAGGCAGGACATGGCAGAGTCCTTGCTTTTCTTGTTTTGTATCGACCCCAGAAAGGAGGAGTCCCATCTTAAAAGAATATGTAAATAAAGTGTCGATGTTCGTATATAAAATCCTAATGTTTAGCTGGTGTGTATTGGTATTATGGTTAGTAAGGGGAGAGATGGAGATGTTTAATTTGCTTCCGCTATGAGTCGCGCTGGGATCGCTTTAAAAAAAAAATGCCTGTGATTAGTGACGCTTGTATTAAGTACAAGATAGTAAAAGGAAATTAAGTGTAACACTGGCACTGGTGACGACCTGCGAAGGGTTCGGGGTGTCACAACTGATGGCTTGGTTGAATTGCAAAAGAAGTTATTATCTGAAATAGGAAGTGCCACAGGAATTGAAAGCATCAATGCAACTAACTATGGAAAGAAGAGGATCGAAGAAACACTTTGCAATAAGGTCTTCATTGTATTGGATGATGTTGATAAAAGCGAACAAGTGGAGAAATTAGTTGGAACAGGTGCTTTGTGTTCAGGGTCTAGAGTACTAATTACTACTAGAAACAAGGATGTTTTGCAAGACTCTCAACTAAAGGATAGTATGTCACCTTATGAAATGAAGGTGATGAGTAGTGATCATGCGCTTCAGCTCTTCAACAGACATGCATTTAACAAGGACTCTCCTCCAGATGATCGCAATGATATTTCAAAGGAAATTGTATCTCTCTTTTGGAAGCCTTCCTTTGACTATTGCAGTAATTGGTTCACTTCGAACCATGAAACACAAGACCTATGGAAAGAAACATTGGACGATTTACGCAAAGCACCTCCAAAGGGTGTTTTCGAAAAGTTGAGGATTAGCTATAATGCATTGACTCCTGGGCAGCAACAAATTTTTCTGGATATTGCATGCTTTTTCATTGGTGAGATAATGACAAACCCAATTTATATGTGGACAGATTGTGATTTTTCCCCAATTCGTGGAATTGAGGTCCTCAAAAACAAGTCCTTGATAAAGATTGGAAACGGCAATGAGTTTTTCATGCACGATCAACTTAGAGATCTTGGAAGGGAAATTGTTCGTCAAGAATATCAAATGAATCCTGAAGGGCATAGTAGGTTATGGAATCGAGATGAAGTCCTCACTACAATGAAGACAAAGGAGGTGGGACACTTCATGAGAGAACTAATAGATTCTCTTTTTGCTTCTTGGTTTTAATACTTTTCCTCAATAAAATGGAATGCTGAATGCTATTACTTTCTTGTTCTCGTTTGCAGATGAAGAAAGTTCAAGCGATGCAAGTAACTCACACAAGCATATCTATCAGAAGTGAAGAGATTGGAAGGTTTAAAGAACTAAGGTTCCTTAGATTAGATAGAGGAACCTTTGTTGGCGATCTAATGGATTGTTTTCCAAAACTAAAATGGATTTATTGGGGTGATTCTCCGCTTTCACAGTGTGAGCTGACCAATATGTGCTTACAGAATGTGGTTGTCCTTGAATTTTTAAGCATTCCCATTATGGACGATCAGAAATTATTGCAATTAATAAAGGTGCGTCATATGCTTATTTCCTTTCTTTGTCCTTAAAATGAACGTTTGAACTGCTCTTCCATTGGATAATGCATTCACTTTTTACAGGGGGCAATAAAATTGAAAGTTCTTAGTCTTACTTATTGTCATGGCATAACCAGAACACTAGACCTATCTGAATGCTTAAATTTAGAGAGGTTGACTTTTATGTATTGCAATGGCTTAACGAAGATTGATGGCTCTATTGGGAAGTTAAAGGATTTGAAAGATTTAAAGTTTGATGATTGCCGTTGCCTTGAAGGTTTGCCTAAAAAAATTGGGGACCTACAGAATCTAGAGCACTTCTCGTTACAATACAGTTATCCAATGAAGGAATTATCGGATTTCATATTTAAGTGGAAATCATTGCGGGAGTTGCAGCTTTCAATTGCACGTCCAGTGGAGTTACCGGGTGCCATCGGAAAGTCTGAGAATCTGAAAGCGCTTCAGGTTGAAGGAAATTTCAAAAGTCAACTTGGCTTGCTTCTGCGGCTTCAAATACTGGAGTTAAAAGGGTTTGATGAAATCCGAGAGTTGCCGGACCTCTCAAACTTGACTAATTTGGTTAGGTTGAAACTAGATGACGGCTCCAAAAAATGTGACGGACGAGATGGAACTTATACTGGTGATTTAAGGTGGATCAAGGGGTTATCCAAACTAAAAAAATTAAGCTTGTGTCTCCTCCATGTCCCTGCTCCCACTGAGTTGGCTTCCCTTACTCGGCTTGACAAACTCCGTTTGTGTGGATTGAACTTGCAACCCCTCAAGCAACTTCCCTCTTCTCTATTAGAGCTAACCCTTGATAATTTCAATTCAACCACGTTTCTCTCCTCCCACTTAGAGAATTTGTCAAATTTAAGGCTCTGTCGCTCTCAAATGCAAGAGATAATACTCGATGGGCTTCAGCTTCCAAATTTAATGGAGCTTCTAATTTTTGGCCGTGGACCCCTCGAGAGATTCATGCTATCCAGTATGATGAAGCTAGAAGAGGTCAAAGTGGCGTGCTGCCCAAAATTAGATGAGATCCACATCGCTGGGGTGTTGGAATCATTGCGCAATTTGAATATCATTGAATGTTAGTCCTTTAGAAGGTTCGTGTACGTTGATAGACATTGGAAATCTTCCCACGAATCTTTACTAGTCCTTGCATCAATAGTCTTCAATAAGTTGTGGGGACTCCGCATAGAGTTTTGCAAAAAGATACTCGGTATTCAAGTTGTTGGTATGTCAGAATCATTGCAAGACTTGACAGTTCTTCATAATCATTTGCAAAGTCTTGGTGGTTTGTCAGAATTAAAGAACCTCGAGTGCTTGTGCATAGAGTCCAACCCTAAGCTACGAATTGTTGAGGGCCTCGACAAGTTGGAGTTTTTGACGCTCTTATACCTTCGTGACTGCCCATTGTTGGAAAGTCTGATTGATGTATCGACCACCGAATTGCCAAATGATTGCTACTTAAGTATTGACCCTTGCCCAAAATTTCAAGCAATATAAGGTGAGTCAGCAAAACCATCCACAAACATAAATTCAACTATAAGGAGATTTATAATAATTGTGGAAAAAAAAAAAGAAGAAACAATCATACAATAAGTCTCGGTCTCACTTACTTTAAAAACTAGTAGACACATGTGATGTTTTCTCTCTCTGCGTTTTTTTGGCTTTTCCTTTTTTCTGTATATGAGAAAGTTACATAGTTGCAGTAAGAGGTTCAGATTTTATCACGAATATTTGGAAAGAGTTCATTTTATAGGAGAGATATATATATATATATATATATATATATAGCTTATAGCCTATTATTTAAAATTTTCTCTCATTTTATAAAAAACAATCGGTTTTACTTAGCATTTTTTCTACATAATATACTGCACTTTTTTTTTCTCCATTTCTTTTCTGATCATCCATCCGTCCATGCGATCTCAAGGATCGACGTGCCCCCTATTCATGTGGATCACCTGATATTCCTTGGACACCGGGGACAGGGTCAGGTTATATCCATCACAGTTGAGCTCATAGCCCGGATACGCATGGTAACTCAGACTAAGACTATCATCATCACATAGATTGTACATGTAACACCCGCCAATTCGACGAGTCTCTTGAGTTCATTACAAATATATCTGGTTACTCGGTTCCATCAGAATTTAAAACACGGGCAATTGACCCAGGAAGACTCATAATAGACCAGCAAAGTGAAGAATGATGGCTGAATCCATGGCCTCCTGTACGTCTTCCTTAATACAAATCATGACAATGACTTTAATGATTTGCAATATTTACAGTGTAGATAGAACATTAAAGAGATAAATACATTAGAAGTCCTAAAACTTACAAAAATTATAATCAAGTCATAAAACTTATTAATTTAGTATACTCGAGTCTTTTTATTAACTTCGTTCAATTATTCAAATGAAAAATTTTGTTTATTCTTTTCACACTCCTACGTGGCGTAGAGCTTCGAGCCTTTTTTTTTTTTTTTTTTTTTTTTTGGTCAGTAGAGCTTCGAGCCTTCAAACACAATGTTTGTGTGCAAAAACTTCTGCCCTTTTAAGGTTTGCCCCAAATTTCCAAGCCCTGATTGAGTGTTCTTCTCAAGTTCTCGTCACTTCTTCATCAGTCTTTCTCGTCCATAGTGTACTTCTTGTTCATGGAGTCCGCTTCTCATCCATCGATCCTCCTCTTCTTCATCTGAGTGTCCTTTTTCTTCTTCTCCGAATCCCCAAATCTCATCTTCGTTCGAGCGCGACGACGTCTGAGTCCTTGCGCAAGAGCTCGATGTGGCCGACGGTGACGTCGGGTCCTCTTCGTCCAAAGCCGGGCGGCGTGAATGAGGGTGTTATAAGCCACTACATCGAGCTTAATCTCCTTTCTTGTACTCTGCTTTCATTCCGAAGGAGGTATGGGAACTCATTTGAGTTGTTTTCTCTTGTGGATTGAATAGGTCTGAAGTTTGGGAATGATGTCAATGGGTATATGCAATGAATCTTAGCAAAATAAGAGATAGGATCGTCCAAAACAAAACAGAAAAATGACACAGAATGTTCGCATGCTTTTGTTTCGGTTGATTAAGGCAGGAGAAACTATATTTAATCCTCAATTTCGCGGTTCTCTTCTTCGGAAACATGCTAAAAAGATTGGGGATTTGGCTTGAATATCATGCATAACGCCCATGGAAATTTCCTGAAAATTCAATTTCAAATTATTATGAATCCATCTTTTGGCCTGTGGAGTCAAAATAAAGGTGTCATCTTTACTTGAAGTGCTATTTGTTCACTTAGAATCTCCAGAATATCCAAAGAATGTACGATTTCTTTAATATTGTATTTGGGATATTTTCAATTTAGAGCTTGAACTGGCCTACATAATTTGATGATTCAAAGTGCTATCTATTTTTGGAGTGCCGATTTTCAAGGACAATCTGGTTTGAGGTGCCGAAGCTTTTACTAGTACAGCACCATTCGTGTTATGGGTAAGAAAAGCATGTTTTCAGCATTACAATCATCAGCATTAGATGGCGTCTTAGGGATGACGGTATTCGTTTTCTTCTTTCATGTTGCCAAATTTGTTGCTTGGAGCCCTTCGGGGAATGAAACAAAAACATGGATAAAATGCGTTTGTTTGTGAGTCTTAAAATTGGTCTAGTCAGTTCTTTGTCAAATCAGATTTGTGTAGTAATTTGGTGTATTTCCTCTGGTGAGGCCACAAAAAATGGTGATATACAATGCCCTGGGTTTGTTAATGTCTCCGGTTTTTGTAGGAGAGAAAGAGTGTGGGGGCTACATCAACACACCTATCGATGTTTGGGGACCCATTTTTGGTTTCGCGTGCAGAGAGCAGCACACAAGAACAAATGCGCATACCAGGGAAGACGGAGGAACTCCTGACTCTATTTGAGGTAAATTCCTGTCGGTAGACTAGCCATATGCCTGAAGTTTGAACACTTGGTTTGGTTGCATTCAGTGTTGACTGTGCTGAAGTTTAAGTACCTGGTTTATTAGTATTCCTCCTGACGGCGAAGATGGTGGAATATACTTGGTTTATCAGTGGGGACTGCACTGAACTTTAAATACTTGGTTTATCAGAGTTCACCAGGGTTTCTGTTGCTTGAAGACCAGAGAGAACTTAAGTTTTTATCACAGATATTTGGAAAAATTTCATATCGTAGGAGATATATATAAAAAATAGCTTAGAGCCTAATATTTAAAATATTTTTTCGTTTTATGTGAAACGAATGGTTTTACTTGGCATATTTTATACATAATGTTTTCCACTTTTTTGCTCATTTCTTACTTAATACCAATCATTGTGAAGCTGAATTCTGTGATTTGCAATAATTACAGTGAAGATAGAATGTTAAAAGGATAAGTGCACCATAAGTTCTAGAACTGGTCGAGAAAGTGCAACTCAATACTAAAACTGGTCAATTTGGTGCAACTGAGTCATTTTGTTAACTCCGTTCAGTTTGGCAAATGGAAAATGCTGACGGCACATTTTTTTATTCATTTCACTCTCCTACATGGTGTAGAGCTTAAAAGAAAAGGTTTGTGTGCAAAAATGTCTCTGTTTGAGGTTTGCCCCAAGTTTCCAAGCCCTAACAGAGTTTTTTTCTCCAGTTTTCTTCACTTCTCCTAATTTGTGGAGTTTTCTTCTCAAGTTCTCCTCACCTATTCATCGGTCTTTCTGATCCATGCCTCCATGGTTTAATTCTTGTTTGTCGAGTCTGCTTCTTATTCATCAATCCTCCTATTCTTCATCTGAGTGTCCTTCGTCGAGTCCCCAAACTTCCTCTTTGTTCAAGTGCGATGACGTTGAGTCCTCGTGCAAGAACTCTATGAGGTTGACAGCAATCTTGGGTCCTCTTCATCCTAGCCTGACGGCGTGAATATAGGTGTTAGAAGCTACTACATCAGGCTTATCCCCTTTTCTATGTCTTTCGTCCGATGGAGGTGTGTGAACTCATTTGAGGTGTTTTCTCTTGTGGATTGAATAGGTCTGAAGTTTGGGAGTGATGTCGATGAGTATATGCACAAACACAGGAAGTTCTTGCGATCTTACTAGTCTTAGCAAAGTAAGAGATAAGATCATCCAAAACAAAACCGAAAAAGGACACAGATTTCTCACATGATTTTGTTTGGGTTAATTAAGGCAGCAGCAACTATATTTAATGCTCAAATTTGCGGTTATCTGTTTTGGAAACATGCTAGAAAAAAATTGGGGATTTGGCTTGATTATCATGGATGCCGCCCCTTCGAAATATTCTGAAAAGTCAGTTTCAAATTATTATGAATCTGTCTTTTGGACTGGGGCGTCAAAATAAAGGTGTCATCTTTACTTACAAGTGCTATTTGTTCACTTAGAATCTCCAGAATATCCAATGAATGTGCGATTTCTTTAATATTGTATTTGGGATATTTTCAATTTAGAGCTTGAACTGGTCAACATAATTTGATGATCCAAGGTGCTATCTATTTTTGGAGTGCCAATTTTCAAGGACAGTCTGATCTGAGGTGCTGAAGCTTTTACTGGCACAGCACCATTCATGCTATGGGTTAAAAAAGCATGTTTGCAGTGTTACAGTAATCAGCATTAGATGGCGACTTAGGGAAGACAGTATTCTTTTTTCTTCTTTCATGTTGCCAAATTTGTTGCTTGGAGCCCTTCAGGCAATTAAACAAGAACCTGGATAAAATACGTTTGTTTGTGAATCTTAAAATTGGTGTACTCATTTCTTTGTCAAATCGAATTTGAGTAGGGCCAACATGTGGTAATTAGGCGTCCCTCCTCTGGTGAGGCCACAAAAATGGCGAAATACAATGCCCTGGGTTTGTTAATGTCCCCTGTTTTTGCAGGAGGAAGAGAGTGTGCTGGCTGCATTAACAGACCTGTCGATGTTTTGGCACCCATTGTTGGTTTCGCATGCAGAGAGCAGTGCACAAGAACAAATGTGCGTACCAGGGAAGATGGAGGAACTCCTGGCTCCATTTGAGGTAAATTTCCATCGGTAGGCTAGCCATATGCCTGAAGTTTGAACACTTGGTTTGGTTGCATTTGGTGCAGACTGTCCTGAAGTTCAAATACTTGGTTTATTAGTATTAGACAGCAAAGGTGGTGGAATATTCTTGGTTTATCAGTGGGGACGGTACTGAAGTTTATACACTTGGTTTATCAGAGGTCACAGGGGTTTCTGTTGCTTGAAGATCAGAGAGAAGAAGAAGAAGATCATGATGCAGGTGCACGAGCAGCAGGCCTTGCAACAGGCCCAGCTGCCGCGGCAGCAGCAGCTGCTGCTGATCCTGCAGGGCTCGTCGGGGAACTTGAACTTCAGCAGCAGCACGTCGCTGTTGAGGGAGGACAAGGAGATGTCGAGGGCTGCTCCGTCCACTTTCAGGGCCAAGGAGGAGGGGATCAAGAGGAAGAAGATGGAGATCTGCGACTGCATCCTCTCTCACCTGGGTCAGATCAAGGAAGAGACCAAACGCTTGGCCACTATTTACAAGGTACGCAACATAAAATCCCCACATGAAATTGGTTTACTTTGGGGGCTTTTACTTTTCTATGTTCTGGTAAATAGCAAATAATAGGTGAGGGCTTTTTGTAGTTATATTCATGGAGAGTTTTTTGTTATTTTGCTTTGGGAATGAACAGCAAAACGGCAGCGAAGATGACAGTGGTGAGTATAAAGCTGCTGAGGAACAAGAGACAGGCAATGGTGAATTAGATGAGGCACGACATTGTGTCTGGTCAGGACGCCACTACTCGTGTCCAGGTACATCTAGTTCTTTCATTACGATTTGCTTTTGGTTATTGCATTGGCAGTTGGTGTGGCTTTTTTCTATTGGACGGAATTCGTGTCTGTGTTGAGAGAAATTGGTTCTGAGAAAAAGGGTTACTCTCAAATTTTTAGTGGTTTTTGTACGTCTAATTTATAATTAGAATGCTTTCAGGCTGCTGAGCTTGAAATTGGTTCTGAGAAAACGGGTTACTCTCAAATTTTTAGTGGTTTTTGTACGTCTAATTTATAATTAGAATGCTTTGAGGCTGCTGAGCTTGAAAGTCATGTCGTTTTTGGTTATTCAGTCATTTGTATCATCCGGTGTGAAAAAATTTATAGCTGAACGAATTTTTGAGATTTTGAACTCGCATCTTATTTGATTCATGGGATGCTCCACATATCATGGACTTCTAGAAGACTTGACATTCAAGTAGGAATGCTTTTATATCCAAATCAATCACCCAAGACTTAGGCATTCTGATCGACGAGGCTGGCAAAATATATTGTGGACCTACCTAAAAAGCCTAAAGGTGGCTTGCATATGTGACTTGATACATTGAGTTAATCCTACAAAATGGCATAGCATTATGGAAATTGCTTTCTAATGTGGATGAGGGCCTGTGTCTGACACGCCCAAAAGTGCTGTGAAACCGATGACCACGAATCCGAGCGAAGGGACCTAACAAAAGCAAAGTGGAGTCCCAAGCTGTACATATGCACCTGTTCGATGATTTCAATAAGAGAAAAAAAAACTAACATATTCAGCACGAGAACGAGTATTCCCCACAGGTCTGCAAATATGCAGAGATGTGGAAGTATTGTTGAAAATCACGTATTTAAGTTTCTTTAGTGTGGAAGTACACAAGTCTTTAGACCTCTGATAAACCGTTGGGTTGAGAAAAAGAAAACAATGAGACTTCATTTCATTCGTCCTGCCCTGACCATTCAGGGTCAAATTTTAAATCACTGTTTATGTTGGAATGTTTTCCGCTCGAGGGGGTTGGCATTTCATTGTCTCGCTTCACAGGCGCCTCTTCTAGAATCAAGATTAGCATGTGCCATTACATCTGGTGATATATTAGACTATACAAGAGGCCAAAGCTGTTAAGTTCACTAGATTTTTCGTAACAGAATGAAAAGGTATTAGAAGTTCTTTAGTAAGAACGGTAAGAACGACGAAAGCTTCTGTCATATTGCCAAAGAGCCAACAGCTTTCCATTAGAATATCTAGTTTTCAGTGGTAAAGCAAGTCCGAAGCACGAAGCCGGAACAAGCGTACTGAAGACGAGGGAAGCAGGACTTCCAGTAGTTCAACCTGACACAAATGCGCACGCTCACACCTAAATAAACTATGGAAGGCTTAGAAACTTCCCACCAACTCTCGCGTTAGACACAACCAGCACAATGACAACACCTTAATAGAACAAATGACCATTGATATTATCATTTTTTTTCCTTTACTCATGCAATTGCTCCTTTTAATGTCTATACTTGGCCCTTTGAGCCTTGATTTCAGTAGAAGTTAGCTCACGTTAACCTCCTCGTGCCTTGATTGGCTGGATTTGCACAATGCTTGGTTCATTTCAAGGATGTCGATTATCATGTCCTTAGCTCAATCTGGTGTGTTCAGATCAATCCACAACTTATTACAACCATAAAACCAATTCCTACTTTGTTTTTGCGATGAGAATTGGTGATCAAAGAACACAGTAGCAATTAAGCTCCGAGTCAACCTCATTAGGAGTTACACCACTTGATTTAGACATCAACGCCCTCAATCTTCTGGCCAACATTCTTCGATTTGGCAACTGAAGGCTCTACTAAATGCAACACAAGCAACGGATGAATGCAACAGAAGAAACATCTGTTGACTATCGTGGTTATATCAGGATTCTGCTAGGAGCTTCTTCACTATAACATAGACAATGCAAAGCAAAAAGAAAAGCATCTGTATAAAAAGAAGTGGACTTTGTTGTTGCAAGAAGAATAATGAATTCACAGACATTACCATGTATAGCCTGATCACAAGAGCATCGAAAAAATTGGTGACATTTAAGTGCAAGCTGTTGGCCACGTTACAACCCAAGTCATGCGAAGGTGAGGTTTAACTCCCGTTTTGGATTATTATAATGCTACGAAGAGAATATCCCAGAACCTTCACATCCTGCGAACAATTTGAATTCTGTTTCTTATTCTGTTTACATTCTTGGACTTCTATTCCTTAGTGGGCCGCATTATGCACGCGTGAAAGAGAGAGAATCTATTAGAAGAGCTCGCCAAATGCTACATCAGTGACTACCAAAAGACAAGAACATAAGAGGAACACAGACATGCAAACCTCGCCAAGGAGCTGCAGAGCGAGATATGTAACTGCCCATGAAAGACAGGTTTTCCTTTTTGTGTCGTTAGTTTAGTCTCATGATATATAAAGCAAATCAGAACTGGAGCTAAAAAAACAGTGGATAACACGATGATGATGATTGCAATTAGAGATCATGAAGCCAATGGAAGGATACCCACAGCACCGGATGCTCACCAGGAGTGACCGAAGAATAGCAGCCGCTTACCAGTAGAATGATCGAAGAAGGAAAGGAGATATAGGCAGGTCGGAAAAACTTGTCACAACTCCTTTCACTCTCAAACTTTAGACCTAAAATACTTTATTAATTGGTGGATGATGTATTTCTGTGTCCTTCCCCATTTTTTACATTCGATTAAAAGCCACTTCAAATAGGAGTTAAAGAAGTCGATCTTCTAGGAATTCATTCTTTTAGTCATGAAGGATTCATGTCGCGTACAGTGTCTATTTCTGCTACTCATTAAACTTTTGATGCCTAGGTTGAGTCTTAGTTTTATCTTCTACTATAATTTAGTCGATTGTGTACATAAAAATTTCTTAATTTAGCTAGATTGAGAACAAAACCAGTTTTCATAAAAGTCGTTAAAAAAAAAACAAAAAAGTGTATTTATGCGTATGTTAATTCACACAAATGAAATTTCATTGACCTACTTCCATAAGTGCACTAGATAGAAAGGGGGAAAGGAGGAGGGGGCTTTATCTACTTGATTGATAAATAAACTGGCCATTTTCTGGTAATAAGATATTGTTTCTCCTTCCAAGAAACTTATCTTGTGCAGATAAGATGTCAAGCCCATATCATACCTTACTAATCTCATGGACCAAGTAGGGTACAAGCCAAAGATTGGGTGAATGGCTTAGTATTAAATTGTTTGCATTTGGTGGTGCAAGAAATAAACTTATGTGATATATTAAATCTGCACATATAATCCCATTCCTTTAATCGCAATACGAATCTCACCAGATTTATGTACCTTTTCACATGATATCATTTTCTATTATATATAGATCATTTCTAATATTTCAATCTCAATGAATGCAATTATTTTTTACTTTCATCAGTATCCTTTCGAGTATTTCAATCTCAATGAATGCAGTTAACATCTTCTATCTATTTGTTATAAATAGTATACATTGACAAATATATTAAACACAGTAAAAATAAGTTCATATGTATTATTGGTTGATTTGACTACATAGTTTGATTATCTTAATTTTATTTTGAAATTTTCTCGAAAGATTGATGGTGATTATATTTTTCAGGAATCAAGCTCTCACAGGACTTGTATACGTTGGAGAGGCTTGGTGAAGTTTTGAAGACCACTAGCATCATTCTTGTTGGCATGCAAGGAATGTCGTAGCATATTATTTAGTGGGTCAATGAACTAAAAGTGTCTAAGAAAATGTACTTCATTTGGGGAAAAAAAGCTATAAAATTGCAATCAAGCTATAAATTCATTTGAAGTAGTTTGTTGATACAAAGTTTAAGTTCAAATTGATGGTTTGATATTGTACTGTTAGTACGCCAAAACTTTGTTTCTCAATCCCATGCTCAAGCTCAACTCTATATAGCATATGCATCCAAGATTAAAGTTGATTCTACTCAATTATTGATAACTAAGAAACTAAACCACAATGTGAAACTTGAACTCCATCTCTAGTTCTCATAAAAAAATTAAAAAAAAGTAATATCATGCTTTCATTTTCCTAACATCCTTTAAATTATTAACACAACGTGCAAGCCACATGAATGTAGTATTACAAAATTTGACACCTACAACATTTGACACCTGTAACATGTCATCAAAATTAGTTAGATAACCACAAGCAAATATTGCATTATAAAGGTTGACTAATAAATGTATATGACAAGCTCTTTCAGGTCTGTTGCGTTTGCATAGCGCACGCCTATTTACTTTTATCTTTATTTTTAGCTCTTATGCTATAGATGATTCCCAAGATGTTGGCTTTGCTAATAATCGGAAACGGAACAAGAGAATCGCCTCATGTCCTCAACATCCTTCAGGACAACGCATCACATATCCACCCAAGAAACATCAACGGATGAATAATGCGAAATCCTCGTCTCTGTTGGGTACTTTATTCCAAAATCTTCTCAAAGCTAAATCTATTAACTTATCAAAGTCATAAGATTCAAAAAACAACAAATTGACGTGCTCAGGAGTTATGACGCTCAACTTGCTTAGCCGTCACGCAACAGCCATGAAACCCCTGAATCATCCATTTGATCACGTTACACAAATCACAACAAAAAGGTGAAAACTTCTCAAGCATGGGCTTTCGCCTTTTTGGCGCAATCCAAAAATTGTCTAGATGTACTGAAGGACAATGGTCAATTTTTCACCGACATCCATAAGTTATTGGACTCTCTAGATTGCTCTTTGTACTATTCCAATGCAAGAAAGGAATAATTAAACAAGGTAGGTTCAGAGAGGGAGAGATAGACACCCTATGTCCGAGAGAGAATCACTGCGACAAAAACACTATGTTGCTGTGTTTTCCTTTTTCGCATTCTAAAGCAATTTTAGCTATAGCTCGGACATAATGTTCGACTGCACATGAAAGAGGTCCTATCATTGCTATAAAATCTTTTCTAGCCTCATCATATCTTGAAGATGCGGGAACTATACTAGTTCTTTAATGAGCTTTCTTCAACAAAGGGCACAAGAAGCTGTTTTGTTCTTTTTTTGCTGGACCTAAGACATTTATAACAATGCGGGCTCTACAATGATCAATGTACCTTTGGAGGTAACACTAACCCCATCTTTTAGGTGTAGCTCATGACTCGACAATGGAGAGCATAAACTGATTTTCGGAGATCTCTATTGTGGGTTATGATGGTCATCATCTTGCAAAGCAAATGAGTGCAGGAAAGAGGATTAAACATAATGGGTGTGAAACCAGCACAAGATATCATGGGAGTGATCACTAGTTGAACATCGCACAATTAAACCTTCAATAATTTGGATTGGAGAAGGATTTAGAGGAAGCTTAGATCACAGAAAGTAATAATATTAAATGAACATAGGAGCTCATAACTAATCTGTAAAGCATATCAAAACGTAGAGAAGCTTATTTGTTAAAACAAAATGAGTAAGACATGATCAGCCACATTTCCCGTCACTTGAAAAAAATGCAGAGACATGAACAAAGGAGCTCCATTCACTTCATTGCAAAAAACATAGTTGAGAGTGGCCAAAGCATCTTATAAACACTACAACCAATATCGAATGGCTGTAAACCAGTTCACATGTCACGCCCCGATCCTCAGGCACGCACACATCCGTCTCACTTGGTCGATTTTATAATGCGATATCCCAGGACAATATATCGCCGACCCTTTCATTTGATTAAGCACATGCGGAAGCGCTTAAAATCCCCGACAATAAAACGATGGGATAGAAAAGCGGGGCCATATTTTTCATATTGAAATTTATAACCAAACTTTTATACAAACCACAAACCGAACACTTCACAAACTTTTTATTCTAAACTCAATTCACATCAAAATGGAGATATCAAAGAAGATACAATCTCAGTCCATCTGGGCCGTACTCAAGGCCCATCTCAGGATTATCTTCTTTTCCCCAAAAATCCTTCTCCGACTCTTCCTCCTCAGCTCCTTAGCGGGGTCCCGAAATGTTTTTCCCCAACCGGGATGAGACTACGTCTCGGCGAGTTCTACCCCACTAAGCCCAATTAGTCAACCATTATACTAAAGGCTGCCTAAACACGCATAGGTCAGAAGACGTACCTTAGCATCAGTTCCCACCTGCAAGTTAGTACAATTCACAATAGGCACTCAAGCAATCATATCACCGATCGAAGCATCGGTCTAATCGACTTAATCGATTACACGCCAACAAGACCACTCACGGTCATTTCCATTCAATCAATCAATTCACAACATCAAATCAAAGCAATGATCAATCACATTGAATCACACACAGATCGAATCATCGATCAATCGACCTAATCGATTGCAAGTCAGTCGAATCATTTCTAGGTCATTCACTCCATCCCACATAATCTCCAATAGTACACTTAGTCACAGAGCTCCATCAATGCTCTCGGGCGTCGTTTTGCCAAGGTGACATAAGTATCAGACGGTCTACGTGCGTTCTTTAAGGCGCCGTTTTCGCACACGTGATATTCCTCATCACCGAACCACGCCCGTCACGCGATCACAAATCACCGACGATCTACGTGCGTTCTTTAAGGCGCCGTTTTCGCACGTGATGTCTTTCATCACCGAACCACGCCCGTCATGATTCATTGGTAGTCTACGTGCGTTCTTTAAGGCGCCGTTTTCGCACAGTGATATTCCTCATCACCGAACCACGCCTACCATAAGTCATAGACAGTCTACGTGCGTTCTTTAAGGCGCCGTTTTCGCACAGTGATGTACTTTATCACCGAACCACGCCTGTCTATATTTCGTACTTAATCAGTCTCAGCCAATAGAATTCTCAGTTAGTTCTCATCACTCTCTCCACTTACAGCTCGACAAGACAATACAATTGCTAACTATCCATACTCGGCCATCTACCAATCAATCATTCAATCTCAATAAATTCCAAATCAATTTAGGGTAAATCCCTAAAATATCACAATTTATTCAATTCCATACAACGTGGAGCTCAGATAAATAAACGGACTGCACCACAATGATCAGCACGAGATTTCGGTCGTCGGCCATCAAAATCTTAATTTCCGAAAAATAATTAATTAATTAATTAATTTCGAAAATTAATTATTAATTATTAAAAATTCAATTTAGCTCAAAATAAGGCCCGATTAAATAAACGGACTTCACCACAGTCATCAGCATAATTTTCCGGTTTCAGGCCATCTCAATTGAATTTTCGGAAAATAAATAATTATTTAATTAATTTCGAAAATTAATTACTATTAAAAAATTCAATTCAGCTTAACATAAAGTCCGATTAAATAAACGGACTTCGCCACGATCATCAGCATAATTTTCCGATTCCAAACCATCTCCCTTGAATTTTCGGAAAATAAATAATTATTTAATTTAATTCCAAAAATTAATATTTAAATGCCCAAAAATCTCACTTAGGCCCGAATCGCCAAATTGAAGCCCGATTAGGGGTCCGAAAATTCCCGAGACACTCCCAATAAATAGTAGACCATGTCTACTTGTTAATTGCACAATCAATTTATCTAAATCACATCACAATTGACTAATAATTGCTAATTAATTCTAATCTAACAACCTAAACATAATTAATTAAAACTAAATCAACCTAAAGCATAATTAGCCAACTAATCTAGGATTAGTGAGATTACTCACCAAATCGCGCGCAAATCGGATCAATCCGACGTCGGCGACGCGAGGAACGATTCTTCCCAAAGCGACTCGCGGATCCGGGCGGAAACGGCCCAAAACGAGCCCGAACCAGCTGGAAACCCATTTTGTGGGTTGCTGGTTTGCTGCGAAACAGAGAAAATAGGGATGGTTAGGGGCGAGAGAAGGGTTCGGGAAGCGGGCGGAACTCCGGGGAGGGCGGTGGAGGTCCCAGCGAGCTCAAACGGCGGCCGGAGGTGGTCGGATTGAGATGGACGAGAGGCGGAGCAGGGTGAGGTCGCACGGGGAGGACGGCGGCGAACGGTGGACACGGGGCGTGCGCGGCGTGCACGGGTGGCGGTGCGGCGGCGGGGACGGGCGTCCGGGAGGCGGTGCGGGCGGCGACGGCTCCGATGAGCTGCTTCTTCTTCTTCGGTTTCTGGTTTCAGGTTGGTTCGCACAAAGAACAACGAAGAAGAAGAAGAAGGTCACGTGGGGGAGAAGAGAGAGGAGAGAGAAGAAGAGATAAGAGAGAGTAATTTTGACTAGTCAAAGAGGGAAGAGAAAGCAAAGTGGGACACGGCAAAAGGGGGAAAAGAAAGAGAGAGTTGGCGTGGGGAGGGGAATCGTACGAGGGGGAAAGGAAAGGAGAGGGGAGAGAGAAGGAAAATTAAAGTAAAACTTTATACAATTATTCTTACTTTATTTTCTTTTTCTCTTTCCCTTTTTATTTCCTTTCGGGCTTCAATTTTTTTTCTCCGATAATTTCTTTATTGAAATTTCGGACCCGTCGATAAATTGACGAGCGATGAGACAGGGTCCTATTTATCCAGTCAAATTAAAACCCGAAAATCGGGATGTCACAACTCTTCCCCTCTTATAAAAATTTCGTCCTCGAAATTTAAACCTTTAACAATCCATAAACGAAAGGTGGGGGTACTGCCGTCTCATCGAGTCACCTTTTCCCACGTTAATCCTTCGGTCTCGTGGCGTTGTCTAACCATTTTGACCAAGGAGATCATCTTTGTACACAAAATCTGCTCTTTCTAAACCAACAACTGAACTGAGCTTCTCACATAAGACAATTTGTCATCCACATCTGATCTCTTTTTCTCGGCTCACTAATAAACCTTTGAACCTCAACAATTCAAAATTTCTAACAGTTTTGAGCAGTCTTTACTCGATACGATCGACAACCGTAAACACCGATTTCGAGCTCACTCACGGACGTGCGATTTTCTAATTTCGATCTCATCTCAACCGACCGAACTCCCGTACACTCGCTTTGCACCGATTAAAAAGAAACTATCCGACGATCTGCCAAACCTGGGAATCTCTGGTCAAGATCTAATATAACTCGTGCAGTGATCTTGGCAACCGCAATCACCGACTACCGTCTTTGTCTTCTTTGGCCCGAAATCTTCTTCACTTTCTTTTCACCACTGAAATTAGGTACCATCTGATATATACTACTTAATAAAGAACCCTCTGAAAACTCTGACAAATTTGTAATCTCTGATTTAGATTCAAAATATAATTCATCCCCGGCACTCCATGCCGACGAATTATCTGATGCACACACACTTCGATATACCCACTTTGTGGCAAGATAGGATCTTCAATTTCTGAAATCGAATTTAGATTGGCGGTTAATTTCACTCTGACACGCTTTTAGTGTGACCTAGGCTACTAGGTAGTGTTCAGAGCTTTTTAGGACAAATGACCCGTGGTCGATTTTCTTCGAGCCACAATGAACCCACTCGACACATTGGCGACTCTCAATTGTCGTGAAAATCTCAAAGATTCAAATACGGACACAGGGTACCAAATCGACAGTAAAGTCAAATTAGTGCCAGTCGACGAGAGTTTTCCAATTTAGTGGGGTCACCCACGATTGGTCACTCATTTCAGTCGAACCGACCTATCTCTGATCTTAATTCGATTTTTAACTGTGCTGTAATGATCTCTAAAGATGAGCACGATCGAGAAGTCAATTCATGATCGAATTCTCGCCTATCTGCGCTTAAAGTCCTTAATAGCCTACCCAAATTTAGTCTAGTTATCTCGTGAGTGGCCAACTCAGAGAAAAAACACTGTAATCGCGTCGATGAAATGCCCAATTTATCTAATCAAAATCAGAGCCCGAAATCTGGATGTTACATACTCAAAACAAGATCTACTCGTACTGTACCAAAGTGGACCAACTCCATTGATCGATCAACCACTATTCTCAAATGGTATCAGTAATCCCCTGAATCTTAGTAAGCCTTATATTTCCATTTCCACTTGGGACTCTCGAGTGATGGTAAAAATTCTCCCGGTTCGCATTACTGAGCTTCCACTTATTGATACTTCTGATGCTTGCAACCTGTTTAGCGATATCTACCTTCATATCGGCTTACTAATCTAGCTAATGTCGATTCTGATTTACTTGCACCATCTAGTCAAAGTTGCAATACTATAGTGAACTTCTGACACGATCTTTTCCCTGAGTGCTACACAGTCAAGTGCACTCAATTCCTCATGGAACCCGAACGTTCCATCCTCAAAAGTTTCAAAGTTAGATTCTTTCTTGCCAGTATCCTCTTATAAGATCTTCTGAACATCTCTTTCTGTCAAATAGGCGCCGATTCTAACTTGAACACTTGGTTCAATTTTGAGGGCGGCTATAAAATTTAAAAGGTAGCCTACCTCAAATTTGAAAACCAAATTTCGAACCCTTTTCAAGTAAAGTCTACACTTTAACCAATCTATGCACAATTGAAGACTCTCAGCTCAACACATTAATTACTTCTTTCATTCTCCTAAGGTGATACCAGATAACACCATTATAGTTCTGCCAAAATTCTGATTCACGACACCACTTCGTATTCCACTTATTGGGTCTCAACTGGCGGGATGGTTATACAACAATCTTCTCATGTTGTATCAATACATACCCAGTCGTTGGCAAGACACATCACTAAAGGTTTCATGCTTTCTAGAGTCAAATGAAAAGTTTAGCACAAGTGCGATAGCCTGATCTTACTGAAGCTCTGGAAACTATCCTCGTACTTGCCTATGCCAATGAATTTCTCTTCTTTCTCAAGAGGTCAAGCCCATGATTATACTGATGCTGAAATTTCTTTCACAAACCTTCCTTAGTAATCTGTCCAATCCCCACGATTTCTAATCTCTGACGTTGATGTCGGTCTCGGTCCATTAACAATTGATTCGATCTTGGCTGGGTCCATGAAGTTTCCTTTACCTGTAACCACACGACTATTCTTAGGGGCATCTCGTGATTCTCAACACTTAATGAACACCTTATAATGTCGCTACACCACACGATCACCATTTATCTAGATATTCTTTGAATACTCAATTTGTCAAATTTATAACAGCGGCTGAAGCGTTCATCAAATCAAATGGCTTTACATTATTCTCACAAGGACAAAATCAAGTGCGAAATGCCTTCTTCAGTATAACCTCCTTCCTGGTTCTCAACTGACAATAGCCTGTCCTCAAGTCGATCCTTGAAGACATCCACACTCTTTATAACAAGTCACCCAATTAAGTTGACAATGGTTGATGCATGATTGCAATGAACCATTTTCATTTCTCTTTTCACAAAACTGATGATCCCTAAAGTGATGCACTAATATGCATGAATTCCTCATTCATCAATCCTCACATCTGCACCATTGGTTCTATCAATTCAAACAACAACAACCGGTAAGAACTTTTAGAGAATGGTTCTTCCCGGATGTTAACTCGATTGTAATTCTATCTCTTTCTCTGGCAACGGTGTGACCACTTTTTTCTCGCAACACTTCCAAGAATTCTTGGACTACCGAGGAGTTCTCAATTTTTAATTCTTCAATCTGTCTTATCTAAGATCATTGCCCACTAATCTCGATAATTTCTGTCTAACAACCAGGTTACCTCAAGTGACGAGATCAAAGAAGTCAAGGACCCTTCTCAACCCTCAGTAAAACTCGGTACTTCTACATGCTCCTGGAATAAGCTGGGTTACTCTACCATAACAATTCATCACCATAAAATGCTCAAGAACCAATTCTTTCTACACTTGACGAATAATTCATACACCAACAGCCAATCAAGTATAACTCTAGTCAATGGTTCTTTTCCTACAGCCTTAACAAACAACTGAAATTCCACACTTGCAATCCCAACATTCTCTGGCACTATTCTGATAAAATCACCTCAAAATATTATTTCATTGAATAAGGCATAGTCGGTTACCGTTCTGTTCCTTTTGCCATCTTCTTTGGCGTTCCAACGATAGTAACAGTGTTGGTGTTCTTCTTAAACCCCAACCGATAGTCCTTCACTTGATGGCCGTGCTCACTACCATCAAAGCATGTTCTAGTCATTCTCGAACACAAGATTAATCCATGCATTCCTTCCATACTTTCGGCACTCACCTAGTGAGTCTTCTACCTCCCATCCTCAAAATACATGAGACTGATCCATACCATCCTCCGTGTAACATATCTTCCACGGAACAACATGTTCCATTTGTCTGAATGCTGACCTGACTATTCCACCATTCCTATTGAGTGGAATAGAATATCATTCTCTCAACATCAGTCTTTACCCTGACTGAATTCCCAATCTGCTTGTACTGAATCTTGACTCAGATATTAAAATATATTCCCGATCATCCTTCCAGTTGGACCTCGGCAAGGTAGCAACAAAGCGGAACAACTTGATTCGACCTTACGGCTCATCCGGATCCCAAGAAATATTTGCATCGAACAATCCTATCGAACTTAGGATCATTCGACGCGCTACATAAGTACCAACCCGCGGTGGTACTCTTACACTCGAGCCGGCCAGCCAACACTCGCCACAACCACCTCGGGTGCCGACATTTGTCGTGTGCTTTATCCCGAGTCATAGAGGACATTGTCCTCTTATTAGGAGTTCTCGGCTCCCGCTCGCTCATGGTTCGCCTTTACACTAAAACCCGTCTTCCACATCCACACTTTGGATTAGAAGATGAGCGATCCTCACACGACAATCAATTCTAGCATCCAGCTAACACGACATGCACCAGCATGAATTTAAAGGCTTTTCCTACTAACTATCCCATGGTCAACGCTCCTTATCACTCCAATCTTCAACTTCGCTCGATACCACTTAAACGGGATGTCACGCCCGATCCTCGGCACGCACACATCCGTCTCACTTGGTCGATTTTATAATGCGATATCCCGGACAATATATCGCCGACCCTTTCATTTGATTAAGCACATGCGGAAGCGATTAAAATCCCTGATAATAAAACGATGGGATAGAAAAGGGGCCATATTTTTCATATTGAAATTTATAACCAAACTTTTATACAAACCACAAACCAGAACACTTCACAAACTTTTTATTCTAAACTCAATTCACATCAAAATGGAGATATCAAAGAAGATACAATCTCAGTCCATCCGGGCCGTACTCAAGGCCCATCTCGGGATTATCTTCTTTTCCCCAAAATCCTTCTCCGACTCTTCCTCCTCGGCTCCTTAGCGGGTCCCGAAATGTTTTTCCCCAAACTGGGATGAGACTACGTCTCGGCGAGTTCTACCCCACTAAGCCCAATTAGTCAACCATTATACTAAAGGCCGCCTAAACACGCATAGGTCGAAGACGTACCTTAGCATCGGTTCCCACCGCAGTTAGTACAATTCACAATAGGCACTCAAGCAATCATATCACCGATCGAAGCATCGGTCTAATCGACTTAATCGATTACACGCCAACAAGACCACTCACGGTCATTTCCATTCAATCAATCAATTCACAACATCAAATCAAAGCAATGATCAATCACATTGAATCACACACAGATCGAATCATCGATCAATCGACCTAATCGATTGCAAGTCAGTCGAATCATTTCTAGGTCATTCACTCCATCCCACATAATCTCCAATAGTACACTTAGTCACAGAGCTCCATCAATGCTCTCGGGCGTCGTTTTGCCAAGGTGACATAAGTATCGGACGGTCTACGTGCGTTCTTTAAGGCGCGCCGTTTTCGCACGATATTCCTCATCACCGAACCACGCCCGTCACGATCACAAATCACCGACGTCTACGTGCGTTCTTTAAGGCGCCGTTTTCGCACAGTGATGTCTTTCATCACCGAACCACGCCTGTCATGATTCATTGGTAGTCTACGTGCGTTCTTTAAGGCGCCGTTTTCGCACAGTGATATTCCTCATCACCGAACCACGCCTACCATAAGTCATAGACAGTCTACGTGCGTTCTTTAAGGCGCCGTTTCGCACAAAGGTGATACTTTATCACCGAACCACGCCCGTCTATATTTCGTACTTAATCGTCTCGACCAATAGAATTCTCGGTTAGTTCTCATCACTCTCTCCACTTACAGCTCGACAAGACAATACAATTGCTAACTATCCATACTCGGCCATCTACCAATCAATCATTCAATCTCAATCAATTCCAAATCAATTTAGGGTAAATCCCTAAAATATCACAATTTATTCAATTCCATACAACGTGGAGCTCAAATGAATAAACGGACTGCACCACAACGATCAGCACGAGATTTCGGTCGTCGGCCATCAAAATCTTAATTTCCGAAAAATAATTAATTAATTAATTAATTTCGAAAATTAATTATTAATTATTAAAAATTCAATTTAGCTCAAAATAAGGCCCGATTAAATAAACGGACTTCACCACAGTCATCAGCATAATTTTCCGGTTTCAGGCCATCTCAATTGAATTTTCGGAAAATAAATAATTATTTAATTAATTTCGAAAATTAATTACTATTAAAAAATTCAATTCAGCTTAACATAAAGTCCGATTAAATAAACGGACTTCGCCACGATCATCAGCATAATTTTCCGATTCCAAACCATCTCCTTGAATTTTCGGAAAATAAATAATTATTTAATTTAATTCCAAAAATTAATATTTAAATGCCCAAAATCTCACTTAGGCCCGAATCGCCAAATTGAAGCCCGATTAGGGGTCCGAAAATTCCCGAGACACTCCCAATAAATAGTAGACCATGTCTACTTGTTAATTGCACAATCAATTTATCTAAATCACATCACAATTGACTAATAATTGCTAATTAATTCTAATCTAACAACCTAAACATAATTAATTAAAACTAAATCAACCTAAAGCATAATTAGCCAACTAATCTAGGATTAGTGAGATTACTCACCAAATCGCGCGCAAATCGGATCAATCCGACGTCGGCGACGCGAGGAACGATTCTTCCCAAAGCGACTCGCGGATCCGGGGCCGGGAAACGGCCCAAAACGAGCCCGAACCAGCTGGAAACCCATTTTGTGGGTTGCTGGTTTGCTGCGAAACAGAGGAAAATAGGGATGGTTAGGGGCAGAGAAGGGTTCGGGGAAGCGGGCGGAACTCCGGGGAGGGCCGGTGGAGGTCCGGCGAGCTCAAACGGCGGCCGGAGGTGGTCGGATTGAGATGGACAGAGGCGGAGCAGAGGTGAGGTCGCACGGGGGAGGACGGCAGCGAACGGTGGACACGGGGGCGTGCGCGGCGTGCACGGGTGGCGGTGCGGCGGCGGGACGGGCGTCCGGGAGGCGGTGCGGGCGGCGACGGCTCCGACGAGCTGCTTCTTCTTCTTCGGTTTGCTGGTTTCAGGTTGGTTCGCACAAAGAACAACGAAGAAGAAGAAGAAGAAGAAGGTCACGTGGGGGAGAAGAGAGAGGAGAGAGAAGAAGAGATAAGAGAGAGTAATTTTGACTAGTCAAAGAGGGAAGAGAAAGCAAAGTGGGACACGGCAAAAGGGGGAAAAGAAAGAGAGAGTTGGCGTGGGGAGGGGAATCGTACGAGGGGGGAAAGGAAAGGAGAGGGGAGAGAGAAGGAAAATTAAAGTAAAACTTTATACAATTATTCTTACTTTATTTTTCTTTTTCTCTTTCCCTTTTTATTTCCTTTCGGGCTTCAATTTTTTTTCTCCGATAATTTCTTTATTGAAATTTCGGGCCGTCGATAAATCGACGAAATACGATGAGGGTCCCTATTTATCCAAATAAATTAAAACCCGAAAATCGGGATGTCACATCACAAATCACAATCATTCTTTGCAACCCAGTAAACTTGAGAAGTTTGATTATGAAAATAGAAGCCTAACCTTTAAGAGCAAGAAGAAGAAAAAATGCATTGAGGGCCAAAAATAGAGTAGCGTAAGGTTCATTAGCATATGGTATTAGGTCATCTGATAAACCCATTCATCAACATAGACCATTTCCAAGCATTTGACTGTGTCCCTCAATCACTCTCAAGTGCCAAAACAGGCAACATTTCAACTTCTCTTCAATATAAAAGATGCTATAACAACCCAAGATCTATACAGAGAAGGACAAAAGAGCTCAGCAGTGACCTTCTTAAAAAAAGGAGCAACATCCAGCAGTGACTGATAAGGGCAATCACTTGTATACTTCAAAATTACCAAAAAGGACAAGGCATGATGCAAGAGAAGTAAACCCAAAACATGATTTAGTCACAGCAAAAGAAAACATAGCAACAATATGCTAAATTTGCATTCCACTTCCAAGCTCCATCGAAGCAATCCTGATACCATACTCATGTTTCAAGTCTATCCCACCTATATTCCCTTTAAAACCCCCTTAGTGTCCAATATCTAGGTCACTCAGTATTTAGTAAATAAAACACCTTTCACTATTTTAACATTCAATGAAATTAGTCACACCTCATGACTTGTGACATACTTACCTCATCCGATCTCGTGAGACCACTTCGAGTTTGCCGCATGCTGACAATTTTGTATAATAGTAGACATCTTTTTGAGCCCGTAACTCTTGCACGTCTCCATTTTGTCTTTTGTAATTGCTCTTTTGTTGCTTTCAGTATTCCCTTCAACTTGTGAATCTCTTCATCTTTCTCATTGTCTTGACCTTCATTTCTCGGATGGAAGACAACTATATTTCTTCAACTTGTGAATCTCTTCATCCTTGTCTTTCTTTGACCATAAGTTCTCGGTTGGAAGACAAGTAGATTTTGAGGCCCCAAATCATTAAGGCATGGACTATGCCCTAGCATCAGATGCACCAGGTTTCTTTTTTCCCAACACTGGAAAAACAATATTTCATGGGGGGATTGCTCTTTCCAAGTTCCAAATATAGATCTATGAGATCATTCATGCTTCCTTGCAGTTCACTAACATGAAATAAAATAATGATGCTACTATTTATTGTTGAGCAATTTTAAGCTAAATTCTTAACTCTGCTTCCTATCATGTGCCAGAACTTGGTTAGTCATCATAACTGACTTTCTTGTAAAATAGGAAAAGATGTCCAAAGATATCAAATTGAAAAGTAATCTCATTCTTTCTTTTTATAGGTGTTTCTTGCGGATTGTTATATGGCTTGTCATCTACCGAAACCATATGAAAACACACACTAGGAAGTTAGACTTTTGGTTTTAATTTTAGACTATTTATTCCAGCCTGCCCTCTTTTCTTGGTCTGTTCATCTTCTGCTCAGATAATTGTATAAATTCCTGATAAATTGCAGCAGCAATATTGTCATTGCCAAGACTGCATAACATTTGTTAACACTAGATGAACTATATTGAATGGCTTTTCAACAATTGTGCGGATGTGTGCATACATGTGACATGGCACAGCTAGTAATTGGGTATTCTAGGGCTGCGGTAGTTTTCTGTTTTTACGTTCACTCTCATATACAAAACTGCAGTCATGTTAGCAAATTAATAGAAAATTGTACAAGTTTCATAATCTATAAGTTACTTTATAGCTTTGGCTGCTGCATAGCTCTTTTGTTAATGATGGCGGACTATGTGTTCTAGATAAACCTGAAGCAAGTTGTGGATGATTATGCTGTCACTAGGAAATCCAAATCACAGAGCTAAGGGAATAATAACAAGATATCAATGCAGGTGCTAAGAACGTGGACAATCTGAAGGAGGCAATCTAGAACAAATCCTATGTTTTCTTCCTACGACAATTGCTATTAAAACGCATATTTTCGGAAAAGTCACAAATCTTGGGACATCTTTACCTTAAGTCCAATGATATATCACCACAGCAGAATCTTTTTAAAGAAAAGTTACTGATTACAAAATGGAAATATCACTTATAGGGAAACACAAAAATTTAACGGAAAACATGAGAGTACCTTTGTTGTAGTTATTCTAGACAAACTTTTATTCTCTAAGGTGTGTTGTATCTTTTGTTTTGCTCTGTCAGCCTTATTTGCATCACTCAGCTTCTGCGATAATAATAATAATAATAATAATAATAATAATAATAATAATAATAATAATAATAAAAAGGCTATCACAAAATGGTCAATAACGGGTGATGAAAGTCTACTTAATGTCGACCGGTCATATTAAAACAATGCTGGAACGAGATTCATACCTTCCCTTCCTTTAAACTTCAAAAAGTGACGAGATTTTTCCATCTATCTCTTCTCAATCTCTCCAAAAGATTCTTCAAATGATACGATAAAGATTGAGAGCTATAATAGCGAGCAGCTTTTAGATCACTTTTCCAATATCTCCATTTGGAATTCAAGGAATGTAGAATCCATTTTTCATAGTTGGTATGAAGATAATCAAACTTAGACTACAACAAAGAAATATTAATAATCATGTTAAATTACAACATGAATGGGATTTCATATGAGTACAACCTAACGACCTCTACAATCCTAATCATAATGTTTCTCATATTCTTGGTAATTTGTTGCAAGTTGTAAACAATGGTGCCGATTCGCTACCAATGGTTCTGAGAAACTCCCCAAACCTCCAATCGGCTGCATTTTCTTTCCTAACTTGACAATAATGTGTTTCCCAGGAGGAAGATTCCATATGCCCACTAGACACATAAAGTTGCGCTTCCTTTTTCTAGTGGCAGCTACTAGACAAGAAATTCTAAATATTGAAAGACAGATCTAATATTATGAAATGAAATCAATACGCGGACCATTTTAGTATAGTATGATGAAAAATTACACAAAATATATGTAGGTAGGTCTTACCTAATGCATTCACATTTGTAGTCTATTCTTGAGGCTGCTCAATTTCAATCTCTGAATTAGAATGTAGCTCAACACTCATGTGTGATTTTTCAACCTTCTCTTCTAATTCACAGCTTATCTGCACTGCGTGTGGACCCACGCATATGACCATGTGTCTTGTGTTTCCCATGGATAAAAATCACCAAGACAGGAAATATTAACAATTCTTAGTAAGAGATCACAACTCAATTAAAATGCTCATCTATTATCTTCATCTATTGGAAGCAAATGGTCACAAGAATATATGATAAGATCGTAAATATAACAGAAAATGGCCACAATAAGAGAGGCAAAGCCATGAATAAACAGACTTAAACTGCTCCAAGTGAAACCCAACACGGAATCCTAAAGAAAGAGCTCTTAGAAGTTCAAAACCTCACTCGGAATGAATCCTTAGGACATTAAACAATGGGACTGAGGCATAGTATGAACAGCAATTGGAACTCAAATCACGTATACTGCATGAATTGGAAAGAAGACAAAGCAGGGTAAAACCTCATAATTCAAGTAGGAAACTGGAATCTATCAGTAAAATAACAGATGTTAAAACTTGCAAACCAAGAAAAAGAAAAGAAACCAAGGTAGGAAAAAAAAAATGCAAGAATCAATGGAAAGCAAATCAGAACAAACGGGTTCACATCACAATTGACAATCAGCAAATACATTTTAAGGATATTGAGTTGACTCATAAGTCACGAACCCGCATCACTCCAATTCCTTGTTATCAAGAAAGCCAAACCGGAAAGAAGAAAAGAACATGGAAAAAACCACAGCAAATGACACCATCGATGAACAGAGACGAACCAGAGAGTCAGCGTCACTCACCAGGCATAGGCATTGGTGAAAGCAAAGATGAATGGAGAGAGAGCGCTTGAGCTTGAGCTTACAGTGAACGATGTGTGTGATGAAGAGAGAAAAGTCAGACAGAAGCTGAACGGCTTGCTGGGAAAAAACTTAGTTTTTTTTTTTTTTTTTTAAAGTTAAGAATAATGATGCGGAAGAGATTAATATGTAATTCACGTATATTTTTTCGATGTTCTAGAAAAGAGGAGTTGAATAACTAAGGAAATCAAAGAAAATCTAATTAGATATACATAACCAAAATAAATATAGAAAATCAGGAAAAAATTAAATAATTAAATATCTCTATTATACCAATCATTAGAATTTCATGATTTACGATATTTTCAAATGAAGATAGTTAACGGATAAGTACATTAAAAATCTTAAATTTGTCGGGAAAGTACAATCGAATTCTAAAATTTATAAAAAAATCACACAAATGAGTCAAAAAACTTTTCAATTTGGTATAATTGAACCCCTTCGTTAACAACATCCATGAGTAACAATAAATACCTAAATTTCCTCTTTGTTAAGGTGCAACGGCGTCAAGTCCTCACACAAGCGCTTGATGAGGCCAATGATGACGTCAAGTCCTCTTCGTCTCATACCTATGGCAAATGGAATCAATTATTGTATGATTTATTCAATGTTGTATTTGGGATATTGTCAATTTATAGATTGAATTAGCCTACATAATCTGACGATCCAAAGTGCTATTATTTTTGGAGTGCTAATTTTCAAGGAAAATCTTGTCTGAGGTGCCGAAGCTTTTACTGGTACAGGACCATTTGTGCTCTGGCTAAAAAAAGGGCATGTTTTCAGTGTTACAATCATCAGCATTAGATCGCGACTTAGAGAAGACGGTATTCATTTTTCTTCTTTCGCGTTGCCAAATTTGTTGCTTGGAGCCCTTTAGGTAATAAAACAAGAACCTGGATAAAATGTGTTTGCTTATGAGTCTTAAAATTGGTCCAGCCAATTCTTTGTCAAATTGAATTTGAGTAGGGCCAACATGTGGTAATTAGGTGTCCTTCTTCTCTTGAGGCCGCAAAAATTGCGAGGGCAGCGTACAAGAACGAATGCGCATTCTAGGAAAGGTGAACTCCTTTCGCCGCATTTAAGGTAACTTCCCATCGGTGGACTGGTCGTATGCCTGAAGTTTGAACACTTTGTTTGGTTGCATTCAGTGGGGACCGTACTGAAGTTTGAATACTTGGTTTATTAGTGTTAAACTGAAGTTGATTTTTCGTTGGGCTGAGGGAAAGAAAACAATGAGACCTCATTTTATTCCTCCTGCTCTGACCAGTCGGTCAAATTTTTAGTCACTATACATGAGGCCAAAGCTGCTAAGTTCGCTTTATTTTTCGTAACAGAATGAGAAGGAATGAGAAGTTCTCCATTAAGAAAGGTAAGAACGATGAAAGCTTTCTATCGGATTGCCAAACAGCCAACAACTTTCCGTTAGAATATCTTGTTTTCAGTAGTAAAGCAACTCTGAAGGATGCAGCCGGAACCAGTACTGAAGATAAGGGAAATAGGATTTTCAGTAGTTCAACCTGACGCAAATGTGCACACTCACCTCAATAAACCATGGAAGACTTAGAAATTTCCAACCAAATCTCGCATTACACACAACCAGCACAACGACACAACCCATGCATAGAACAACTGACAATTGATATATCATATTTTCTTTCTTCACTTGTGCGAGCTCCTCCTTTAAACGTCTATACTTTGCCCATTGAGCCTTGGTTTCAGCTAGAAGTTAGCTCATGTCGACCTCATTGCGCCTCAATTGGCTTGATTCACACAATGCATGATTCCTTTCAAGGAAGTCGGCTTCATGTCCCTAGCTTGATCTGGTGTCTTCTGATCAACTCAAAACTTACCCCAACCATAAAACCAATCCCTACAGTTTTCCTTGTCTTTGCCATGAGAATCAGTGATCGAAGACCACAAGAGTAGTTAAGGTCCAAGTCAACCTCTTTAGCAGCTACACCACTTGGATGTAGATGTTGGCGCCCTCAATCTTCTCGTCGCCAATTTTTGATTTGGCAATTGAAGGTTCTACCAAATGCAACAGAAGCAACAGATGAATGCGACAGAAGAAACATATGTTGACTATCAAGGTTATACCGTAATTCTACTAGGAGCTTGTTCGCTATAACATAAGACAATGCAAAGCAAAAGGGAAAGCGTCCATATAAAGAGAAGTGAGACTTTGTTATTGAAAGAAGAATACCTTGTTCGCAGACATTACCACGTTTAGCCTGATCACAAGAGCGTAGAAGGTGACATTTAAGAGCAATGTTAGCCACGTTAAAACTCAAGTCATGCGAAGGTATAGTGTGACTCCCGTTTAAGAATACAATTCTACATCAGTGACTCCCAAAAGACAGGTACATAGGAGGAACACGAACACATGCAAGCCTCGCTGAGGAACTGCTCATGAAAAACAGGTTTTCTGTTTTGTTTCCCAAGTGTATTCTCATGATATATAAAGCAAATCAGAACTGGAGCTAAAAAAAGTGGATAACACGATGATAATTGCAATTAGAGCTCATGACACCAATAGAAGGGTGCCCATAGCACCGGATGCCCACTGAGGACCGAGTTCGTCATTCATGACCTGGAATGACCGAACAACAGAGCCGCTTACCAGTAGAATGAACAAAGAAGGAAAGAAGATATAGGCAGGTCGGAAAAACTTGTCACATCTCCTTACACCAAGTCTGAAAAATTGACTTCACTCCCAACTTCAGACCTATTCAATCCACAACTGAAAACACCTCTAATGAGTTCACATACATCCATCAGAACGGAAACAAAATACAAGAAACGGGATTAAGCTCAATGGAGTGGCTTATAACACTGTCGTTCATGCCGTCGGGCTCGGACGAAGAGGACTCAACGTCATTGTCGGCCTCATCAAGCTCTTGCACGAGGACTTGATGTGGTCACGGTTGAACAAAGAGGGAATTTGGGGACTTGACGAAGAAGAAGAAGGACACTCGGACGGACAACAGGATGATCGACAAATAAGAAGCGGACTCCACTAATAAGAAGGACACTCTGGACAAAAGACAGGATGAAGAAGTGAAGAAAACTCAATTATGGCTTGGAAATAAGGGGCAAACCTCAAAAGCCGTTTTTGCACACAGACTTTTTCTTTCAAGCTATATGCCAATAATAGAGAGAAATGAATGAAGAAATGCCACATCAGCATTTTCTAATAATCAAATTGGACAGAGTTAATAGAGAGATTCAATTGTATTAAACTGATAAATTTTATGACTCAATTATACATTTTGTAAATTTTAGAATTCGATTGCACTTTCATAATAAGTTTTAGGACTTTCAGTGCACTTTTCCCAACATTAAAAGGATCATATATTCATTGCACAACTCAAAAAAAGTTTAACTAATGGAGGTGTTTCAAGAACACAACTTACATGGTCCACCTATCCTCTAATCAGGTGACTTATGTCTTGATGAAATTGATTGTTACTTGAATTTGGCCGTGGCAGGGGTCCACCTAGCAGGATTTGCGCAACAAAAGCACCTCAAATAATTGTTTAATTGGTGGATGATGTATTTCTGCATCTTCCCCTATTTTTTATTGTTCGATTGAAGGCCACTTCATATAGGAATTAAAGCAGACGATCTTCCAGGCATTCATTCGTTTAGTCATGAAGGCTTTATTTCGGATAGAGTATAGTCTATTTCTGCTACTCATTTAACTTTTGATGCTTAGGTTGAGTCTTGGCTTTAATTTATTCTGTAGTTTAGTCGATAGTGTACATAAAAACTTATTAATTTATCTAGGTTGGGAACAAAACCAGTTTTCATCAAAGTTGTGATATATCTAAAAACACAAATGTATTTATTCGTACGCATAGATGAAATTTAATTAGCTTTCATAACTATGCTGGATAGAAAGGCGGAAAAGGAGGAGGGAAGGCTTTATCTAATTTTTTTTCTTTGGTCGAAAGACTTTATCTACTTGATTTGTAACTAATTTTTTTCATTTTCTGGTAATAAGATATTGCCATATGTTACTATTCTAATTGACGACGTAGGGTATGAGTCAAAGATTGGTTAATAGCTTCGGTATAAATTTGTTTCCATGTGTGAAATCCAGCTCGTGATGTGCCCAATCCGCATACAAAATCGCATTCCTTAATGACTACACAAATACCACAAGATTTACGGTATTTTTTCACATGATATTGTTTCCTATCATATATCGATCTTTTCTCATATTTTAATATTAATGCAGTTAACCTACATATTTGACTTTCGGCAGGATTTATTTGAAGAATTTAGAACATCTTCTATCTAATTTCTTGTATATACTGGATCAATGCACTAAAAGTGTCTAAAATTAGGTATTTCATTATAATAAAAAAAAAAAAAATTGATATTAAGGCGGAATCGAGAAATTCATTTGAAGTATTTTTTTGGTGCAAAGTTTAACTTGATGTTGATGGTTTGATATTGGACTGCGAATATAACAAAACTCGATTTGTCAATCTTACATTTAATATAGAATATATGTTTGAGTTTAAACTCGATTCCAACTCAATTATGAAAAACTTATAAACTAAATCACAATGTGAACCTTGAACTCCATCTCTAGTTCTGAGGAAAAAAAAAAGTAATAATCATAATTTCATATTCCTAACATCCTTTAAATTACAAAATTTGACACCTAGAACATAGTATCGAAATTAGTGAGATAACCACAAACAAACATTACATTATAAATTCTTACCTTTCACCAAAAAAAAAAAAAAATTACATTATAAAGGTCGGCTAATAAAGTTGTATGAAAACTCTTTCAGCTCTGTTGTGTTTTAATTCTATGTATATATATTGGTTTTTTTTTTTTTTTTTTTTTCTGCTATAAGGGATTCCCAAGAAATTCTTGGGGAAGATAGGGGACTAGCCGGACCAACTAAATCCATACCAAGGTTCCGAGTGGTGCAGTATTTTCAGAGAAGTAAACAGGCCGGTTGGGCTGGGCCCGGCCCTAAGCACTCCTGCCCATCCCCGGCCCAAAACTCCTGCGCTCAAACAAATAGCGAGGCTTGTTTATGCAAACCAATTTTTTTGGCTAAGTCTGCCCATGATCATGGTCTATTAGTTACTTAACAAGTGCTCCATAACACGTTGCAACTAGCTAAAAAATTATAAATAAATAAATAAATAAGTGTATAAAGTTTAATTAACTGAATGCATGTGTCACGGGCCGAAAGATGAATGACCCGAGAGGTTCCCCAGAGTCGACCCCAACTCGCCCGTGGACCTCCTGCTCTCCCTTGGATTCCCTCCAAGCCTTCTCTCCGACTTGCAAGGACGGGCGGATATGTCATTTAGCTAGATTACGGTATTCCGTTCCGTTTATTTATGTTGGTAGACGGTAGTTGGCACTTATGCCGGTAGTTGAGGCGGTACGATCTCGTCCGCCCGTAGAATACTAGATCGATGGATGTAATCCGAGGGCCTCAACTATAAAAAGGGGTGTCCTCCTTCATTTGTAATCATCCACTACTTCCGCAATACAAAGCAAGTCTTCTTTCCAGAGCTCCTCTCTCTAGATTCTTTCTCTCTCTACGATCCGGGTAAGGCGAGCGAGTGAGCGTTCGACTGTGAAAGGCTTGGCTTAGGCGCTTTGGCGATCCATCCCGATCCTAAAGTACCCGAGTCGCCGCACGGTCACGATCCCAATCGATCGGCCCGTGACACATGCGTCTGCGAATGCAATAAAAGCTGGCCGTGTCAATGAATTGCTTTTCCGATGTTTAGGAAACCTTGTATGTGAAAGGCGAAGAGATACTCATGCTCAACAGTTTTCTCGAATAAAAGATGAGAGAATGATTTTCTCTGATCCAACCTCCTATTTTTCAAAATAATCTGGGTCAATGACTTTTGAAGTGGAAAGATCGTAAGCCTCTCTCTCCATCTTGATTTTGCATGCTATGGAGGATTCCCAAGAAGTTCATATCGAAAAAGTTCAAGGAGGTCACGGTATAACTGCTTCATGCTTGGTAGACAACCGATTTTAGATGGTAACTCTACTAATATACCATGGTGGACTTTAATTCAATAGCTCTCTCTTAAGAATGGACATACCTTATATCTTCAAGATAATTCTAGCCAACGTCCTTCAAAATGGAAGTATGCTCTCTCTCGACCAAAGCATACTCGAGCCCCCCTTTTCCTCCATAATTCAAAGGGGGCCATTTTCAAATTTACTCTCTCTCTCTCTCTCTCTCTCTCTCTCTCCCTCTCTCTCTCCCTCTCTCTCTCTCTCTCTCTCTCTCTCTCTCTCCCTCTCTCTCCCTCTCTCTCTCTCTCTCTCTCTCCCTCTCTCTCCCTCTCTCTCTCTCTCTCTCTCTCTCTCAATTTAGACATGTAAAATTCAACTTGAAAAAGAAATTTTGATTACTTTGGTTTAGTGAATTCACATGAAAATGCACATTGCAAAATTTCAAAGGATTTTGACAAAATTCTCACAATATTTAAGATGTTGCTCATCTGGCTTTTCCAACCCTTCTTTCAACTCCTATTTCACTCGTTATTTTCCTTTTAAAATTTTACAAACCGAAAATAAAAGTTCTCAGATTTCATGAGAACATCACATATGATTGTATGGCTCTACGCCTTATCTAGAGATTAAGTCATCAGAGTAGCAAGAATTGGAAAAATAACAAATTCAAAATCAAAAGAAGAAGCTTACGTGCTTAGGAGTTATGAAGCTCAGCTTGTTAGGACTCCTAGAAATTGAGCCGTCACACAACAGATACGACCCTTTGAAAATTTTTCTTTTATTGTAGAGTGATGGCAAAGACTGCAAAGAAAACATAGATGAATCAAATTGATTCATAATCTTATAAAGATTATGGAAACCCTTGAACCATCATTAATTTGATCACTTAGCACAAATCACAACAAAAAGGCAAATACTTCTCACAGATGGACTTTCACCATTTTCGCAAGATCCGAAAAAATTGTCTAGACGTACTAAAGGACGATGGTCAATTTTACCTATGTCCATTGCTGCAACAAAAACACTATGTTGCTGTGTTTTCTCTGCAGCTCGAACATACAGCTGCAGATCGCCAACATAAGGTTCAACTGCACGTGAAAGAGATTCTATCATCACTAGAAAATATTTTCTAGCCTCGTACATTGAAAAAGCAAGAATTGTACTAGTTCTTCCAATGAGCTTTCTTCAACAACGGGCACAAGTAGTTGTTTAGTTCTTTTTTGCTGGACCTAAGACATTTATGACAAAAACAAATAGTTAGAATGCAAGCTCTACAATGACCACTGTACCTTTGGAGATAACACTCGACGATGGAGAGCACAAAATGATATTTAGAGATCTCAATTGCATGTTACGATGGTCATCATCCTAATAATCAAACGAGTGTGGGAAAGAGCACTAAGCATAATGGGCATGAAACCAGTACAAGAAATCATGTCACTGATCATTTGAACATTACCCAATTAAACCTTCAATAATTTGGATAGGAGAAGGATTTAGAGGGAGCTTAGATCACAAAAAGTAATAAAATTAATATACGAGAGGGGCTCACAATTAATCTGTAAAGCATAGCAAAACATAGGCAAGATAAAGCTTATTTCTTTAAACAGAATGAGCAAAACGTGATCAACCACATCTTCCATCACTTGAAAAAAATGCAGAGACATAAATAGAGGAGCTCCATTCACTTCATTGCAAAAACATAGTTTTGAGCGGCCAAAGCATCAGAAGAACACTACAACCAATTCCAAATGGCTGTAAACCAAGATGCAAACTTCACAAATCACAATCATTGTTGCAACCCAGCAAACTTGAGAAGTTCAATTATGAAAATAGAAGCCTAACCTTAAGAGCAAGAAGAAGAAGAAGAAATTGATTGAGGGCCAAAAGTAGAGCAGTGTAAGATAATTATCATATGGTATTAGGTAATCTAGTAAACCCATACATCAACATAGACCATTTCCAAGCATTTGACTGTGTCCCTAACCACTCTCAAGTGCCAAAACGGGCAACATTTCGACGTCCCTTCATTATAAAAGATGCTATAACACTCCAAGATCTATACAAAGAGGGACAAGAGAGCCCAACAGTGACTATCTGGAAACATGGAAAGAAAGAGCAACACCCAGCAGTGACTGATAAGCGCAACACCCAATGAAGTCATAAACACGTACGATTGCCTTTGATCCTTAACTCTGCTTCTTGTCATGTGCCAGAACTTGGTTTAATAAGCATAACTGAATGAATTGTATCAAGAAGACATTCAATATTTCACACTTTCCTATGAAACAGGAAAATATGTCTAGAGATATCAAATTGAGAAAGTAATCACATTCTTTCTAACTATAGTTGTTCCTTGCTGATTTGTTATATCACTTCATCGACCAAAACCATAAGAAAACACACACTAGGAAGTTAGACTTTAGGTTTTAATTTTAGACTATTTATTCCAGCTTGCCCTCTTTTCTTGATCCATTCATCTCCTATCCAGATAACTGTATAAATTCCTAATAAATTGTAGCAGCAATATTGTCACTGCCAAGACTGCATAACATTTGTTGACACTAGATGAACTATATTAAATAACTTTTCAACAATTGTGGGGATGTGTGCGACAGCACAGCTAGTACTTGGGTACTCGAGGGTTGCAGTACTTTTCTGTTTTTCAATCTCTCATTAAACCAAACTGCAGTCAGGTTAGCAAAGTAATAGAAAATTGTCCAGGTTTCATCATTCCAAATTTACTTTACAGCTCTAGCTACTGTATAGCTCTTTTGTTAATGATGGTGGACTATGTGTGCTAGATAAACTTGAACCAAGTTATGGATTATTGTGCCGTCACTAGCAAACCCAAATCAGAGAGCTATGGGAATAACAAGAGAACATAGACAATCTTAAGGAGGCAATTCTAGAACACATTCTATGTTTTCTTCCTATGACAACTGCTATTCAAAACACATGTATTGTTGGGAAAGTCGCAAATATTTCTAGACATCTTTACCTTAGGTCCAAAAATATATCACTTCAGCAAAATCTTTTCTAAAGTGAGATTATTGATTTACACAATGAAAATATCACTTATAAGGGATCAAAAAAATTTAAGTAAAGATGAGAGTACCTTTTCTGCTGTTGTTCTAGCCGAACTTCTGTTCTCTAAGGTGTGTCGTATCTTTTGTTTTGCTATGTTAGCCTTATTTGCGTCAATCAACATTTGCAATAAAAAGATGAAAAATAGAAAGGTTATCACAAAGTAGTAATCAACAGGTAATGAAAGTCCATTTAATGTTGATAGGTCAATTAAAACAATCCTAGAACAAGATTCGTACCTTCCTTGTTCCTTTCCTTTGAACTCAAAAAAGTGACCAGATTTGTGCATTGATCTCTTCTCACTCTCTCCAACAGATTCTTCAAATGATACGAGAATGATTGAGAATTACCATGGCGAGTAGCTTTTAAATCACTTTTCCACACATTTAGGATCGTGGAATCCATTTTTCTATAGCTAGTACGAAGATAATTATGTTTAGAAAGCAAGGAAATATTAATAATGATGTTAAATTTATTTAAAACATGAATGGAATTTCATGCCGGACAAGCTAACTACCTCTACAATCATAATCGTAGTGTTTCTCGTATCCTTGGTAATTTGCTTTCAAGTTGTAAACAGTGGTGTTAACTCGCAAGCAATGGTTCCGAGAAACTTCCCAAATGTGGCACCCCCGAAACGGCCCCCGATCCGCTAGGGTTGCCACAGTTCGCTTACCTTTCACTTGTCTTAATAACATGTCACTCTGATACCATTGAATTATAGTAGGTCCATAAATCCTAGGGGTTTGTATCATTTAAATCGGTCCCAGCGTAGTTCATATATTGAAAGCATAATCAATATCTCCCTACCCCATGCTCAACAGGATAATGCAATGTAATGCACACCAACTACAAATTTCATACATAAGTTAAAGCCGAACCACTTTTATTTACATAACTATGATGGACATCACGAGTCAGTACATCAAAAGGCCAAGGCTTTACTAAGCTCGGCTATAACCCAAAAGTACCCGACCCCACATCAGTCCTGTACACCGATTCATCATCCAGTGTTAGCTATCCAAAAAGTGTCATCCACTACCAGTTACACGCGCAATTACACCCAGCGCGGTGCATTGGCTGGTGGCGACGGCAGCATCCCCATCATAACCTCGTCGCGACGAACATGCACGGACAGGAACTCCTAGACTACGGGGCCATCAGGTAGACCCACGTCATACATAACTAAAACTCGAACATGGATGAACACTAGTCCACGAACACCAACACAAGGATGCTCCGAACACTCAACCTCAACGTCGAACGGTAAGCCATAGAAAGTACCACGTGTGACAGGTAATAGAGGCATCTCTTAATCTGAAATGTTAGTCTTCAAAAGGGGTGAGTACAACCACTCAGCAGTAAAAGATCCATCAAACTATACAATGCAACAAGCAAGATAACTAAGATTTCATGTGAAATGCACATATCATCCATGCAATCATGCATATATCTCCATGAGATCCATTCAATGCCTTAATGACCGCATTTTCAATGCCAAACAGTACCAACTCAATTTATAGACAATTCATGCACCAAGCCATATGCACATACATGCGCATGATTCATTTCCCATTTTGATATTCAAAATGATCTCATTTTTCCCAGGGATTAATCTTTGCATTTTTCGTGACTCTCGCACCCAACCTAGCATCGCGAGACCTCCGGCACACACCTTCAGGCATCTAGCACACACCTACGGGCATCTCGAAACTCTTGAGGACATCCGGCACACACCTTCGGGCATCTCGACACTCCCAGGGCATCGTCAACTCAAGGGTCCGACAGTATCATCAACATCACAATGTATATTCACATATATGTCTCACTTTCAAAATAGCATTTGATGCAATAATGTCAAAGATTTCAATCAACTTTTGATGTCATATGATATGCTAAACATCACCACATATGCTGTATAATTAACCACCCACGATATCATATCTCATAGAGCAATTTATTTGTTCTTGAAAATAAAATAATTTTCGGATAAAACAGAATGCACTCCTTTAATTAAAATTCTGGAAAAATTAGTAAACGATCTTAATAAATTCTGAAAATTTAACATGTTATAAATGAGATCTAGAGAAAAAGGTTTCATGAAGAACACCATGTCAAAAAAACTTCGTATGAGTCGCTACGGTCCAGCATCACAGCCTCAAAATTTCAAAATATCACTATTGCACAGTTTTATTCACAAATTCGGTATAAACCCTAAATTCACTCAGAAAATTCTGAAATTTTGATATGTTATAGAAAAAACCTAGAGGTAAAATTTTTGTGAAGAAATTAAATCATATTCATTATGGATCATGAGCTACAATCACTATAACTCTCCCTAACCCTCGGTAACGATTTCCAGATTTAACAATTTCAGAGAAAATTGTTTCACCGACCAATACTTGTCCGTTTCTTCTCAAATTTTAGTATGTTACTCCTCAAGATGTCATCTACAACTTTCATCAAGGACACAGAGTCAAATTTCGACTGGATAATTACAGAAAATTCACAGAGTCGCCAAAGGTCAAGTTGTTTTTTCATGAAACAGTTTACTAACTTGAAGAACTACTTCTATACTTTCGAAATTCCAACATCCAGCATCACAACTCAAGCATCTCCAAAATCTATTACACTTCACACACAACCACAACAAGCAAAGTGTAAATCAATGGACTCTCACTTGCCTTAAGTCACGCAAACACAGCAAGCAAATGGCGATTTGGGGACTTCGGGCGTGGCTCAACTGATGGCGGAGCTAGGCGGCGTCGACGGCGGCAGCTGTCCCACGCATGGCGGGGCTGGTCTCCTTCTTCCCTCGCCAATGCACCCTCACGAACTCCCTCTTTCTCTCGAACTCTCTCTCTTTCTCTCGGATTCTCTCTCTCGCTCGCTCGCCCGCTCGGTCTCACTCTCTCTCGCAAACACTCCCTCGTGCAATCCGCCCTTCTCTCTCCCTTTTTTCTTTCTTTCTTTCACCCTCATGATTAGCTAGTAATCATGAGGTTTTGCATGGGAATGGACACTTGGTTGATCTCTCTTGCCACTTGTCAATTTTCATGCAAAGAGGTGGCCTTAATGGGCCGGACTTGGGCCAGGCCTTGGTCGACCGAATGGTGGGAAAGGGTGGGCTACTGCTTTGGGCTGGTTTGGCCTTAAGTGTCCAGCCCACACTTGCTCCTATTTTTTTCCACTTTAATCCCCACTCATAATTACTTAATTACAATTATTCACATGGCCACAAAATATTGCAATATTAATTGATAGTAATCCGACTTATAGAGTACACGGCCAAGAAATTTCCCTATCAATTTATCCTTTAGTACAATCCTTGATCACACATGGACATAGGATAGATTTCCAACAAAACAATTGTCAATTAAATGCTCGGCCTTGATTAATGGTAATCCATTGGTCTAATGGCTATAATATAGTCTGATGGCGCTTCCATCACCTATTCGTGGGTTGTAATGCATCTAGAGATTGCTATGAAATTTTTAGGATGCCACACCAAACCTCCAATAGGTTGCATTTTGTTCCCTAACTTGACAATGATGCATTTCCTAGGAGAAAGACTGTATACACCTAATAGACATGTAAAGCTGTGCTTCCCTTTTCTAGTGGCAACTACTAGACAAGAAATTCTAAATATTGAAAGATGGATCTAATATTATCAAACTAGATCAATACTCGGACCATTTTAGTATAGTATGATAAAAAATTACACATTATATATGTAAGTAGGTCTTACCTAATTCATTCACATCTGTAGTCTCTTCTTGAGGCTACTCAGTTTCAGTCTCTGAATTAGAACGTAGCTCATCACCATTGCGTAATTTTTCAACCTTCTCTTCTAATTCAAAGCTTATTTGCACTGCGCATGAACCCGCACGAATGACCATGCATCTTGCGTTTCCCATGGATATAAATCGCCAAACAGGAAGTATTAACAATTCTTAGTAAGAGACCGCGACTCGATTAAAATGCTCATCTATTATCTTCATTCGCTGCAGGCGATTGGTCACAAGAATATCTGATAAGATCGTAAATGTAATAGAAAATGGCCACAATAAGAGAGGCGAAGCCACAAATAAACAAACTTAAACTCCTCCAAGCGAAACCCAACATGGAATCCTAGAGAAAAAGCTCTTAAAAGTTCAAACCCTCACTCAGACCGAGTCTTGTTATTCGAGACCAGGAATGACCGAAGAACAGCAGCCGCTTGCCAGTAGAATGAACAAAGAAGGAAAGGAGATATAGGCAGGTCGGAAAAGCTTGTTACTTCTCCTTACACCAAGTCTCAATCACAGAACTGAGCACGGTTTTTGTGCTCTACCCTTCTTTTGCTTTTGCTTTTGCTTTGGCAGTTGAGCCACAAAACAACTGCCTTTCATTTAGTATTTGACAATTAGAATAAACCATGAGAATATGTTTGAATACAATTTGCGGTATTTCAAATAGATACAGCCACCTGCTGTAACATTGACTTCACTCTCAAACTTCAGACCTATTTAATCCCCAAGAGAAAACACCTCAAATGATTTTCCATACCTCCATCAGAACGAAAGCAGCATACAAGAAAGGGGATTAAGCTCAATGTAGTGGCTTATAACACTGTCATTCCCACCATCAGGCTTGGACGAAGAGGACTCGACGTCGTTGTTGGCTCATCAAGCTCCTGTGCGAGGACTCGACCTCGTCGCGGTCGATCGAAGAGGAAATTTGGGGACTCGACGAAGAAGGAGGACACTTGGACGAAGAACAGGAGGATCAACAAATAAGAAGCGAACTCCACGAATAATATGGACACTCTGGACCAAAGACGGATGAAGAAGTGAACAAAACTTGGGAAGGAAAACTCAATTATGGCTTTGGAAATTTGGGCTGAATCTTAGACAACGACGTTTTTGCACACGGACTTTTTCTTTTCAGCTCTAGGCAGTAAGAGAGAGATATGAATAAAAAAAATGCCACATCAACATTTTTTATAGGCTAAATTGGACAAAATTAATGGAAAAACTCAATTGCACCAAATTGACAAATTTTAGGATTTCATTGCAATTTTTGTAAATTTTAAAATTTGATTGCATTTTCACAATAAATTTTAGGATTTTTAGTATACTTTTTTCAATATTAAAGAACCAAATACTCATTACACAACTATATATATATATATTGCTAAGGGAGGTGTTGCAAGAACACAACTACAAATCAAGTGGCTTATGTCCTTGATGAAATTGAGCGTTCCTTGAATTTTGCGTGTGGTTGGGGTCGACAAAGTAGGATGTGTGCTCCAGAAGCACCTAAAGTACTTATTAATTGGTGGATGATGTATTCCTGTGTCCTCCCCTACCTTTTACGGTTTGATTTATAGCCACTTCAAATAGGAATTAAATTAGTCGATCCTCCAGGCATTCATTCTTTTAGTCGTGAAGGTTTCATTTCCATTAGAGTATAGAGTCAATTTCCGCTACTTATTTAACTTTTGATGTCGAGGTTGAGTCTTGATTTTAATTTCTTCTATAGTTTAGTTGATTGTGTCCATGAAAAATTCTTAATTTAGCTAGATTGGGAACAAACCAGTTTTCATCAAAGTTGTGATATACCTAAAAACACAAAATGTATTCACGCGTACGCGGATTCACATAGACGAATTTTCATCAACCTGCTTCCATAACTATGCTAGATAGAAAGGGGGAAAAGGAGGAGGGAAGGCTTTATCTACTTTTTTTTTTCTTTGTTCGAAAGGCTTTATCTACTTGATTAACTAATCTTTTCATTTTCTGGTAATAAGATATTTCTCTCACCTAGAAGCTTATATCTTAGGCAGCTAGAGGGTCAAGCCCATGACATATATTACTAATCTCATGGACGAGGTAGGGTATAAAATTGCCTACATTTGTTGATGTGGAAAATCGAACCCCCGTGATGTGCTCAATTCACACACACAATTCCTTTCTTTAATCACTACACGAATCCCACAAGATTTAAAATATATTTTCACATGATATGTTTCATCTTAGGTATAGATCCTTTCTCGTATTTTAATATCAATGAATGCAGTTAACCTACATATTTGACTTTCGTCAATATCTATTTTAGGAATTTAGAACATCTTAATCTAATCTCTTGTATATAGAGTACATTGGCAAATAAATTAAACATGGTAAACATTAATTGATATGCATTACTAATTGATTTGACTGCATAATTTGATCATGCTATTCATTTTCTAAATCTTTTTCGATAGATTTATTGTATTTTATTTTTCAGGAATTAAGCTCTCATTGGACTTGTCCATGTTTTAAACTCTAGGGTTGCATTTGATAGACCGGATAAAACTCCAGTTATAATAACTTTTATTCTATCCAATGTTTAGAGTAACGTGAAATCCAGATATTACCAGATATACCCCAGATATAGTCCAGATAAAAAAAATCCCACCTAGGAGGTGGGATAGGTGGGATAGACCCAAATAGAATATGTGACATTTGAAAAATAAAATTTCTCTCTTCCTCCCCTCTTCCTTCATTGCTACAGTTCATATTTGGCCAAAGTTGTGGCAACCTTGGGAAGACAGAGCCGACCAGATCCAGTCGGTGATGCTGCTAGCTTGTAATCAATGAGGTGAGATCAGGAGCCAGTGTCCATGGCCAAGCCACCATATTAGTCGTGGCAGCTCGCGATCGTTGGCCATCCATGGCCGAGCCACCTCTTCATGGTTGCTTGCATAGATATAGAATGAGAAAGAAGGGATGAATAGAAAGGAACAGGCAAAAAGCTCAAGCGTTGCCCGAGATTGTGTCAATAATCTCTCAAAAAAACTACCCCAATCCCCTTCATTTCTCCAAATCGCATCCTGTGCTCTCTCATTCAACACATGCTAAAGACCCAAATTTGACAATATCATCCTTAAATGATCGACCCAGTAACTTGACATCTCCGGCAAGGTGCAAAGCTAGGTTTTTTCTCGAGTTCATTTATTCATTGAAGATTCACACGATTGTCTATCTCCAATAAAGAGATTTTCAGTTCGCCTCACTTTTCGGCAAATTTTCTGCCTTTTCTTAGAGTACTATTTTCTTTGTGGAAAGTTGAGTTGAGCGCTTACGGCCTCCTCCTTTGCTTCACAAGGAAGAGAGGTTGTTTTATTTCCTGGTTTATTTTTAGTTTTAATTCTGCAAATCAAATATTTATTTGGATAATATTTATTTGAATTCATATTATCTTCAAATGTCAACAAATATTGAATTGGATATTTAATCCTATTTTATCCTTATCCTATCCAACATTATCCTATTCGGCAAAAATGTCCGGACGACCAAACGCAGTCTAGAGGCTTGTGAAGATTTGAAGACCTCTAGCATCACTCTTGTTGGCATGCGAGGAATGAAGTAGCATATCATTTAGTGGATCAATGCACTAAAAGTGCCTAAGATAAGGTACTTCATTATTAAAAAAAAAAAAATGCTATAAAGGCGCAATCAAGCTATAAATTCATTTGAAGTAGTTTGTTGATGCAAAGTTTAACTTGATGTTGATGGTTTGATATTGGATCGGGAGTTTGACAAAACTCAGTTTCTCAATCCCATGCTTGAGCTGAATTCTATATAGCATATGCGTTTGAGATTAAACTCAATTAAACTCGATTATTGATAACTTGAAAATTAAATTACAATGTGAAGCTCGAACTCTATCTCTAGCCCTCATAAAAAATTGAAAAATAAAGTAATATATTTCTTTCATTTCAATAACATCCTTCAAATTATTAACACGGTTTGCAAGCCTTACAAAATCTGACACCTATGACATGGCATCAAAATTAGTGAGATAACCACAAGCAATCAGTACATTATAAGGGTTGACTAATAAATATAAATGAAAACTCTTTTAGCTCTATTGCGTTTTATTTCTATGTATATATATCTAATTACTTTTATCTCTCTCTTTTTCTTTTTTTTTTTTTTTGGGTTTTATGCTACAAATGATTCCCAAGAATTTCTTAGGGAAGATATGGTACTAGTCAGAACAAACTAATTTGAATTAAGGTTGCGAGTGCTGCAGTGTCTTTGGACAAGTAAACGGGGCCGATTGGGTCAGTTCTAGGCCTAAGACTCTTGCCCATGCCCGGCCCAAATATATATTGGGCTCAAACATATAGCAAGGCTTGCCTATGCAAGCTAATTTTCTTGGGTAAGTCCGCCCATTCAGGACGGGCCCTAAGGGGTCAGATCCATGATCAGATCTATTAATTACTTAATATGTGCTCTACAACGTGTTGTGACAAACAAAAGATCTAAAAATATGAAGTTTATAAAGGTAAATTAACCTAATGCATACAAATACAAATGCAATAAAAGTTCAAATTAATTTTCCCATATTTAGGAAACCTTGTACGTGAAAGGCAAAGAGATGCTCACGCTCAATCATTTCCTAAGTAAAAGATGAGAAAAAGGTTTTCTCTGATTCAGCCTTCTCAAATTTTATTTTAATGTAGTCCAGGTTGACAACATTCGAAGTAAAAAGATCGTAAGCCTCTCTCTCTCTCTCTCTATATATATAGATATAGATATACTATTTTTTATATGTTGATTTTGCATGCTACGAAAGGATTCCTAGGTTCATATCGAAGAAGTTCAAGGAAGCGAGGGTATTACTGCTTCATGCTTGGCATACAACCAATTTCAGATGGTGGAACTCTTATTGAACTTCCTAATAATCATGGTTTCCTTTATAAAAGCAACCGAGCTGAAACATGCCCAGAAAGTATTCTCCATGGCCGATGTCAATTCTCGGAAGGGGTTCGAGGAAGCGAGGGTATTACTGCTTCATGCTTGGCATACAACCAATTTCAGATGGTGGAACTCTTATTGAACTTCCTAATAATCATGGTTTCCTTTATAAAAGCAACCGAGCTGAAACATGCCCAGAAAGTATTCTCCATGGCCGATGTCAATTCTCGGAAGGGGTTCGAGAGCTGAGGAACTTGCTCCGCCTAGACAGCGGCGAATACCTCCAGTTGGCAGGATTTCACAAAGAGGAATTCCCGACGAGTCTCAGATGTCCGCTTCTTCGAGCTCATCAAGAAGACAGGAGAACGTCATGGAGCTACGCGGTCTCCATCTTCCGGAATGGGTCCTTCTCGCTCCGTTATTCAAGATTTGTTAGACTTCTATTTGTCATGCACCACATACCTTCAAGATGATTCTATTTGACCGTCTTCAAAAGGAAGTACGTAAGTCTCCATATGGTGACTTTTCTAAGGATTTTGACAGAAAAACCTCACAACATCTAGAAAGTCGCCCCACCCGGCTTTTCTTACCTTTCCTTTCATCTTCTATCTGTCACTCTTTATTCTTCCATCAAAATTTTACAAACGATAAGAAAAGTTTTCAGATTTCACAAAAACATTACATAGGATTGGTTATATGGTGTCTCGCCTTAACTAAATATTAAGCTATCAGAATCATAAGAATTGAAAACAAACAAAAAGAACCCAAAAAAAGAGAAAAGAAAAAGTGAAGGTACTTGGGAGTTATGAAGCTCGACTTGTTCCTCTTAGAAATTAAGCCATCGAACAACAAATACGACTCTGTATTTTTTTTTTCTTTTACCAATATATTGATAGCAAAGGCCGCAAAAAGAAAAAAGAAAACATAAATGAATCAAATGCATTGATAATTTTATAAAGATTATGGAAACCCCATTTAATCACATAACACAAATCACAACGAAAAGGCAAAATGCTTCTCACGGATGGACTTTTGCTCTCTTCCCGTGATCCTGAAAAAATTGTCTAGACATATTGGAGGACGACAGTTGATTTTTCATTGGGGTCCCTAATTTATTAGACTCTCTAGATTGTTCTATGTACAGTACCTATGCAAGAAAGGTATAATCAAACGAGGTAGGTTCAGAGAGGGAGAGAGATACCCTTTATCCGAGAGAGAATCACTGCAACAAAAACACTATATTGCCATGTTTTCCTTTTACGCATTTTAAAGCAATTTTAGCTACAGCTAGGGCATACGGCTACAGATAGCTAACATAAGGTTCGATGCACATGAAAGAGGTCCTGTCATCGCCATAAAATCTTTTCTAGCCTCATATTTTGAAATTCCAAGAATTATACTAGTTGTTCCAATAAGCTTTCTTCAACAATGGGCACAAGTAGGAGTAGCTGTTCTGTTCTATTTTTGCTCGACCTAAGACCCTCATGACAAAAACAAATAGTGATCTACAATGATCACTGTACCTTCGGAGATAACACTAACCTCGTCCCTTAGAGTGTGGCTCATGACTCGATGATGGAGAGCATAGAACGATGTCTGGAGATCTCCATTGTGTGTTATGATGGTCATCATCCGACAAATCAAATGAGTGCAGGAAAGATGACTAAGCATTACGGGCACAAACCCAGCACAAAAAATCTAGGAGATCACTTAAACATCACACAATTAAATATTCAATAATTTTGGAATGGAGAAGGCTTTAGATGGAGCTTACATCACAGAAAGTAATAAAATTAATGAACAGAGGGGCTCATAATTAATCTGTAAAGCATATCAAAGCATAGAGAAGATATTACGTGATTGCACTAAAAAATTATTTCTTAAAAACAGAACGAGGAAGACATGATCAGCTACATTCTCCATCACTTGAAAAAAAATGCAGAGACGTGAACAGAGGAGCTCCATTCACTTCATCGCAAAACACATAGTTTTGAGTGGTCAGAATAAACACTACAACCAATATTGAATGGCTGTAAACCCAGAGGCAGAATTCACAAATCACAACCATTGCTGCAAACCAGTAAACTTGAGAAGTTCAATTATGAAATATAAGCCTAACCTTAAGAGCAAGAAGAAGAAGAAATGCACTGGGGGCCAAAAGTAGAGCGGTGTAAGGCAATCAGCATATGATATTAGGTAAAAACTAGAAAACCCATTAATCAACAGACACCACGTCTAAGCATTTGATTGTGTCCCTCGACCACTCTCAAGTGCCAAAACGGGCAACATTTCAACTTCTCTTCAATATAAAAGATACTATAACACTCACAAGATCTATACAGAGAAGGAAAAGAGAGCTCAACAGTGACTATCTGGAAACATGGAAAGAAAGAGTAACACCCAGCAGTGATCATAAGGGTAATCATTTATACACTTCAAACTGAACAAGGACAAGGCATAATGCAAGAGAAGTAAACCCACAGCATGATTAGACATGGCAAAAAGAAAAAATATGGTTACACCATGCTAAATTTGTATTCCACTTTCAAGCTCCATTGAACCAATCCTTATAAACTCATGTTTCAAGTCTATCCATCGATATTCCCTTTAAAACCACCTCAGTGTCCAATATCCAGGTCACTCAGTATTTAGTAAGTAAAACAGCTTTCACTATTTTAACATTCAATGAAAATAGTCACACCTCAAGGCTCGTGACATACTTACCTCGTCCAGATCCTGGGGAGACCATTTCAAGGCTGCTTTATGTTGGCAATACTGTTTAATAGTAGACATCTCTTTGAGCCTCTTAACTTTTGTACATCTCCATTTGTCTTGTTTAATTGCTCTTTCGTTGCTTTCAGTATTTCCTTCAACTTGTGAATCTCTTCATCTTTCTCATTTGCTGACCTTAAGTTCTCGGATGGAAGACAACTAGATTTCTTCAACTTGTAAATCTCTTCATCCTTCTCTTTCTTTGACCTTACGTTATCGGTTGGAAGACAACTAGATTTCGAGGCCCCAAATCATTCAAGCATGTACTATGCCCTAGCATCGGATGCATCCAGGTTTCTTTTTTCCCAACCCTAGAAAAACAGTATTTCAAGGGGGGCTCTTTCTTTTCAAGTTTCAAATATACCTCCGTGAGATCATTCATGCTTCCCTGCAGTTTAGTAACATAAAAAACTTATTAAAATAATGATTTTACTATTTACTGTCGAGCCATGTTAAGCTGAATTCATAGATACGTGCAATGGCCTTTGATTCCTAACTCTTCTTCCTATCATATGCCAGAACTTGGTTAGTCAGCATAAATGAATGAACCATATCAAGTAGACATTCAATATTTCACAGTTTCCTGTGATACAGGAAAGATGTCCAGAGATACCAAATTGAGAAAGTAATCACACTCTTCCTTTCTAAAGTTGTTCCTTGCTGATTGTTATATGACCTGTCATCCACCGAATCATATGAAAACACACGCTAAGAATTTAGGCTTTTGATTTTAATTTTAGACTATTTATTCCAGCTTGCCCTCTTTTCTTGATCCTTTCTCTTCTGCTCAGATAACTACGTAAATTCCTAATACATTACAGCAGCAATATTGTCATTGCCGAGACTGAATAACATTTGTTGACACTGGACGAACTATATTGAATGGCTTTTCAACAATTGTGGGGACGTGTGCATGCATGTGAAATGGCACAGCTAGCAATTGGGTATTCTAGGGCCGCAGTACATTTATGTTTTTCGAGCTCTCATTAAACCAAACTGCAGTCACGTTAGCAAATGAATAGAAAATTGTACAGGTTTCATCATTTATAATTTACTTTACAGATCTAGCTGCTGCATAGCTCTTTTGTTAATGATGGCGGACCATAAGTTCTAGATAAACCTGAACCAAGTTGTGGATTATTGTGCTGTCACTAGCAAATCCAAATCACAGAGATAAGGGAATAATAACAAGATATCAATGCAGGTGCTAAGAATGTAGACAATCTTAAGGAGGCATTTCTAGAACACATCCTATGTTTTCTTCCTATGACAACTGCTATCTAAACACACATATTGTCGGAAAAGTGGCAAATATCTCTGGACATCTTTACCTGAAGTCCAGAGATATATCACCTCAGTAGAATCTTTTCTAAAGCGAAATTATTGATTACACAATGGAAATATCACTTATAGGGAAACACAAAAATTTAAGGGGAAACATGACAATACCTACCTTTTCTGTTTTTATTATAGCAAAACTTTTGGTTCCTAAGGCGTGTCATATTTTTTGTTTTGCTCCATTAGCCTTATTTGTTTCACTCAGCTTCTCCAATTAAAAAAACAAGGTTATCAGAAAATTTGTCCTAACCATTCTAAAACAAGGAATTAACATCCAAATATTAAAAAGCACAGTTAATTATAATCATAATAGGAAGTATGCATGCATCCTTAAATTGTCCCTAAAAAGAAAAGACAATCTAAAAAAAAGGAAAAAAAAGAACCCTATTGTAAGGCCCTAAAGGCTTATCCACTTTTAGGTTTTAACATTTTAAAGGTTTTCCAATTCTAAAATTTTCTTATTGTTTTATAATTTTCTGAATTTTTAATGGTTTTTCTATTTTTTGTTATTTTCTGGATTTTCTATTTTTTAATGATTTTCTGATTTTAACAAAATTTTAATGTTCTTCCGAATTTTCTAACATTTTTTATTGCCTAAATTTTTATCATTTTCTCAATTTTTAATTTTTTCGATTTTTTTAATTTTTAATGTCCATTTTATATTATTATATTCGGGGAACGGGTTCGGACCGAATTCACCCGATCCGGCACAGTAACCCGACCCGTCTACTCGGATCCGACCCGGTCGGATTAAAGCGAATTATTTTTAATATTTTTTATGTTTTTTTGAATTTTTTGAGGGGTTTTTATTTTTTTTTTTGGGGTCTTTTTCTCTGTTTTGTCTTTTCTGCCCATCTCCTTTCACCTTGCATCGTCTTCAACCTCAGGACGTCTTCTTCACCGAACGTCTTCTTCCCCGCAACTTACCGAACTGGGACTGCCAGCTCTCAACGCCACAATGATCCGCCCTTGCCACGTCATTGCCGCCACCGGGCCACCACCTGCCGCCTACTCCGGCCGGCGTCCGTCGTCTCCCGCCGATCACTCGGCAAACACAAAATCTAACGAAATAAAAACCTACCGATCCGGAATTTCTAAAACCAGCAATCCAACAATCAACCAAGCATGAATACATTTAGAATGAAGAGAAAAACTGACTCGGACGGCCTTGAACCGTAGGGCTCGCCGGCGAAGGGAGGTTAAGCTCCGGCGAGGGGAAGATCCATGAACGACCAACTCGGACAGGAATTTTTTCACCAACTCGCATGAAAAATACAAAGAGAATACGAATATCAGACATTGTTCAATAAGTGTAGATTCAAACATGGATCAATCTTGAGTTTAAACATAAATTGCTCTTCGGTTTTCTCTTAGACATTTCATCAAACAGGTGATGTGCAGTATCAAGAGCAAGCTTCTGATCCGATTATTGTCTGATTTTCGGTCTAAATGCGGCATACAGGCATCCGGATGAGATCATCAAGCAACAAATCAGTGTCATTCTACACGAAATTCCTCGCGACTTCATCGTGCACGGTTCAAGTTCCAAGATGGTAAGAACACGTCACATACAAAGGAGGAAGGCACTCGCCTGGATCGAGAATCGGTTATGGCGGACGGTGGACGGCGAGCTGGCCTCCGGTGAAGCTTCAGACGACTCCGAAGAGACCTCCGGCCTGCGTTTCTCCTCCAGCCAAAAACCTTCTCTCCTCCCGACCTCCCTCCGCGGCCGAACGTCCTCTCCTCAAAAACGCGAGTCCTCTCTCTTCTCTCCGGTATCTTCCTTAACAGAACAGCACCCGTGACTCTGGCGGCGGCTTTTCGTCACAGAATCGACAGCATCTCGCACTCCTCGAACTCTCAAGCTCGCTCTCGCCGCCGGACAACTACAATCAGGGACGTCGCCACGCGCCGATGGAAAGAAGGGAGACTCTACACGACTAGGAGAAGTCGGAACTTCGAGAGCACCCGTCGCAGCTGAGTAGGCGACGAGAGAACGTCCGAGAAGAAGGACAGAAACTCTGGAAGTCGAGGTGGAGATGGTGATCAGGTGGAGGTCACGCTCATGGCCGCTTCCTTTGCTGCGTTCATCTCCTTCTGTCACCCGCACGTTGGTCGTGCGAAGGGAAAAGAGAGAGAGCATGTGGGGCTGGGCCTCCTTTCTTAATTGTTTCAGATGGGCTCAAAGAATAAACAAAAAATGGATGGGCTGAAGAAGAATAAAGGAATGGGCTGCGAAAGTATAAAAAAGAATGGGCTTAACTACGCCGGCCCACTTGACTCTTTTTTCTTTTTTTTAATACTTTTTATTCATTTTCTATCACCTATTTTATTCATCTTTTATATCTATTTTATATTTTTGCAATATAAATGGATATTTAAAATGTAGACAAAAATTCGGATGTCAATAAGGTTCAGACCCTCACTCAAAACGAATTCTTAGGACATTAAAAATGTGATTGAGGCATAACATAAACGATAATTGGAACTCAAATCCCGTGAATTGCACGAATTGGAATGAAGAAAAAGCAGGGTAAAACCCCATAATTCAAGTAGGAAATCGGGCTTTATTAAGAAACTAACAGAGGTTAAAACTTGCAAAGCACGAAAAAGAAAAGAAACCAAGGCAGGAAAAAGAAAAATGCAGGAATCAATGGAAAGCAAGTGAGAACATACCCGTTCACATCACAATCGACAATCAGCAGATACATTATAAGGATGTCGAGTTGATTCACGAGTCAGAAAACCTGAATCACTCTAATTCCTAGCTATCAAAAAAGCCGAACCCAAAAGAACATAGGAAAAACCACAGTAAATGACGTCACCGATGAACAGAGACGAACTAGAGCTAGCGAGTCACCCATTGGGCATAAGCATCGGTGATTTTTTTTTTTTTTTAAAAGTTGTCTTTAATGGTGTTTGTCCATCTAAACAAGCCAAAAATTTGACAACTTTGGTAAAGGAAAATTCCAGTAACTCAATAGAGAAAATATTATCAATCTCCACCAAGTATATCGTTGAGGACAACATACTATGATCGCTCAGGCCCAGTCTAGACGACCCGAACTCAGCCGTTGAGCATGGCTGTTGGTATGTAACCAATTTATAGTTATGCTAATTGTTGTATTATAATATGCTATTTAAGGAAAAAGTGCCAAAAAAAGTCCTGATCTATGACAACTATCAATTTAGTCAAATTTTTTCAATTGAACTAGTTTATTGCTTAATTTTTTCACATTGGTACAATCCATTCATTTGACCAATTTAGGTCAGAAATTGTTGACATGGATATCATTTATATTATACGGCACAACCGACGCTAGTGTAGATTTTTTTTAATAATTTGTATTTTTAATAATTTTCTTTTTTTTCTTTCCTTGTTCTCTTTGTAGTTTTTGGCAACTCAGGCCATGGTTGATGAGGGATGGCCTCCCCTGTGTGAGAGTTGGCCTCGTTAGGTCGCACCTAGGTGAGGTGAATGCCGGCAAGGCCTCCCTCACCAGTTTTGACATTGGAAAACCAAATAAGAAAAATTGCGTTGAGCAGAAAAACTAGAAACCCTATCATTAAGTAAAAAATGATATCAAAATCAAGTAGAAACCTTAAGCAAGATTTGATTAAACCAGGTTTATTCGTAAATAAAACAATTTCGATAAGCCAACGGAAAGCTTACTCAAAGTGGTAATAAACGAAGAGGCGATGCCCCTTTTGGTCCGGCCTTGGGCAAATATCCTTGGGAAAATGCAAATATCTTTGGGCTAAAGGGATTTTTAGAAATGCAAATCGCGTTTGGTAAATTACAATTTTAAAGTGCATTACAAAACAACTTTGACTTAAATGCCGTTTAGTAAAAATTACGTTTTTCAAATGACTTTTTGCTAAATTTTTTTATTAAAAAAAGTTTTAATTTTTTTTTTTTTAATCTAGCCATTGGTGGCGATTTGGCCATTGGTGGCCGATCAAGCGACGCCGGAGGTCACGACTTAGGCAGCCATCTAGGTCGCGTGAACCCGGGCGGTCGTGGGGTTTGCGACCCAAGCGGTCGTCGCTTGGGTTCGGCTACACTGGGTCGCACGAACCCAAGCGACGGCCACCTAGGTCGCAAACCCCAAGCGTTGGACCTAAGGTTGCCTCACCTGAGGTTGCACAACCTCGGGCGACGGTCGCCGAGTGGCCACAATCCTTGGGTGGCGATCACTGGGGTCAGGTGATGCCTCAGGTGGCAATTGTTGGCGTGGACAACTCCTTAGCTGGCGATCATCGGCCTTCGTTTGTTTCTCTAGAGAAGATGAACAATACCCATGGGACTTGCATTCTGAGAATGCAACTTTCCAAAGTACCTTCAGAGCTACTTTGGGCTAAAGGTCCTTAGAGCCATTTGGAGATACAATTGTATCTTGCCAACGTCGTCCAAAAAATTGAACCAAACATGTTTACATTTGGCCAAATCCCTTTAGGGCCCAAAAGCCCCTTCCAAATGCTAAATCAAACGGGACTAATAATTGGCCAAGAAAGTCCTTAAATCAATATAATCAAGTCTCTTATGACATATGTGGGAGCAGAACGCTTGTCTGTATGAGGGCATACTTTCTATGTAGGAAAGTTGGACATGTAGCACGTGATTGTTCTATATTAACGGATGCTCCAACTGACAGTAGATCATGCTTTTTATGCGGGCAATTTAGGTACATAGCACACAATTTTTCCGTGTAGAGAAATGCCCCTATCGTTGGTAGGCCAACAGAAAACGTTTTTGTCATGCTAAAGCATTCATCTTTTTTTTTTTTTCTATTGAATTACCATCCTTTATTTTCCTTGCCAACCTTCTTTCTATGATTGTATTACCGACTAACTTTGTGTTAGTAACTCTTTATTTGAGTTAGGGTGCGTTTGGTAACGTTTCTGTTCAAAAATTGTTTTGAGGAATAGAAATAGAAAAAACTATTTCTGTTCTGGGAAACAATTTTTTAACAGAAGAAGGTGTTTGGTAAACTTGTTTATAGAATAGAAAAAGAACAAGAATACGTTTGGTAAACTTGTATAATTTTTTTGTTTTTTAAATATTTAAATATTTTTATTTTATTTTTCCTTTTTTATTTTTTCTTTTTTCTTCCTTTTGGCCGGTCGCCGACCTCAGCCATGCTCGGCGACCGGTTGACGAGGGCCGGCGACCGAGCTCATCCAGCCACCGGCAAGGCTCGGCGTCGCCGGTGGCTGGGCGAGCTTGGCCTCGCCGAGGGCCGGCAACCCTCCAATGAGGTTCCCGGCCCTCGACGGCCGATCATTGACCTTCGACAATCGGTCGCCGGCCATGGCCGAGGCCGGCGACCGGCCAAAGAAAAAAGAAGAAGAAAAGAAAGAGAAGAAAAAAATAGGAGAGAGAAAAATTGTTTCTTGGAAGTGTTCCGAAATAAGAAACAAGTTTTTATTATTTATTGTTTCTATTCCAAATTTGTTCCCGAACAAAAAATAGATTTTGAACAAAAACACAAACAAATGCGTTTCTGTTCTTTTTTTGTTCCTCGGAACAAAAAAAAAGGAGTTGTGTTCATGAACAAAAGAAAAAAACACAAACAAACAGGGCCTTAGTTACCCATATATATATATATATATATTTTTACAAAAGTTACCAATTTTTGTAATTGCTGACAAAAATAATTCTCTTATTATTTCCAACTTTTATTCAACTTTCTTACCAACACCATAAATGAGTAGTGATTAAAGTCACATCAACAAATAAGTTTATTTTAGAAATAGCCTATTGTAAATAAGTTTTTTCGTTTTTTCTTTTGCTCACTGTTGATACCATTCTTTGCTTACTAGGCATATCTTTAGCTTCCATCGTTAGGCAATGGATCGTCCAAACAAGAAGTACAATGAGATTGAAGAGAAATACACTGAGTTCATACTGCATTGAAAGTGGTTATATGACTCCGTCGAGTTTTGGAAGTTCTCATCTCTCGATTTAGATCTAGATTTGAAAGCTCTTCTCTTTTAATCTATATTTATATTGAGAGTTCCTTAAAGACTTTGCTGTGCTCATTCAACATCTCCCGATCTAGATCTAGATTTGGGAGCCTGTTTAACTTGTTTTTGGTGTCTCTATGTGGTGATGCCATTGAGAACATCGAACCTAAGCATGTATCAACTATCCGGAAAGCCGTAGCTATTGGAGAAGAAGATTGCAGTACGGGCTTATTACTTATGATGATGCGAGATTGGTGATTGGCCACTATTCATTTTATTTTGATACCGAGACAAATATATTCTTATGGGATGAAAGTGTGCTTATTTTATTATTCTACTTTGCTATTTTGAATCTGCTTTGTTTTGAACCTCTTGTGCATCATCTTGAGAATTAAATGAAGTATTTACTTTCGATCAATAAAGAAAACTCTCTCAAAGCAATGCCTTGTTGTCAGGGATGTCTTGGTTATTGGTTTGAAATACACTTACGGACTTTAGTCTCATACTATGATATGTGATTGGTTGAGCTTCTATGTTGGTTGGGTGATTGATTTGGAGTGAGACAATGTCACGTCACATTTATATTTGTGTTCGCGGCTTATTATGTTAAATAGCAAGGTTTCATTTAAGAATGCACTTGATGTCCTATTCTAAGTCTTGAGAGTTCATTTGCTGAGGTAGTGATTGCTTATTCCTTTATTAACCTCTTTTTTCTTAGATTGATCAGGGCTAGTGTTGGCAAAAATTCGGGAAACGGAATTCCCAAAACGGTGATTTGACACAGAATCGAACACAAACGTAGCAGAAGTGAGCCTAGAAAAATCATAAATCACCGATCCTAAGGTACATCACATAATTGAACGTACCTTGTTTCCACATATTAAACACTGGTGTTGTGACACGAGGAAGAATCCACACTGTTCTTCAAAGGATTATCCTGTTCTGTTCTTCGGGAGAAAACAATGTTGGAAGACGTAACTTCTGAGAGAACGTAATCTCTCTTTTTACAAAGTACGTAACTTCTATCTCAAATAACCACCTCTTTGATTTTACTTTACTTTTTTAATAACTTCCTCCATGGGCCCTCAATTCACGGGCCAGGCCTTTTGGGCCCATCATGGGCGGACGGGCCAACTCAGGCCCATTAGAAAGGAAAAAATCCATCATCTATCACTCACACATGGTGGACCAAAACCAACATGAGCGGACGAGCCCTACTTAAGCCCATCAGTGAAAAATCCATCAACTCCCACTTGACATGGTGGGCCGAACAGAATCATTTTTTCCTCACTGTAACATTCATACTGGTGAAAAGTCCATATGACCAGCATACTTTGAGAGCTCGTTGTCATACATCTATTAGGAATATATAGCAACTCATAATGGGCATCACATCCTGAGTAGATTTAGTATGCAGTACTCTAGATCAATCGATCACATTTATATCTCTCTTTTGATATCTTTTTAAACAATGATATATTGTATTCACAATTATGATTATCTCATAAAACAATCATAATTGGTCGACCAATGAATACAAAACTATCATGTGATTCTTCAAATTTGATCTTCCTCTTTCCTTAAAACTCTCAATTTCAATTCAACTTGCTTTTCTAGAAATGTCCCATTAAATCGAATCAATTCATGATCATTGGCAACATTATAAGATAGCAAACATTGAATAGAAATCTTGAGAATAAGTAAGAGTCTTGGCACTAAATTGAGGAACTCTTTTCCTCAAGAGTCTTACACGGCATAAAAGTTGAGATCAAAACTTTTGCCACTCTTATTGGTCATCTCATGCATACGTAGTATGAAATATGTATTACGGTATTTTAACTCATTTCCCATGGAACGTATGTCTACATCTTTAATATCGTACAGATGATAGTTCAGACATACTTAATGTCTAACTTGAGTTCACGTATCTACTCATTCACAAAATTCATCAGAACTCACATCTGGCATCATAGACAGATAAAGTAAAATATGCGGGTTATTTTATTTTCGAACATATAAAATAATATGTCCTCATCTTAACACTCAGTTAAGACGACATAGGTATTTTAAGCTTGAGCTCTCAATTATCACCTAAATAATAAGCTTAAAAAACCGTCTCATCTCTATTTATCACACAATAAATAAATGCGATTACCTATGTGAATGGGCTAATTTCTTATCTGTCCGACATACTTTATCAACTTAATATAATGCACTAAGCATTAAGATGCATAAACGTCAAACAAAAAATTCATAGGCATTAATGATGAAAACACAAATTCATCAAATGTGAACACTTAAGAGAAATTACAATATTCAGTACATCAGCCTCTACGCAATCCTAGAGATTTCACATGGCCACAAAACACATCTCTAGATATTGGCTTTGTCATAGGATCTGCTACCATTCTATGTATAGACATGTACTGTAAGTTCACATCTTTTCGTGCAACAATATCCTTAACAAAATTATACTTTGTATCTATATGTTTGGTTTTGCTATGATATTTTGGATCTTTGGTGTACGCTATTGCTGCTTAGCTATCATAATTAACCAATAATGAGTCTGCAGCACTTTCAATAACACCTAAATGATCCAAAAATCTCTTAAGCCAAACACCTTCTTGTATTGCTGCTGATAATGTCACGAACTCAACTTCCATCGTGGACAAGGCTATACATGTTTGTTTCTTACTACTCCAACTTATGGCGCCATTATTTAGTAAGAAAACAAACACAGAGGTAGATTTCCTTTCATTTAAACCTCCTCCCAAATCAGCATCTGAATAGCCTTCAAGTCGCAGATCATTTTCTTGATAACTCAGCGTATAATCAGCAGTTTCCTTTAGATACCTCAATATTCTATTAACAGATTTCCAATGTGCTTGACCTGGATTGGATTGGTATCTACTTACTATTCCAACTGCAAAACATATGTCAGGTCTTGCACACATCATAACATACATCAAGCTCCCAACAGCACTAGCATAAGGAACATGTTGCATTTGTTTCTTCTCTTATGGAGTCCTTAGACACAATCTGTGACTCAATCCTTCGCCTTTTGCAATAGGAGTATCTATGGGTTTACAGTCTTGCATACGAAATCGTTCAAGAACCCTATTTATGTATGTTTCTTGCGAAAAAGACAATAATTTCTTCGAACGATTTCTTGAAATCTTAACTCCAAGAATGTATGCAGCCTCACCCATGTCTTTCATTTCAAAGTTAGAAGTTAGCCAACTTTTGACAATATTAAGAAACTCCTTATTACTTCTAGCAATCAGTATATTATCAACATATAATGATATGATTACAAATTGATCTTTGGATCTTTTGATATATACATAATGATTCTTATCAATCATTGTAAAATCATATCCCATTATGGCATTATGAAAATGTATATACCATTGTCTCGACGACTGCTTAAGGTCATATATCGATATCAAAAGTCGACATACCTTTTGTTCTTGGCCTTTCATAATGAAACTAATAGATTGTTCCATATAAATTTCTTTGTCTAATTCTTCATTAAGAAAAACAGTCTGTATATCCATTTGATGTAACTCAAAATCCATACTTGCTACTATTGCCAAAATAATGCGAATCGAGGTAAATCTCACGACAGGAGAAAATGTTTCCTCATAATCAATTCCTTCCTGTTGATTATACCCCTTCGCCACAAGGTGAGCTTTATGCCTTTCTATCGAGCCATCAGCTTTATGCTTAATTTTGAGAACTCATTTGTTCCCAATGGCTTTGCGTCCTTTTGGAAGATCAACTAGTTCCCAAACATGATTTGATTTCATTGACTCCATTTCCTCTTTCATTGCATGCATCCATTTTTCCTTATTATGGCAACTTAGAGCCTCATTTACATTCATTGGCTCATCTTTATCTTGCGGAGCAATCATAAAAGTTTCCCCTTCAATGTCAAAACGTCGACGGGGAATACTTTTGCGACTTGTTCACCGTACGGAGGATGGTACACTTTGCATATCATTCCTCATTATGCTCTCACTCGGATTAGATAATGATGATATCGTCTCATCATGTGGTCGTAATTAAGAGTGAGTTGAATTAAATTCATCACTTCTCATGTTACTCTCACTTGGACGAACTCCACTAAATTCATTATCTAGATCCAAGGTTTCAAATATGGAGTAGTTCTCACCTATTTCGCCCTTCTTAGGAAAATCATTCTCTAAGAATGTGACATCCCATGATTCAAACTCAGTTATACTCCCACTTTCTTGCTCACCTATAAACACATACCCTTTGGAGTGTTCAAAGTATCTTATGAAAATACTCTTCTTTCCTCTGGGACCAAATTTCCCAAACTTATAAGATGACTCATGAATATAGGCAGCACAACCCCATGGCTTAAGAAAACTTAAGTCCGGTTTTCTACCTGTCCATAACTCATATGGAGTGGAAGTAAATGATTTGGAAGGCACTCGATTAAGTATATAGGCAGCAGTTAACAACGTATCACTCCAAAAAGTGATAGATAAGTCAGCATGCGCCATCATGGACCTAACCATTTCCAGAAGGGTTCTGTTTCTTCTTTCCTCAACAAAATGTTGTTGAGGAGTATAAGGAATAGATAATTGTCTTTCTATTCCTTTTTCATCACATAACTTTCTGACCTCATCAGATAAATATTCACGACCTCGATCAGATGTCAATACTATTATTTTCTTATCTAATTGATTTTCTATCAAGTTCATAAACTTTTTGAAACAACTCAATGCTTCAGATTTATGAGAAATCAAATGACATATCCGAGTCGAGTATAATCATCTATAAATGTGATGAAATAAATAGCCCCATGCCTTCCTCTCACATTCATTGGACCACAAACGTCAGAATGTATTAAATACAAAGAAAATTAAGCTCTTTTCCCTTTTTCAAATGGTTTTCTTGTTGTTTTTCCTACTAGACAATACTCACATATGGGTAAATCGACTTTTTCTATATTGCCCAACAAGCCATCTTTGGCTAGTTTATTCATACGTTGTTGGCCAATATGACCAAGTTTAGCATGCGACACATTCACATCATTATCATATGAAGTAGAAGACGTGAAAAGGGAATAACAAACATTGACATCATCACAGTCAACATTTTGTACAATAAAACTATTCAGGAAATGACCACAACCATAGTAGTTTGTACCCAAATACAAATCTACACCGCTATTATGGAAGTTCACACTAAAACCAAGCTTAACCAACACCAAAACAAAAACTAAATTTCGACGAATCTCCGGAGCATATAAAACATCATGTAGGAATAAGGTGCGTCTACCACGCATGTTCAATTGGCAGGTGCCAATCCCTTTAACTTCAGCTCTGGAGTTATTTCCTACATAAATCCACTTAGTTCCAGTCGAAACTCGTCGAAATTCTACGAAGGATTCTCTATCCTTCACTACATGGTCTGTTGCTCCTGAATTTACAGTCTACAAAGGATTAGATTCAGTTAAGAATGCAGAACTTGACACATATACAAAGTTCCTAAAAGTACAAGGGGTGTTTACCTTCTTTGGCTCACGACAGTCATAAGCATAGTGACCCTTCTTATCACAGTTGAAACACTTCACCCTTGAAATTTTCTTCACACGAGACATTTTTCTCTCTTCACACGAGGACGTTTTTCTCCCTTTGTTGATTAATTCTTGGTTTCTTGCAAGAATGACTTGATCTCTTGCATTCCCACATATTGAACAAATCAATGCGCTTGTGCTTAGAGCTCGAAACTCTTTCTGAGCTGAAAGCAACATAGCATATATCTGTATCCCGCTCAAATGTCTTGAGGCGGTCCTCTGCTAGCTCAAGGTAGCACACAGTATTCTCAAGATTTTCCATAACATGGTCAAGAGTTTTAGTGCTTCTTGCTTTTCAAGCACATATTGAATCTTCTTATTCAATATTTCATAGTTGTCGCCGTTAAGTTTGTCTTCTTTGTTCAAATCAGCAATTATGTTCTTAGTTGCTGAAGCCATTGATCTGAACATATCAGACACATATGCACAAATTATTAATACCTATCATTTATGCATCCATTTTGCACAAACCTATTATATTAATGAATAATTTCAAGCAAGGTTTCAGAATCAAAAGGTTATTGAGTTTCCAATCATCCTCCAAAAATCCTAACTTGAAATTATCATTAATATAATTTTCTATGCGAAATAAGTTCAGCAAAGTCACTAAAACTTTCTTGAACTTTCCACAACAAATTGTAAATTAACATATTAATTTACAACAATAAATAACATTGAACTTTCAATAATTAATCATGTCCATTACACTAAGCAATATATTCAGAGGAAAAATATTAACATAGAAAGAGATATTTACACCTAAAACATCTCAAACTCATCTAAAAAATAAGTAGGGAAAGTCTCCTCTAATTTGTCAGTAAAATTCTCTAAGAAATCTGAAGACACATCAGCCAACCACAGAAAAACTTTTGGAGAGCTCTCATGCCACCTCAAAGGCGCATTCACTCTGCGCCATGTGACACTCAATCCAAGGGTTAAAGTTTTGGTTAACTCGATTCTATAATATTCTCTTACAAAGGCTACTGTAAGCCTCCTATAATCCGGGACCACGTTGACCTCTCATAGGCGATCTAACACTGCTTGCCATTCTGGTGGAAGGGTGTTCATTAAGGCCGGCACCTTCTCAAAATTCGGCATAAGATAACCACTCCAGATGATTTCTTATATCATCTTATTGACCATGATCATGTGTGACACTACATCATCGTCATTCCATCGATAATTAGCTAACTCTGTTATTAACTTTTTAATTCTTGCCTTTTCTTCGTCTGTTCGCGGAAATGCAGGCATGTGTGCATAACGCATCATAGTTCTTGCAACAAATGCAGAACATAAAGAGGGATTACTTATAATCCACATAGACATAATTGAAAAAGAAAATACATTCATTTTTTCTTTTTCTTTTTTTTTTAAAAGTCAATGGTGGTCAACGTTGGTCAACACCGGTCAATAGTGGTCAACGTCGGTCAACGGTCAATGGGTCAGGTCAACGGTCCGCTAGGTCGAACAGGTTGGGTCGGGTTGGTCCGATCGGACCGGTGAGGCCGATCGGGTCGGACGGGCCGGCACGTGCCCTGCGCGTGCATGGGCAACCGCCGGCCAATGTCACGATGATGTCAGCTGGCGCGTGCCTTACACGCGCAGGCGGTTGTCGCACGCGCTGCGGTTTCAACCACTCGTGCGTGCCTCGCACGCACACAGGAACCACCTCGACGCATGCACGCACTCGTCGATGGAGCCGAACATATCGGCCGCGCGTGACGGCGTGTCCAGCGGTGTCTAGCGGCGAGCCATCACTCAAAATTCTCATATCGATGAGCACTTCAACCCTAAGCAATCAAAAACGTACTTCAATCTACGGAAAAACCAAAAAATAGGGGGGAACAGTACGGTGTCAGGATTTTTCCGTCTCTAAATCAATCAGCAGTGACGTTTAACGAGAAAATTAATCAAAACTTGTTTATAAACATAAACAGTAATCGGGAAACATGATCAAGATGCTCTAATACCAATGTTGGGAAAATTTCGGGAAACGAGATTCCCAAAACAGTGATTCGACACAGAATCGAACACAAACGTAGCGGAAACGAGCCTAGGAAAATCATGAATCACCGATCCTAAGGCACATCACATAATCGAACATACCTTGTTTCCACAGACTAAACTCTAGTGTTGCAACACGAGGAAGAATCCACACTATTCTTCAAAGGATTATCCTGTTCTGTTCTTCGGGAGAAAGTGGTGTTGGAAGACGTAACTTCTGAGAGAACGTAATCTCTCTTTTTACAAAATACGTAACTTTTATCTCAGATAACCGCCTATCTAATTTTCCTTTATTTTTTAATAACTTTCTCCATGGGCCCTCAACTCACGGGCCGGGCCTTTTGGGCCCATCATGGGCGGATGGGCCAACTCAGTCCTCATTATAATTGGTTTTGTTGATGTATAGTAGGGGTTTGTATGATGTTGTTTAATCACCGTACATGTTCCCATATGCATGGAATGACTTTTACTCTTTAATTTTTACCTTTTGCTTCTCTTAAATCTTGTGCTCAAGTTTGTTGACCTTTTCGAGTTTCGAATATTCAAATATAATGTTTCATTTTTTTTTCAATTGAATAGTATGTTTAATATTAGCAAGGTTGAAAAAAAGGTACATTGTTTTCCTTAAAAAATGCATAAAAAAATATGCTTTTTGCGTGATTGGGATGGTAACGGATGACTCGTGTTCAAATTGAGTTCAATGCTAGGGCAATTCTGGAAATGTCACTAAAAAGGGAATATTTTGTGGGAATGCTAAGTCGGAAGCTACGTCTTTTTTCGGTTTTAAGAAAAGGAAAATCTACAGTTTCTTATTAAATTCATTTAATTAATTAAGCACATACTGTAATAAAAGAATATATTCATGTCCTTCAAATGGGGCAATCAAACATAAGAGATGTATACACACCATTATCATTTCCATTTGTACTAAACTCAGCCCTAGAGCAATCCTTGAACACATAGCTGAAGCTTTTTGGGGAGGGGGTGGGGGGCTGTCTTATCATTTTGTTCTTTCAACGCAAAGCTAGGCATCAAGTGAGTAAAGGACATAAAAGCGAGAGGGAATTGTGATCCATTTTTCTTTGTCGCCTCACTTTTGTCGGTCATTTAGCCTGAGATTTTTTTTTTTTTTTTTGCCTTCTCATCTAGGAGGGGCGGGCATTGGGTGAGTGTCACAAATATCAAACTGCATCGAAACGGCAAGATTTGGTACGTCTCACGTCAACCCTCGTGGATCTCATGACCACAGATGATTCAAATACAATTTAGTATATATAATACACCCATCAAATAATCTCTCGATATATATACGACATTTGATTTTTTTCAAGAAACTTCCCTAAATATATGTAAGTAGTGTTGACATATGAATTTTCCTAACTGGTATCTCAAAAAATTTTGTTAACTATGAAAGATTTTGTTAATTATGAAAGACTATAATTACTTTGGTTAACCCAATTTAACTGAGATGGAGCCGACTTATTAGGCCTAGTCGAATAGAGCTCGAATAGAGCTGGGCCTAATTCGACCTCATATCACACCTTTCTTTCTATAGCTTGAAATTCTCACGCGACATGGCACCTTCTCATTGGCCCAAATCCCTACCATTGTGAGCTTGCGAGTTGGCAATTTAGTCACACAAGGATAATACGTACTTTTATATTTTCACCTGTGAGATAGTGACACTTGTCACCATATCATAAAAACCCTAAATGGTATAGAGTTAATATTACGTAAAACCCCAAATTGATATATTTATAACAAATTTATCATAAACTAATTTTTTTTTTTTTTACTACCAAAAACTCCGAACTTTTATACTTATTTGAAGGCAATTTAATGTAAAAGAGCATATAAAATTCCAAGCTCCTTCTAATTAGTCAAAAGGTGGATGAAAGGTTGGAATTGGCAATGTTTAGGATAAGGAGGATTTTAATGTTATAAGAAACTTTCTTTTATCATTGCCAACTCTTTTGATAGCGAGTTGTATGGAGGTCAATGAGTGATAAGGTTAAGCTTGTCCCTGATGAATAAAGGAAGTGCACACCTCGTTTGAAATTGCTGACATAGGGCAATTTTCGGGAAAAATTGATCGAAATGACTATGGGAATTTTGAACAAAAGTTTAACACTAATTGACAAAATTGAAAAGTTTACAACTGAATTATAATTTATATGATAAGTTTACAACTAATTGGATAATTTTCCCAAAAGTAAAACAAGTCACAAATTCCGATGACTAACATATTGGTGAGGGCGATGTTTATTCCAAAGTAATGCGACCGGATAAAAATTATTTTTTTCGGGGGTTATTGTTGGGTCCTACTTGAACCTTGTTGAGAATTTCTTTTTTTTGGTCATGAATTCCAAGTGACCTTGTAAATTCAAATTTCTGATGGCTGTATTCCAAGTAAAATAGTTTCTTTGCTTTTGACATTCCGTTGCCTTCCATACTTACCTTGAAAAAGGCAAAAGCCAATCGATTTCTCTCTGGCCTGCTTTCGACGGATTTCAAAGCCTTGATCCTACTTTCCATGGATTATAAAGCTTCAACTCCATTTTATTTTGAAGCCGAGTCTTCTCACCAAGTCTATAGATGCTCTTCTGCAATAGAGCCATCCATTATGTCTGGTAGATTGTTCACTTTCTGGCCACAAGACAATCCAAATATCTTGACAATACCTTGCCCCATGATCTATTCACTATTTGCACTTAGGTCCTTCAAATTGCAGTAAATACAGAACGCTCAAAGGAGCTAATGGCCCTCGCCAACCCCACTTGGTGTTTGCTCCTTCATGATTTACGATTATACATTAATCGAACCCGAATGTTTTACATCTTTTCACAGTACCCAAAAAAAAATAAAATCTCGAAATCAATAAGATGTACATATTATCCACACTTAGTATGAAAACAATACACTCATTTTTATTTTAATACATGCGTAACCCTGCTCAGTAAGGTCCTGACACGAGACCATGCTGGGTGGGATGCCTCTAACTGTATCGTCCCTTCTATTCGTCTGACATACGCTCCACCTATGGGAAAAGTACCAAAATAGTCTTAAACCTTTTGTATTGGTACCTATTCAGTCCTAAACTTTTCAATTGGACCAATTTAGTTCTAAACATTTTCACATTAGTACCAATTCAGTCTATCCGGCTAATTTAAGCCGAAAATTGCTGATGTGGCTGTCAGCGATCTTACGTGGTGCCACGTAGACAAATTTTATGATTTTTTTATAATTTTTTTCAAAATTTTTAAATTATTTTTTAAAATTATTTTTCCTTTTTTTCTTTTTTTTTTTTTTTTCTAAAAAAATTCCTTTTCTCCTTACCCTTGGCTGGTGAGGTTGCCGGCCGGCCAGCCAACCATTGCCGGCCACAGGCTGGTCGGGCGAGGGGCCCCGCGCCCTCGCCGGCCACTGGCGAGGGCCGCCACGCCCTTGCCTGCCACGAGGCGGCGTCGGCCCCCGCCCAGATCTAGGTGATGGCCAAAACCCTCGCCCGTTGGCCAGCGAGGGCCTCTGCGCCCTCGTCGACCACAGGCGAGGGCTAAAACTCTCGCCCGTTGGCCAGCGAGGGCCTCTGCGCCCTCGTCGGGCATAGGCGAGGGCACGGCAGCCCTTGCTCGTGGCAGGTGAGGGCACGGCGGCCCTCACCCAGATCCGAGCGAGGGCCCTTGTCGAGGGCAGAGTCTTCGAGCGGCGAGTGACGGAGAGAGATGCTGCGAGGAGAAGCGCTGAGCGCATACATGCCCTCGCTTGGATTCTGGGCAAGGGCCGCCGTGCCTCGCCCGCCATGAGCGAGGCTGCCGCGCCTCGCCTGTGGGCCGACGAGGGCGCAGAGGCCCTTGTTGGCCAACGGGCGAGGGTTTCGGCCCTCGCTTGGATCTGGGTGGGGGCTGACGCCCTCGCCGCGTGGCCGGTGAGGGCGCGGCGGCCCTCGCCAGTGGCCGTGAGGGCGTGGGGCCCCTCGCCTCGACCAGCCTGTGGCCGGCTAGCGACCTCGTTGGCTAAGGGTAAGAAGAAAAGAAAAATAAAAATAAAAAGAAAAGGGAAAAAATAAAAAAAATAATTTAAAAAAATCTGAAAAAATTATCAAAAATCATTAAAAAATTCCACGTGGCGCCACGTAAGACTGTCGCAGCCAAATCAGCAATTTCCCGCTTAAATTAGCCGGATGGACTGAATTGGTACCAATGTGAAAAAGTTTAGGACTAAATTGGTCCAATTGAAAAGTTTAGGACTGAATTGATACCAATACAAAATGTTTAGGACTATCTTGGTACTTTTCCCCTCCACCTATGGATGGTGTCTCAAATTTTGAACACGCTAAATTGAAGATCAACGTGATCTCCATGGCTGAAAAAGGAAGAAATCACGTATGTTTGGTGCAGTCCAAATAACGGTTCAAACCTAACAAAGTCCAGAGCTTCCGGGTAAGGATTATTGGCCTAGTTTACATTTTGGTCATCAATAAGCAAAGAGCTTCCGGGCTCATATTTGAACCTAGGCGTGATTGTAGAATTACGGGAGATTTTGAGGATTTTCTCACCAAGAAGTGTATATACAATCGTTTGTCTATGATATAATTACTATAACAAAACATGATAATCATTGTCAAGATTTTTCACTTGATTTATGTTCCCTTCGAAAAGGAAATTTTCTCTAGTTAGTCTTTTGATTAGTAGGTTACCAACATAAACATCACCAACATTTAATTTTTGTTAAGTTTGCATGTCAATGACAGCATAACATGTAACTCACCAAGCAAAAATTCTGGTTGATGGATAAGAGTTTCATATCTTTGGTCTAGTTACTTTTATCTAAACTTAGTTCATCACTTGGGTTTATAAATAATTCATCTTATCTTTATTTGCACTCAGACTAAGTTGCAATCTGGTGCTATGGGTGACCATTAACGAGTGTCTATTTTAACCGTGTCATGTATGAATTCGACCAAACTAGGTTGAATGAATTTATCGAACATGAAGACATAAGAAGTTACCGAACATGTGAAGTGCGGGAGCTAGAGAAAAACAAGGTGGACTCGACTAATCTTGGACACTCACAAACAACATGAAGACTCGCACCGAGTTTGTGCTTTCATTTTCCTTCTATTTTCGTTTTCATGCACTTTTATCTCTGTGCAATGTCCTTTCAGTGATGTCAATTTCCAATTCCGTGTATTTCCTTTCAATATAATATCACTTTCAATGCAATTTACATTTTCTCCCAGGACACTTCTTGAAATTAAGATCTAATCTATCTTCTCTAACCTACCTATTTTCCATATATTCCGTTGCCTTGATCCAACTACAAATCACCAATTTGAATTCAAATCAAATCTTTAAGACGAGTTTTTTCATCAAGCATGTAGACACTCAAAATCTAGTTATAGAAATCCATCATCTCTTGTAGATTGTCCACTTTCTGCCTATAGTTTCGCTCAGATACAATCATGTTGAATAATTTTTAAAGAGTGATACTAGAGAATTGACTCAAGTCCCTTTTGAGGCTCTAGGACAAGTGGAATCAACTAGAAAATTGAAAAACATTGCTAGAGATGTGAAACATTCACATATAATGGCTCTTACGGAAAATCTAGATGGGCCACATACTATCAATTATTGTAGGTATGACTGATGCCTTTTCATAATAAATACATAATTACGGCAATAAATTGCTGTACACTATTATTAAAGCCATGTTTTTCATCTGTCCATAGTTGGAGGAAACCATACCTCTAATTGGTGAGTGAAAAATATAGACATCACCCGCATTCTTATTTAGTTTAGTTTCCATATGAGGGATATCTATGACTTATAATCTAATAATAAGAGGCATAGCTGGAGAAAATTTCCTCCATTCACGAAGGAAAATATGACTCTTATCTTGTCATATTTTGAATCTTCTGTCAAGATATATGAATAGATGTTACTAGATCAAGTGAAATCTAGCTTCTAGCAATTAAATACTTTAAAGTTTCTCTTGCAAATATAAAAAACCAAATAGAGTGGACTTAAGGTCATGGTTGGTTACAAAAGAGGACTCAAAATCATTGTGTTTACCTACCCCTACAATTTCCTCTCATTTACCGCTTAACATCCTAGCAACTAAGAAGCCTCAAAAAGTTTCAACCCCATTGCAAGAGTCTCCTGCCCTCTTCATGTCTCTTTCCTTTCTTATTTTATATGTGTACTTCGTCCACTTGTCGCAATTGAGTTGAATTGTCAAAAAGAAAGGCTGTGGAAAAACACGAAAGATAACGTCAGAAACATGCCTCCCCTTTTTCTTCTTCCAACATATGATGGGATCGAGCCACCCGTTTCACTTTCTCTGCATTTACGTGGGGCTTTCACGAGGAGTTGAGCGAAAGCTTCGTGTGTTTATTACTTGGACATGGCTCGACTAAAGTGGCCTATTATTACTTTTACAGCCAAAGAAATTGGCTTTATTTTATCCCTTGCATTTCAAGTCTTTTTGGGAGGATTCACTTCTCTGTTGGGATTCCATCTTAACTTTACTCTTACATTTTAATCATGTGTGTAAAAACTGTGCCATCTCTAAGATCAATCCAATTTAATCTTGTTTTGAGGGGGATAAAACTTCAATTTGGACTACTAGGCAGTCCCATTCGGCTGATGCTAGTGTTATTGTCCGTCTTGATGGCGGCTTGCTAACCTTGCACAATTTTAAATCGCCTTGTACTAATTTGAGCTTACGGGAGACTTATCTATCAACTTAATAGGTTTAAACATGGACAATCATGGACGAGAGACATATATGATATCCAATATCCTTCGAAGCTAGCTTTGTGATCACAATTAAAACAAGAGACTGATTGAATATTAAATTAATATCGATTTTTGTGTTCTCTCCTGTATTTCTATTCTCTTCTATCCATTACCAATCTTGACGTCTTCTCCTTCTTCTTCTCCTTCTAGTTACGTTCTTCATCAATTGGTATCAGAACTATATTCATCCTGCATTATTTAATATTAGAGCCAAAAGCATTGATTAAATTGTGTTGAAGGCTTTTTCAACTGTAATATGGTTTTAGTGAGTCTTATGATGACAAAAAGTTAAAGAAATGGGTGCGCCATGTTCAAGTTTTGCAAGGGTTAGTGAGTCAAAAATCAATGAGAAAATTGTCAATCTCGCTTAACCGATGGAACATTACAACCAAGTACACATATTGTACCATATAGATTTTGTGCCAGCCACTTGTCGGTGTGAAAATTTGTCCTCACAGCCAATGTGCTATTTTAGCTGCTAATCTACAAGTTTATTATTCTAAAGTTTGGGAAGGATAAGCCAAATCAAGAAAAGAGATGCATTGGGAAACTCGTCAATAGCGGAGTTTTTCTCAATTGGCGAGACCAATAGAAGGTGCAAATTAAACTAGAATTTTTATCTTAGTAATTGGTACTTATAAGTGAAATTTTCTTATCTTACTAGATTCTCGTTTTAGGCTTTTGTAAGTGAAACAACAAAAGTTCAAAACATTTGATCGAATATGCAATCAAGTCCTAAATTTTAAATTTATGCAAATAAATCCTAAACAGTTTTCATTGAGTGCAATATAATCCTGCTGGCAAATTCTTGGTCAAATCTGCTAACATAAATGCCAAAATCTGACTTGGCATTTTGTAATTTCTTTTAACATACATGGCTCTGATGTGGTGCTAATGTGGCCCCACGTTAGGAAAATTAAAAAAAATTAAAAATTGGAGAAAAAAATACAAAGACCAGATAAAACTGAAAGTCATAGAGAGTGGAACCGTCGGTGAGGGCTGTTAGAGGGTTTGGGGACGACAGAACTGCCCCCACTATAATGTCCATGAGCAGAGCCTACACTTCTTTTTCTTTATCCTCATCATCCTATTCATTTTAGTTGGCACAAGCCTGTAAAATATTAAATCATATAGCTTGATTTTTTAGAACGTTATGTCGATTCAAAGAGCTTATGAAAAATGAAATATTTTACCTCGAATCAGGGATGTAGACCGATTGAAGGGAGTAATCACGAGTTAGGCTTATTCCTCCTAAAGATGTAGTTTTTGTCTACTCTCTCTCTCTCTCTAATTCTAAAATATTTATACGTACATAGTTGGCATTTTATCCCCTTTCAAATAGATCAACTTATGCCAAAAAATGGATAGAGCTAAAGTTGAACCAAATTATATGCAGGTATGGAGATATATTAAAATTTTTTTTTTATGTTGTTTGATATTGAGTATCTGATTTTTTTGAGAGCATCAATCAATTTCACAAATTATTTCTTTCTCTTCTTTGTTGTCAATTGTTGATCTTGGCATCCCCTTTCCGCTTCTGATTCACTTCTTCTCCTTATTGTCTCGAATTATTTGGTATTAGAGCTGAAATAACTGATTATATCGCATAGAAATTTTCCACCAAATTGGTTTACGCGCGAGTCCTATTTTCAAACGGATGATCAGTTTGTCGAACCTAGGCATTTTAATTTCCTTTATTGTGAGGCTCAGCTATATTAAATTGTAAGTTATATATTTCATTAATATTTTATGATTCGTTGGCTTGGCTTATACTGAAAAATGGAGAGAGCTAAACATGAAACAAATTATACGCATGCACGGAGATATACAAAAAGAGGTTTTGTTTTTTTTTCTTATTGAATATTTGATGCTTTGTACATGCAACCAATTCAATTAGTCGTGATATAGTCCAAATACCTTAGATTACTGTTGTGGCACTTCTCAACGATTATGTTCGTGTTTTCAAGATGCCTTTTGCATAATTGAAGTTGAAAAATGGGACAACCCACCAGAGAAATTTACGTGCTTGACTCAAAAGATACTTTAATTTTTTTCCTTTAGGACAGGCACAGATACCTTCCGACTCAGTTTCTCTCATTTTCAACTTAACATCCCATCAACTCAGAAGCCTCATAAAGTTTCGACTCCGTTGCAAAAGTCTCCTGTCCTCTTCGTGTCTCTTTCCTCTCTTTTTCTTCTATGTATCCTTCATCGACTTACATTTGAGTTGAATTGTCAAAAAGACAAACAAAAAGTTGTGGAAAAACACTAAAGAGATAAAAATCATGCACGAGTCTTTCCCCTTTCGCTTTTGCCAACATATAATAGGGTCGCGCCACGCGTTTTCAATTTTTCTTGCGTTTACATGGGAGATTTCACAAGGAGATAGAGTTGAACTTTCACGTGTTCATTACACACGCATGGCTGGAATAGCGACCCCACTCCACGCGATTTCCCTCTCCTTGCGCTTGTTGGCGTGAAAATTTGTCCTCACAACCAATATGCTATTTTTGCTGCTAATCTATAAGTTTATTCTACAGCTGTGGAAGGACATGCCAAATCAAGATAAGAGATGCATGGGAAAACCAGTCAATAGTAGAGCTCTTCTCGGTGGGAGAGATTAATGTAGGATGGGAATCAAACTATGAATTTTTATTTGAGTAACCCTCATTTGTTATTATCTTATAAAAATATTTACTATCCACTATGCTGATTCTCATTTTAGGTTCTTATAAATGAAAATCACACCAAAAAGTACATAATGTTTGGCCGAATATGCAGTCAAGTCCCAAATTTTGAATTTGTGCAATCAAGTCCTAAACGTTTTTTGTTGGGTACAATTTAATCTTTATGACAGACTCATAACCAAATTTGCTAACATAGATTCCAAAATTGGATGTGGCGCTTTGTAATTTCTTTCTACATTGGTGCTAATGAGGCGAAGAAAGACCAAAGAAATTATTTAAAAAATCAGAGAAAACGTAAATAAAAGGAGACAAAAACTGAAGAAAAAAAGAAATTCGTAGGGTGTGGAACCGTTGATGAGGGTTGCTTGAGAGTTTGAAAACAGCGGAACTGCCCCCACTTACAATCGTCATGACATCAGCACAGCCTGCACTTCATTTATTTTTCTCCTTCTATGTCGATTCAATACGCTTACAGAAAATGAGAGATTTTATCTCCAATAAGAGATGTAGATCGACTAAAGGGAATAATCACGAGCTAAGCTTGTTCCTTCTTAAGATATAGCCCTTGACTATATTCTTTCTTCCGCTCTTGACTATATTCTTTCTTCCGCTCTTTTGAAGATTCTAAAGTGTTTGCACATATATAGTCATCATTTTAATCCCTTTCAAAGAGATCAACTTGTGCTAGAAAATGTAGGGAGCTAAACTTGAATCAAAATTCTTAATACACTTTGAGATATATAAAAAATAGGTTGTATGTTGTTTCCTATTGATATTGAGTTTTGAGTAATTAAGAGTATCCAATCAATTTCATGATTCGTGATATAATCCCATTGCCTAAATCATATGCACGCACGGAGATATATGCAAAATATAAGCCACCTCCTTGAATTATGTTTGTGTTTTCCGGATGCCCTTTCTAATGGTTAGAATTGAAAAATGGAACAAGCCTCCATAGAGAATTTTATGTGCTTGCCTCAAAAGGCAGGTTGGTTTTTATTTTTATTTATTTATTTTAGGAAAAGCAAGGGCACCTTTCGACCCAGTTTCTATAAAGTTGTTTGGCATTTTTAGAAACTTCATGCCTCCCTTCAACTTTTTGTCGACTATTGCTTTTGCTTCACTTCCATAAAGTATGCACATGGAGTGTTTCTTTGGTGTTTCTTTTTACCCTTTTCGAGTGCATTATTGTCCTTCTTAGGTTCGCATTGAAGTATTGTGCCTGATAACGGTTGACCCATCAAGCAAGCTACTCTATGCATAGAAATTTTACAAGATAATTTCTAAATTATGTGTCATAGGGTGATACATTTATCTCAAATCCTTTTTTCTGGCATAAAAAACTCTAAATTTTTATGCGACAGCATATTTTTGGGATAAATCTATTACATATATACAAGTTTGAAATTTTTAGTGTCACAAGAAGAAGTTTGGGATAAATATAATGTGTGAAATAAATATAAATTTGGAATTTTTGATGTCATAAAAAATTTAAGATAAACATATCGCAATAGGCATTGTTTAGAATTTTTTGTACTAAGGTTTAAAGTTATATTAGCAAAAAAAAATAGTACTGAATTAATATATGTACAATAGAATTTATTACTCATTTGATCATTATTTCTCCTAACGTAGGTGGATTTGGTTAGGTGCTTTAGGAATAGTACTTTAAGATCAATTCCGTGTCCTAGACTTTTTTTTTTTCCTTAGCAACTATTATTTTGCCGCAAACACTTTTTGTTCTCGACAAGAAACAATTTGAGAAAATTCAATTGTCTAAAATGAAACACCGGTGGGCCCATGCACCGTACATACAGCTTGAAGGCACTCTCAGATCGCTTGGAAGACTTAGGGCCTGTTTGGTAACCATCCAAACAGTGCCAAATTCTGATTCTTTGTTCCCGATCGCTTTCGGCCTAGAATCGCGTTTAGTAAAATTTTTGTTCCCGGGAACAAATTTGTTCCCGGGAACAGATTGGGAATAGAATCAAGAATAAAAAAAAGTTGATTCTTGTTCCGAGAATTAATTTGAGAATCAAAATCAATAAATTTTCTTCTTCCCTTCGACCATCTCACGACCGCCGTCCACCGCCGCCCGCCACCGTCCGCCATTCGCCACTGCCGTCCACCGCCGCCGCCGCCGCCCACCGGCCGCCGCCGGTCGGCGAGCTTGCCGGAGGCTTGCCCGCCCACCGGCGAGGCTCGGCCTCCCAGTCCGGCGAGGCCGAGCCTCGCCGGTGGCCGCGGGCCTCGCCGGGCCGGGCGAGGCCTCGCCGGATCGGGGCGGGGGGTTGGGCGAGCCTCGCGACGCCCAGCCCCCACCGGTGGCCGGGCGAGGCTCGCCCGGCCCGCCGGTGGCTCCGGCAGCCTCGCCCAACCCCGACGAGGTCGGCCCGGCCACCGGCGGGCTCGGCCTCGCCAGATCCGCTCGGCCGAGCCTCGGCGGGGCTAGGCGAGCCTCGCCCGTCGGCCGCGAGGGTCTGCCGGCGGCGAGGCTCGGCCGACAAGGGCCGGCCTCGCCGAGGGCCGCGCGACGCTCCGGTGAGGTCGCCGACCCTCATCCGGCCGGTCGCCGGTCCGATGGTCGGCCGAAGAAGAAGGAGAAGGTGAGAAAAAGAAAAGAAAAAGGAAAAAAAAAAAAGAAAAGAAAAAAAAAAAATGAAAAGAAAAAAATGAAAAAAAATGAAAAAATGAAAAAAAGAAAAGAAAACAAAGGAAAAAGTAAAAAAAATTATTTAAAAATTAAAAGAAATTGATTTGGAACAGAATTAATGAATACGGTACCAAACGCAATTCTATTCCAATCAGAAATTTTGGACAGTTACCAAACGGCTTAAAATGCTTAGAATCGGTTCCCGAACGAATCAAAAAAGAATCGGTTCTAATCGAATCAGCTCCTGGAACAGAATCGTCACCAAACGCGCCCTTAGAAGTCTTCGAGCTTCCTTTCCTCGCACAGCCACCGACAAACACTTCTTTGAGTTCTAGTTTTTCCGTGTGCAGAGCAGAGGAGGCCACGATCTTCTTCTCAAACCCAGCGATCAACGTCCGCCGGTCGTCCCGAGCAACTCCGGCAACGAATCGCTCCGACGAATCGGCTAGCCGGGACCAGGAGCCATCGATATTCATCTTCACGAAGCCCTTTCCCGGCAACAGTGACTACAAAGACGGTACGATTCTCTTCTGACTTGTTCTGGATTTGCCTTGAAGAGTTCGGTTTCATGAAAACCTTGCTCAGAGTGAGTGCGGTGTCCACGATCGAGGACGGATCTGGTCGTCGGGACTGATATACCAATTTGTATTTTTGTTGCGTTCCTTCTTGTATAATTGGACCAAAGTCTCCCTGATCAGCTTCTTAACAAGAATAGACAAGTGGATTTATGAGAAGATTGCAGGCTAATCTCAACCTTTCCAAAAATTTGACTTACAAATGATATGGATCATTGGGAGTTTGAATATAATGCGGGAATTTACGTACGTGCTTCTTTTTTGTTATTCTGTAGCTGAATTTATATAATAGTCTGCTTTACCAAAAAAAAAATTTATATAATAGTCTGCGATAGTATTTTTTATGCTTTTCTCTGAGCATTGGTAACCTCATGATATATTTACGCGATATGTTTGGGGTTGACACCTTCAATCAGCCAAGGGCGAAGGCCTATCTTGTTCACCCACAGGGGAGAGAGGGAGAGAGCTGCAAAAGCTAAAGTTCAAAATGGGGAGCTCAGGGGCAAAAGCACCGTCAGGAAGCATCTATCAAGTGTTCTTGAGCTTTAGAGGACCTGACACTCGTCATGGATTTACTGACTGCCTCTACCATAACTTGGCCGATGCTGGCATCTGCGTCTTTCGAGATGATGAAGAACTCCGTGTTGGTGAAAGAATCGATGGAGCACTCCAAAGAGCGATCAACAACTCTAGGATCTACATCCCCATCTTCTCTCGAACCTATGCTTCGAGCCACTGGTGTCTCCGTGAGCTCGCGCAGATTGTGGATAACACCTCTAAGTCGAATGGGAATAAAGAGATCCTACCTATTTTCTTTGACGTGAAACCTGACGATGTTAAGCTGAAAACCCCATTGTATTGGGATGCTATTCTCAATTTGGAGTGCGAGAAGAAGTTGAGCACTGAACAAGCATACTCCTGGAGAAAGGCGTTGAAGGAGGTTGATGCAATAAAGGGGTGGGAAGTCAAGAAATACAATGGGTTAGCCAGCTGCATTCTAAGATCCTTATTTTCCCTAGTTTGTTTTTCCTGGTTGCAAAGACTAAGTAAATAATTCATAGAACAAAGGAACATATTAGATGCAGGCAGGAGTAGAAAATTCAAAAGCATAAAAATCATGCTACAGCTATTAAAATTGTTAGTGTTCTTGATTTTACTAGAAGCGCTATCATATGTCTAATTTTAATGAAGAACTAAAAATAGAAAACAAAGTTCCATTTTTTCCTTTCATTGATGGTCTATGTAAATTTTGTTCCATTGTTCACCTCTGTCATTTAGTAAGCAACTCTTAGTAAATTCTAATGCTTCTAGAACTACTACTCAAAACTTAATAACATTGATGTATCGCCATGATTGAGGTGGGACTTACACTAGTAATACTAAATGGTATGCGTGTATAAAAAAAAAAAAAATGAAAACGCTAGAAAAAGAAGCATTTTATATAATGGGCTAAAAGTGGAATAATTGAGTACCATGCACGATCCTGTCTAATAATTTGATCTTTCAATTAATGCATCAAACATTTCTCCTCCTGAACATATTATGTACCACTTCTAAGGTTGTCCCATGAATATAACTGATAAAATGCTAATTCGCGATGCATAAATAATTGTACATTCATCTTGCACAATGAAGATTAACATAATTTGAGGATTGCTAATCACATGTTGGGATCGTCAATTTTCATCATGACACAATGCAACTTGTGGCACCTAGCAATGTGAATGAAAAATCAAATCTGAAATCCTTGTAGATTCATATTTTTTATGGTTACATATAATTACCTAGAAAAATCAAATCTGAAATCCTTCGAGGTCAATTCCATCATTCTCGTCAAAATGTTTGCTTTATGCATGCTTGGTGTTATTTTGAAATTTTACAAGATCAAGTACACATAAGATTTGCACCACACATCAAATTACAAATGTTAAGTTATCAAAAGTGATAACTAAGAAAACCTTACATTCAGTACAAAATTTGAGAAGAAACGTCTTGATTGTTGTTGTCATATTAGTTATTGAATATTGCGCAGTTAAGCAGATGTAATTGAATAACATCAACTGTTAGGAAACGAACAAAATAAAAAAGGGGATTCCGTCGAAGTCTGATGGAATTGTTTCACGAATGAAATTTAGATTTTTTTTTTTTTTACTCCCTGTAATTTTCCCCTATTGAAATGGTTTTCCTTCATGGCAGCCAAGGGGAACTCATTAAGTTGGTTGTTGAAGAGGTTGTGAAGAAGTTGAAGATAAAGCAAAAGTTTGTGACTGAACATTTAATTGGAATCGATGATCAAGTGGTAGCAATAAAAAATTTGTTAGACGTAGACTCTGGAGGTGGACGGCTCATTCAAATTCATGGCATGGGAGGTATCGGTAAAACAACTCTTGCCAAGGTCGTGTTTAATGAACTTTATACCCACTTTGGAAAGCATTGCTACTTTCTTGAAGATGTTCGAGAAAAGTCGTCAAGATTGGATGGCTTAATTGGATTGCAAAAGAAGTTACTATCTGAAATAGGAAATGTCACAGGAGTAGAAAGCATTGATGCAATTGACAATGGAATGGAGAGGATTGGAGAAACACTTCGCAATAAGAAGGTCTTAATTGTACTGGATGATGTTGATGAAAGCGAACAAGTGGAGAAATTAGTTGGAAAAGGTACTTTGTGTTCAGGGTCTAGAGTATTGATTACTACTAGAAACAAGGATGTGTTGCAAATCACTAAACCAAAGTACAATATATTACCTTATGAAATGAAGGTGATGAGTAGTGATCATGCGCTTCAGCTTTTCAGCAGACATGCATTTAACAAGGACTCTCCTTCAGATGACCGCGATGATATTTCAAAGGAAATTGTATCTGCTAGTGGAAGCCTTCCTTTGACTATTGCAGTAATTGGTTCATTTTTGAATAATAAAAGACAAGACCTATGGAAAGAAACATTGGACAAGTTACACAAAGCACCTCCACAAGGTGTTTTCGAAAAGTTGAGGATTAGCTATGATGCATTGACTCCTGAGGTTCAACAAATTTTTCTGGATATTGCATGCTTTTTCATTGGTGAGGAAATGACAAACCCAATTTATATGTGGATAGATTGTGAATTTTTCCCAATTAGTGGAATTGAGGTTCTCAAAAACAAGTCCTTGATAAAGATTGGAGTGAACAATGAGTTTCTGATGCACGATCAACTTAGAGATCTTGGAAGGGAAATTGTTCGTCAAGAAAATCGAACAATCCTTGAAGGGCGTAGTAGGTTATGGATTCGAGATGAAGTCCTCACTACAATGAAGACAAAGGAGGTGGGACACTTCATGAGAGAACTAATAGATTCTCTTTTTGCTTCTTGGTTTTAATACTTTTCCCTGATAAAATGGAATGCTGAATGCTACTCCTTTCTTGTTCTCGTTTGCAGATGAAGAAAGTTCAAGTGATGGAAGTAACTCACAAATGCATATGTATCAAAAGTGAAGAGATTGGAAGGTTTAAAGAACTAAGGTTCCTTAGATTAGATGATGGAACCTTTGTTGGCGATCTAATGAATTGTTTTCCCAAACTAAAATGGATTTATTGGAGTGGTTCTCTGTTTTCACACTGTGAGCTGACCAATATGTGCTTAAAGAATGTGGTTGTCCTTGAATTTTCAAGCATTCCTACTATAGACGATCAGAAATTATTGCAGTTAATAAAGGTGCGTCATATGCTTATTTCCTTTCTTTGTCCTTAAAATGAACGTTTGAACTGCTCTTCCATTGGATAATGCATTCACTTTTTACAGGGGGCAAGAAAATTGAAAGTTCTTAGTCTTGCTAATTGTCATGGCATAACCAGAACACCAAACTTATCCGAATGCTCAACTTTAGAGAGGCTGACTTTTTTGGCTTGCAACGGCTTAACGAAGATTGATGGCTCTATTGGGAAGTTAAAGGATCTGAAAGATTTAAAGTTTGATCTTTGCGATCGCCTCGAAGGTTTGCCTGAAAAAATCGGGGACCTACGGAATCTAGAGCACTTCTCTTTACAATACTGTTGTGCAATGAAGGAATTACCGGATTTCATATTTAAGTGGAAATCATTGCGAGAGTTGCAGCTTTCAATTGCACGTCCAGTGGAGTTATTGGGTGCGATCGGAAAGTCTGAGAATTTGAAAGCTCTTCAGGTTGAAGGAAATTTGAAAAGTCAACTTCCTTCTGAAATTGGCTTGCTTTTGCGGCTTCAAATACTGGAGTTAAAAGGGTTCGATGAAATCCGAGAGTTGCCGGACCTCTCAAACTTGACTAATTTGGTTAGGTTGAAACTAGATGACGGCTCCAAAGAAATTGACGGACGAGATGGAACTTATACTAGTGATTTAAGGTGGATCAGGGGGTTATCCAAACTAAAAAAATTAAGCTTGTGTCTCCTCCATGTCTCTGCTCCCACTGAGTTGGCTTCCCTTACTCAGCTTGACAAACTCCGTCTGTGTGGATTGAATTTGCAACCCCTCAAGCAACTTCCCTCTTCTCTATTAGAGCTAACCCTTGATAATTTCAATTCAACCACGTTTCTCTCCTCCCACTTAGAGAATTTGTCAAATTTAAGGCTCCATCACTCTCAAATGCAAGAGATAATACTTGATGGGCTTCAGCTTCCAAATTTAATGGAGCTTCTAATTTTTGGCTGTGGACCCCTCGAGAGATTCATGCTATCCAGCATGACAAAGCTAGAAGAGGTCAATGTGGCGTGCTGCCCAAAATTAGATGAGATCCACATCGCTGGGGTGCTGGAATCATTGTGCAATTTGGATATTAGTGGCTGTGAGTCATTCAGAAGGTTCGTATACGTTGACAGACATTGGAAATCTTCCCATGAATCTTCACTAGTCCTTGCATCGAGAGTCTTCAATAAGTTGTGGGGACTTCGCATAGAGTTTTGCGAAAAGATACTCGGTATTCAAGTTGTTGGTACGTCAGAATCGTTGCAAGACTTGATCGTTTTTGGTAATCATTTGCAAAGTCTTGGTGGTTTGTCAGAATTAAAGAACCTTGAGCGCTTGTGCATAAAGTCCAACCCTGAGCTACGAATTGTCGAGGGCCTCGACAAGTTGGAGTTTTTGAAGCTCTTATACCTTCGTAACTGCCCATTGTTGGAAAGTCCGTTTGATGTATCGACTTCCAAATTGCCAAACGATTGCTACTTAAGTATTGCCGGTTGCCCGAAATTACTTGGGCTTAAGCAAGGATTCAAAGGCTCCGTCCAAGATTTCAAGCAATATAAGGTGAGTCAGCAAAACCATTCACAAACATAAATTCAACTATAAGGAGATTTATAATAATTGCGGAAAATAAAAAAAGAAACAATCATACAATAAGTCTCGGTCTCACTTACTTTGAAAACCAGTGGACACATGAGATGTTTTCTCTCTCTGCGTTTTTTGGCTTTTCCTTTTTTCTGTATATGAGAAAGTTACATAGTTGCAGTAAGATGTTCAGATTTTATCACAAATGTTTGGAAAAACTTCATTTTATAGGATATATAGCCTATTATTTAAAATTTTCTCTCCTTTTATAAGAGACAATTGGTTTTACTTAGCATTTTTTCTACGTAATATACTGCACTTTTTTTTTCTCCATTTCTTCCTTAATACAAATCATTATGACAATGACTTTAATGATTTGCAATATTTATAGTGTAGATAGAACATTAAAGAGGTAAATACATTAGAACAAGTCATAAAACTTGTTAATTTAGTATATTCGAGCCTTTTTATTAACTTCGTCCAATTAGTCAAATGAAAAATTTTGTTTATTCTTTTCACACTCCTACGTGGCATAGAGCTTCGAGCCTTCAAACACAATGTTTGTGTGCAAAAACTTCTGCCCTTTTAAGGTTTGCCCCAAATTTCCAAGCCCTGATTGAGAATTCTTCTCGAGTTCTCCTCACTTCTTCATCAGTCCTTCTCGTCCATAGTGTACTTCTTGTTCATGGAGTCCGCTTCTCATTCATCGATCCTCCTCTTCTTCATCTGAGTGTCCTTTTTCTTCTTCGCCGAATCCCCAAATCTCATCTTCGTTCGAGCGCGACGACGTCGAGTCCTTGCGCAAGAGCTCGATGCGGCCGACGGCGACGTCGGGTCCTCTTCGTCCAAAGCCGGGCGGCGTGAATGAGGGTGTTATAAGCCACTACATCGAGCTTAATCTCCTTTCTTGCACTCTGCTTTCATTCCGAAGGAGGTATGGGAACTCATTTGAGTTGTTTCTCTTGTGGATTGAATAGGTCTGAAGTTTGGGAATGATGTCAATGGTTATATGCCCGAACGCAGGATGTTGTTGCGATCTTACTAATCTTAGCAAAATAAGAGATAGGATCGTCCAAAACAAAACAGAAAAAGGACACAGATTGTTCGCATGCTTTTGTTTCGGTTGATTAAGGGGGAGCAACTATATTTAATGCTCAATTTCGCGGTTCTCTGCTTCGGAAACATGCTAAAAGGATTGGGGATTTGGCTTGAATATCATGCATAACGCCCATAAAAATTTCCTGAAAACTCAATTTCAAATTATTATGAATCCATCTTTTGGCCTGTGGAGTCAAAATAAAGGTGTCATCTTTACTTGAAGTGCTATTTGTTCACTTAGAATCTCCAGAATATCCAAAGAATGTACGATTTCTTTAATATTGTATTTGGGATATTTTCAATTTAGAGCTTGAACTGGCCTACATAATTTGACGATTCAAAGTGCTATCTATTTTTCGAGTGCCGATTTTCAAGGACAATCTGGTCTGATGTGCTGAAGCTTTTACTAGTACAGCACCATTCGTGTTATGGGTAAGAAAAGCATGTTTTTAGCATTACAATCATCAGCATTAGATGGCGTCTTAGGGATGACGGTATTCGTTTTTCTTCTTTCATGTTGCCAGATTTCTTGCTTTGAGCCTTTCGGGCAATAAAACAAGAACCTGCATAAAATGCATTTGTTTGTCAGTCTTAAGATTGGTCTGGTCAGTTTGTCAAATTGTATTGGAGTAGGGCCAACATGTGGTAATTAGGTGTCCTTCCTCTAGTGAGGCCACAAAAATGGTGATATACAATGCCCTGGGTTTGTTAATGTCTCCAGGTTTTGCAGGAGGAAGAGATTGTACCAGCTGCATTAGCAGACCCATTGGTTGGGCACCAATTGATGGTTTCACATGCAGAGAGCAGTGCACAACTGCAAATGCACATACCAGGAGAGATGAAGGAATTCCTGTCTCCATTTGAGGTAAATTCGCGTTGGTAGACTAGCTATATGTCTGAAGTTTGAACACTCGGTTTGGTTGCATTCGGTGTAGACTGTACTGAAGTTTAAATACTTGTGTTATTAGTATTCCTCCTGGCAGCGAAGATGGTGGAATATGCTTGGTTTATCAGTGGGACCGTACTGAGGTTTAAATACTTGGTTTATCAGAGGTCACCAGGGTTTCAGTTGCTTGAAGATGAGAGAGAAGTTTCAGTTTTTATCACAAATGGTTGGAAAAACTTCATATCATAGGAGATATATAAAAAGAATAGGTTAGAGCCTATTTTTTAAAATGTTTTCTGGTTTTATATGAAACGAACGGTTTTACTTGGTATATTTTCTACATTATATGTTCCACTTTTTTGCCCATTTCTTACTTAGTACTAGTCATTATGAAGATGATTTCCACGAGTTGCGATATTTACAGTGAAGGTAAAACATTAAAGGGGTAAGAGCACCATTAGAATATTAAAGGGGTAGGTGCACCATAAGTTCAAGAACTGGTTGAGAAAGTGCAATCGAGTACTGAAATTTGTCAAGTTGGTGCAACCGATTCCTTTTGTTAACTCCGTTTAATTTGCCTAAAGAGAAAATGCTGATGGCGCTTTTTTTTTTTTCATTTCACTCTCTACATGGTGTAGAGCTTAAAAGAAAAGGTTTGTGAGCAAAAATGTCTCCGTCTAAGGTTTGCCCCAAATTTCCAAGCCCTAACTGAGTTTTCTTCTCCCTTTTGCTTTACCTCTCCTAACTGAGTTTTCTTCTCTTGTTTTCTTCACTTCTCCTAATTTGTGGAGTGTTCTTCTCAAGTTCTCCTCACCTCTTCATTGGTCTTTCTTGTCCATGCCTCCATGGTGTACTTTTTCGTGAAGTCTGCTTCTTGTTCATCAATCCTCCTATTCTTCATTTGAGTGTCCTTCTTTGTCAAATCCCCAAGTTTCCTCTTTGTTCGAGCACGACGACGTCGAGTCCTCACGCAAGAGCTCTATGAGGCTGACGGCGACGTCAGGTCCTCTTCATCCTAGCCCGTCCGCTTGAACAAAGGTTTTACAAGGCACTACATCAAAGCTTAATCCCCTTTCTTGTATTTTGCTTTCGTCCGATGGTGGTATGTTAACTCATTTGAGGTGTTTTCTCTTGTGGATATAATAGGTCTGAAGTTTGGGAGTGATGTCAATGAGTATATGCACAAACACAGGAAGTTGTTGCGATCTTAGTAGTCTCAGCAAAATAAGAGATAGGATTATCCAAAACAAAACAGAAAAAGGACATGGATTGTTCACGTGATTTTTTTTGGGTTAATCAACAACTATGCTTAATGGTCAATTTTGCGGTTCCCTGCTTGGGAAAAATGCTTTAAAAAATTGGGAATTTGGCTTGATTATCATGCACGTTGCCCCTCCAAAATTTTCTGAAAAGTCAATTTCAAATTATTATGAATTCATCTTTTGGACTGGGGAGTCAAAATAAAGGTGTCATCTTTACTTAAAGTGCTATTTATTCACTTAGAATCTGCAGAAAATCCAATAAATATATGGTTTCTTGAATATTGTATTTGGGACGATCCAATGTGCTATCTATTTTTGCAGCGGCGCAGTGGGAGGAGCTGTTGCGGCGGGGGAGTGGTGGCGGCGCAGCAGCGGGAGCAATTGCGGCAGCAGCGGCAGCAATCGTGGCAGGCAAGGGCGGCAGGTGCGGCAGCAGCTGGTTGGCTGACGCGCACGCACCAGGTGATGCAGCGGCAAAGAATCGTGGCAACGGGAGCAAGCAAAGGCGGCAAAGAAATACAACTGTGGTGGCTGTGGCAACCGCAGCAGCTGCTGCGGCGACTCTGCAGCGTGGCGCAGCAGCGGCGCTGCGGGCGGCAGCCGAGGCTGCGGCAGCGACAGTGCGGCGTTAGCAGCGTGGCGGCGTCGGCAGGCTGCGGTGGCGTCGGCGCGCAGCAACAGCGGCAGCTACAGCGACAGCAGCGGCACTGTGGCGGCGCGATGGCACCTGCGGCGGCATTCGCGCTATGGTGGCGGCGGGCAGCAGCACCGGCGGCGGCAGGCGGCGGCTGCAGCGATGGCAGCTGCAGCGACAGTGGCGACAGTGGTAGCTGCGGCACGCAGCGGCTGGTCTTGAAGAACCCAACGGCAGGCAGCAGCTGGTCTTGCAGAACTCATTGGGGAGCTTGAGCTTCAGCAGCAACTTATCGCTCTCGAGGAAGGAATAGGAGATGTCGAGGCCTGCTCTGTCCACTTTCAGGGTCAAGGAGGAGAAGATGGATAGGAAAAAGGTGGTTTGTGACTGCATCCTCTCCCACCAGGTTCGGATCAAGGAAGAGACCAAACGCTTGGCCACCATTCGCAACGTATGCAACATGAAGTCCACACATGAAATTGGTTTACTCGGGGCTTTTTCTTTTCTATGTTCAAGTAATAGCAAATAAGAGGTGAGGGGTTTTTGTGGTTATATTCATGGAGAGTTTTTTGTTACTTGTTTTGGGAATGAACAGCAAAAACAGCATTAAAGATGACGGTGGCAAGTATAAAGCTGGCTGGGAACAAGAGACAGGCGATGGTGAAGTAGATGAGGCACGACATCATGTCTGGTCGGGACATCGCTGCTCGTGTCCGAGTACAGCTAGTTCTTTCACTACGATTTGCGTTTGGTTATTGCATTGGCAGTTGGTGTGGCCTTTTGTATTGGACGTAATTCATGTCTATGTTGAGAGAAATTGGTCTTGAGAAAAATGGATATTCTCAAATTTCCAATGATTTTTGTATATCTAATTTATAATTAGAATGCTTTGAGAGTGTTGAACTTGAAATAGTCATATCGGTTTTTGGTTGCATTTAGCCATTTGTATCATCCGGGGTGTGAAAAATTCATATTTGAATGAATTTTTGAGATTTTGAATCCGCATCTCATATTACTCAGGAAATGCTCTATACATATCTTGGACTTCTAGGAGACTTAATGTAACATTTTGAAATTTGACCCCGTCCCGATAATATTGAATGGGCATTTCGTCTATGCGCCTATGGTTATTTTTTTATGAGTTGGTCTCTCACGAGTTAACTAACTTATTAGATGAGGCCGTTAAGGGATCTAAATGTGACAGACTTGAGAATTCGATCAGAAATTGACTATCGACTGCTCAACCATAATAATTGGCAAGGATCAATACAATACTGTTAAAATCGAATTGTGATCGGATATAGGTCGATTCGACAGAATCACGTAATTGAATTGGGGGTGATTCTGCGTGATTCCGAAATTCATGTCGAACAATATTGACCCAATTTTCTATCAATTTTATACTTGATACACGTAATTGAAACCTTGCGATTTTTACAATAACTGAGAGTTGTCTATGAGTCGAAGATGCATAAACGTGAATTGAAAATTATCGACCACGGGTTAAACGCACTAAAATTCCTCAAAGCCACCCGATAAGTTAGGTTGTATTAAAATCGAGTTCGGTCGATTTTAATCACAAAATTGAATTCGGATTTGGGAATCGGACATTCGAGTGTGTCGCGATTCATTTTTAGAACCTCGTCTCATTTTTCGGCAAATTTTCGTCGAGTTCAGAATTTTTGTGGAAAACCAATTTCGGCAAAAAGAAAATAAGAGAGGAAATTCGTATGGGTTGCCTTATTGGAATATTTGGCCACCAAGAAGAGTTTATTTATGAAGAAATTGAAGGAAAATCGCTATTGGAGGGATGCAAGACTTTGTGGGCTGAAGACTTTGAGGCACAAGCACTTGAGTGCTTGGATATTTAGCCTTGGCTCTCATTAGATGCTGCTTAGACTTTCTTGGTCTCTCTCCCTCCTTCCAATTTCCCCTTCCTTTCCCATGTGTGCAGACCCTCTTCCTTCGCCTTCTTCCTCTTCTTCCCACCTTTACTTCCCCTCATGTTTCCTTCCTCACATTGTTGCCGCCTCTGCTCCATCTTCATTTTCCCATTTCTAGCATTGACCACCCAATGCCTTCACCAGCCGATCGCTGCCCTTGTCCATCTGCGTTGCTCAATCCAACATCCAGCACCACCGTCCCACCAGCCCCCACGCCTCTAGCGTTCGCCTCATGCCCTCAGCCGCACGTCTAGCTAGCCAGCCTCCAACTTGCCAAGTAGCCGCCATTAGCGCTCTCACCGCTCTAGCCGCGCTTGCTTGGCCATCCAACACCACTAGTTGAGCCCAACCAGCCCGCCTCAACCCCAAGCAGAACCGGATTCCAGCCCTTGGCTGTGAGCCTTGTGGGCTGTTTTTAGCCTCGCTTAAGCTTCCGTTGGTAACGCCATAATCCCAAGTCCTCACTGCCGTTGTGCTGTCGTTGCCCTGAACCAGCCGTTGCCCTAATCCGGTGAGTTAACGCCCTAATCTTAGATTAGGATGTTAATTGCACTTAGTAGATTAGTTAGTGTTAATTAGGATTAGTGTTAAGTAGTTAGTTAGGTTAACTAGTTAGTTAGGCTAGTTTGGTTAGTGTAACTAGGTTAGTTAGATGGTTAGTTAGTTAGGTTACTACCCTAGGTTAGGTTAGGTTAGTTGAACTTGGGTTAACCTAGTTAACCATGGTTAGTTAATCAAGGTTAGTTAATCGTGGTTAGTTTAATTTACCGTGGTTAGTTTAATTAAATTAGATTTATTTAATTAATTGAAATTTATTTAATTAACCATAATTAGTGTAATTTGTGACGGATTGGCCTTTTTTTTTTTTTTTTTTTTTTTTTCAGAATTTTACACGATTCTCGTGGTTGAATTTATATGTGAAATTGATTGCTTATTTGTGCAATTGAGTGCTTGGTGCTGATTATGGATTATTATTGCAACATTGGATTTTATGGTATTTAATTAGAAAAATATTGGGTGTTGGTTTTTGATGCCAAAATTTTTATATAGTATATAAAGCTGTGGGATTTTAAAATGACAGTGTACCATACTTATTGGTTTGATTTAAACGTGTAACTATGCACGATTATTTTACTGGGATGATTTTTAATGCGAAGAAAAGTGGCAAAATCTATTATTTGAACACGAGGTATTTTGGGTACAAAGCACAGTGTTCTTGGATATGTGCGCATGTGATCACGTAAATACCCTGATGTGTTTATGCGGGATAGTGAATCCGTCCTAATGCGTTTACATGAGACGATGCTTGATTAAGTTTGGATGCTCCACGTCAATGGAGGTCGGTTGTAGTGGAGGCCAGGCCAATGCTCCTTTATGGAATGCCATCTTGATGCGTTTACGCGGGATGATACCGTGCTTGACGAAGTGGGACGACGCCCGATTATGCCAAATGACAGGTTAGCCATGGCCGTTAGGTCGTAATAATTAGAACACGCCTGAGTAGTTGTGATAGTTGTGCCTGATTATGGGGCAAAATTGTTTAGCACGGTACGTGACGTGTCATAACAATTTTACCTTATAATCAGGACCCTTGTGATTATTTGTGATTGAAATGATGTGTTCCAGTTATTAAGTAATACTTGCTGCATTGACAATGGTATATGTGATGTACTAATGTGTAAGGATGTGCCGAGGCGAGATAAGTCTTGTGTAATGTCTATTTAGGCTACCTCCAGGTGAATTTGTGTCCCAATTGGGGTTTAGGGTTTTGACTTGCTGAGATTTTTATCTCACCTCGTCGTGGGTTAATATTTTTAGGTCCTTAATATGAAGAGGCGACCCGTTCGTTTTGGGGTACTGAAGGAAATAGACTACGAGTCCTCCTACTTCCCTATTCCCAGGACCACCTGGATCCGTGAGTTAGTTGTGACCACTATTCGGGTCGATGAGGGTCTCCGTCACTAGGTACCCCATTGCTTCAAGGCATGGTTCATTGACTATCCTAACGGGGCTCGGGAAGGTCCTTTGTAGGGTTTTGATGGATCTCCCGTTGGAATTGAGGATGGAATAGCTCACCCGATGACATTGACATTCCTGATGGTGTCGTGGAGAACCCGAAGCTTGAGATGGAATGGTCCGGAGCGTAGGTGGCCCAATAGTTTCTTTTTGAGTTAGATTGTCTATGGACTTGTAGGGCTAATCTAATCTGTTTATAAAGCGTGGTTCGTGATAAGTGACTGTCTTGCTTTTGCTATCCCCGTGTTTATTTGTTGTCTGGGGTTTATTAGTTCGCTTCTGCAAGTGCATAAAACGAATGGGTTAGCGACGTGTCCTGGGACGGTGCATTTTTAGTCGACCGCCGAGGGATGTGCGCGTGCCCAGGATTCGAGGCGTAACACTTAACATTCAAGTAGGAATGCTTTTATATTTGAATCAATCACATATCACAGACTTATAAAAGACTTAACATTTAAGAAGGAATGCCTTTATAACTGAATCAATCACTCGAGACTTCAGCATTCCGATCCATGATGCTGGTAAAAAAATATTGTGGACCCACCTAAAAAGCCTAAAGGTGGCTTGCATATGTGACTTCATTACATTGAATTGGACCTAACAAATGGCGTTGCGTTGTGGAAATTGCTTTCTAATGTGGATGAGGGCCTGTGTCTAACACATGCGCGAAATTGACACGTGAAACCGATGACCGCAAATCCGAGCCAAGGGATCCAACAAAAGCAAAGCGGAATCCCAAGCTGTACATATGCGCCCGTTTGATGATTTCATTAAGAGTTGAAAAAAAACTAATATATTTAGCACAAGAATGAGTATTTCCCGCAGGTCTGCAAATACGCAAAAATATGGAAGTTCTATTGATAATCACGGATTTTAGTGTCTTTAGTGTAGAAGTACACAAGTATTTAAACCTCTGATAAATCGCTGGGCTGAGGAAAAGAAAACAATGAGACTTCATTTATTCCTCCTGCTTTGACCATTCAGGGTCAAATTTTTAATCATTGTTTACGGCAGAATGTTTTCTGCTCGAGGGGGTCATCATTGTCTCGCTTCTAGGGCACCTCTGATAGAATAATTTCCAAAGTGATACATTCTCAAAGAGATGTACATTCTTATTGTTGATCAACGATAATTACAATATTAGGTAATCCCATTATATATTTAATCCACTCAGGTATGTTTGCAAGTGAAATGTCTGTCTCTTCAACATAGCAGCAGCTCTTTTTGGAAGACGAATGAGTCTCTCCGCCTTTTGTTCCATTCTCAAGTCCCTAGTCTTGTTTTTATTGTGGACCAGTTCGTTAACATACCATTGAGCCACTTTTAATTTAGCATAATGACACTGAGCCCTTATTGCAGCCTATGCAACTAAATTTAACTGCTTTATTCTTGGTACCAAAAATTAAAAAATTGTTTTCCCCTACTTGCTACATCAAAAATTAAATCATAGGCTTTTGATAAAAAAGAAGAAGCAATTTTAGTAAGATTTGTAAGATGAATACCTTTATGCTTGGTAGAAACATAAGGTGCTATCCTAGGATTCCATTTCCTAGGACCATGACCAAAATGAACTCCCGCTTCCACCATCTCTTCCAAATTGATATTCCAATACCTTCTTGTCATTTCTGCCCCCTTTCTTAAAAAAAAAAAAAAAAGCTACGAGGTTGCCTTGAAAACGAAATAATTGTTTCAATGGAACCTTTTCTTCCATCGGAGATTGGCCGTGTGGAAGTCGATACACAATCCAAACCCCTACCCTCTATTCTCGATTATCTTTATTTCAATTATACCACAAAAATAAAGAGCTTTTAATTAAAATTAAAAGGTATGAATCCACTTTTAGGAATCATTAAATCCTCTAAATGATTGTTTGATGTATCATGAAACTTCTTCGAAATGGATAAATCAAATAATCTATGTGGTGGAACAAAATATCTCTGATTTCCCCCTCGAAAAAATTCTCTGCCGGTTACACCTAATGACCAGCAGGCAATTCAGGGATATGTTAGACTATACATGAGGCCAAAGCTATTAAAATGAGAATGAATCGAAGTTCTCCAATAAGAATGGTAAGAACAATTAAAGCTTTCTGTCGGATTGCCAAACAACCAATAACTTTCCATTAGAGTATCTAGTTTTCAGTAGTAAAGCAACTCTGAAGCATAGTGGGAATAAGTGTGCTGAAGATGAGGGAAGTAGGACTTTTAGTATTTCAACCTGACACAAATGTACGCACTCACCTCAATAAATAATGGAAAGCTTAGAAACTTGCCACTAGATCTCGCATTAGACATAACCAGCACAATGACCCAACAACTGCATAGAACAACTGACAATTAATATATCATATTTTCTTTCTTCACTCGTATGAGTTGCTCCTTTTAACATCTATATTTTGCCCTTTGAGCTTTGATTTCAGCTAGAAGTTAGCTCTTCTCAACCTTGTGGCACATTGATTGGCTTGATCAACACAATGATTGATTCCTTTCAAGGAAGTCGGCTATCATGTCCCTAGCTCGATTTGGTGTGTTTTGATCAACCACAACTTACCACAATCGTAGAACCAATTCCTACATTTTTCCTTGTCTTTGCCATAAGAATTGATGATTGAAGACCACACGAGCAGTTAGGCTCTGAGTCGACCTCACTAGCAGTTAAACCACTTGAATTTAGATGTTGGTGCCTCTAATCTTCTCACCGCCATTCTTTGATTTGGCAACTGAAGGTTCTACTAAATGCAGTAGAAGCAATGGAGGAATGCGACAGAAGAAACATATGTTGACTATCAAGGTTATATCATGATTCTACCAGAGCTTCTTCACTATAACATAGACAATGCAAAACAAAAAGAAAAACATCTGTATAAAAAGAAGTGGAGTTTGCTGTTGCAAGAAGAATAATAGATTCACAGACATTACTATGTATAGCCTGATCACAAGAGCGTTGAAGAAATTGGTGACATTTAAGCGTGGAGTTGGCCACGTTACAACTCAAGTCATGTGAAGGTGAAGTTTAACTCCCGTTTTGGACTACAATAATGCTACGAAGAGAATATTCATTCCAGAACCTTCACATCCTGCGAACAATTTGAATTCTGTCTCTTTTTCTGTTTACATGCTTAGACTTCTATTCCTTAGTGGGCCGCCATCATGCATGTGTGAAAGAACTGATGGATTCTCTTTTTTCTTTGCGGTTTTAATACTTTTCCTCGATAAAATGGAATGCTGAGTATTACTCGTTTATTGCTTTCACTTGCAGATGAAGAACGTTGAAGCAATGGAACTAAGATTGTATCATGAAGAAGTATCTATCAAAAGTGAGGAGATTAGAAGGTTTGACAAGCTTAGGTTCCTTACATTTGGGGGAGGGACCTTTGTTGGCAATCTAATGAATTGTTTTCCCAAATTAAGATGGATTTATTGGAGTGCTCCTGGTTTAAAGTGTAAGCTGACCAATATGTGCTTAAAGAATGTAGTTGTCCTTCAATTTTCATCGATTGCCAATATAAACGATCTGAAATTATGGAGCATAATAAAGGTGCGTCATATGCTTATTTCTATTCTTTGTCCTTGAAAGCAACATTTGAACTGTTCCTCCATTGGATAATGCATTCATTTTTTACAAGAGGCAAGAAAATTGAAAGTTCTTAGTCTTTGTGAGTGTCATCACATAACCAGAACACTAGACTTGTTGGGATGCTCAACTTTAGAGAGACTTGCTTTTTGGACTTGTTGAGGTTTAAGGAAGATTGATGACTCTATTGGGAAGTTAAAGCATATGATAGACTTAACGTTTGATCATTGCCCTTTGCTTGAAGGTTTGCCTAAAGAAATTGGGGACCTACAAAATCGAGAGCGATTCTCTTTTAATTGGTGTCATCAAATGGAAGAACTGCTGGATTCCATCTGCAATTGGAAATCATTATGGGAGTTGCAGCTTTCAGGCCTAGGAATGCTTGGGGAACATTTAGTGCTTTGGAATAAAGCCAATTTGTGAGGTCAACTTCCTTCTAAAATTGGCTTACTCTCGTCATTGCAAAGACTGGTGTTAAGAGAGTTTTATGAAATTCGAGAGTCGCCACCACTTCCAATAAGTTTAACCCATCTAGAAGTGTCATCTATGTCATTGCAAGTTGTCCTGGACCTCTCAAACTTGACTAATTTGGTTGAGTTGGACCTAAGTGATGGCTCTATAATTGGCAAACTAGATAGAATTCATAGCGGTGAGTTGAGATGGATTGGGAGGTTATCCAAATTGAAACAGTTGAGATTGTGTATCCTCCATGTCCCTACCCCCACTAAGTTGGCTTCCCTTCCTCAACTTAACCAACTCCATTTGTCTAGATTGAACTTGCAACCCTCAATGCAAGTTCCCTCTTCTCTGTTAGAATTCACCCTTGATAATTTCAATTCAATCGCGCTACTCTTCTCCAACTCAAAGAATTTGTCAAATTTAAACATCTCTCCCTCTCAAATGCAAGAGATTCAGCTTGATGGGCTTCACCTTCCAAATTTAACGTATCCACGTGTTGATAATTGTAAACTCCTCAAGAGATTCATAATATCCAGTATGAGGAAGCTAAAGTTGGTCAACATGAAGAAGTACCTGGAACTAGATGAGATCCACATCGCTGGGGTGTTGGAATCATTGGAAATATTACAAGTCGGAAAGGTCTTGCCCTTAAGAAGCTTCAAGTACGTCAACATAAATTGGGAATATTCTCTTGAATCTTCACTAATCCTTGCATCGAGAGTCTTCAATAAGTTGCGGTATCTCTATCTAGGTTTTTGTGACATGCTTGGTATTCAAGTTGTTGGTATGTCAGAATCATTGGAAGACTTTTTACTTGCTGGTCAACATTTGCAAAGTCTTGGTTGTTTGTCAAACTTAAAGAACCTCAAGTCCTTCGAAATATCTTCCGGCCTTAAGCTACGGATTGTCAAGGGCCTTGATAAGTTAAAGTTTTGAAAGAATTGGAACTTACTAACTGTGGATTGTTGAAATATTGGCCACCGAATTGCCAAATGATTGCCGCTTATACATCCACCAAAGCAAAAATTACTTGGGGTTAGTGGACACTTCAGAGGCATCGTCCAGAGTTTCAAGCATCATAAGGTGACTAAGAACAACTAGCTACAAACATGAATTCAACTATAAGTAGATTTATAATTGTCGTGACCAATTTTTCAGGTGCACCACCTAAAATTAGGCTAACGGATTACTAAGCCTAAACTTAGCTTGGGCTCTCCCAAGCCCATACCAATTCGCGACTTAGGTTCAAGTTCTTAACATGCAATTGATTTTTTAACTAAGAGTCGCCACTAATCTATTTTTGGTGAGTCGATTAGAAATCCAAGTAAAGTAACAGGAGATTACTTTACTCCTACGAACTAGAGACTATGGGTACGGGGACTTGGTTACACTAGATTTCTCTAATGCCCTTTCGGTACCATTCTTTTATTTTCAAAAATGTTTTTGTAGGTAGCTTAAATTGATTTTAAATCTATTTCCCTAACATGTGAGGTGATCACGCGGGTGCGCAAACTACCAATTTAACATCCAAGAAAAGCAATAAATAAATTGCAAAACTTATCTCAAAGCAACGAAAGCATCTACAATGTTATATCAGAATCCACATCAACAACCTTAAATAAAGTTTATAATTAACACGCAATTTCACTTTTTTTTTTGTTTTCGCTTATTTAATGAAAATTATGCAATATGCGACGCAATATTAACTAAATGACCTAACTCTAATGGCATATAATTTCTAATTAGATGGACCTAGCAACAGCTACCACATGACATGTATTTCAATGAATCTAATCCTAATGACGTGCATGTGACATTTTTTTTTTTTTTAAAAGAATGCAATCTATCCTAGAAAATAAAACTAATTCAACCTATGGCATTTTTTGTATTTTTCATGGAATTCGAAATTAGGTCAAATGTGAAAATTATCTATCTAGATTAAGATCCTATTCAATTTATATTAGGAATTAAGCTAAGCCAAATCCTAATTTAAACTACAATATTATCTTCACCCAAATAATCCTAAAATGTAATTTATTTAAGAAAATACCTAAACTTATAATAAATTAAGAAAAATATTGTCTAAAATTAAACTAAGTGCAATTTTATCCTAATATGCAATGACGTACAAAAGATGCCCCAATTCTATATGACATATGCATGATGGTTTTTTGTTGTGTTTTTGTTTTTCCTTTCTTTTTTTTTTTAATTTCGAAATTAATAATTGCCAAATAATTAAACATGCAATCCAAATTAAAAAAGAACTAGCAACCTAAATTAATTGATTTTTTTATTTTTTTAATTCAAAATAAAATTTCTACTCTAAATATGGAAACCCTAAAATAGGAAATAAATCTAATTCTAACCTACATTTTTTGAATTTTTTTAATGAAAACAAATTTAATTAAACGGCACGACAGCAAATCAGAGTAAGATGATATCCAAATTGACGAACCATATCTCGCGCATGAGATCGAGTTGGTCATTTTTACATAACTCGTGAATTGAATCTCCGGCGGGAGATCGGATTAGTGACTTTTAACAAGTGATTGCGAGTCAGATTTTGTGGCATCCTAAAATTTCTTGTCAATCCTTAGAAGTGTTCTAATTTATGTTTTGCATTGAGATGATGGCCAAGTTTTGATGTGTAGTCATTTGATAGGAAAATCCTATTGTTGGCCATGTGATTTATAGGTTGGAATTTATTAATTTAGGTAACAAAGTTTGGTGAATTATAAATTTCAATTAGGTGCTTATAAAATTAAGGTTTAAGGAGGATTATTAGGATGAGGTGTGGGCCAAAATTCTAGCCCAAGACCAGCCCACAAGAAGCCCTACCATTTGGCCATTTGGGCCTAGTTGTGAAGCCCAAAAGAGGAGGAGGAGCCGTTGACCAAGCTGGCCTCAAGCCCAGCCGGATGGAGCCCCATTGGGCCGTCGACCAAGGAGAGCCCGGAGGGAGGAACTGGCCCATGAGAGGTCCACCCTCTTGCATGAAGATTTTGCCAAGTGTTTCCCCCTTAGTCCAAGTGTCCTTCATGCAAAATCAATGATTGTTCATCATTGAAGAGAGGAAAATTTGAGAGAACTGGTTGATGATGAGGGGGAAACGTCAACCGAGAGGGAGAGAGAGAGAGAGAGAGAGAGTTACCCAGGGGAAGAGAGAAATCGAGAGAAAGGGAGAGTGAGCGTGTGGAAGAAGAAGGAAGCCGATCGTCCGCCTAGCTCGCCACTGTTCTTCGCCTCTTTGCTCGTTTTCTTGTTGCCATTTGTGCTTAAATTTGAGGCAAGTGAAGTCCTAAAACCTACCCCTTGCGCTGCTGTGTGTATGTGTAGTAGATGGTAAGTCTTGGTTGTGGTAGATGGGATGAAATTTCGGAGCTTTGGAGAGGTATTCGTTGGCCATGCATGCTGTTTCTGGAAAGACCAGTCCAACCATCCATGAGATTGTGTGTTGCATGTGACTTTTTAGTGGGAATCTTGTTTCAATTTCTTCATATAAGTTTTAGAGAACACCTTGAAGAACAACATACTAAAATTTGAGGCAAAGCGAACAAGTATTGGTTAGTGAAATGATTTTTTTTTGGAGAAGTTAGATCTGGAATTTGTTGTGCTGACCTTTAGAGATTTCGTGGTCTGTAAAGTAACTTTCTTGTGAAAATATCACTTTGATCTCTTACTGAAAGTTGTATTTTACTTCTTGAGGTAGAACATATAAAAAATTTATAGGAAATGAACAAAAATAGGTCGGTGAAATCGTTGTCTTTTGAAGAAACTGGATCTGGGAAAAACGCTACTTCGACACAGTGTGATTTCGTGATTTTTATAAAATCATACATTTAAAATTTGATCATGTGTCCTTGATGAAAGTTGTATGTAATATTCTGAGGAATAACATATTAAAAATTTAGAAGAAATGAACATATTTAGATCGGTGAAATGAGTTTCTTTTGAAAGATGATAATCTGGGAAAAGATGACACCGAGAACAGGGGGGAAATAATCGTCTATATCTATCAACCTAGAACGATTTGGGTTTTGATGTCTTCATGAGAAATTTACCTCTAGGACTTTTATATGGCATATAAAAATTTCAGAATTTTTGGAGTTCATTTATGTATTTAATTTGAATTTCTTCCAAGACTGTGCAAACTTAAATATTGAAGTTTTGAAAACTGTGGTGCATGGACCATACTGTTTTGTGTGAGATTCTTTTGGCATGGAGTTATTCATGAGATATCTGCCTTTAGGTCTTGTCTATAATGTGTCAAGTTTTCAGAATTTATTAATACCATTTACTAATTTTCTTAGAGTTTTAACTAGAGGAATGCATTTTGATTTATCCCAAAAATTGATGCGTTTTCAAAAAATAAATGAATTTATCCATGTGACGTAATACTTTGAGTGATTGATTTTGCTGCATATGTGAAGACATATGGCATGAAATTTTGGTTGAGACCCTTGATATTATTGCATAAAATGCCATGTTGAGATTGAGACACATGTGTGAATATAAATTGAGTTAATAACATGACCGTTGGAGGTGTGAGCCGACGATGCCTCAGGAGTTTCGAGATGCCCGGAATGTGGGGGTGCTAGATGCCTGGTTGTATTATGAATACATGCCCAAAGGTTTTCCCCGGGAGTGTTGGGATGTCCGGTTGTATTATGATACATGCCCGGAGGGTGAGGGGTTGTATCATGATGCATGCCCGGAGGGTAGGGGTAACCATTTTCATGGCGAGCCTTGGAGATTCCTCGTGATGCTAGGTGGGACGCGAGATGCCCGGAGGTGTGTGCCAGATGCCCGGTTGTATTTTGAATACATGCTCGGAGGTTTCTCGCAATGCCAAGTTGTGTGTGAGTGATAAATGAGGGATGCAAACACTGGTCCCTGGAAGGAAAAATGATGAGATCCTTGTGAAAGATAAAATTGAGAGTTAAATCATGTGCATGGATGTGTGCATATGGCATGGGATGAACCTCATGGAAATGCAAGCATGAAGTGCATGGTGGTATATGCACGTTGCATGGCGATATATGCTTGGCTACTTGATGATATATGTATAAGTGCATGGTGGTATATGCACGTTGCATGGTGATATATGAATGACTGCCTGATGATATATGTACAAGTGCATGGTGATATATGCACGTTGTATGGTGATATATGCATGGCTGTACAGTGAGGTATGTTCGAATGCATGGATGATATGTGCTTTATTCGTGATACCTTGATTGTTCTGTCTGACGCATAGTGTAGTTTGGTAGATCTTTACTGCTAAGTGGTTGTACTCACTCCATTTGGGAACTAACATTTTAGACTAGATAAAATACCTCTGTTGCCACTACCACTGGTAGATGGATCAAGTGGTTGGATATGACTGCGAGGAGGAGGAGAGCAAAGTAAGTAAACTTTTGGACGCCGACACTGATCAATGGATTTTAAGTATACGACTGTTGGAGAAGATGTTGGTCATCTTTTGAAGTACATCTGAGTATAGAAGACTAAGGCCTTTTGATGTACCGATGAATGATGTCCATATGGTTTAAGTAAATAAAAGTGTTCGACTTTTACCTATAAATGTCTTGGTTGGTGTGTATCGTTTTCTGAATATAAGGTAAGGAGTTGATGGATGTGCTTTCGCCATATTTTTGCGTTGGGACCAATCTAAAAGATGTAAACCCCCCAGGATTTATGAATTTTAATGAAATTCCTTGGTATCAAAGTATTATATTATCAGGTCAAGTGAAGAGTAAGTGGATTGTGGCGACCCTAACGGTTCGGGGTTCGTTGAGGGGTGCCATAGATTTTGGGCACAAAAATTGGACTGACAATCACAAACTTCACAAGCTATTTCATGTCGGACAATTCATCATTGCATCAAGGAATAATTGTACTAAAATAAAGAATAAAATAAGGCAAATAAATAGAAGAAAGGAGAATAATAATAAAAAAAAAAACTACCCAAAGTGATTTTGCTTTTTTTTTTTTTCTTTTTTCTCCTTCCCCTTTTCACAATTTGGCAGCTTCGTGGAGGTTCACCGGGAGTTGGTCGTCGGAGCTTCGGCGATGAGGACCAGTAGCGAGCGGATCAGCTGCGAGCGGTGGCGTCACGGGAAGCAGCAACAAGCGACCTTGCTCGAACCCAGGCAAAGAGCAGAGCGGCTCAACTCGAGCTCAGGCGGAAGCGTCAAATTGCCGGCAGGTCGCTAGCCAGAGTAGCACCGACAGAGATCTGCAGGCAGAGACAATACGGGGATAGTAGCGGTAGCGTCGTTAGAGCGGAAGGTCCGCGATCCGACTCGGGTCGGGTTTCGGGGCAAGGCCGCGATGGGGAAGAAGCGGCGTCAGACGCGGGGCGACTAGACGAGTGTTATAGGCAAGATCGGCGCAGCCGCATTGAAGTAGAGGCAACTCGCGGGCTGCCGGTGAAGCAGCAGTGGGTAACGGCTCGGCTGCCGGTGTGGGTGGTATCCGACAGAGACGGTACCGGCACAACCAGGGGGCGGAACTTCTGTCCTCTTTCTTTTTTTCTCTTTTTTTTTTTTCTCTCAAAACCGAAAACCCCTCACCTTTTTTTGCTCTCCCTCTCCAATTTCGCTTCCCCCTGTACGCGACTCCTTTTTTATACACCAAAAAATTGTATCTCTGTGGTATATTTCATTGCCAATTTTGCTTGTGCAAAATACTATTGAATATATCATTACACCCCGCGTAATATTCTTTTTGTGCTTTTTTCAAATATTTCATTCGAGAATTTCCTTTCCGTAAAAAATACATCCCTCGGTGTATATTGCCTAAATGTATGAAAATCCCAACGGAATATGTGAAAAAATTTGCGCTCGCCGTCAGTCCAATAACATAAACAAAAATGTTTCTAAACTATATGCCATGTGATTTTTTATTTTGGTAAAAATTAACCCTAAAAATTATGCAAAAATTTAGGTGTCAACAGCCGCCCTTCTTTGAAGGTGAGCTTGAAGAGGTTATCTTCAAAGACAAATTGAGACCTAAATTTTGGTCATGCACATGCAATGAATGATTTTTTTTTGGTTGGAAAATGAATTCCATTTTTTATTGCAGCTTATATGATGCATGGAAATGCAAATGCAAATGATAAATGAACCTACCTAGAATGACTTACCTTCAAGAAGGATAGAGTAGTTCGAGGTAGTTGGTGTTACATGTCCAGGACTCGTACCATTCTATGATTGCCTAGAATAATAACATGACCTTATGAAGAGACTGCTTTCCCAGGACTCGTACCATTCTACGGTCGCCCAATATGACAGTAGTTGGTTGTGTCTAGGACCTATACCATTCTATAGTCGCCTAAATAGGGATTCATTTTCCAGGACCCGTACCATTCTACAGTCGGCTGAATAAGGAATAGGTGTTGTCGAGGACCCGTACCATTCTACGGTCGCCTAAACGGGGTTTTGCTTGGCTATGACCCGAACCATTCTTCGGTCGCCCAGCGTTGCAACACATATCACTGACTAGGACTCGAACCGTTCTTCGGTCACCTTAATCAAACTGAATCTGGAGAAAAATCTTTGAAGATAGCCCAATTGAGTGTCAATGTATTCAAAAGGGGAATACCCGTGCTATGACAAGTATTTAAGGTATGGATAGGGATATACTTACTTGGCAACATCTTTGTTCCTTGGAGATATGTCTCCTACAAAACATGATCGTAGGAGAGGCAACATGCATTTGTAATCACAAACATGCATTAATTCCAATAAGGTTCATTCATAATGATTTCTATCAACCATGCATCATCCTAATTCTAATAAGAATGATTTCAACAGATGATTCTAATATGAACGTATGAGTGTCATGGATGTGTCAAATGAGGGCTCCTTCAGTCTGAAAAAACTTTTCACTCATCCTCTTTAAAATGGGTTGTTTTATCCTGACCTTTGATGCACAGGATCTTGGCAATCATTCTATCTCACCATTGTCATGCCAAACAAGGTTTTGAGCAATCTCGCAAGTGGTACGCCCTTACCAATCTGAGGGGTCTTTAATAGGGACCGTACTGTCGGCTTGGTCAATGGCTTAACAAAGGGGACTCTTTGAGTCGAGGATATTCAAAAAATGACATTTCGTAACTATCTTGGGATTTTCAAGTCAAGAAACATATGAAATGAGGCAGTAATTGCCTTACTTGCACTTCTTCAAGCGATGCTTTCAAGCATGTGAACTTTTACGTTAATTTAAGTGCCCTAATCTATAGGCTTGGTTCATGAGTTGTGAAATGAAAGGATTATTAGGCTCAAAAAATCTTTAGAGGGTCAAAGTTGGTGATCATCTTCACATTTCCACCACTTTTCTTCTCCGTTGTTGAAGATTTTTTTTTTTCACATCAAATCTCCATTAATTGCAACAGCATTTGAGTTTTAGTACCGCCTTGTTGGGGATATGACTCATTATATCAAAAGTTTGATTTTTTTTTTGGGCAATGGCCTTGCTTTTACTAGGCACACTACTTTTTCATGCCCCATTTTTTGTGCTTATTTTCCTTGAACGGAATCTCCATTTTGTCAACATTCTAGTTCATGCTACTTTTTGTCTTGCCCCAGTGTGGGGGATGGTCACCAACTGGGTTTAATATAAAATGAATTCATAAACTCAAGCGGGTTATACAATGGATAAAAGTGTATAGGATAGAGAAACAAGTGCTCTTCATCATCCTAAGGCATTTTGAATTATCGTACGAGTTATGATGCGAAAGCAATACTCGAAGATTGATACAAGTGTGAGTAAGAAAAATTCCTATCATTCATCTCAAATTGTCCTAGTGTGGGATGATCCTTGACAGAGGTGATTTAAGAACTTTTCACGTGTGTGGGCTCAAAGGGCTAAAACAATGGATATATCTGTAGTGTTTTGGGTAGAGGAAAGAACTGCCTCTCAACACCTTAGTTAGTGTACCCTTTGCGAGATCACCATCTTTCTTGCGGGCATGGAACTCTTCCACACAACTCACTGAGGATTAGTGTATGGGATAGTGTATGGAACAAGGCTTGCCTTTCATCATTCCAAGGTATCTCATTTGACACATTCAATTTATTTCACACAATTCATTAAGGAAGAAAAATGCAAGATTTATGACAAATTTGAACAATTCAACTCATTGAGGCATCTTATTCATCATAAAATACATGCAGTTTAAGACAAGACATGGCACATTCTATCATGGATAATACTTCTTGACAGCATTAGCGTTGACTGGAGTAGAAAACTCACGACCATCCATCTCTGCCAAGATTAGGGCACCTCCAGGAAGTACCTTCTTCACCACATACGGGCCCCCGTAATTTGGAGCGAACTCACCCACAAGATCTGGAAAAATCGACAACAGCTTTCTCAGAACAAGATAATTCATCTTAAAACGTCTCAGTCGTACTTTTTGATTGAAGGATCTGGTAACTTGTTGCTAATAAACTTGGCCATGGCAAAGAGCCTTCAGTCTTTTCTCATCAATCGGGTTTAACTGTTCAAGTCTCTGTTGCGACCATTCAGCTTCAGACAACTCTGCTTGGGATAAAACTCTCAAAGATGGAATCTCCACTTCCACAGGCAAAACTGCTTCTATGCCATACACCAGAGCAAAAGGGGTTGCCCCAGTAGAAGTACGGATCGATGTCCGGTACGCCATTAGTGCGTGTCATGCCAATCTCGATAATTCTCGACTGTTTTAGCTAAGATTTTCTTAATGTTCTTGTTGGCCGCTTCAACAGCCCCGTTCATTTGAGGGCGGTAAGGGGACAAATTCAAATGCTTAATCTTGAACTCGCTAAGCAACTCATCAACAATTTTATTATTCAGATTTGTCCTGTTGTCGTGTTGATTGCTTTGAGGATGCCATAGCGAGCAATTATGTCACGTTTGATAAACTTCGCAACATTGCAGGTAGTAACCCTTGTAAAGGATGTAGCTTCAATCCATTCGGAGAAATAGTCTATCGCCACCAAGATGATTTGATGCCCATTTGAAGCCTTAGGATTTATTTTGCCAATCACATCAATACCCCACATTGAGAAGGGCCATGGCTCAGAAAACTGATGCAACTCAGTTGGAGGAACATTTATTTTATCACCATGAATCTGGCAGCAGTGACAACTTCGTACATGCTTGATGTGGTTACTTTCTAGTGTGAGCCAATAGTAGCCTAATCTCATAATCTTCTTAGCCATCATGTGCCCATTCATATGAGGGCCACATATTCCTTCATGCACTTCTTGCATGATTTGAGTGGCTTCGGTTGCATCCACACACCGCAACAAGACTGAATCATAAGATCTCTTGTACAAATTTTTGCCACTTATGAAGAACTTTGAGGCCATCTTCATGATGTACTTCCTATCAGCGAGAGTGCTTCCTTCAAGAAATTCCTGCCTTTTAATATAGTTCATGATATCGTAATACCATAGTCTTCCATCAGGTTCTTCAGTCATGATCATACAATAAGCCGGCTTCGACAAAACCTCTATTTTCAAAGGCTCAACCTCTAACCCATCAGTGACTTGCAACATGGACGACAAAGTCACGAGTGCATCCACAAATTGATTATGAGACCTCAACAAGTATTCGAATGAAATTTCGTCGAACTCCTTTACCGGATCTTCCATTCACCTACGGTCTAAAGTATGATCAGTGCCAAATCTCGAAATACCATTAACTTAGCCACACCCATCTCGATTGTGGCTTGAAGTTCGAAGATGCAAGATTCATACTCGACCACATTGTTAGTGCATGGGAATATCAATTTTGCAGCTAGCGGATAGTGCTGTCTATCTGGGGATATCAGAATTGCCCCAGTACCAGAACCAGACAAGTTTATAGCTCCATCAAAGAACATCTTCCATGAGTCTTCATTTACGCTCAAGACACGGTCATCAAGGAAATTGTTATCGTCATTAGAGACTCCTGAATTTTCAGCCAATAGATCAGCGATCGCTCGACCCTTAACCGACTTTTGTGACATGAATTGCACATCAAATTCGGAGATCAAAATTTGCCATTTGGCCAACTTACCCACCAAAGCTAGCCGATCAAGTAAATACTTGATGGGGTCATTCTTAGTTACGAGAAATGTCTGGTAATGTAGTGTGTATTGTCGCAATCTATGCAATACCCACACTAGTGCGGCATAAGTCTTTTCAACATCAGAATACTTCAGCTCTGATACAGTGAACTTCTTACTCAGATAATAAATGGCTCGTTCTTTTTTATCGACAGTTTTTTCTTGAGCCAACATCGCGCCTAACGATTCACTATGAATGGTGAGGTAAAGAATCAAGGGATGCCCCGATGATGGCGGAACAAGAACTGGTGGATTCATCAGGTATTGCTTCAACTTATCGAACGCTTTGTCAGCACTCATCATCCCAGTTGATCCGTGCATTCTTCTTTAGGAGCTTGAAGAATGGCTTGGTAGTTTCGGAGAGTTGGGAAATGAATTGAGCTATGTAATTCAGTCTTCCCAAAAGGCTCCGAACTTCTTTCACCGTTGCTGGAGGTTGCAACTTGCATATGGCCTTAGCCTTGGATGGGTCGATCTCAATTCCCTTACTGCTTACAATGAATCCGAGTAATTTATCGAATGTTGCCCCGAACACGCATTTAGTGGGATTTAGCCGAAGCTTGAATTCACGAAGTCGATCAAATAACTTCTTCAGGGTTTCTACATGGCTTCTTCCGAGTCGAGTCTTTGCAATCATATCATCAACATAGACTTCAATTTCCTGATGCATCATATCATGGAATAGTGTTACCATGGCTCGTTAGTAAGTTGCCCTTGCATTCTTGAGTCTGAAGGGCATGACCTTGTAATGAAAGGTCCCCCACGGGATGATAAATGTAGTCTTCTCCTTGTCTTCCTCATTCATCCTTATCTGATTGTACCTAGAAAACCCATCCATAAACGAGAATAATTCAAACCCGGCAGTACTATCCACGAGGACATCTATGTGAGGCAGTGGGAAATCATCTTTTGGGCTGGCTTTGTTCAAATCTCGATAGTCGACACAAACTTGAACTCAACCATCCTTCTTCATCACCGGCACGATGTTAGCCACCCATTTAGGGTATTGCGAGACTTCGATGAATCGCACCTTCAAAGCTTCATCACCTCTTCCTCTATGTTTTTTGAGAGCTCGGGTTTAGTTCTCCACAGCCTCTGTTTTTTAGGTGGCACGTCCGAATCAGTAGGCAATGAATGCTCAACGATCAATGGGTCTAAACTAGGCATGTCAGCATAGGTCCATATAAAGACATCCTGATATTCCTTTAGTAGTTGATTAGGTGCTCGGCCTCATCTTCGAGGAGATTTGCCTCAATTTTAACTTCTTTGACTTCTTCGGTGTCACCTTAATTGATAGTGACAGTCTGCTTAGATGTGAGGGCCTTGGCTTTTTCATATTGTTTGCAGCTTCGTAGCACCTCAATGGAATCTTCACTCAAGTCCTCAAGGTCGTCAATGTCAGCATTCGTTGCATTGGGTTGGACCATTTCCATACCTTTGTATGCTGTAAGATTGCTCTTGAAACATGAGGTAAATAAATTAGAAAAACAAACGGAGTAATCTATATTTTTTCATTATTATTTCTTTTAAAATGAGTCTTGGTGGAAACATTTTTGTGAAATATTTTGACACGAGAAAGCATGATGAAGCCCAGGCCTCAAAATTCTCCTTGGATTTTCTTTTTCTTTTATCGGCTAGATATCATCACTGGGCTAGTTTGGTGTACCTCATCATGCCCTAAAAAAAAACTTGTAATTTTATTGATATTCATCAATCAATTACATTTATTGAATGGAAATGCGATTTTCAAGCCCTAGAAAGCAAAAAAGAAGAAATCAAAAACCAGCTTTAGAAAGCGATAAAAATTCCCGCGCAGGGGAATGTGAGAAAGCATTAAAATGAGTTACTCTTGTGGGCCAGAGCCCATCTCCTCCGGAGGTCCTTCGTCAATGGTCCTTATGAAGATGTCATCGAAGAGACTAGTGATTCCTTCCAATGCATCCTCAGGGTTTTCTGTCTCCGGGGGTGTCAGATCATCCATGCCACCCCATCCATCTAGGATAATGTCACAGGGATCAATGTAGAAACTGGGAGGAGTCAAATACTTCACTAGATAGTCAAATTTTTCGCTTGGCCGCCCCAAGGTGTCCATTATTTCTGCTTCATCCTGCATCATTATAGGAGGACTAGGGAATGTCTCGCGAATGTTCGAGGGTAATGGGTTTTGCCTTCCTCGCCTTTGGTCAGGTGGCAGGTTCTGTCTTTGTCCTCCAGAACTTTCCCCACCTCTTCCATGGTACCCTAATCCAGCAGCACGAGAGCTTTGAGGGACTTCAATGGGGTTTTGAATCCCCTGACCATTTCTTCCAAGGCCACTACCAGGAATAAAACCATTCCCAACCATCATCCTTCCCACCATATGGGAAGCATTTGAAACCTCAGAAGTGGGCGGCGGTGAGTCTCGAGATGCATGTATGGTGGACACCAACTCAAATGAGTGGTAACTTGACTCGAACTCAGAGTCTGGCTTTGTAGAAGGGATAACCGTCTCATGGTAAATTTGGTGATCCTCTTCGCCATAAACAGTGACCAGTTTCCCCTTGATCACGAACTTCACAGCTTGATGGAGACTTGACAGTACAACTTCAGCAGTATGAATCCAAGGACGACCAAATAGAAAATTAAAGGTAGTAGGGATATCCATTACTTGGAAGGGAACATTGAAAATCACCGGCCCTATTTGCACATCAAGGTGAATCTCCCCAAGCACCTCCTTCTTCGTACCATCAAAAGCTCGGACAGAAGTCTTTGCAACATGTATCTTGGATGGGTCCACCTTGAGGCGATGAAGAGTGGCCAGTGGACATATGTTGAGGGCGGACCCATTATCAATGAGTACTCGGGACACATGAGAAGCCTTATACTTAACAGATATATAGAGTGCCTTGTTATGCCGCCTACCCTCAAGAGGGAATTCCTCATCAGAAAAGGCGATCATGTCCTTAAGAAGGATCGATCCCACAAAATCTTCCAGCTTGTCCACCTCAACCATTTCAGGTACACGAATTTCACTTAACACCTTCATCGGCGACTTTCGATGCACAGGGGATGTAACCAAGAGTTCGAGCAAAGAAATCTGGGCAGGCATCTTTTGTAACTGTTCGACCACCTTATACTCGCTTGCTTTGATCATGGCCAGAAACTCCTTGGCCTCTTCATCGGTGACATGTTTCGTGGGTTGAGCATTGGCTTGAGAATAAGTCCGACAAGACCTTGTAACGAGGTCAACATCTAGATCATAAGACCAAGGGACTGCCTATTGTTGACATATTCATATGGTTGGGGCATTTCTATCACCATGTCATCGTCGGATGCATCTTCAAGTGGGGGCATGTCCACGAGTGAAGGATCAACTTCCTCCTTATCAGCATTGAGCGCAACTTGCTCCTCCTCCTAATTGATAATGATGGGGGAAATAGTGGAAACTATGCAGTTATGGTCAGCATAGATGATGATGTCGTCATCCACAATCCTGCTAACTCTTTCCTTCATTAGTGATAGAGGAACATCCTCCCGATTTGGATAATATCCAGCTCTTACTAACTCGTTGTAAGCATCTGCCATGTGCACATTTGAGTTCTTGATTCGACTGACTTCAGGCTCCAAGATAGCATTGACCATACCTTCATGTTCTGGCAGCGGATTCTTTTGGACGTTCGGTCGAGCAATTTGAAATGAGAAGGCTTTCGTGTCCAAGAGGTTTTGGATCTTATGCTTGAGAGTGAAACATTCATCAGTTGAATGCCCCAATTCGCTGCTATGGTAATCACACTTCTTCATCGAGTCGTAGCCTCGGATGCTTTCACGATTAGGACGCTTCAGTTCATTAGTAAGCAAACCTTTCTTTCTTATGATAGCCAACACTTGCATTGCCTTCTTGCTTGGGCAAATAGTTGATGGCCGGTAATTTGTTGTTGCCTTTGATTTGTCTAGATAGCCAGGTCATGAATGGTACTTTCTTGGCCATAAGCCACATTCACGTTGTTGACACCTAAATTTTTGCCTAATCATTTAGTAATTAGTTACATGAAAAAAAATAAAAAATAGTAAATTTACATTTCATGTAATCGCATTTGCATCAGTACTAAAAGGGCAACAAGACGCAACGGCTCGTGGTTGATAATATTCACAAAAGGATGGTCTGAATGCGCATTAGAGAAAGCAAAGAAACAAATTCTCCACTGCACACACGAGAATTCCGGAGAAAGTTTGCAAGAAGATGGGATCACAATTTTATAAAATTAATGCATGCATTAATTCGGCGGACGTGGTAAGGGCCCTCGATCAATAAGATGCACGAAAGGTGGTCTCTCTCTTGCTGGTATGAAAACACACAATGAAAGTCAAAAAAATAGAAGAAAGAAGAGTTCTTGCACGTCCGTTGTCTCTCCTCATTAATGCATGCGCATGCATGCACAAATTCTGCGAACGTGCAGATTCTAGAGGAACTCTCAGAGAAGCAAAATGAGCCCATGATATATTCTCTCAAGTGTGGGTGTTAACTCTAGTGAAGCAACGAGAAATTTGATTAAGAAAGAAGCAAGTAAAAAGCAAGAAAAGTCAAAAGTTGCGGCAGTCCTATAGAAGGGAGGGACAAGTAGCCATATAAGAAGCTCCAAGCATGAAGAAGAAATAACAATCCAACATCCATTTTCTCCCCCCTCATTAATGCCTGCACATGCACGCATTAAATTGGGGACGTGAAAATTCTATAGACGCCTGCAAGAAGATGGACTAACATTTTTTTTAATATCTCCTTGCTGAAGAGTAGATGGGTAGCCACCATATTTGAAAAAAAGAACCAGACTTGAACAAGCAAGGAAAAGTTGCGGCTGCCTCCTGTTCACACTAAGGTTGATTGTTGCCTATAAATAAGCAAGGATCCTTGGCTTAAAGGGAGAGGCTCAAGAGAAAAAATTTCTTGGAGAGGTTTGTGAAAACTATTGAAAAAAGAAAGCTCGTAGAGAGACACACAAGTGGAGAGAAAGGAAGAGATTAAAAAAGGGAGAGACGCTCGTCGAGAGAAACAAGAAAAAAATGAAGTTAGGGGGAGGAGATTAAAATAAAGAGGTGAATAGAGAGTCTGTCGAGAAAAACAAAAAAGAAGGTGAAGTCAGAGAGGGCAACAGAGAGAGAAAGAACGTGAGAAAAAAATAAAAAAGATGGGTTGTCTTCTTCCCATAGTGTCTTCTTCCCAAGGGGCTTCGAGCATCCGTTCTCGTACATAGCAACCCGCAGTCGACTCCATCCTTCCGGCGATCCGAGGACGTAGACACTGCAGCAACCCTCTCGCTGCCTTCCCCGCTCCCTGCAAGTTCCGAACGCCGCTGCCGCCGTAGTGCCGTGCCTCCGCCGCCCGCCTCCCCGCAGCTCGAAGCTTCGAGCGACGCCTGCAACTCCCCCACCGCGGTTGCTGTCTCGCGGTCTCCGAAGCTCCAAACGCCATTGCTGTTGCATCCCTCAGCCTGCTCGTTGCTGCACCACCGCAGCAACTTCATCCGTCTCCTACAAAGAACCCGCGTCCGACGTCGCAACCCGCATCACCTTCGCTCGCTGGTCGCAGCGCATCTCCGCCCGGATGCATACAAGTTACAGCACCCGTCGTTGCGCCCTACCCGTCGCTGCACCTCCGCTCACCCGTCACCGCGTCTCCTTCGTCTTTGCCTGGCCCTAGTTGCGCGCTGCTGTTTCTTCCCTGCAGGTACACCAGCGACGACAAGCTGTGTCAACCGCCATTGGCCACGACCCCCGCTGTCCTAAGCTCGCCGACTCGACCCCAGCCTCCTCCCCGCTCTACCGAGTCCATAAGCTCTCCTTCCCGAGTTGCTGCGCCCGAACCGCACCCACAAAGCCTACGTCAAGCTCGATCGGAAAGCCGCTGTTGCGTTGCAACCGCCACGGCCCGACCCCGACACGAACCACCGTTCGTGAATCTTTGGCACCAATCCAAATAAGGTAGTTTTTCTTTAACCAAATTTCTTCTCAATATTATTATATAAACGGAAATGTTTGATGTTAATTTAGGCTTTAGGCATTACCTAATAGGATATTATTGGTAAAAATCAATATAATTACTAATTTGGTTTGTAAGATTTCAGACCATTTTTTTTAATTACGTTGATTTTGATGATATCTTGGCTTTAAAATCATTATAATTATTAAGTTGATCCGAGAGACTTCGGATCAAATTTTTTTAATTATTTTGATTTTTCTTGACGGTTATGACATTTAGATTAAAATAATTGTTAATTTAATCTGTGAGACGACGAATTATTTTTTCAATTATTTTAGTCCTTCATAAGATGAATATCCTGAGTAAGTTAGGTACAATGCTTGTTTGGTAATTGCTTGTTTTGGAAAACACTAAAAAAAAATCAATCAAATCTTGCATCGGAATATGATGGCTTCATAAATTAGGATTGTATTTTGCACGTCATGATGTATATAGGGCTTCATGATAGTATTATTTAGTTTGAAAATGATTGCATGTTTAGATAATTTTGGAATAGATCAAGAAAGGATCTAAATAACATTTTTTTTATCGATAGGGTTTTGGATAATGTTTGCATATTTTAATAAACTCATTTAATATATATATATATATATATATATTTCTTAAATAGGATAGGGTCACATGTTTAGAATTTATCTAGTTAGATTTTTTTTATTAGGTTGCATGTTACGGCTACTTAATTAAGATAAGTTTCCAAATTAAAATGGGATTTAATCTAAATTATTTCCTAACTTGAGTAGAATAACTTGTCAAGTTTTGTAGTCAAGTTTTAGTAATTATTTCGAATTTCAATAAAAATAAATAAATAATATCATATGCATGTTATCTAGGTAAGTTTTCATTTTAAAACAAGAGAAAATCCCAAAAATAATTGATTGCCTTATTGTGTTTAATTTTGCAATGCTTTTTTCTTTTTGAATGTTATCTTTAGTGTTTGTACACCCGTATGATCACTTTAGTATTTTAGGCTAAAATCAATTCAAGCTACCTGCAAAACATTTTTTTGAAATAAAAGAGAAAATGTACCGAAAGGGCGTTAGAGAAATCTAGCGTAATCACGTCCCCGAACTCATTTAATCTCTGGTTCGTAGGAGTGAAGTAATTCTCCCATTACTTTACTTGGGTTTCTAATCGACCCACCAAAAATAGATTAGTGGCGACTCCATGATAAAAATCATATGCAGATTAAGAATTTAAACCCTATGTCGTGAATTAGTATGGGCTTGGGAGAGCTCGAGCTAAGTCTAGGCTTAGCAATCCATTAGCCGAACCCTTAGGTGGTCCAACCCACTTCGGGGAGGTCGCGACAGCTTGGCGACTCTGCTGGGGACCTGATTTAAGACTTTAGTGGACTTAGGCCAATTTTCTCTTTTCAAAACAAAAATATTTTTTGTTTGGCAGCGAGGATCCCAGGTACGTCCGTAACGTTTAAGGTGTTAAATGTTCTTGTAGGATGGGAGGTATAAGGGGAGTAGTCTTTGCCAATCCTTGTCTTGCAGGGAGGTGTGGAGATGAATGATTTATTTTTCCTGATTATAAGTGTTGTTTGCATATAAACTGTTGTGCATGTTTTATTACTTTTAGCACTACACTATTGCACACACAACCTGCGGCCAGACCTGGGCTGCGATAGGATTTTTAGGATGGTGTTAAGAAGGACACTTCCTCAAAAGCGAGGCTGCTATGTAGAGGTTGACCTTCTCTTCCCCGAAAGTTTTTCATGGTGTCGCCTGTGTTTGTCCATATCCACGAGACTGCGTGATTATAGGACATTCCTTTCAACTGAGCCGGAGTTAGGAGGACCTGACACGTTAATGCGAGACTGCAATGGTCAGATCATCCTCTTAACTCCACTTTGCTAAAGCCGTCTAAGTAGAAATCGAGCCTCGCGTTTCATGTGCGTGTCTATGTGATTGTCATCCATTCTAGGTGAAAGTAAGTTGTCTAAACTCTGACTTTGCAATTTACTTACTTCATCGCATTTTTGTCGGTCCATGACACTAGGTTTCGTCGCTAGTCTCATTTTATATGCAATGGGGAAAACCAATGTACAGTTCATTTCCACTCCCAAAAAAGAGCTCAAAACATGGCTAGACCAATTAGATCAAGAGGGCCAAAGATATGTGAAAGCAAGAATCGCCCGACTTCTCCCATTGCTAGAGCTCAACATCCACTCTGGTGTTATTATGCAAGTGCTACCACACTTTTGGTGTCCGCAGACTTCCACCTTCATATCTGGTGAATACAAACTAACCCCAACATTGGAGGAATATAGTGTTGCCATTGGAATGCCTCTTGAAAAGGAACTTGTTAGGCCACCTATCGGTATAGATTCTATTTCTGAATTATCACAGTTTTTAACAATCAAAGCTGAAATTGTAAGGAAGGTTGTCAAAGCCAATTGTTATGCATGCCCATTTTCTTTTTTGGCAAAGTGTTTTGCAAATCAGCCAATGATTTCAAAGGCTAGGATTTTTATTTTAGCATTTTTGGACTAATTGTTTTTCCTTATCGAAAAAATGCGATAAATCCTTCAATTTCATGGGTGGTTAGCCAAGTTTGTGACAGGTTAAATTATGTCAACATGATTTTGGCTGAAACATTTTTTTCATTAAACCGTTTCAAACAAAATGAAGAAAGGATCATGTGTGCCCTCCCTGAACTTTTGCAAATATGGTTTTTCTCCCACATAAAAGGGTTTGGGCACCTTATGAAACAATTTAAGATTGATAATTTTAGGCATCCCATACAAAAATTTGAGGTCCTGAAGCGTTTTGCCCCGAGTAAACAGTACTCAGGTTGGATCAATTTTCTGAAAAAATCCTAATCCTGAAACATTCTTATGGCACGCTAAATGGTTCCATATTGAGGAAGCTCGTTTCTCTCATAAGTATGATGAGCCAATTCCGCTGCTGGGTCTCTCTGGTACTACTTCTTATTACCCATATAGGGTGGCCCGTCAATATAGAGCTCTACGAGAAATTCCTTCGCCTCTCAAGACGGAGTTGTTCCAAGATTTTCACTCGTATGGGCTATGACTACTTCGACGACATCCAGATGATCATTGCTGCATGGAATGAATGCCATCTAGAGAAGATTTTGGTGCCCAAGAGACTGAAAGGCGAGGAGGAGATTCACCATGCATCGACATTCTATATCCAACAACACCGGATTCCAGCCACTTTGCATCCAGTGGTCCCTGATGTGACTAAAAAGCCTACTCAGCAAGCACGGATTGAGCATCTCAAACGGAAAGTGGAAATGGCTGAAGTTGAAAATAAAAAGCTTCGTAAGGCATTGGGCTCCCGAAGGCATATAAAATGAGATGTTTCCTTAGTTTCAATGTTTAGGTAGTTTGATTTCAATTTTTAGATTAGGGGATTTGCTTTCAATTCTTAGTCCAGTTTAGGGAATGTTTGTTTCAATTTTTTTTTTTAATGGAATTTGGTTTCAGTCTTAATTTCAAATGTTAATGAGATTTGAATAAATGAGGCAAATATACCATTGTCATGGACCATTTTTCTATACTTGATTCTTATATTACCTCTGTTATTTTTAATAAGGTGATAACGGATCCTCCACATTCGCCTATCATTACACGATCAAGAGCAAAAATGGCTAACCAAATCGAAATGTGTGATCGTATGACCACTATGGAAAACCAACTCCAGCAGTTGCTCACCTCTATGTAACTTATGACAGATCAAATGCAATCCCTCCAAGTGAATCAAACTCTTGCGCCCACTCTCCCCGAGATAGTAGTCCCAAAACAGACAGATAAGGCCCAGGTGGGTGATGACGACATGCCTGAGCTGGAGAATGACCCACTGTTCGTCACAGCCGAAAAGGCTAAGCCTGACAATCTCCCTAAGGCGGAGCAAGATGAACGCTTTGCCAAACTTGAAGAGAAACTAAAACAATTGCAAGAGTCGTGGAATTCACTCCCGTTTGACTTGTCGGTTTATGAGAAAGTCAAAATACCGAAGAAGTTTAAGATGCTGGAGTTCGAGAAATACGATGGTACTTCTTGCCCAAAAGCTCATTTGCAGATGTACCACGTACGCATGGCCCAATACGTCAAGAACAAGCCTCTCATGATCCAATCATTTCATGCAAGCTTGACTGGGCCCGCACTCAATTGGTACATAATGAAAAATGTAAACCTTCTCGACACCTGGAATGATGTGGCTGACGCTTTCCTAAAGCAATATAAGTTCAACATGGACATTGCACCTTCCCAAGAGGATCTTGAGCGGATGGAGAAGAAGAAAAGTGAGTCATTTAAGGAGTATGCTGTAAGGTGGCGAAACTTGGCAGCTCAAATCACTCCTGAGCCTACAAACAAGGAATTGATGAAGTTGTTCGTCGAGACTCTCCCGTATGAGTTCTGTAATCGGATGGCTAGCACATACGTTGAAAACTTCAACCAACTTATCCTAGTAGGTGAACAGATCGAGATGGGGCTAAGGGATGGATGGTTCAATGAACCAACTCATCAAGGCAAAAGGTTCACCATGAAGAAAGATAAAGAACTGACCACTGAAATCAATGTTGCATATGCGCAACCAGCCCCTAGTAAGCCTCAGATGGTTCGTGTCCCTGGGAATCAACAAGATGGAGGCCGAGTGCCTGCACCGCGGCAATTCACCAAAAGGCAATTCTCTCCTCTTCCTAGCCCTCTATCTCAGGTCCTGCCAATACTCCAAAAGAAGGGATTGATCTCCCACGAACCAAAGCGACCCAATGCTGAAAAATTATCCTAATATGATCTCTCAAAAAAATGTGAGTATCATATGGGAGAAGTGGGCCATTCGACTGATGAATGTATGACTTTGAAGCACAAGATCCAAAATTTATTGGATACTAAGGCATTTTCTTTCCGTACTACCCAACCAAATGTCCAGAAGAATCCGTTGCCGGAGCATGAGGGAAACATGAATGCAATCATTGAGGTCAATGCTAGCAAAAAAATGAACCTGAATGTGTCTGTCAAAGATATCTATAGCAGATTAGTTAGAGTTGGTTACTATCCGACAGATGAGAATCCTCCCTTGCCTACCATGAAGGAAAGGGTTCAAGAAATGGTTAAGGTTGGCGTGATCGTGTATGCTAATCAAGCTGGAATAGTGTTAACTATCTCCGAAGTCATCATTGATTGGGAGAAAGAATTTGCTAAGCTAAGTGCTGAAAAGAGTGAACCAGATCCATTGATCGAGGACATGCCCCCCACTTGAGGATGCCTTTGACCATGAAGGACTGATAGTGGAAGTGCCTTCAACCGATGAAGAAATAATCATTGAGATGCCCCAGCTGTATGAGTACAAGGATAACAAAGCAGTCCCCTGGTCATACGAGCTAGATGTTGACCTGATTACAAGGTCTGGTCGAACCTATGCTCAAGCTAATGCCCAACCTGCAAAGCCAGTTACTGAGGAAGAGGCCAAAGAATTTCTAGCTATAACCAAAGCAAGTGAGTATAATGTGGTCGACCAATTGTGGAAATTGCCCGCTCAAATCTCTTTACTTGAACTCTTGCAAACGTCTCCAACACATCAAAAGTCTCTAATGAAGGTTTTGAGCAAAGTTCGTGTACCAGAGACGATCGAGGTAAACAGGTTGGAGGAATTTGTAGGGTCGATTCTTCTTAAGGATTTAATAGCCTTTTCTGATGAAGAATTCCCTCTTGAGGGGAGGGGACATACTAAGGCGTTATATATATCCATCAAGTGCAAGGCTTCCCATATGGCTCGAGTACTCATTGATAATGGGTCTGCCTTGAATATTTGTCCATTGGCGACTCTTCACCGCCTTAAAATAGATCCTTCAAAAATAAATGCTGCAAAGACTTCTGTCTGAGCTTTTGATGGTACAAAAAGGAGGTGATAGAGGAGACCCACCTTGATCTACAAATAGGCCCGGTGATGTTCAACATCCTTTTCCAGGTGATGGACATTCCTACAGCATTCAATTTCCTCTTAGGTCGCCCCTGGATTCATACTGCTGGAGCTGTGCCATCAAGTCTCCACCAAAGCGTGAAATTTTTTGTCAAAGGAAAGCTAGTCATTATTCATGGCGAGGAGGATCATCGAATTTATCATGAGACGGCCATCCCCTATGTCGAGCCGGAACGTAGGGAGGAGTCAAGTTACCAATCGTTCGAACTTGTATCCACTATTCATGCATCTCAAGGATCGACAGCACCCATCCCTGATATGTCGAATGCAGCAGTTATGGTAGCAAGAGTGATGGTTGGAAATGGCTTTATTCCTGGATGTGGACTTGGTAAAAAAGAGCAGGGTATCTGGAATCCTATTGAAGCCCCATGAAGGTCTCGTTCCGCCGGATTAGGGTACCATGGAAAAGGCGGAGGACATGAGAAAAGAGAGTAAAAACCCATTACTCCTCGATATCCGCGAGACATTCCCCGGCCCTGCTAGAATGATGCATGACAAAGGAGGAGTGATCGACACCCGAGGTATCATGCCCGATGAATGGAGCTGCATTGATGACCCGACAACTTCAAAGACAGAAGATCCAGATAATGGGATGGAAGGGATCATGAGCCTATTCAATGATCTCCTTATAGGTGCCATTGATGAAGAACCATCGGAGGAAATGGGTGCTGGCCCACAAGAGTAACACATTTACTTTTCTGCACTCCCCTGCATGAGAATCTTATCGCTTTTAGGATTTGATGTTTTCTAGGGTTTGCTTATCGTATTTTGCATATCATTTGTCGGGAATGGATATTTTCTAGGGTTTGATTGTTAGGGTTTCATTTCACTTTGATTGCCGTACTTTTCAATCCAATAAATGTAATTTGGTTGATGAATATCAATTACAATTACAAGTTTTATTTTGAGGGCATGATGGGGTATACGAAACTAGCCCGTTGATGATATCCAACCGATGAAAGAAAAGAAAAATCCAAGGAGAATTCCGAGGCCTGGGCTTCATCATGCTTTCTTATGAAAAAAAGCTTTTCCAAAATGTTTTGCCAAATTTTTTAAAATAAAAATAAAAATTTTAAAAAAAGAAGAAAAAAGAAGAAAAATCAGAAAAATAGATAAAGAAATCCATGCCGTTTAGCCCTATTTGTCTTTCTGAAATATCTATTTTATGTTTCAGGAGCAACCTTATGGCAGGCAAGGAGGTGAAAATGGTCCAATCTAATGCCATGAGCAATGACGGTGAGGACCCTGATGATCCAAATGGTGACTCCATTGAAGTTCAATAAAGTTGGGAGCAACATGAAAAAACCAAAGTTCTCACCTCCGAGCAAATCGTCACTCTCAATTTGAGTGATGTCGAAGATCCCAAAGAGATAAAAATTGGGGCAAATCTTCCCAAAGATGAGGCTGAGCTCTGGACTCAGTTGCTAAAAGAATATCAGGACATCTTTGCTTGGACATACGTTGATATGCCAGGTTTAGATCCATCAATTGTGGAACATTGTTTGCCTACTAATTCAGACATGCATCCAAAGAAGCGAAAGCTTCAAGGACTAAACCAGAGCTCTCGAAGAAGATAGAAGAGGAAGTAATGAAACTTCTCAAAATGGGATTCATCGAAGTCTCGCAATACCCTGAATGGGTGGCCAACATAGTACCAGTCATGAAGAAAGACGGTCGAGTCCGAGTGTGTGTTGATTATCGGGATTTGAACAAGGCCAGCCCAAAGGATGACTTCCCATTGCCACATATCAATGTTCTCGTGGATAGTACTGCCAGATTTGAATTATTCTCTTTCATGGATGGTTTTTCTGGGTACAACTAGATAAGAATGGAAGATGAAGACAAAGAGAAGACAACATTTATTACCCCGTGGGGAACTTTTCATTATAAAGTCATGCCCTTCGGACTTAAAAATGCGGGGGCAACTTACCAACGAGCCATGGTTACGTTGTTCCATGACATGATGCATGAACAAATCGAGGTATATGTTGACGATATGATTGCAAAAACCTGACCTGGGAAAAGTCATGTTGAAACCCTCAAGAAGTTATTTGATCGGCTCCATGAATTCAAACTCCGTTTAAACCCTGCCAAGTGTGTGTTCGGGGCAGCATCAGGAAAATTACTTGGGTTTATGGTAAGTAGTAAAGGGATCGAGATTGACCCATCTAAAGCCAAGGCAATTATTGAATTGCAACCTTCGTCGACAGTGAAGGAGGTTCGGAGTCTCCTAGGGAGACTGAATTACATTGCACGATTCATTTCCCAACTCACTGAGACTGCTAAACCGTTCTTCAAACTATTGAGGAAAAACATACAAGTTGAGTGGAATGAGGAATGTCGAGAGGCGTTCGATAAGCTGAAGCAATATTTGATGAATCCCCCAGTTCTTATCCCACCAATATCAGGGCATCCTTTGATTCTGTACCTCACAATCCATAGTGAGTCACTCGGCGTGATGTTAGCTTAGAAAAGTCCCGTGGATCAGAAGGAACGGGCCATTTATTACCTCAGTAAAAGTTCACTGTCTCAGAGCTGAAATATTCTGATGCTGAAAAAACTTGTGCTGCATTAGTATGGGTATTGCATAGACTGCGATAGTACACCTTGCATTACCAGACGTTTCTCATGACTGAGAACGATCCCATCAAGTATTTATTTAATCAACCAGCTTTGGTGGGTAAGCTAGTCAAATGGCAGGTCTTGATTTCGGATTCGACGTGTAGTTCATGCCACAAAAATCAGTTAAAGGCCGAGTAATTGCTGATATATTGGCCGAGAATCCTAGAACCTTGAATGATGATGATTGTCCTCTGGATGATCGTATTTTGGCCATAAATGAAGATGCATGGTCTATGTTCTTTGATGGAGCTGTGAACTTGATTTCGGAATTCAACGTGTAGTTCATGCCACAAAAATCAGTTAAAGGCCGAGTAATTGCTGATATATTGGCCGAGAATCCTAGAACCTTGAATGATGATGATTGTCCTCTGGATGATCGTATTTTGGCCATAAATGAAGATGCATGGTCTATGTTCTTTGATGGAGCTGTGAACTTGTCCGGTTCTGGTACTGGGGCAGTACTAATATCCCCAGACGGACAACACCACCCAGTAGCCGCGAAATTAATATTTCCATGCACGAACAATATTGCTGAATATGAAGCTTGTATTCTCGGACTTCAGGCCACAATTGAAATGGGAGTGGCCAAATTGAAAGTATATGGAGATTCTGCACTGATCATACTCCAGACTGTAGGTGAATGGAAGACCAAGGATGCCAAATTACTGCCTTATCATAAGTACCTCGAAGAGTTGGTGAAGGAGTATGACGAAATCTCGTTTGAATATTTGGCTAGATCTCATAATCAGTTTGCCGATGCCCTGGCAACATTGTCGTCTTTGTTGCAAGTTACTGATGGTTTAGAAGTTGAGCCTTTGAAAATTGAGGTTCTAGCCAAACCTTCTTATTGCATGGTCGTAAATGAAGAGCTTTATGAGAAGCCATGGTATTGCGACATCATGAACTATATTGAAAAGCAGGAATTTCCTGAAAGGAGCACTCTAGCCGATAGAAAATACATAATGAAGATGGCCTCAAAGTTCTTCGTCAGTGGTAAGAATTTATACAAGAGATCTTATGATTTAGTTTTATTGAGATGCGTAGATGAAGCATAAGCCACCCAAACCATGCAAGAAGTCCATGAAGGAGTTTGTGGCCCACACATGAATGGGCACATGTTAGCCAAGAAGATTATGAGACTAGGTTACTATTGGCTTGCACTGGAAAGTGACTACATACATCATGTTAGAAGTTGCCATCGTTGCCAAATTCATGGAGATAAAATAAATGTTCCTCCCACGAAGTTACACCAGCTATCTGAGTCATGGCCTTTCTCAATATGGGGGATCGATGTGATTGGTCCAATAAATCCTAAAGCTACAAATGGGCACCGATTCATATTTGTGGCAATAGATTATTTTTCAAAGTGGATTGAAGCCGCATCATATGCTAATGTCACAGCCCGAAATGTTGTGAAGTTTATCAGGCGTGACATAATCGCCCGTTATGGTGTCCCCGAAGCAATTGTCACTAACAATGGGATAAATCTGAATAACAAGTTCGTTGATGAGTTGTTCAGTGAGTTCAAAATCAAGCATCTGAATTCATCACCTTACCGCTCACAAATGAATGGAGCTGTTGAGGCAGCTAATAAGAACATCAAGAAGATCCTGGCTAAGACAGCCGAGAATTATCGAGATTGGCATGACAGGTTACCCTTTGCTTTAATGGCGTATCGGATATCAATCCGAACATCCACCGGGGCAACCCGTTTCTCCTTAGTTTATGGCATGGAGGCAGTCTTGCCTGTGGAAGTAGAAATCCCCTCTTTGAGAGTCTTATCCCAAGTGGAATTGTCCAAGGCAGAATGGACACAACAAAGGTTTGAGCAGTTAAACCTGATTGATGAAAAAAGGTTAAAAGCTATTTGCCATGGTCAGGCATATCAACAAAGAGTAGCCAAGTCTTTCAATTGGAAGGTACGGCCGAGACACTTCGAAGTGAATGATTTGGTTCTAAGAAAGGTGTTGCCGATTTTTCCCGATCCTGGAGGCAAATTTGCTCCAAATTATAGCAGATCGTATATGGTGAAGAGGGTACTCCCTGGAGGTGCCTTAATCCTTACAGAAATGGATGGTCGTGAGTTTTCTAATCTTGTTAACTTTGATGCTGTGAAGAAGTATTACCCTTGATAGACTTTGTTCTGAATCGAAGGTACTCATTTCTTCATTGAATTGTGTGGGACTGGAATAAATGAGATGAAAAGTAGGCCTTGTTCCATGTGCATATCAAATTCATTTGATTCGATACGACAGACGTGTTGACCCAAAGTCAGTTCAATTAAAAAAAAAAATGCCCTGTGGACACTATCCAACGACTTGGCTTGGTGGTATGGGGAATGAAAGGGTCCGAGAACAACCAGGGTTCGATCCCTAGAAACGGCAACAAGGTTGCCATACAAAAAAAAAACATTTTTTTTTATTTATTCAATCCTTTTCGTTCTTTTTTTGAGCTACCAATTCTTTGTGCTCAAAGCTAATAAGTTCATGAAGTGATTGTGACATTTCAAAGGAGAATTTTGCATGATAGTTTTACCTGTTAAATTACCAATTCCACTGAAGATTATCACCACAAATCAAGTTAATGAATGATGTGGAATGGATTGAACATGCTAAATGAGACATGTCAGGATGATGAAAGGCAAGCCTTAACCTATACACAGTCCCTTGCTCATACACTAGTGAGATGAGTGTAGGAAGTTCCATGTTTGTAAGGTAAAGAGTTTTCTTGCGAAAGGTACGATGATTGAAATGATGAGAGGCGGTTCATTCTCTATCCCAAATACTACCTGCATAACTATTGTTTAAACCCTATTGAGCCCACACACGTGGATAATTTTTAAATTACCCTTGTCAAGAACCACCCTACATTGGGGCAAACTGGAGGTAAGATGATATCATGAGGTGAGGAAATTGATAGGATTATTTTTGCTCTCACTTACATCAATCTTCGTGTATTGCTATTACATTAAATTCATACGGTAATTTAAGTGCCTTAGGATGATGAAGAGCAGTTCTTTCTCTATCCTACACACTTTATCTATTGCATAGCCCCTTGAGCTTGTAAATTCATTTCATTTAAACCTAATTGGTGATCATTCCCCACACTGGGGCAAGGCAAAAGGCAAATGTTCAAGCAGCAAAATTTTGAGTGTAGACAAAAAATGAAAACTCCTCAAGAACTCAATTGTTAAAGCATTACGTGGTTATTCCAAAAACAAAACAAAAAAAAACAAAACAAAACAAAAGGGGCATGAAAAAGCAGTGTGCCTGGTAAAAGCAAGGCCAATGCCCTTAAAAAAAATGAAAGAAAGAGTCAAGATAAATGATTATCAGTTGAAAAAGGGTGTATTCCCAATGGAGTGGTACACAAAGAACTCAAATGCCAAGTTTTTATAGTACCTATGAGGAAAATCCCAATGGTGAAGAAGAAGACCGGTGACAATGCCAAGATGATCACCAATTCTCATCCCCCTATACACATTTTGAGCCTAATGATCCATTCACTTCTCAACCCATGAGCTTAACCTACGTTACATCCCTTACAAAGTCTCTTCAGATTAGGGCACTGAAATTAACATAGGAATTCATATGCTTAAAAGCATCACTCGAAGAAGTGCGAGCAAGACCATTTCTATCTCATTTTGCAGGTTCCTTGACTTGTAAACTCGGAGATGATTGCGAAGTATTGTTCTTTCATTAGCCTTGACTCAAAGAGTCCCATTTTGTTGAGCCATTGACCAAGCCTACATTACAGTCCCGATAAAGACCTCTCAGATTGATAAGGTCGTACCGTTTGCGAGACTACTTGAACCCTTGTTGACATGATGAAAGTAAGATGGAGTGATTCCTGTGATCCCACATTAATGGTCGGGACAAAATAGCCTTCTTAATAAGAGTGAGTGAAAGTCCTTTCTAACTGAAAGTCTCTCATTTGGTATTCTTGAAAATCCATGATTCTCCCCAGTGGAAATTTGGTGGTGCAAATATGGTAAAACCATCACGCATAAATCTTGATTGAATGGATAAAAGCTTCAGTGGACTTTGGAGTGTGCTGAATTGCTTACTTCTTTGGCGAATGCATGTATTTTTGCTCTAATCATGTTTAACAGGTAATGTTTCCTTGAAGACCCAAGAGCTCCTGACATTTATGTTGCTTTTAGAAGCCTCCATGAATAGTTGAAGTACATCCTCGATGTTCCAAAACTTCTTTCTACAAAGAGGTAAGTGACCTTCACGAATATCCCAAGTTTGTCCTAGGTATTCCCAAATTCTTGATATAAGTCTCAAAATTGTTCATTAAGCATTTCATTCTGGATATGAATGCTTTCCGATCTTTTTCATTATACCTTAGTCTGGATCTAGGTATTTCGAACCCTCTTAATCCAATATTCATCTCACCTAACATTGAGTGTTTATTGGTTAAGTTCACAAATTCTCGACATCTTAGTCTGGATCTGGATGTCTCGAAACTGTTCATTAAGCATTTCATTCTGGATATGAATGCTTTCTGATCTTTTTCGTTATACCTTAGTCTGGATCTAGGTATTTCGAATCTTCTTAATCCAATATTCATCTCACCTAACATTGAGTGTTTATTATTTAAGTTCCCAAATTTTGACATCTCAGTCTGGATCTATGTCAAAACTGTTCATTAAGCATTTCATTCTGGATATGAATGCTTTCTGATCTTTCTCATTCTACCTTAGTCTGGATCTAGGTATTTCAACCCCTCTTAATCCAATATTCATCTCACCTAACATTGAGCGTCTATTGGTTAAGTTCCCAATCCTCTTAATCCAATATTCATCTCACCTAACATTGAGTGTTTATTGGTTAAGTCCCCACTTTATTGACATCTCAGTATGGATCTGGATGTCTCAAATCTCATCGATCTTACTCGCTATACCTTAGTGTGGATCTAGGTATTTTGGGTCATCCGAATTCAACAAGGCATCTCACCTAACATTGAGCATCTGTTGGATAAATTCATGTGGACTCTTCAGGGAACCTGAACACTTGCCGAGCAAATGAAAATTCATCCCGTACTTCATGATGCTCTGATTGGTAAGTAATTATAAGTATGCTCTCCTCTTCAATATCTCACATTTGCATTACCATTTTCATGACATTGCATTAAAAAAAAAAAAAAAACAAAAAAAAAAAGAGGAGGGATCCATGGTCCTGCTAAAATATCATCTATTGCATGTGCATGGTCAAAATTTAGGTATCATATTGTCTTTGAATGCAACCTCTGCGAGCTCACCTTCAAAGAGGGGCAGCTGTTGACACCTAAATTTTTGCCTAATCATTTAGTAATTAGTTACATGAAAAAAAAATAATAAAAATAGTAAAATTGCATTTCATGTAATCGCATTTGCATCAGTACTAAAAGGGCAACAAGACGCAGCGGCTTGTGGTCGATAATATTCACAAAAGGATGGTCTCTCTCTCTCCACTAATCTGAATGCACATTAGAGAAAGCAAAGAAACAAATTCTCCACTACACACGTGAGAATTCCGGAGAAAGTTTGCAAGAAGATGGGATCACAATTTTATAAAATTTTATAGTGAGTTGTTGCAAGGAATTCTCTCCTTCCTGGAGAGCAAATCGGCTGGAGAAGAAAGAAGTTCCTACACGTCCATTGTCTCTCTCTCATTAATGCATGCATTAATTCAGCGGACGTGGTAGGGGCCCTCGATCAATAAGATGCGCGAAAGGTGGTCTCTCTCTTGCTAGTATGAAAACACACAATGAAAGTCAAAAAAATAGAAGAAAGAAGAGTTCTTGCATGTCCGTTGTCTCTCCCTCATTAATGCATGCACATGCATGCACAAATTCCGTGAACGTGCAGATTCTAGAGGAACCCTCAGAGAAGCAAAATGAGCCCATGATATATTCTCTCAAGTGTGGGTGTTAACTCTAGTGAAGCAACGAGAAATTTGATGAAGAAAGAAGCAAGTAACAAGCAAGAAAAGTCAAAAGTTGTGGCAGTCCTATAGAAGGGAGGGACAAGTAGCCGTATAACAAGCTCCAAGCATGAAGAAGAAATAACAATCCAACATCCATTTTCTCCCCCCTCATTAATGCCTGCACATGCACGCATTAAATTGGGGACGTGAAAATTCTACAGACGCCTGCAAGAAGATGGACTAACATTTTTTTTTAATATTATCCTTGCTGAAGAGCAAATGGGTAGCCACCATATTTGAAAAAAAGAACCAAACTTGAACAAGCAAGGAAAAGTTGCGGCTGCCTCCTGTTCACCTGTTCACACTAAGGTTGATTGTTGCCTATAAATAAGCAAGTATCGTCGGCTTAAAGGGAGAGGCTCGAGAGAAAAAACTTCCTGGAGAGGTTTGTGAGAACTATTGAAAAAAGAAAGCCCGTAGAGAGAGACACGAGTGGAGAGAAAGGAAGAGATTAAAAAAGGGAGAGACGCTTGTCAAAGAGCAAAAAGAAAAAATGAAGTCAGGGGGAGGATATTAAAAAAAGAGATGAATAGAGAGTCTGTCAGAGAAAAAACCAAAAAGAAGGTGAAGTCGAGAGGGCAACGGAGAGAGAGAAAGAATGAGAAAAAAAAAAAAAAAAGATGGGTTGTCTTCTTCCCATAGTGTCTTCTTCCGAAGGGGCTTCGAGCATCCGTTCTCGTACGTAGCAACCCACAGTCGACTCCATCATTCCAGTGATTTGAGGACGTAGACCCTGCAGCAACCCTCTCGTTGCCTTCCCGCTCCCCGCGAGTTTCGAATGCCGCCGCCGCCGTAGTCCCGTGCCTCCGCTTGCCCGCCTCCTATAGCTCGAAGCTTCGAGCGACGCCTACAACTCCCCCACCGCGGCTGCTGTCTCGCGGTCGCCGAAGCTCCAAATGCCGTCGCTATTGCAGCCCTCGCCTACTCGTCGCTGCACCACCGCAGCAACTTCATCCGTCTCCCGTAGCAACCTGCGCCCCGACGTCAACAACCCACATCACCTTCACCCGCTGGTCGCAGCGCATCTCCGCCTCGACGCTTACAAGCTGTAGCACCCGTCGCCACACCTCCGCTCACCCGTCGCTACGTCTCCTCCGTCTTCGCCCGGCCCGAGTTGCACGCTGCTGTTTCTTCCCCGCAGTACACCAGCAACAACAAGCTGTGTCAACCACCATCGCCACGACCCTCGCTATCCTGAGCTCGCTGACTCGACCCCAGCCTCCTCGCTGCTCTGCCGAGTCCATCAGCTCTCCTTCTTGAGTTGCTGCGCCTGAACTGCACCCACAAAGCCTGCGTCGAGCCTGATCAGAAGCTGCTATTGCGTTGCAACCGCCACAGCCCGAACCCGACGCGAACCACCGTTCGTGAATCTTTGGCACCAATCCAAATAAGGTAGTTTTTCTTTAACCAAATTTCTTCTCAATATTATTTTATAAACTGAAATGTTTGATGTTAATTTAGGCTTTAGGCATTACCTAATAGGATATTATTGGTAAAAATCAATATAATTACTAATTTGGTCCGTAATATTTTAGACCATTTTTTTAATTATGTTGATTTTGATGATATCTTGGCTTTAAAATCATTATAATTATTAAGTTGATCCGAGAGACTTCAGATCAATTTTTTTTAATTATTTTGATTTTTCTTGATGGTTATGACATTTAGATTAAAATAATCGTTAATTTAATCCGTGAGATGACGGATTATTTTTTCAATTATTTTAGTCCTTCATCTGATGAATATCCTGAGTAAGTTAGGTACAATGCTTGTTTGGTAATTGCTTGTTTTGGAAAACACTAAAAAAAAATCAATCAAATCTTGCATCGGAATATGATGGCTTCATAAATTAGGATTGTATTTTGCACGTCATGATGTATATAGGGCTTCATGATAGTATTATTTAGTTTGAATATGATTGCATGTTTAGATAATTTTGGAATAGATCAAGAAAGGATCTAAATAACATTTTTTTACAGATAGGGTTTTGGATAATGTTTGCATATTTTAATAATCTCATTTAATATATATATATATATATATATATATATTTCTTAAATAGGATAGGGTCACATGTTTAGAATTTATCTAGTTAGATTTTTTTTTTTTTTTTTATATTAGGTTGCATGTTACGGCTACTTAATTAAGATAAGTTTCCATATTAAAACGGGATTTAACCTAAATTATTTCCTAACTTGAGTAGGATAACTTGTCAAGTTTTGTAATCAAGTTTCAGTAATTATTTCGAATTTCAATAAAAAAATAAAAAATATCACATGCATGTTATCTAGGTAAGTTTTCATTTTAAAACAAGAGAAAATCCCAAAAATAATTGATTGGCTTATTGTGTTTAATTCTGCAACGTTTTTTCCTTTTGAATGTTATCTTTAGTGTTTGTACACCCGTATGATCACTTTGGTATTTTAGGCTAAAATCAATTCAAGCTGCCCGTAGAACATTTTTTTGAAATAAAAGAGAAAAGGTACCGAAAGGGCGTTAGAGAAATCTAGCGTAATCAAGTCCCCGAACTCATTTAATCTCTGGTTTGTAGGAGTCAAGTAATTCTCCCATTACTTTACTTGGGTTTCTAATCAACCCACCAAAAATAGATTAGTGGCGACTCCATGATAAAAATCATCTGCATATTAAGAATTTAAACCCTAAGTTGCAAATTGGTATGGGCTTGGGAGAGCTCGAGCTAAGTCTAAGCTTAGCAATCCATTAGCCGAACCCTTAGGTGGTCCAACCCGCTTCGGGGAGGTCACGACACACGTCTACAGCAGCCTCCTTCTCCTTCTTGGTAGAGAATCGTTTACTCAATGGTTCAGTAAACCATCCTTCCCTTATCCCCATCTCGATTTGTTCCCCCACATGAATAATCTGATTGAAGTTTTCAACGTACACGCTGGCCATCCAGATACAGAACTCGGACGGGAGAGTTTTGATAAACAACTTCATCAGCTCCTTGTCAGTAGGCTCGAGGGTGATTTGAGTTACCAGATTTCGCCATCTCACGGCATACTCTTTGAACGACTCACTCTTCTTTTTCTCCATCCTCTCAAGATCCTCTCGGGAAGGTGCAATATCCATGTTGAATTTGTATTGCTTGAGAAATGCATTAGCCATTTCATTCCAGGTGTCGAGAAGGTTCACATTCTTCATGACATACTAATTCAACTCGCATGGAATGATTGGATCATGAGGGCCTCATTCTTGACATATTGGGCCATACACGTGGTACATCTGTAGATGGGCTTTTGGGCAAGAAGTACCATCGTATTTCTCAAAATCCGGCATTTTGAACTTCTTTGGCGTCTTGACTTTCTCGTACATGGACAAGTCGAACAAGAGTGAATTCTGCGACTCCTGCAATTGTTTCAACTTCTCTTCCAATTTTGCAAGGCGTTTGTCCTGCTCCATCTTAGGGATGTTGACAAGCTTAGTCTTTTCCACATTTATCGATAATGGATCATCTTCCAACTCAGGCATGTCATCCTCATCCATTTGGGCCTTGTTTGCCTGCTTTGGGACAACTATCTCAGGGAGAGCGGGTGCAGGAGCTGGATTCACTCGGAGGGATTGGATTTGAGTTGTTATAAGCTCCATAGAGGCGGCTAATTGTTGGAGTTGGCCTTCCATAGCGGAGATACGATCACGCATTTCAATTTGTTCGGCCATTCTTGCTCTTAATTGCATGATAATAGGCGAGCGTGGAGGATCCGTTATCACCTAATTTTAAGAAATGAACACAAATAAGTATCTCATATGAAAATACGCCGATCCATGGCAATATTCTAGACTTTTATTCATCAATGGAGCTTTTGACAAGCCTATCAAAATAGAAATTCGAAATGTCCTAAACAAATGAACTAGGAAAGTAAATGACTCAACTTTCTAAACATTAAAATAAAATAGCAAGATCGATTCAAGTATTTAATTTGGCTTGATCAATATACACTCGGGACACCATTCGGCGCAATCGTTTATTCTCTTTTTTAGCTCTTTTAGCAACTCTTTTACGGCGTTTATTCTCAACACGATTGGTGATCCTCAATGGCACCTTTGGTATATTTGGAAGCAGCTCCTCAAGAATCTTGTGTTGTTGAATGTACTTAGTCAAGGCATAATACTTCCTTTCTTTAACCTTCAACTCTTCCTTGGGCCATTTAAGCTTTTGTGGATGGCACTTGTCCCACATTGATTTGATAGTGAGAATGGAATCTTCATGGCATCGGCTTCCATCAACAAAGCTAACTTAGATCGGATCCGCTCATAACACCGGGGGAAGCTCTTGCACGACTTGATACTAACAGGTCACTCTAGTTGGATAGTACTCCAATGCTCCAGTAAATCCCAATAGAGGGATTGGGCCAACCCCTCCACACGAGAGTCTCGCTCCCCGAACTTGGAACCATTTAGCATGCCATAGGAAACCCTTGGAAGTTGGTTTTTTCAGGAAAGCTAGCCACCTAGAATAATGATAATCCGGTGCATGTTTTTGGTTATTCTCAAATCTCATAATAGGGTGATTAGAATTATTAACATCATGTATAGTCATTAAACCACTGAATCCCTTTATATGAGAAAGGAACCAGATTTGTAAAAGTTCAGGAGAGGAATGGAGAGTCTTATCACCACCTCCTTTGAATCGAGTGAGAGAAAGAAAAGTTTCAATCAAGACAGTGTTTACAAAAAAAATTTCTTCCAACACTTGTCTAACTAATCGAGAAATCAAGGGTTAATAGCATTCTTGCAGTAAGGAAATACTATAAACTCAAAAAAAGCTAAAAGGAAAATCCTACGCATTTGAAATGATATCCCATTTTCAAAACATTCTTTCAGAAAAGATAAAGGACATGCATTGCGGTGAGCCTTTAAAACATTTCTTATATCATCTTCCTTAATTCTCAGAAAATCAAATAAGACCATAACATGATCTATTCTGATAGGCGGACTAATCAATTCAACTTTCAAAGACTTTCCTATGGCAATGCTATACTCTTCCAAGGTGGGAGTGAACTCATGCTTACCGCCGAAGATAAAGGTAGAGGTCTCGAGGCACCAATAGTGGGCAAGTGCTTGGACGAGGCCGCCATGGATGTATCAGCAAAGGAAGCAATTGACCAATGTGGCACCCCTCGACGGCCCCCGATCTGATAGGGTCGCCACAGTTTGCTTACCTTTCACTTTCCCTAATAACATGTCACTCTGATACCATTGCAATTGCAGTGGGTCCATACGACCATGGGGGTTTACATCTCTTAGATCGGTCACTTGCACAAATCATATACGAAAGCACATCCAACAACTCCCTTCCCTATATTTGGAAAATGATGCACACCTACTAAACATTTATATAAGTTAAAGCCGAACACTTTATTTACTTAAACTAAATGGACATCATTCATCGGTACATCAAAATGCCATAGTCTTCTATTCTCGCCTATACTTCAAAAGATGACCGACATCTCCTCCCACGATCGTATACTCAAAGTCCATCAATCAGTGTCGGCGTCCAAAAGTTCCTTCCTTTGCTATCCTCCTCCTCACGGTCATATCCAACCACTTGATTCATCTACTGGTGGCAGTGGCAGCAGAGGAATCTTATCTAGTCTGAAATGTTAATCCCCAAAAGAGGTGAGTACAACCACTCAGCAGTAAAGATCCACCAAACTACTCATTGCGTCAAACAGAACAATCAAGGCATCATAACAAAGCACATATCACCCATGCATTCAAGCATAACTTACCTTGCAGCCATGCATATGACATCATACCATATGTGCATATACCATCATGCAGTCATGCATATCTCACCATGTCATCGTGCATATACCACCATGATTCATACCATCCATGCTATCAAGCATACATCACCATGAGATCCATTCATGCCTTCATGATCGCATTTTCAATATCAAATAGCATTAATTTACTGTCATAAGTAGATCATGCATCATGCCATATGTATACACCCATGCACATGATTCATTTTCAATTCTTATCTTTCACAAGGATCTCATCAATTTTTCTTTCCAGGGACCAATGTTTGCATCCCACAATTTATCACTCGCACCTAAACTGGCATCGCGAGGAACCTCCGAGCATGTATTCAAAATACAACCGGGCATCCGGCACCCCCACATTCCGGGCATCTCGTATCCCAACTAATATCATGAGAAACCTCCGGGTATGTATTCAAAATACAATCAGGCATTCGGCACCCCCACATTCCGGGCATCTCGCATCCCAACTGGCATCACAAGGTATCCCCCGACACACACCTCCGGGGCTTCCAGGATTACGTGCCGACATACCACCATGCACTCCCCCCTGGAATTACGTACCGTATACCACCGGGCATCTCGAAACTCCCGAGGACCCTCTGGAATTACGCCACTAGGCCACCGGGCATCCGGCACCCCCACATCCCAGGCATCCCGACACTCCCGGGACATCGTTGGCTCACACCTCCGACGGTCTTGTCATCATCTCAATTCATATTCACACATTTGTGTCTCAATATCAACATGGCACATGATGTGATGGCAACAAGGTTAATTTCAGCTTTTGATTTTATATGTAATGCCAAATATCATCACATGTGGAGCAAGATTCAATCACTTAAAACAACATAATTTATGGGGCTCAAACAAAACAGAATAGTCCATGCATTACAGCCTTTGAAATTCGCACAGTCGAGTTTGCACAGTTTTAGAAAGTACTTTAATTAAATACCCAAATGACCTTCAAAACTTACGAAATTCCAACATGTGATAGTCAAGACACAAAGGCAGATATTCCATGCAGAACATTACGCCAAAAGACCCTCGTACAATTCGGTATAGACCATGCATCACAGCACTACTATTCTAGCAATTCAACTTGCACAGTTTTTGAAACATTTTTGGTTAAATAGGCAAATGAACTTCAAAAATTACGAAATTTGAATATGTTGTAGCCAAGACATAAATAAAGATATTTAATGTAGAAAAATTTTCCAAAATAATCTCATAAAAAAAGTATAGACCACGCATTGCAACATTACCAAGTCCGAACACATCAGATTGCACAGTTTTAGAAACATTTTCGATTAAATACACAAATGACATTAAAAAATTATGACATTCAACTATGTGATAGCCAAGACCATAAGGTAATACTTCATGAGGACATCGAAGTCAGATTCGTCCTAGGTAATTAACTATAGGCGGTTAAATCTTCTGTTCCTAGTACCGAAATTTCCAGATCTAACCATCTCCAAAGGACCACAATTTCACCTACCTATTCTTGTTTTTCTTCTCTAAATTTTTAGTATGTTAAACCTCAGGATGTCCTTTACAACTTTCATTAAGAAATTGAAGTGAAATTTCAACAAGAAGGTTACTTTACAGACCCCGAAACCACTGAAGGTCATCACAACGAATTCCAAATATAGTCTCTCCAATGAAAAATCATTTCACTAACCATTTCTTGTTCGTTTTGCCTCAAATTTTAGTATGTTGTTCTTCGAGGTGTTCTCTACAACTTTCATCAAGAAATCAAAACAATATTCCGACTAAAAAGTTACATGCAACATAAAATCTCATGGACAGTCGGACTGGTCTTCCCAGAAACAGCATGCATGGCCAACGATTCTCTCTCCATAGCTCCGAAATTTCATCCCATCTACCACAACCAAAACTTACCATCTACTACACCTACGCAAAGCAATGCAAACAAGCAAAAAAGAAAACAAGCACAAACGGCGACAAGAGAACAAGCAAAGCGGCGAAGAACGGAGGCGAGCTAGGCGGACAATCGGCCTCCTCCTTCTTCCTCTTCTTCTCTCACACGCTCACTCTCCCTCTCTCTCTTTCTCTCCTCTCTCTCGGTCTCCCCTGCCTTCGTACGAAACCCCCTCCCCCTTTTCTTTGTTTTTTGATTAATCAGTAAGTTTAAAATGGGCAGATGGCAAAAGGAAAGGACAGGTGGGATTATGGTGGAAGACAAGTGTTTGCTTTGCATGCTCCTCATTTTGCATGGGGGACACTTGTTCCCAAGAAGGAGACAATTGTCTCCCTTGCCAAAGACACTTGGAGGAGGCCATTCGGCTCCCCCCACCTTCATGCGTTGACAACCCCATGGGCTCTATGGGCCAGGCCTCTTGGCCCACTTTAGGCCCAACACACTTGGGCCTAAAGCACAAACTTAAATGGCCCATATTTATTTTTGATAATCCATCTTAATCCCACTTATACAAGGTACCAAATTACAAATTTAAATGGACATAATACTTTGTAACATAGTTTAATAAAATCCAACTTATAAAATTCATGGCCAAAAACATAATTTCCTCATCAAATAAAATCCTTGGTCTCACATGGACATAGGATGCGTTTCCAACCAAATAATTATTCATTTATATAAATACCAGATCATTCTTATTCACTTGGCCATAAATCTTGAAATCATAAATCAATAAACTCCTACTTATAAAACACATGGCCATGAGTTGTTATTATTATTATTATTATTATTATTATTATTATTATTATTATTATTATTATTATTATTATTATTATTTGGATGCCACAATTCTCCCCTCCTTAGAGAATTTCGTCCTCGAAATTAGACATTTCCTATGTCTCTTGGAATAAATGGGGGTACTTTTCCTTCATCTTATCTTCACTTCCCCATGTGGCTTCCTCCACATCATGATGTCGCCATAATATCTTAACCAATGGTATTTTCTTCATTCTTGGGACTTGTTTCTTTCGATCCAGCACTTGCACAGGCTTCTCAATGTACCTCACTTCCTCATCCACTTTGATGGCTTCATGATCGAGTATGTGACCAAAGTCTGTCTGATATTTCCTTAGCATCGACACATGAAACACATCATGTAAATTTCCCAAATTAGGAGGCAGCGCCAATCGATAAGCTTCGTCTCCTATTCTTTCAAGTATCTCAAAGGGTCCGACAAATCTGGGACCTAACTTTCCTTTCATTCCAAATCGAGATATTCCTTTTGAATGCTTGAAAATCTCCCTTCATAATATCAAATAATGCAAACTGAGATTTTCAAAAGCATATCAATACTACAATAGCAGGCTTTGAAGTCATATGCCATTTCCATGTCAAAACGTTTTCAAATCACCAATGTGGAGAATCCTTTGAGTTCTCGAAATCCCACTTTATGATATCAAATAATGTAAAATAGGGATTTCAAAGACACAACAATATTACAATAATAGTCTTTGAAAATAGGTAAATCTCATATCGTTGAAACCAATTCATAAAATCAAAAACATGATACCAAATCCATAAAATCCATTTTCACGTTTAAATTTCAAATGTTTTTCAAAATCCACATGTAAAGCCTTGAGTCGCACTTGCATCACGGCACAAAATAAAATACTTTATCAAAACCCTAGTAAATTTGAATCGGTACGTTGGCAAATTCAAATCTTAATCCCAACTCCAATGGGTTGGAATGTTCTATATATATATATATATATATATATATATATATATATATATATATATATATATATATATATAAAGTTTAGAAATCCTATAAAATATTTCTTAAAACATTTGGGCACGATGTCACAGTACTCATAAATTTTGACGAAATTCAAGAGATTTTCTAAAACAATTCACAATCAAAATCTACTTTTCGATTGAAGTTCAAAACTTGGAATGTACGAGTGATAATTTTCCGCAAAAACCATAAGCATTTCTTGAAGTATTGAAAATCATAGTTTGGCGAGTCGATAATATTGGTCCCGTCGTAAAGATTTTTGAAACTAAAAACTTTGAAATACCAAAATCCTAAGCCTTTCTTGAAATACCGAAATCAACACATTGGCGAGTCATCAAACTCAGTCCCGACCTTAAGATTTTCAAAGTAGTTTGCATGTAAAATCTTAGAGCTTTGAAAATATCCAAACTCAAGTATTTCCAATCTAACTGCATTACATCAGACAACAACGGCAATGCATTATATAGGTTGGTGGACTTTCACTTACTGGCATGTTAAACACTAGGAAACGTGTTTAGCTACATCCGCCTTCATGCCATTCCACCAAAATTGTTGGCATAATTTCTATACATCTTTGTACTATCCGGATGAATACTATAATTACACCTATGTGCTTCCGATAGGATTTCCCTTGTTTACTTCTTCATTGTCGGGATCACAAAGTCGTCCTTAATATCTTACTACTCCATCTTCAGAGACTTGGAACTCTGGTCTTTTCCCTAAAGACACGGCATTTTGTATCTTCACAATTTCCGAATCATTAACTTTTTGAATATTTTCGGGTTCAATCCTTAATGCAGTAAGTATACCATTGAGCTGGTCTACTTCCAACTTAAAGTCTGAATCTACTATTGACTTTAACAGATTCCACTATTATAGTCAGCCATGTTTGTAGCTGACTTTCGACTAAGGGCATCTGCCACCTTATTCACCTTTCCTGAGTGGTACCGTAACAGTCAAAATCTTTTAATAATTCCATTCACCTCCTCTGTCTCATATTCAATTCCTTTTGTGAAAACATATATTTCAAGCTCTATCCTAAGTGCAACTATCAATCAAATTCAAATTTAAAGAATTCCACATTCTTGACTCAATTGAACACACCATTTAGCCAAATTATTCCTATACCTTTGTCACCACCAATTCAAGCCTAGAACCATCAAAATCAGCACCACTAATAACTCATTTGGTTTAGTCCAACAGAGACATTCACTATGCCTTTACTACGACATGGATTCAAGCCTAAAATATAGCATCATTCATTCGGTTCAAATATCGATAGTCCACCAAGACTTATTTAATTCAAAGATCGACAATCCACCAAGATAAGAACTTGTCTAATTTGAAATAGAGTATATCTCAAATCTCATCCTAAAGGATCATCACTTGGACTAATTACTCATCAAATCCACAACTTGAACTTTCACCATTTCACATTGGAAAGACTATAATCATAATTGATCATATCCACTAATTCCACAAAATCTTTTTCAAACTGAGATCGTCACCTAAAATTAAAAGTTGACCACCATCGGTCAAACCTATTATTCTGACATATAAACCACAAGTAATTTCATGTCTCCTATGACCACTCAACTCATGATTTCCAAGATTAATCTTTACATACTAAAAGCTTCCATGTAATGCATCAAGACTTCCAATGAGATCCTCTAATAGGAAGTCACTACTTAGCTCAAATGATCATAACTTAATCCTCAAATTCATAACTCACTCTCCATAATTCACTTCTTAAGCCTTGTTTGCTGCACTACGCTAGATGCTGCGCTTGTTCTTCAAGTCCTTTAGAATATATCGGGATATCATCAAATGAAGACAATCACAATTGATCCAAATAAGGCTTAAGTATCATATTCATTAAGTCCATGAATGCAGCTAAGTCATTCGTCAATCCACATAGCATAACTAGGAACTCATAGTGTCCATAGCGAGTCCTAGATGCGGTCTTAGGAATGTCTTCTTTTTTAATCCTTAATTGGTATCCTGGTCTCAAGTCAATTTTAGAAAAGACCGAACTTCCTTACAGTTGGTCAAATAGGTCATCAATTCTAGATATGGGATACTTATTTTTAACTGTCACCTGATTCAATTGCCTATAATTAATGCACAAACGCATTGACTTGTCCTTCTTTTTCACAAACAAGAGTTCTACTAGCTTAACCATGCTTCCGCTACGCCACTCTGATAGACTTATCCAAGAAACACTGCCCTCCTAGTTCAATTCATAGTTCGGTTCATTCCTGCCCCCTTTTGCCATTCTAGAAGCCTGCCAAGAGCCACTCCTTGTTCAGGTCCTCTGACCTCGGCATCCACTCCCCGCCCTCATCAAACCGGGACGTTACAGGTACACCAGCTTTCACTTGGTTCGAACCCAAACTACACATCTATTGAAGGGTCTCATTTCAATAGGCACTAACTTACAGAGTTATTATCCGTTTTGGCCTATCCCATACTAGGCCTCATGGTTTCATCCTCGGCACATGCGCAAGCACTATCTCAGGTAGCTCTTGGTTTGAATAGAGTCTCTTACCTTATCGCGCATCACTCAATGTCACTTGTCTCCTTGATTCCATTCATTCTCTTAAGATTTCTTGCTCTCCAAGCTGGGCCCTTTCATAAATTTCATTATAATCCCTCACGTTCAAGAGTACTAGTTATCTCCTACAATCTGTCCTCAGGCCCTTAAGGAATCTCTTAACCTTTTCCTCCCAATCATCTATCAATCTAGGAGCATACCTAGACAGCTCTGAAAGTTTCGCTTCAGGAACAATTTGTGACTCAGTGTCACTAATTAGCTAAGAAGGAGAAGTAATGTTCATACGTTACTAAAGTTACATAAGTAACATAAAAAGTTACTAGCACACAAAAGCAACATCGTACTAGTTACCAGGGATCTACGAGTGAATACCCATCACCCGTTGTTTAAAGTTAGTCAACTACTCTTGGTTAGTACCCTATGGTGTGCATCAATCTATCCTTATTTCCATCTAAGGCACCTTATCACTCCAAATAGAACATAGCTCTAATACCATTAAAGGGCTGTGGCACCCCTCAACAGCCCCCGATCAGATAGGGTCGCCACAGTTTACTTACCTTTCACTTTCCCTAATAACATGTCACTCTGATACCATGTCAATTGCAGTGGGTCCATATGACCATGGGGGTTTACATATCTTAGATCGGTCCCTTGCACAGTTCATATACGGAAGCACATCCAACAACTCTCCTCCCTATATTTAGAAAACGATGCACACCTACTAAACATTTATATAAGTTAAAGCTGAACACTTTTATTTACTTAAACCAGATGGACATCATTCATCGGTACATCAAAATGCCGTAGTCTTCTATACTCGGCTATACTTCGAAAGATGACCGACATCTCCTCCCACAATCGTATACTTAAAGTCCATCGATCAGTGTCGGCGTCCAAAAGTTCCTTCCTTTACTATCCTCCTCCTCGTGGTCATATCCAACCACTTGATCCATCTACTGATGGCACTGGTAGCAGAGGAATCTTATCTAGTCTAAAATGTTAATCCCCAAAAGGGGTGAGTACAACCACTCAGCAGTAAAGATCCACTAAACTACTCATTGCGTCAAACATAACAATCAAAGCATCATAACAAAGCACATATCATTTATGCATTCAAGCATAACTTATCTTGCAGCCATGCATATGACATCATACCATATATGCATATACCATCATGCAGTCATGCATATCTCACCATGCCATCGTGCATATACCACCATGATTCATACCATCCATGCTATCAAGCATACATCACCATGAGATCCATTCATGCCTTCATGATCGCATTTTCAATATCAAATAGCATGAATTTACTGTCATAAGCAGATCATGCATCATGCCATATGCATACACCCATGCACAAGATTCATTTTCAATTCTTATCTTTCACAAGGATCTCATCAGTTTTTCTTTCTAGGGACCAATGTTTGCATCCCACAATTTATCACTCGCACCCAAACTGGTATCGCGAGGAACCTCCGAGCATGTATTCAAAATACAACCAGGCATCCAACACCCCCACATTCCGGGCATCTCGTATCCCAACTAACATCATGAGGAACCTCCGGGCATGTATTCAAGATACAATCGGGCATCCGGCACCCCCACATTCCGGGCATCTCGCATCCCAACTGGCATCACGAGGTATCCCCCGACACACACCTCCGGGGCTTCTGGGATTACGTGCCGACATACCACCACGCACTCCCCCCTGGAATTACGTACCATATACCACCGGGCATCTCGAAACTCCCGAGGACCCTCTGGAATTACGCCACTAGGCCACGGGCATCTGGCACCCCCACATCCCGGGCATCCCGACACTCCCGGGACATCATCGGCTCACACCTCCGACAGTCTTGCCATCATCTCAATTCATATTCACGCATTTGTGTCTCAATCTTAACATGGCACATGATGTGATGGCAACAAGGTTAATTTCAGCTTTTGATTTTATATGTAATGCCCAATATCATCACATGTGCTGCAAGATTCAATCACTTAAAACAACATAATTTATGGGGCTCATACAAAACAGAATAGTCCATGCATTACAGCCTTTGAAATTCGCACAGTCCAGTTTGCGCAGTTTTAGAAAGTACTTTAATTAAATACCCAAATGACCTTCAAAACTTACGAAATTCCAACATGTGATAGTCAAGACACAAAGGCAGATATTCCATGAAGAACATTACACCAAAAGACCCTCGTACAATTCGGTATAGACCATGCATCACAGCACTACTATTCTAGCAATTCAACTTGCACAGTTTTTGAAACATTTTTGGTTAAATAGGCAAATGAACTTCAAAAATTACGAAATTCGAATATGTTGTAGGCAAGACATAAATAAAGATATTTCATGCAGAACAATTTTCCAAATTAATCTCATAAGAAACAGTATAGACCACGCATTGCAACATTACCAAGTCCGAACACATCAGATTGCACAGTTTTAGAAACATTTTCAATTAAATACACAAATGACATTCAAAAATTATGAAATTCGACTATGTGATAGCCAAGACCATAAGGTAAATACTTCATGAAGACATCAAAGTCAGATTCGTCCTAGATAATTAACTATAGGCGGTTAAATCTTCTGTTCCTAGTACCGAAATTTCCAGATCTAACCATCTCCAAAAGACCACGATTTCACCTACCTATTCTTGTTTTTTTTCTCTAATTTTTTGGTATGTTAAACCTCAGGATGTCCTTTACAACTTTTGTTGAGAAATTGAAGTGAAATTTCAACAAGAAGGTTACTTTACAGACCCCGAAACCACTGAAGGTCATCACAACAAATTCCAGATCTAGTCTCTCCAAAGAAAAATCATTTCACTAAACATTTCTTGTTCGTTTTGCCTCAAATTTTAGTATGTTGTTCTTCAAAGTGTTCTCTACAACGTTCATCAAGAAATCAAAACAAGATTCCGAATAAAAAGTTACATGCAACACAAAATCTCATGGACGGTCGGACTGGTCTTCCCAGAAACAGCATGCATGGCCAACGATTCTCTCTCCATAGCTCCGAAATTTCATCCCATCTACCACAACCAAGACTTACCATCTACTACACTTACCCACAGCAATGCAAAGAGTAGGTTTTAGGACTTCACTTGCCTCGAATTTAAGCTCAAACGGCGACAAGAAAACGAGCAAAGCGGCGAAGAACGGCGGCGAGCTAGGCAGACAATCGGCCTCCTCCTTCTTCCTCTTCTTCTCTCACACGCTCACTCTCCCTCTTTCTCTCTTTCTCTCCTCTCTCTCGGTCTCCCCTGCCTTCGTACAAAACTCCCTCCCCCTTTTCTTTGTTTTTTGATTAATCAATAAGTTTAAAATGGGCAGATGGCAAAAAGAAAGGACAGGTGGGATTATGGTGGAAGACAAGTGTTTGTTTTGCATGCTCCTCATTTTGCATGGGGGACACTTGTTCCCAAGGAGACAAGTGTCTCCCTTGCCGAAGACCCTTGGAGGAGGCCATTCGACTCCTCCCCTCCCCCCCAAATTCCATGCGTCGACAACCCCATGGGCTCTATGGGCCGGGCCTCTTGGCCCACTTTAGGCCCAACACACTTAGGCCCAAAGCCCAAACTTAAATGGCCCATATTTATTTTTGATAATCCATCTTAATCCCACTTATACAAGGTACCAAATTACAAATTTAAATGGCCATAATACTTTGTAACATAGTTTAATAAAATCCAACTTATAAAATTCATGGCCAAAAACATAATTTCCTCATCAAATAAAATCCTTGGTCTCACATGGACATAGGACGCGTTTCCAACCAAATAATTATCCATTTATATAAATACCAGATCATTCTTATTCACTTGGCCATAAATCATGAAATCATAAATCAATAAACTCCTACTTATAAAACACATGACCATAAGTTATTATTATTATTATTATTTTTTTTTGGGATGCCACAACCAATATGTGACTCTATGAAGTGACGGCTATCTTGATCTAACTTGTCCCACCAAGCGCTAAGCTCTTTCTTTGGAGGGAGAATAATTTGAATGTCCGGTGTCCTTATTCGAATGTCCGATGTCCCCATTGTATATTGATCAAGACTCAAGACAATCCTAATGTCGTGGACCGACAAAATAATGCGATAAAGTAAGTAAATTGCAAAGGCCAAAAATTTAGAGAACTTACTTTACCAATGATGGGCAATCACATAGACATGCACATGGTAAATGGCTCGATTTCTAATCTATAAGGCTTATCAAGGTGGAGCCACAAGGATGATCAGACTAGCCACGGGCTTGTGGACTATGTCGGGTCCTTATGACTCCAGCTTGGTCAAAGAGCCGACCCGGGTCACGGGCATGCGGACCGAGGTGGGTACTCTTGACACCATGAAAGAAACTTCGGGATTGAAATGGGCGACTCGTACCACGAGCGTGTGGTCGGAGTGGTATCCCTCTCAATACCATCTTAAATGATCCTATGCGGCCCAGGTCTGGCGATAGATTATGTGTGCAAGAGTGTAGTGCAAATGCAAGGCATGCACAACAGTTTATATCAAACAACACTTCAATAATTCGAATCTAAAACATTCATTCTCAACTCCAACCTGCAAGACAAGGTTAGCAATCACTACTCCCCTTATACCTCCCAATCTGCAAGAACATTTAACACCTAAATGTTAGGGACATACCTAGGATCTTCGCTGCCAAACAAAAATATTTTTTCAAAAAGAAAATTGGCCTAAGTCCACTAAGAGTTTCAACTCAAGTCCCCAACGGAGTTGCCAAGCTGTCATGACCAATTTTTCAGGTACACCACATAAAATTAAGCTAATGGATTATTAAGCCTAAACTTAGCTTGAGCTCTCCCAAGCCCATACCAATTTGTGACTTAGGTTCAAGTTCTTAATATGCAATTGATTTTTTAATTAAGAGTGGCCACTAATCTATTTTTCGTGGGTAGATTAAAAACCAAAGTAAAGTAACGGGATATTTACTTTACTCCTACGAACCCGAGACTATGGGTTTAGGGACTTGGTTACACTAGATTTCTCTAATGCCCTTTTAGTACCATTCTTTTATTTTCAAAAATGTTTTTACAGGCAGCTTAAATTGATTTTAAATCTATTTCCCTAATATGTGAGGTGATCATGCGAGTGCGCAAACCACCAATTTAACATCCAAGAAAAGCAATAAATAAATTGCAAAACTTACCTTAAAGCAACGAAAATATCTGTAATGTTATATCAAAATCCACATCAACAACCCTAGATATGGTTTCTAATTAACACACAATTTCATTTTTTTTTGTTTTTGCTTATTTAATGAAAATTACGCAATATGCGATGCAATATTAACTAAATGACCTAACTCTAATGGCATATAATTTCTAATTAGATGGACCTAGCAACAGCTAGCACATGACATGTATTTCAATGAATCTAATCCTAATGAAGTGCATGTGACATTTTTTTCTTTTTATTTTTTTTCTAAAAGAATGCAATCTATCCTAGAAAATAAAACTAATTCAACCTATGGCATTTTTTGTATTTTTCATGAAATTCGAAATTAGGTCAAATGTGAAAATTATCTAGTTAGATTAAGATCCTATTCAATTTATATTAGGAATTAAGCTAAGCCAAATCCTAATTTAAACTACAATATTATCTTAACCCAAATAATCCTAAAATGCAATTTATTTAAGAAGATACCTAAACTTATAATAAATTAAGAAAAATATTGTCTAAAATTAAACTAAGTGCAATTTTATCCTAATATGCAATGACGTACAAAAGATGCCCTAATTCTATATGACATATGCATGATGATTTTTTGTTGTGTTTTTGTTTTTCCTCTCTTTTTTTTTTTTTAATTTCGAAATTAATAATTGCCAAATAATTAAACATGCAATCCAAATTAAAAAAGAACTAGCAACCTAAATTAAATTTCTACTCTAAATATGGAAACCCTAAAACAGGAAATAAATCTAATTCTAACTTACATTTTTGATTTTTTTTGAAAACAAATTTAATTAAATAGCACGACAGCAAATCAAAGCAAGATGATATCCAATTGACGAACAATATCTTGCGCATGAGATCGAATTGGTCAATTTTACATAACTCGTGAATCGAATCTCGAGCAGGAGATCGGATTAGTGACTTTTAACAGGTGATTGCGAGTCGGATTTTGGGCGCAAAAATCGGACTAACAATCACAAACTTCACAAGCTATTTCATGTCGGACAATTCATCATTGCATCAAGGAATAATTGTACTAAAATAAAATAAAGAATAAAATAAGGCAAATAAATAAAAGGAAGAAGAATAATAAATAAAAAAACTACCTAAAGTGATTTTGTTTTTTTTTCTTTTTTCTCCTTCCCCCTTTTCACGATTTGGCAGCTTCATGAAGGTTCACCGGGAGTTGGTCGTCGGAGCTTCAACAATGAGGACCAACAGCGAGCAGATTGGCGGTGAGCGGTGGTGTCGCGGGAAGTAGCGACAAGCGACCTCACTCGAACTCAGGCAGAGAGTGGAGCAGCTCGGCTCGGGCTCGGGCAGAGGCGTCAAATCGCCGGCAGGTCGCTAGCTGGAGTAGCACCGGCCGAGATCTGCAGGCAGAGACAAGACGGGGATAGCAGCGGCAGCGTCGTCAAAGCGGAAGGTCCGCTATCCAACTCGGGTCAGGCTCCGGGGCAGGACCGCAATGAGGAAACAGCGGCGTCGGACGCGGGGCGACTCGACTAGTGTTGCGGGCGAGACTGGCACAGCGGCGACTCACGGCACCGGCGAAGCAACGGTGGGTGGTGGCTCGGCTGCCGGCGTGGGTGGTACCTAACAGAGACGGTACTGGCGTAGACCGGGGGGCGGAACAGCGAGGAAGACGACGTCTTCCTCCTTTTCTCTTTTTTTTTTTTTTTTTTCTTTTCCTGCTGCACGACACTTCTATCCTCTTTCTCTTTTTTTTTTTTTTTTCTCTCAAAACCGAAAACCCCTCACCTTTTTTTGCTCTCCCTCTCCAATTTCGTTTCCCCCCATACGCGACTCCTTTTATACACCAAAAAATTGTATCTCCGTGGTATATTTCATTGCCAATTTTGCTCGTACAAAATACTATTGAATATATCATTCTACCCTACGTAATATTTTTTTTTGAATATATCATTCTATCCCTCGGTGTATATTGCCTAAATGTATGAAAATCCCAGCAGAATATGTGAAAAAATTTGCACTCGCCGTCAATCCAATAACATCAACAAAAATGTTCCTAAACTATATGCCATGTGATTTTTTATTTTGGTAAAAATTAACCTTAAACATTATGCAAAAATTTAGGTGTCAACAATAATAGTTGTGGAAAATCAAAAAATAATCATACAAACATGAATTAAACGTGGTCTCGCTTACTTTAAGCACCAGTAGACGCACGTGATGGTTTCTCTCTCTATTTTTTTCTCCTTTTTTCTGTTTACGAGAAAGTTATATAGTTGCAGTAAGAGAAGTTCAGTTTTTATCACAAATAGCAGGAAAAACTTTGTATTGTAGGGGAAATATATATAATATCTTAAAGCCTATTATTTAAAATTTTTTCTCATTTTATAAGAAATAAATGGTTTTACTTAGCATTTTTTCTATGTAATACACTGTACTTTTTATTTTTTTCCATCTCTTACTTCATACCAATCATTATAACATTGACTCATCATTTGCGATGCTTACGGTGAAGAAAGAACATTAAAAGGATAAATGCAATAGTTCTAAAACTTATAAAAATTATAATTAAGTCATAAAACTTGTGACATCCCAGAATTTCAACTCCGTTTTCTACTGAATAAATTGGGCACTTCATTGACGCCTCTATAGGGTTGTTCTCAGAGCTAATCACTCTCGAGATAACTGGACTACTTGAGAAAGCCGTTAAGGATTTTAAGACAAATAGACTTGAGAATTCGACCAGGAATCGACTTCTCGACCGTGCTTATCTTTAGAGGTCAATACGGCACAATATAAAATCGATTCGAAATCAGAGATAGAGTGGTTCAATTGAGATGTGTGGCTAATCGTGGGTGACACCACTAAATTAGAAAATTCTCGTCGATCGGCACTAGACTGATTTTCCTATTGTTTTGGGACCCTGTGTCCGTATTTGAATCCTCAGGATTTTCACGACAATGGAGAGTCGTCAATGAGTCGAGTGGGTTCATAGTGGCTCGAAGAAAATCGACCACGAGTCGGTTGCACTAAAAATGCCTGAAAGTTACCTGGTAGCCTAGGTCACTCTAAAAATGCGCAGAAATTAAATATGAATTTAAGTCCGATTTCAAAAATTGGAATTTCTGTCATGTCACAATAAATTCTAGGAGTGTCGACTCAGTCTTAGAAGATTTTTCTGACACCCGACACTTTTTGAGAAAAAGTTGTCATGTGGCCATTTTCGTTCAGTTGAAGCCGAGAATTATTTCTAATGGTGAAATTGAGGAGCATGAGGGATTCTTGGATAAAGAAAATAATCAATTTGATAAAGGAAATATCAATTGATTTTGGGAGAGTTATTTGAGAGAAATTTAAGAGGGAATTTGGATGCAAAATGCAAGTAGGGACCAAGAATTCTAAGTTGAAATTCCTTTGAGCATCTATGAGCTTATTTAAAAGAAATTGGGATTAGAATTTCCTATTTGAGCAAATTCTTTTATTTTTGTGACATTCCCATTTCTTTTCCATTTTTAGCCAAACACATTTTCCCCTTTCTTTCTCCCTCTTTCTTTATTTCTTTTTCTTTTTCTCTCTCTCCCTCTCTTTTTCTTTTCCCTTGTGTGCAACCCCTCCCTCTTCCACCGAATGCTTGGCTGGCTTCCACTTTTGCTTTTCTTCTTTGACCATTCAAACTTCTTCACTCTTATCTCTTCTTCTCTCTCTTCTCTCTTCTCTCTCTTTCCTCTCTCCCCCTCTCGTTCGAACGAAAACAGAAGCCAAGCAGAAACCGCAAACGCATGAAGATAAGAGCTGCTCGTGCTTCGCCACCCGCACCCCACCCACGCTAGGCCACTTGCCTTCGTCTCTTCCTCACCCCCTGAGCCGTCGTCGCCGCCCCCTTCTCTTCCTCTCTGTTTGTGCGAAGCCCAGTAGAAACGGAAGTAGCAGCCGTTGTCGCCTGAAGACCAGAGCTATCGTCACCGTCGCAAGTCACGCCGGACCACCGTCCGCTCCACCCGCACGTCGCCGCCCACCATCGTTCATCTCCAACTCGCTCGCTCGTGCACCGTCTACCCCTATCCAGCGGAGCTGCTGCCTTTGCCTCGCCTCTGTCCAGCCGTGTTCAGCTGCCTCCGGCCACCGTCTAGCTCCGTCCGGCCTAACCGGAGCTCCCCTCATCCATCGTCGGCCTCGCCTTGCCAACTCAACCACCGGACGAGCTTCGTCAAACCAAGAACAGTGGCTGGAAAAATGGGTTTCCAGCACTGTTCAAGGCCCGTTTTGGGCCGTTTCCGGGTCCCGAACCCGAGCCATACTTTGGAGTTTATCGTTCCTCGCGCCGTCCCCGTCGGATTGATCTGATTTGCGCGCGATTCCGGTGAGTAATCTCACTAATCCCTGATTAGTTGGCTAATTATGCTTAAGGTTGGTTTAGTTTTAATTAATAAGGTTTACATGGTTAGATTAGTATGGATTAGTGTTTATTAGTCAATTGTAATGCGAATTAGCCAAATTGAGTGTGCAATTAACAAGTAGATGTGGTCTACTATTTATTGAAAGTGTTTCGGGATTTTTCCAACTCTTAGTGGGCTTCAATTAGGCTTTTCGAGCCTGAGTTAAATTTTTGGTATTTAAATATTAATTTTCGGAATTAAATTAAATAATTATTTATTTTCCAAAAATACAACTAGGATGGCCCAAGACTGGAATATTATACTGTTGACCGTGGTGAAGTCGTTTATTTAATCGGGCTTTATTTTGAACTAAATTGAATTTTTAAAATTAATTATTTAAATTTCAAAATTAATTAATTATTTATTTATTTTTTGGAAATTAAGGTTGAGATGGCCGACGACTGAAATTTTATGCTGATTGTCGTGGCGCAGTCCGTTTATTTAATTGGGCCCTATTTCATGCTGAATTGAATTATTTGTGGAAGAATGAATTATTCTTTAATTGAATAATCTTTGGTTATTAATTGAAAAAGAACCGAGCATTGGTTGATAATGCCAAAAGGATCTGAGTGGGCTACAGAAAATGGTGGAACTTATAAAAAGAAAACTACTATATTTTGGCTAGGGCTGATCGAGTACCCACTCATGGCATTTTATCGGGAATGATAAAACTGGTTATTTGATTGTTTGCTTGGAATGACATGTATACCGATGACTCGATCTTGAGACTCTATGATCTACCGGCTCATAACTCTACGGAGCATCTAGAGACAGTACGGTATGATAAATTGTGTGTATACCAGCTCGATGACTCCACGGAGCATCTTGAGACAGGACGGTATGATCTACCTGCTCGATGACTCTACGGAGCATCTAGAGACAGTACGGTATGATAAATTGTGTGTATATCGACTCGATGACTCCACGGAGCATCTTGAGATAGGACAGTATGATCTACCGGCTTGATGACTCTACGGAGCATTTGGAGACAGTACGGTACGATAAATTGTGTGTATACTGGCTTGGTGACTTTATATGTCATCTTGAGATAGGACGGTATGATTTACCAGCTCAATGAATCTACGGAGCATCTAGAGACAGTACGGTATGATTTGATAGCTCGATGAATCCATATGTCGTATGGAGATAAGATAGCATACTATCTATATATTCCCTAGGGTGAGTAGTCTTGGATGTTGATTAGACTTACAGAAAGTATGAAAGGAGTTAATCAAGTGATAATTTGAATGTCATGTAATCGACTAGGTCGATTGATCGATGATTCGATCTGATTAGGTGATGTGATGTGATGTGATGATGTATATTTGATATATATATATATATATATATATATATATATATATATATATATATATTTTATTTATACACTAACTTGCAGGAATGAGTTGAGGCCAAGGTAAGTTCTCTGTCTTGTGCGTGTTTAGGCAGCCTATAGTATAATGGTTTACTAATCGGGCCTTAGTGAGGTAGAACTCGCTGAGACGTAGTCTCATCTGGATTTGGGGAAAATCATTTCAGGACCCCGCTGAGGAGCTGAGGAGGAGGAATCTGAGGAGGAAAACTCTAGGGTGAAACCCGAGGAGAAGAATTTTGGAAGAAGAAGATAATCTTGAGAGGAATCTTAAGTACGCCCTAGATGTACTAAGATTCTATCTTCTTTGATATCTCCATTTTGATATGAATAGAGATAGAGTAAAAAGTTGTGAAGTACAAAGTTGTGAAGTACTGCGGTTTGTGTTTTGCATAAAAGTATGGTTATAAATTTCAATATGAAAAATATGACCTGCTTTTCTATCCCATTGTTTTATTGTCTGGGGATTTTTAACTGCTTCCACATGTGCTTAATAAATGAAAGGGTCAGCGATACATAGTCCTGGGATATCGCATTTTAAAATAGACCATGTAGAAGGATGTGTGCGTGCCCAAGGATCGGGACGTGACAAAACTTGTTGATATAATACAATTGAGTCTCTTTGTTAATTTCATCTAATTTCATCTATGCATTTTTTATTCACTTCTCTATGGCATAAAGCTTAAGAGAAAGGATTTGTGTGCAAAAACGTCTCGTCCTTATAAGGTTTGCCCCCAAATTTCCGAGCTCTAATTGTGTTTTCTTCTCGAGTTTCCCTCACTTATTTATCAGTCTTTCTGTCTATAGTGTACTTCTTGTTCGGTGGACTCCGCTTCTTATTCGTCAATCTTTTTGTTCTTCATCTGAGTGTCCTTTTTCTTCTTCGTCGAATCCCCATATTTCCTCTTTGTTCGGGCACGATAACGTTGAGTCCTTGCGCAAGAACTCGATGAGGGCAACGGCAACATCCAAAGCCAGGCAGCGTGAACGAGGGTGTTATAAGCCACTACATCGAGCTTAATCCCCTTCCTTGTACTTTGCTTTCATTCCGAATGAGGTATGGGAACTCATTCGGGATGTTTTCTCTTGTGGATTGAATAGGTCTGAAGTTTGGGAATGATGTCAATGAGTATTTACCCAAACACGGGATATCGTTGCGATCTTACTATTCTCAGCATAATAAGGGATAGGATCGTCCAAAAAAATAAAAAAAAAAAAAGGACACAGATTGTTTGCATGATTTTGTTTGGCTAATTAAGGCAGGAGCAACTATGTTTGATGCTCAATTTTGCGGTTCTCTTGTTTGGAAGCATGCTAATGGGGATTTGGCTTGTTTATCATGCGTTCTACCCCTTCCAAATTTTCTGAAAAGTCAATTTCAAATTATTATGAATCCATCTTTTGACTGGGAGTCAAAAGAAATGTGTAATCTTTACTTAAAGTGCCATTTGTTCATTTAGAATCTCCAGAATATCCCATGAATATATGATTTCTTTAATATTGTATATGGGATATATTCAATTTAGAGCTTGAACTAACCTACATAACTTGACGATCCAAAGTGCTATCTATTTTTTGCCAATTTTCAAGGACAATCGGCCCGAGGTGTCAAGCTTTTACCGGTACGGGTTGATTTGTGCTTTGGGTAAAAAAGCATGTTTTCGTGTTCGATCATCAGCATTGAATCACCACTTAGGAAGCTACTATTCCTTTTTCTTCTTTCATGTTGCTAAATTTGTTTCTCGAGCCCTTCTGGCAATGAAACAAAAACCTGGATGCAGTCTGATTCTGCTACTCATTTATCTTTTGATGCTTGGATTGAGTCTTGATTTTAGCTTCTACTATAATTTTTTTGATTGTGCACATGAAAATTTCTTAATTTAGCTAGATTGTGAACAAACCAATTCTCATAAAAATTGTAATAAACCTGACAAGATAGACTGTATTTTTGTGTATGCGAATTCACATAGATGAAATTTCATCGTCTTAGTTCCATAAATGCACTAGATAGAAAGCGGGGAAAGAAGGAAGGGGGGCCCTGTCTACTTGATTTATAAGTAACCTGGTTATTTTCTGGTAATCAGATATTGTTTCTATTTCGAAGGAACTTATCTTGAGTAGATAAGGCGCCACGCCCGTATCATATCTTACTAATCTCATGGACCAAGTATGGTGCAAGTCAAAGATTGGCAAATGGCTTAGTATAAAAATTTTTGCATTTGGTGGTGCAAGAAATTGAACTAATATGATGTACCGAATCTGCACACACAGTCCCATTCCTTAATCACTATTTTATTTATCTTTTCACATGCTATTGTTTCCATCATATATAGACCATTTCTTATAATTCAATCACAAGGAATGCAGTTAAACTATATATTTGACTTTTGTCAATATCCTTTTGAGGAATTTAGAACATCTTCGATCTATTCCTTTTATATAGTATACAATGACAATTGGATTGAACACAGTAAACATAAGTTGCTAGGCATTACTGGTTGATTTGATAGCATATTTAATCATGTTATTCTTATTGTAAAACTTTCTCGAATGATTGATTGTGATTTTATTTTTCAGGAACCACAGGAACCAAGCTCTCATAGTACATGTTTTTTAGGCTTGTTTTGTTTTAAAGACCCCTAGCATCATCCTTGTCGGCATGCAGGGAAGGAAGTAACATATTATCTAGTGGGCCAATGCACTAAAGAGTCTACGCTAATCTAGTGGGCCAATGCACTAAAGAGTCTACGCTAAGGTATTTCATTTTTTTTTTTCTAAAAGGCCATAAAGGCACAGTTGAGCTATAAATTGATTTGAAGTAGTTTATGGATGCAAAGTTTAACCTGAAATTGACGATTTCTTAACTTGAAATTGATGATTTGATTTTGAACTGTTAAGTATGACAAAATTTGATTTCTCAACCCCACACACGAGTTCAACTCTATAAAAAAATAAAAATAGATTATACACAGTAAACATCAGTTGATGCGTGATACCAATTCATTTGACTGCATAGTCTAATCATGTTTTTCCTTTTTTTCCTGAAATTTTCTTGAAAGATTGATTGTAATTCTGTTTTTCAGGATTGAAGCTCTCATTGGACTTGTCCATGTTTTAAAGACCAGAGGCTTGTGAAGATTTGAAGACCACTAGCATCACACTTGTTGGCATGCGAAGAATGAAATAGCATATCATCTAGAGAGTCAATGCAGTAAAAGTGTCTAAGGTAAGGTGCTAAATTGATTTGAAGTTGTTTGTTGATGTGAAGTTTAACTTAAAAACTAAATCACAATGTGAAGTTTGAACATGTGCATGTTTTAGATGTTGATTGTTTGATATTGAGCTGTGAGTATGGCGAAACTCAGTTTTTCAATTCCATGCTCGAGCTCAATTCTATATTAGCATATGCATTCAAGATTAAACTCAATTCAACTTGATTGTCGACAAGTTAAAAACTAAATCACAATGTGAAACTTGAATTCTATATGTAATTCTCATAAAAATATAAAAATATATATATGAAGTAATATTTTTCTTTCATTTTCCTAATATCCTTTAAATTATTAACACGGTTTGCAAGCCACATGAAATCTAGTATTGTGAAATTCGGCACATTTGAGATTGAAATGAGTGAGTTAACCATAAGCAAATATTACAATATAAAGGTTGACTAATAAATGTACATGAAAACTCTTTCACTCTATTGCGTTTTATTTCTATGTAAATATATCTAGTTACTTTGCTGTTGGGGAGTGGCCTGAGTAGCCGACCTTCTTGATCGTCTGTCTCAGTTTCCTTCGCTTTGGTTGAAGTTTGCGTCGCGGGCTGCTATTCCGAGAGATCGCCTTGGCTCTTCTTCAGGGTTGGGGCGGGGATGCCATTGTTTGGCTAGCTGGTGGCCTTCCTTGTTAGTTGGTCCCTCTTTTGGTTGCAACCTTTATCCTGGTGTTTGCCTTGTTGTTGTGCCGTCGTTGGCTTTTCCTTTTCTTTCCTTTGGCACCCTTCCACTCATTATGCCCCTTTACATTTTGAGTGCAAGCTTTGATGCCGTTTAGTTTGTACATTTGGCTAAAGCTCAATACAATTACCTTTCACCAAAAAAAAAAAAAAAAATTGATTCCTAATGAGGTCTTGGGAAGATTTGGAACTAGTCGGACTAGCAAAATCCATATGAAGGTCCCGAGTGGGTTGGGTTGGGCCCAAGCATAAGCACTCCTACCCATTGCAGGCCCAAAAATCCATTGAGCTCAAGTGAATATCAAAGCTTGCCCATGCAAGCCAATTTTCTTGACTAAGTCCGCCCATTCCATACGGTCCCAAGGAAACATATCCATTGTCAAGTCTATTAGTTATTTAACAAGCACTTTATGACACGTTGTGACTAGCAAAAAAATTTAAACAAATAAAGTATATAAAGGTCAATTAACTGAATGCATGCACATGCGCATGCAAATGCAATAAAGGCTCCAATTGCTTTTCCAATGTTTAGGAAACCTTGCACGTGAAGGGCAACGAGCGAACGGTGATGGGCCGGTTAGGGATGCTGGATCCAGGCGACCTCCGCCAGAGGTCGCACAACCTCGGGCGACCGCCACTTGGGTCTAGCAACCTTAGGCGACCCTTGCGACCTAGGTGATGGTCACTTGGGTTGCGTGCCGCCAAGTTGCCCAAGGTTCGGACAAACAATTGCAGATTGCTAACATAAGGTTCAGCAGCACATGAAAGAGGTTCTATCATCGTTATAAAATACTTTCAATGAGTTTTCTTCAATAACAGCCACAAGTAGACATTTATGACAAACAAATAGTGAGAATGCTTACAATGAATAGTATACCTTTGAAGATAACACTAACCTTATCCCCTAGAGTGTGGCTCATGACTCAACGAAGGCGAGCGCAAAATGATGTTCGGAGATCTCTATTGTGTGTTATGCAGGTCATCATCTTACATATCAAAAAGTGTAGGAAAGAAGTCTAATCATAATGGGCGCGAAACCAGCACAAGAAACCATGTTAGTGATCACTTAAACATCGCACAATTAAATCTTCAATAATTTGGACTGAAGAAGGATTTAGAGGAAGCTTAGATCACAGAAAGTGATAAAATTAATGAAAAGAGGGCTCATAATCAATCCGTAAAGCATATCAAAACATAGAGAAGATGTTACGTGATCGCACTAAAAACTTATTAATCAAAAAAAAAAATGAGCAAGGCATGATCAGCCACATTTTCCATCACTTGAAAAGAAAAAATGCAGAGATGTGAATAGGGGAGCTCCATTCACTTCATTGCAAAAAACAGGGTTATAAGTGGCCAAAGCATCTTACAAACACTATGACCAATATTGAATGGCTGCAAACCAAGAGGCAAAGTTCACAAATCACAATCATTGCTGCAACCCAGTAAACTTGAGAAATTCAATTATGAAAATAGAACCCTAACCTTAAGAGCAAGAAGAAGAAGAAGAAATGCATTGAGGGCCAAAAGTAGAGCAGTGTAAGATAATCAGTATATGGTATCAGGTAAAATTTAGTAAACCCACACATCAACAGAGACCATTTCCAAGTATTTAACCGTGTCCCTCAACCATTCTCAAGTGCCAAAGTTGGCAACATGTCAACTTTTCTTCAATATTAAAGAAAATGTAACACTCCAAGATCCATATAGAGATAGACAAGAGGGCTCAACAGTGACTATCTTGAAACCTCAAAAGAAAGAGCAACACCCAGCAGTGACTAACATAGGCAATCACTTATGTATTTCAAATTGAACAAGAAGGACAAGGCATAATGCAAGAAAAGTAAACCCAAAACATGATTAGACACAGCAAATAGGAATCATGATACCAAACTCATGTTCCAAGTCTATCCACCAATATTCCCTTTAAAACCACTTAGTGTTCCAATATCTAGGACACTCGATATTTAGTAAATAAAACACCTTTCACTATTTTAATGTTCAATGAAATTAGTCACACCTTGTGGCTAATGACATAGTTCCTAGTCCAGATCTTGTGAGACCGCTTCAAGTCCACCACATGCTAACAATTCTGTACAATGGTAGACATCTCTTGAGCCTGTGACTCTTGTACATCTCCATTTGTCTCTTGTAATTGCTCTTTTGTTGCTTTTGGTATTTCCTTCAGCTTGTGAATCTCTTCATCTTTCTCATTCTCTGACCTTAAGTTCTCGGTTGGAAGACAACTAGATTCCTTCAACTGAATCTGTCATGCCCCGATCCTCAGGCACGCACACATCCCTTACCTTTGGTCGATTTTAAAGTGCGATATCCCAGGACTAAGTATTGCTAACCCTTTCTGTTTATTATGCTTGCGGAAGCAATTATAAATCCCCAGACAATAAAACAATGAGATAGAAAAACGGGCCATATTTTTCATATTAAAATTCACAACCACACTTTTATTAATAGCACGACTCATAGAATATTTACAATGCTATTCACAGCATACTTGTCTCACACCTATCTATACTAAGACAAGATTCACAAAAGGGATGGGATCTCAATCTACATCCGTGTTGTACTCAAGATCCCTCTCTAGATCATCTTCTTCTTTTCAAAAATCTTTCTCTTCCTCAGGTTCCTCCTCCTCGGCTCCTCCTCAGGGTCCTGAAATGGTTATTCAATAACCAATGAGACCACATCTCAGCGAGTTCTACCCCACTAAGACTCAATTAGGGAACCAATACGCCACATGGTTGCCTAAGCACAACATGAGTCAGAGGACTTACCTTGGCCTCAGATCCCACATGCATATTAGCACAGATCAAATAGACACCCAAGCAATCACATCACAGATTGAAGCATCGATCAAATCGACTTAGTCGATTACATGCCAACAAGACCACTCACGGTCATTTCCAATCAATCAATTCACAACATCATATCAAAGCAATGATCAATCGACTTGATTGATTACATGTCATCACAACCCATGCTTGGTCGGCACATTCAATACTATCTATAAAGTCCTATCAAATCAGGACTGCTCACCCAAAGCTGACAAATAGATAGTATAGCTCGCCCAAAGCTGATAATATAGTATACTATGCATATACTCACCCAAAGCTGATAGAGTAGGGCCCCTAGGCTAATTTAGTATACTAAATATGCTCATCCACAGCTGATAATATATTGCTCGCCAAAAAGCTGATAATAAGGTATACTACTCACCCAAAGCTGACATAACACCTGTAGGTCGATATGGTATAGCGGTATACTGCTCACCCAAAGCTGATATATCGCTTGAAGGCCGATATAGTATACCATATGCTCACCCAAAGCTGATAATAAGGTATAGGGAAAATGTCACAAATGGTCCCTATACTTTTGCCCAATGTGCAATTTCGTCCTTAAACTTTCGATCGGCTCAATTTGGTCCCTGAACTATTGATAAATGTCCAATTTAGTCCCTGAACTTTTGATCGGCTCAATTTGGCCCTTGAGCTATTCATAAATGTCCGATTTAGTCCTTCGTTATTGTTTTTCCTTTTTTAAAATTTTTTAAATTTTTTTTTGCTTTTTCTCCCTTCCCTCCGCCGGAACCAGCGGAGGGAAACCGGCGTCCAGCGAGGGTCGCCCTCGCCGGCGTCGGGCGAGGGCCGTCCTCGCCGGACGCACGCGAGGGCGGCCCTTGCCGTGTCGGGCGAGGGCTCCCTCGCAAATCTAGCAAGGAGGCCCTCGCCCGACGCCGGCGAGGGAGCCCCTCGCCAAACGCAGGCGGGGCGACCCTCGCCGGTCTCGGCTCGCTCGACGCCGGCGAGGGAGCACCCGGTGACGGGCGAGGGCTCCCTCGCGGATCTCGCCGGCGTCGAGCGAGGGGAACCGCCTCGCCGGATCTGCAAGGGAGCCCTCGCGACACCGGCGAGGGTCGCCCTCGCTGCGTCCGGCAGGACTGCCCTCGCCCGACGCCGGTGAGGGCGACCCTCGCCGGACGCCGGCTTCCCTCCGCGGCTCGGCGGAGGGAAGGGAGAAAAAGCAAAAAAAATTAAAAAATATTAAAATTTTTTAAAAATATTAAAAATTTTAAAAAAGAAAAACAGTAACGAAGGACTAAATTGGATATTTATGAATAGTTCAAGGACTAAATTGAGCCGATCAAAAGTTCAGGGACTAAATTGGACATTTATCAATAGTTCAGGGACCAAATTGAGCCGATCGAAAGTTCAGGGACGAAATTGCACATTAGGCAAAAGTATAGGGACTATTTGTGACATTTTCCCTAAGGTATACCGATCACCCAAAACTGACATATCACCCATAGGTCGATATAGTATACCATCTCCATCGTCTAATATTCCTATTATTTTTATCATACCCGATAAAAATAGCCGTGTGTGGATACACGATCGTCCTTATCCAAAATACTATAATTTCCTTTTTCATAATTCCCACCATTCTCTATAGTCCACAAAACATTTTTGGCATTGTCAACCGATGCTCGGTTATTTTTCAATTAATTTTCCAAAGTTATTTAATTTAGGAATAAATCCTAAAATCACACATAAATCAATTTGGCACAAAATCCAGCTCAATTAAATAAACGGACTATACCATGACAATCAGCACGAAATTTCGGTCACCGGCTATCTTAGCCTTAATTTCTGAAAAAAATAACTAAATAAATAATTTAGAAAATTAATTAATAAATATCAAAAATTCAATTTAGCTCAAAATAAAGCCCAATTAAATAAACGGGCTGCACCATGATCATCAGCATAAAATTCTGGTCACCGGCCATCCTAGTTGAATTTCCAAAAATAATTAATTAAATAAAATTAATTTCAAAAATTAATATTTAATTAATAAAAATTCCACTTATGCCTGAATTGCCAAATTGAAGCCCGATTAAGGTCAGGAAAAATCCCGAGCTACCTTCAATAAATAGTAGACCACATTTACTTGCTAAATGCACACTTAATTTGTCTAATTCGCATCACAAATGACTAATAAATACTAATTTATACTAATCTAACCACCTAAACCTAATTAATTAAAACTAAACAATCTTTAAGTATAATTAGTCCACTAAGTAAGGATTAGTGAGATTACTCACCGAAATTGCGAGCAAATCGGACCAATCCGACGGGGACCAATCCCGGGATCAGGGCCCCGAAACGGCCCAAAAACAGGCCCAAAGGGGCTGGAAACCCACTCGTGGGTTCATTGGTTTTGGCTGGCTGGAGCTAGTCTGGTGGCCGAAACGGCGAGGCGAGGCCGGCAAAGGGTGAGGGACTCCGCGAAGGCCGGACGAAGCTAGGCGGCGGCCGGAGGCGATTGGATTGAGCTAGGTAGAGGCCAAACGGAGCTAGGGTCTCATGGCAGGGACGGCAGGGTGCGAAGAGGGTGATGGTGGAGCTCGCGGCGTGCACGGGGGGGCATCACGCGAACGGAGGTCCGGCTTTGGTGTGGCAGCGACAGGCAGCTAGCTGCCGCCGCTTCGCTTCGGTCCACTTGTCTTCGCACAAACCAGAAAAGGAGAAGAAGAAGAAGTCGGTGCTGTGGGAGTGGGGGAGAAGCGAGAGGAGAGAGAAGAAGATAAGAGAGAAGGAAGTTTGAAAAGTCAAAAAGTGAAAAGTGAAGGGGGAAGCAAAATGAGAAACGGCAGAGGGCAATCGGTGGGGAAGGGGTTTCGCACGAGGACTAAAAGAAAAAGGGGAGAGAGAGAGAGAGAGAGAGAGAGAGAGAGAGAGAGAAATAACAAAAAAAAAAAAAAAGATAATAATATTATTCTTATTTTTCTTTTCTCTTTCCCTTTCTATTTCCTTCCGATCTTCGACTTTTCCTCCGATAATTTCTTTTCCGAAATTTCGGACTCGTCGATAATTCTACGGACGATGAGACAAGGTCCTAAAATGAATCGTGATACACTCAAATATTCGATTCCTGAAACCGAATTAAATTTCATGGTTTAAAATCAACCGAACGCAATTTTAGTCCAATCCCACCAATTAAGTAACTTTTAGGGATTTTACGGCAGATACATCCCTTAACGGCTTCACCCAATAGGCTAGTTAACTCGTGAGTGATCAGTTCAGAGAAAAATGACCATAGGTACATCAACGAAATGTCCATTTCACTTTATCGAAACGGGGTCGAATTTCAAAATGTCATAGAATCTCTTCATCCTTCTCTTTGTTTGGCCTTAAGTTCTCGGTTGGAAGACAAGAAGATTGGAGGCTATGCCCTAGCATTGGACACGTCCAGGTTTCTCTTTTCCCAACATTAGAGAAACAGAATTTCAAGGGGGTATTGCCCTTTTCAAGTTCCAAATATACCTCCAAGAGATCATTCATGCTTCCCTGCAGTTAATAACTTAAAGAAATTATTAAACTAATGATGTTACAATGTATTGGTGAGCACTTAAGTTGAATTCATAAATACACACGATTGCCTTCGATTCCTAACTCTGCTTCCTATCATATGGCATAACTTAGTTAGTCAACATAATTGAATGAACCATATTAATAAGACATTCAATATTTCACACTTTCCTGTGAAACAGGGAAAGATGTCTAGAGATATCAAATTGAAAAAGTAATTACATTCTTCCTTTCTATAGTTGTTCCTTGCTGATTGTTATATGACTTGTCATCCACCAAAACCATATGAAAACACACGCTGGGAAGTTAGACTTTTGGTTTTAGTTTTAGACTATTTATTCCAGCTTGCCCACTTTTCTTGATCCATTCATCTTCTGCTCAGATATCTACATAAATTCCCGATACATTGTAGCAGCAATATTGTCATGGCCAAGACTGAATAACATTTGTTAACACTAGATGAACTATATTGAATGGCTTTTCAACAATTGTGGGGACGTATCCATGCATGTGAAACGCACAACTAGTAATTGGGTAGTCTGGGGCTGGAGTACTTTTCTGTTTTTCGATCTCTCTCATTAAATCAAACTGTGGTCATGTTAGCAAATTAATAGAAAATTGTACAAGTTTCATCATCTCAATACTTCACAGCTCTAGTTGCTGCGTAACTCTTTTGTTAATGATAGTGGGCTTTGTGCACTAGACAAACCTAAACCTAGTTGTGGATTATTGTGCTATCACTAGCAAATCCAAATCACAGAGCTAGGGGAATAACAAGATATCAATGCAGGTACTAAGAACTTAGACATTCTTAAGGAGGCAATTCTAGAACAGATCATATGTTTTCTTCCAATGACAACCGCTATTAATACAAGCCTATTGTCGGGAAAGTGACAAATATCTCTAGACATCTTTACCTTAGGTCCAAAGATGGATCACCTCAGCAGCATATTTTCTACAGCGAAATTATTTATTACACTGGAAATACCACTTATGGGGAAACACAAAATTTAAGGGGAAACATGAGATTACCTTTGCTGCTGTTAATCTAGCAATATTTTTGTTCCCTAAGGTGTGTCATATCTTTTGCTTTGCTTTGTTAGCCTTATTCGCATCATTCAGCTTCTGTGGTTAAAAAAAAAAAAAAAAACCAAGGTTTATCACAAAATAGTCATTAACAGGTGATGAAAGTCAATTTAAGGTCGACAGGTCATATTAAAATGATGCTAGAACAAGAATCGTACCTTCCCTTCCTTTGAACTCCAAAAAGTGACGAGATTTTTCCGTTGATCTCCTCACTCTCTCCGAATGATTCTTCTAATGATACAATTATGATTTAGAGTTATCATAATGAGCAGCTTTTAGATCACTTTTTTAATATCTCCATTTAGAATTTGAGGAATTCAGAATCCATTTTTCCATAGCTAGTATGAAGATAATCAAACTTAGACTACAAGGAAGAAAAATCAATAATGATGTTAAATTTTTTAACAAAATGAATGGAAATTCATACAAGTACAAGCTAACTAGCTCTACAATCCTAATCATAGCGTTTCTCATATCCTTGGTAATTTGCCTCAAAGTTGTGAGCAATGGCACCAACTCGCTAGCAATGGTTCCAAGAAACTCCCCAAACCTCCAATAGGCAGCATTTTCTTCTCTAACCTGACAATGATGCATTTCCCAAGACAAAATATGCCCAATAGACAAGAAAAGCTGCACTTCCATTTTCTAGTGGCAGCTACTAGACAAGAAATTCTAAATATGGAAAGAAGGATCTAATATTATCAAACCAAATCAATACTCGGACCATTTCAGTATAGTATGACGAAAAATTGTACGCTATACATAGGCATACCTTAGATGATGCATTCACATTTGTAATCTCTACTTTAGACTGCTAAGTTTCACTCTCTGAATTAGAACATAGCTTGTCACCATCGTGTAATTTTTCAACCTTCTCGTCTAACTCACAGCTTATTTGCACCGTGCGCAAACCCACAAAATTGATCATGCATCAGTATTAACAATTCTTATTAAGATATCAACTACTTGATTAAAATGTTCATCTAATTATATATACTATCTTCATTCGCCGCTGGCAAAAGGGTTACAAGGATATCTGATAAGATCATGAATGTAGCAGAAAAGGGCCACGATAAAAAGGCAAAGCCATGAATAAACAGACATAAACTCCTCCAAGCGAAACCCAACACGGAATCCTAAAGACAAAGCTCTTAAAAGTTCAAACCCTCACTCAGAATGAATCCTTAGGACGTTAAAAATGTGACCGAGGCATAATATGAACAATAATTGGAACTCGAATAACGTAAACTACACCAATTGGAAAGAAGAAAAAGCAGGGTAAAACCATAATTCAAGAAGGAAACTGGACTTTATGAGGAAACTAAAAGAGTTTAAAACTTGCAAACCAAGAAAAATAAAAGAAACCAAGCAGAAGAAAGTTGTAGGAGTCAATGGAAAGTGAGTCAGAACAAACGGGTTCACATCACAATGGACAATCAGCAAATACATCTTAAGGATATCCAGTTAATTCACGAGTCATGAACCTACATTCCTTTGATTTCTAGTTATCAAAACAGCCGAACCTAAAAGACGAAAAGAACAAAGAAAATGTTATTTATTTTTATGATCCCACATTTCCGGACCCATATTTTCTCTGAAAGTGACGGTTATTCAACATACAGTTTTTCCACATACGTACCTTTTCGTGGCAACCGCCCATTTGGTAACCGCCTTGATGGAAGACGGTTTATAAAGGAACAATCGTTCATTCTAATGGGCAACTATAAGGTCTAACTCAAACTCTCTCATTTAGAATACACCATCAGTACGAGAGTGAATTGGGTTAGTAGCGTATGCCCAATTTTCTTTGTATTTCAGGTTTTTCAGACGAATGAAAACAAGAACAATGGTTGGAGGTTTGTCTATAAATGATCCTGGCTTCCGCATATGAATTATTTAGTCTAATATTTGGTATCAGAGCATGTTTAGTGCCTCTGCCTTATTTTTCTCGGATTTTTGGTGTATTTTTCACGCATTTTAGAGATGAACAGTAATTCGGATTTTGAGGCCAAGGGAGAAACTCACAATTTCCGGGCTAATTCCGGTGACCCACCTCTTGAATTTGGACCCATACGGTCGCACCGCCATAAGGAACATTAGCCATGAGTTTTTCCGGTATATTGGTGTTTGCCGGAGGCTAATCGAGCGGCGGAAGTCATGGTGGTTGAGGATTTGCGTTTGTAGAGCTTTTCGTTTGATTTGAGGTCTATTTCTTGGTCATTTTCGTCATAACTTGGACCCATGTAGTCGTGCCGGCATGCTTTTCAAAAACCCATAATTTATTTCGGTCTTAGATGGGCTGCCGGAGAAGAAACGAGGCTGAAATCGCGGCTGAAAACGGCGAAAAATTGACGGAAAAGCTTCTGTTCGAGCGAGGAAGAAGGCACGTGGGGTCCGCGCGCGCGCTACAGTTGCAGGCGTGTGGAACCCACGTGCCACGCGCCTCCACACGCGCGCCAACCGCTGGCGCGTGGGCTCACGCAGGCAGAACTACCCGCGGCAGTTGCAGGCGCGTGTGTGCACACACCTGAGCAGTGACAAGGCTCATGCTCGGCACGTGCCTGTGCGCTCGATGCGCACGTGCTCGGCACGCGCCTGTCGTCCCCTCTCCCGCAGCTGTTTTTTATCTGTTTGGCCCCAAACTTTTCATATTTTTGTAATCTCACCCTTGGCCGATTTATTTATTTACTGTTTTGCCCTTAATCTATTTATTTGTTATGTCATTTCATGCATTTTTATGACTATTTTATGCATGAAATTAAATGTCCAATGATCCATATATTTAATTAATTAGAGAGTGGCCACAGCATCTTTAATTAATTAAATTATATATTAAAAGCCTCCGGATCATATTTAGAAATCGACATTGATTGTAATTAATTATTAATATGATGAATTTTATCCCACAGGAATTTTCATTATATTAATATGATTAATTAGGAAGAAATATCATATTATTTTCTTAATTTACCCACAGGAATTATGAAAAGGCATATAATATGGTAGTTTATTCGTGAAGCAATTATGAATCTTTTTAAATTAAAAACTTAACCCACAGGCAGTTTTTATGTTATGTGATTCATATTCGTGACATGTTTACATTGGTAAAACATGATTTATGTATATTTTGTCTCAAATTTTGTGACATAAGCATGATTTTATGATATGCAGCTTTACAACTTGTGAATTTCTCTGAATTTGAATTTGATGTTCCCATACTGAATGGTGAAAACTATAAAGTTTGGAAGGAGCCAGTTCTTTTTCAATTAGGGTGGATGGACATTGACTATGCTATAAGGAAAGACGAACGACTTGCTCCTACTGATTTGAGCACTATAGCTAAGATAACCCTTTATAATCAATGGGAGCGGTCTAACTGCGTTTGTACTATGTTTATAAGAGCTAAAATATCTCCTAGTATTCGTGGTTCTGTTGCTCAGCATAGCAATGTTAAAGCTTTATTGGAGGCTATAGATGTGCAGTTTGAGAATTCTAAGAAGGCGCATGCCATGACCCTAATTATGAAGTTTTCATCAATGAAGCTCACTAGTTTTAAAGGTGTGCGTGAGCACATCATGCAAATGAGGGATATTGCGGCTCAGCTTAAGAACCTTGAGGTTGAGATATCTGAATCATTTCTTGTGTATTATATTCTGAACACTCTCCCACAACAGTATGCACCTTTTAAGATTTCTTACAACATACATAAAAATAAATGGTCAATTAATGAACTCATGACCATGTGTGTTCAAGAGGAGGAAAGACTGATTATGGAATTGGGAGAAGGTGCTCATTTGGCAACACAAGGAAATAATAAGGGCCATGGCAAACATAAGAGAAAATGTAAAATACCTCCCCAAGCTGACATTAAGAAACAATCCAAATGTTTCTTTTGTAAACATAATGGGCATATTAAGAAGGATTGTGTCAGATTTAAGGCCTAGCTTGAGAAGAAAGGTAATCCAATCTCTTGTGTTTGTTATGAATCTAATATGGCTAATGTAAGTCACAACATTTGGTGAATTGATTCTGGATCTACAATCTACATTTTGAATCATTGCATGGTTTTCAAAACCACAGGAAGCCAGTGGGAAGTAAACAAAGCATCTATTCAGGAAATAAGATGCGCTCACATGTGGAAGCTATTGGGACATGTAGACTAGTTCTCAATAGTGGTTTTGTTTTAAATTTGAAAAAGACCTTTTATGTTCCTAGTTTTTCTTGAAACTTAATTTCAGTTTCAAGACTTATACCTTTAGGATACTCTTTTAACTTTTCAGATTCAAACTTTTGTTTATCATTAAAATCTGAAATTGTTTGGAGTGGTACTTTGTCTAATGGTCTTTTTCGAATTAATTTACACGACAATGCCTATTATGATGCGATGCATGTTCATGATAAAGCTGGTATGAAACGATGTGTTGTGAAAGAACATTCCTCTATGTTGTGGCATCGGAGATTGCGACATATCTCCATAGAAAGAATTAAGCAATTAGTAAATGATGGAGTACTCGGTACTTTAGATTTTACTGATTGTGATACTTGTGTGGATTGCATAAAGGGAAAGCAGACTAACAAGATAAAGAAAGATGCCAAGAGGAGTACATAAATATTAGAAATCATACATACAGATATTTGTAATCCGGATATGGACTCATGCAGTCAGAAATACTTCATCTCTTTCATAGATGGTTACTCACGTTACATGTATCTCTATTTGATTCATAATAAGTATGAAGCATTAAATGCCTTTAAGGTATTTAAGGCGGAAGTAGAGAAATAATGCGGTAAGCAAATTAAGATCATGAGATCAGATAGAGGTGGATAATTCTATGGTAGATACACTGAAGATGGACAAGCACCTAGTCCATTTGCAAGATTTCTTCAAGAGCATGGAATAGTTGCCCAATATACTATGCCTGGTTCTCCGAACCAAAATGGCGTAGTGGAAAGAAGAAACTGGACCTTATTGGATATGGTGCGTAGTATGCTTAGTAGCTCCTAAATCCTTATGGACTGAAGCACTTAAGACGGCAGTGTACATATTAAACCGAGTTCTGACCAATGCTGTCCCAAAGATAACTTTTGAGTTATTTAAAGGTTGGAAACCGAGTTTGCATCATGTGCGCGTTTGTGAATGCCCGTCTGAAGTGAGAGTTTACAATCCACAAGAAAAGAAGTTGGACCCAAGGACCATAAGTGGGTATTTCATTGGATATGCTAAAAGGTCTAAGGGATACATGTTTTATTGTCCATCTCACACCACTAGGATTATGGAATCAAGAAACGCTAAATTTCTTGAAAATGACTTGATTAGTGGGAGTGATCAATTGAAGGACCTTGTTCTTAAGAAAAATCATTCAGACACTCAACCTTCCACCTCAAGTTTAAGGTTAGTTGTTACTTATAATGCTCCTTCAGTTTAGCCGGCTATTAAACAACCAATCGTTGAAATTCCACAACCTGTTGATATTGATCTAGTAGATCCAGTTGTTCAGCAATTACCAAAAATGTTGAACAACTAGTTGAGCAACACTCTCCTCAAGAGAATGTTGATGCAACATTGAGAAGATTTGCTATAATAAGGAAATCAGCAATTCCTAGTGATTATATTGTGTATTTACAAGAGTCTGACTACAATATTGGAGCTGAGAATGATCCCGAAACGTTTTCACAAGCCATGGAAAGTGATAAATCTAATTTGTGGTACAATGCCATGAAGAAAGAGATGAGTTCTATGGTATCTAACGAAGTCTGGGATTTGGTTCAGTTACCTAATGGTGCGAAGGCTTTTGGTTGTAAATGGGTCTTCAAAACTAAGAAGGATTCATTAAGTAACATTGAAAGATATAAAGTTAGACTCGTTGCCAAAGGATTCACTCAAGAGGAATGAATTGATTACATGAAGACATTTTCTTCTGTATCTAAGAAAGATTCTCTTCGTATTGTTTTGGCATTGGTTGCCCATCTTGATATGGAATTACATCAAATAGATGTGAAAACGGCGTTCCTCAATGGAGAATTGGAGGAGGAGATTTACATGAAACAACCTGAAGGATTCCTCTCTAGTAAAAGTGAGCATTTGGTGTGCAAGCTTAAGAAATCTATATACAGCTTGAAACAAGTATCCCGCCAATGGTACTTAAGGTTCCATGAAATCATCTCTTCATTCGGTTTTGTAAAGAATGTCATGGATCAATGTATATACCAGAAAGTCAGTGGGAGCAAAATTTGTTTCCTTGTGCTGTATGTGGATGATATATTACTTGCTACCAATAATAAAGGGTTGCTACATGAGGTGAAACGGTTTCTCTCTAAGAGTTTTGATATGAAGGATATGGGTGAGGCATCTTATGTCATTGACATTAAGATTTAAAGGGATAGACCTCGAGGAATTTTAGGACTATCTCAAGAAACCTATATCAATAAGGTCTTAGAGAGAGTTCAGATGAAAGATTGTTCACTAAGTATAGCACCCATTGTGAAGGGTGACGGGTTTAATTTGAACCAATGCCCGAAAAACGATCTAGAAAGGGAACAAATGTGCAACATTCCATATGCTTCTACTGTTGGGAGCTTGATATATGCTTAGGTTTGCACTCGACCTAACATCGTTTTTGCTGTGGGAATGTTGGGAAGATATCAGAGTAATCCAGGTTTAGACCACTGGAGAGCTGCAAAGAAAGTTATGAGATACCTTCAAGGTACCAAAGACTACATGCTTATATATAGACGAAAGACAACCTGGAAGTAGTTGGTTATGCGAATGCGGACTTCGCGGGCTTCGTTGATTTACGAAAATCAACATCTAGATACATTTTTATGTTAGCTAGCGGAGCCGTGTCATGGAGAAGTACCAAGCAGACTTTAACTGCTACTTTCACTATGGAGGCTGAGTTCGTTTTTCATTTGGAGGCTATCTCTCATGGTGTATGGTTGAAGAGTTTCATTACTGGGCTTAGAATTGTTGATTCTATTTCTAGTCCATTAAGAATATATTGTGACAATTCAGCTGCGGTTTTTATGGCTAAAAATGCCAAAAGTGGCAGTCGAAGTAAGCATATCAACATTAAGTATTTAGCCATAAGGGAATGTGTTAAGGAGAATAAAGTGATCATTGAACACGTTAGCACTGAATTGATGATAACTGATCCTTTAACTAAATGCATGCCACCAATGAAGTATAAAGATCATGTGACAAATATGGGAGTAGGTCCCATAATGTAATTTGTCATCATGTGGACGATTTTTGTTTTATGAAACTCTTATTCAGTTGTAATGTTGATTCTCAATTTTGGTGTACATATTATGTTGTTTATGAGAATAACATTTAACCTTGTTTGTGGAATAAACATAAGGTTTATTCATTAAGATATGTTGTCACATATAGGCTGACATTAAAGGAATAAGATGCATTGTGATACATAGAAGATATTACTCGCTTTTAGAGGACATGTCACCATGATCCATGTGTTCTGTTTCTTTTCTTTAAGCATAAAGTTTTCGTGGAATTAGTTGGATAATCCATATGATGAAAATGATGGAATCAAGTGGGAGAATGTTATTTATTTTTATGATCCCACATTTCCGGACCCATATTTTCTCTTAAAGTGACGGTTATTCAACATACAGTTTTTCCACATACGTACCTTTTCGTGGCAACCGCCCATTTGATAACCGTCTTAATGGAAGACGGTTTATAAAGAAACGATCGTTCATTCTAACGGGAAACTACAAGGTCTAACTCAAACTCTCTCATTTAGAATACACCATCAGTACGAGAGTGAATTGGGTTAGTAGCGTATGCCCAATTTTCTTTGTATTTTAGGTTTTTCAAACAAACGAAAACAAGAACAATGGCTGGAGGTTTGTCTATAAATGATCCTGGCTTCCACATATGAATTATTTTGTCTAATAGAAAATACCGCGGTAAATGACACCACCAATGAACAGAGACGAACTAGAGTCGGCAAAGTCACTCACTAGGCACAGGCATTGGTGAAAGCGAAGACGAACGAAGAGAGAGCACTTGAGCTTGAACTTACAGTGCACGACGTGAGTGACGAAGAGAGAATTTCATAAAGGAGCTAAACAGTCTACAGTGAAAAAAATTCAGAATTTTTCTTTTTCAGAGATTAACGTGGAATTTGTGCACGTTTCACTATTTAATGGAAAAGAGGATATGGAAATTGACGTGGCTAGCGCTTGCACGCCAATGCCACGAAGCAGAGGCGGAACTCCTCCATCGTGTCGTCCATGCGCTTTGGCGACATCGCTGTGCACGCCATCGGCTTCTGCAACCCCTGCGGCGGCACGTCGGGCCACATAGCGGCTCAGGACGAGTCCTTCGCCCGGTGCCTGAGCGGCATGACGTGCGTTGTCATGCAGGACTTGAAGCTCCAGCTCGGGTTCATCTCCGGGTCCAACCGGGTCGAGATAACGGAGGTCTACTCCCTAATGGGCCGGCCCACGTCGCTTGAGTTGGGCCTGATCCAGGTCGACGACCTCTTCGCCGAGGAGGAAAGGGAACTGCTCGTGGAGCTACGGCTCAGCGGGTCCTACCACGTGATGTCAGTGGGCTCGTCGTACCCGGACCCACTCACGCGAGAGCTCGTGTACTCGTGGGAGCAGCCAATCCCTGTCCCCCGCCCCCACGTCGTCTGATCGTTGTCCCCACACGGCATCCAACACCTCAAGAACCTCCACGTCACCACGCGGGCGATTGCCGAGTCCCGCCGGCTGGCCGACCACGGCGACGCGTCGGGGGCCTACCACCTCCTTTCATCTGCCCGGGCGCTGCTGGTGCAGTCTGGCCTGACATCCGCCGACGAGTTCCTGCGTTGCCTGGAGGCCAAGCTGGCGGAGCTCCAGCGACTCAGGCAGCAATCCCAGAGGGCCAGAGTAGCCACCAGCCCCGCCGCCACCGCCGCCCGTGGTGGGGCGGACGAGAAGCCGGAGCCGCTAACGCCGACGTCGGCATGGAGGGCGGCGGAGAGGCTGGCCAAGGTGGCCATCATGAGGAAGTCGATGAACAGGGTTAGCGACTTGCACGGCTTCGAAAACGCCAGATTTTAGCCCCTACTTTTTCCTTTCTTTTTCCCATTTTCACTTGTCTTTTTTCTTCCCCGAGGAAATATAAATATATAAGTATCTCACCTTGCAAGGCATTATTTAGCGAGTAAGAATATAGTAAGCAATTCGAAAGAACAGTGTATATTGTAAGGAGGTTCTTCTGCAATAAATTTTTTCAAAGAAGGCGATGCTTCAAATGATTGAAATGGCAGCACAGGGAGGGAGGGACGGAGGGAGAGAGTGGGCCTGAGCCCATAAGAGTGAGGACGAGCAGTACCCGATGCGAAGGCCCTTTTCTGCAGGAGGAGGGGCCGGAGGGAGGAGCCGGAGCGGCCCCCACACGGCGGAGATGGGATGGCTCCGCCATTCTCTCTGGTTTGTCTCCATTATCGCCTCCTCACTGTTTGTTTTTCAATTATTATCGTCGTGGGGATGGTGGTAGTGGTGGGGAGGATAAGAGAAACAGAAAGATCAGAGAGAGATCCAAAATGGGGGGTACTGACTGACTGAGCATTTTGTCTTCTTCTCCTTCCTCTCTATCAAGTCCTCGTCCGGCTTGCCCTATTGCGTCAAATCCGTTGGTTAGGCGCGCAACGTGATCGAATGCGATGTTCTTTAGACATGCACGCATCGATGCTCCTCCTCCTGAATTTTTTTTTTTGTCGTTCGAGAATGCGGGGATGGTGATGGGGATGGAGCTTTGGTTCATCATTTTCGTCCACGCCCTCTAATCGGCGCTAATCATGATCGTAAACAAAGATTTGTTCTTTTGTTCGTTGCTCGTGGTATTGGGTTCAATGTATGTCGTGATTGATTCGTTTGCATCTTCTCTCTCGTGCTCTCTTTCCATCTTTCATGTGCCGCGCATTAGGAGCACAGAGAGGGAGAGATGCCGGGCCACGCCGAACAGGACGCATCAATATCGTCCAGTTATAGAGAGAGAGAGAGAGAGAGAGGGGTGCTAGAAATAAAAGGAGTGGGGGGAGGTGTGATGGGTGACCACCACTCTGTTCGGTCCCTAGAAAAACATTTCGAAACGGCCTTTGTGTTTTCTTAATTCCCATTCTCCTTTTCCATAGGGATAAGACGTTTAGAGAGAGAGAGAGAGAGAGAGAGAGAGAGAGATTCCATCCAAGGATGAGTATTGATAGTAACGGGCTGGTGGTATTGGGACACGTAAGAAAAGATTCATTTCATGGTACCCACCTTGGACTAAGTTCTCCTTTTCCAAGGAGAGCAATCAATGTTTCGCAACGGCCCTTTGCGGTCCTTTCGATCCTGATGAATTGACTGGAGATCTTTCCCGTAGAGTGGCGCCATCTGAGGATAGGTGGAAAAAAGATCTAACCCGCTCAAACCTCAAGATAAAACGGTGGAGTGCTCGATTTATTCCCATTGGAATTAGGTTTAGGCGGTTCGATAGTAGTCAAATTATGGATATTTTGAGAGAATTGGGGGCTGACCACATGATTAGAGGGAGGGACCATGCAATGATAATTAAAACCCAAGATGCTTCCCATTAGCAAATTTGCCTCTCCTTTTTCCACCAACGTTTTGTGAAGGATAAGGTTCTAATTTTTTTCTTTCAATTTCCCTTAAAAAAGGGATGAGGGGGTGAATAAAGAAAATGAAAAGGAAGGTGGATTAGAGGCTTTTTGGGAAGCCTAAATCTACGTGAAAGGAGAAGGAAAAGGGGTCATCTTTCTTTTTGATTTCGAAGCAACTTTTGGCTGTTTTCAGGAGAGGGGTGGGGGAGGATGGGGGATCTCATTTCCCTTCGATTGCGCTCACTTTTATTTGGGGGGGTGTCCTAGGGGGTATTGCCCTAGGTGCCAAGTAGCTCCCAACTGCTCTAGAAATAGACATCTCTCTCTCTCTCTCTCTCTCTCTCTCTCTCTCTCTCTCGATTGCAAGAAACAGAGTTTGATCATGTGAAATCGAAGAGATTTCCTTTGACTTCGGTTTCGTATTTCTTTTTTTTGTTTTTCTATGTTAGGTATGTTTAGGATTACTACTTAGGGTCGTTATCTTTAATAGTGGAAATCGTAGAATATCTTGAGAGAGAGACATAATTTGATCTTCTTTTCAAATTTTTTACTTGGTCTTTGAGTTTGGCTCCCTGTAAATAGATATGTTGTCTTTGATTGTAATAGAAACATTCGAATCAATAAAATTTTAGTTTATTTAGATTCTTTGATGCGTCGGATTTTTCTATTCTTTAGGATTTATTTCTTTTTGTAAAATTAATTGTAATCCATCTCGTTTATGTCAAGTGGTGTAAGAGCAGTTTTAGCCATTATGACCGTAATAGTTTGGGATGATTAGTTTTACAATAGGTTTGTTTCTAACTGGGAATAGGTCAATTTTGTTATATGTTTCGGGAACCGGTTAATTCTTGGTTTTAGGATATGATAGAAATGCAGCCGTCCAAAACTTTAACTATCGAATTTCGTTGAACTTGTATTATGATAATCTTTTCTTTTTTCCGTTTTCATTAATCTAGAAGTACAAGCAGTGGTCAATATGTTTAGGATAAAAAGTTACACAAAACACATTATGGAAGTACTTAAAAGATGACAAAATTAGACTTTAGGTGTGAAAATGAAAATTTCCATTTATTAATGGGTTAATACTAAAAAACAAATATCCAACCACGGGCAGCGCAATTAGTGTGAGTTCTCTCCCTCATCGCGGAGATTAAGGGTTTGAACCCTCTTGTTGCTGAACTGTCTAAAGTAGGGGGTCCTGGTGTTGGCCTTCTAGGCTAGCCTCTCCCGAGGTTTACGTCTAGATAGCGGCTTTGGTGAGGCTCGACGATGCGGTCAAGTACTGGAGGGTCGTGTGATACCGAAGGATGATCTTTGGTAGTTCCTCGGTCAACAAAAAAAAAAATACTACAAAAAAATTTCAAATTATGCCCATTGTGATAGAAATATCTTGATTTTTTTTTTACTTGTCCATTGTGATAGAAATATCCCAAACTTTCTTTTGTCATGAAAAATCTCAAATTTATACTAGTGTGACCAATATAACCTAGATGGAACTTAAGTATACGGTATATTTGTTACATATGCATAAGTTTGGATTATTTCATGATACAAAAAGAAGTTAAGAGTATTTGTGTCATAGTGAGCAAGTTTAAGATTTTTGGTAACACAATTTTTTTTTTTAGGGTTTTGTGTTATAGTGAGTATATTTTGGGATTTTGAAAAAAAAATTGCCCTTTACTAATCAAAATAGATTTTTGGTCATTCAATGACCAACATACAATGATTAAAAGTGTACTTTTGGCTAGAACAATATCGCAATGTGGATAGAGACAAGCAAAAATGGCTATATCAAGTGCAAATTCCTTTTAAAAGATGACTACTGTGCTGCGAAAAGATGTAAATGATATCTTTGGTAATACACATCTTAAAGTTATCGCACCTCAATATTTCATGAGATGATATCTTAAAAGTCAAGGTAGCAGTTAAGGTGCTTGCCAAAACATATCTAAAGGCTGTAGTACCCCCTTTTCACAATTGGAGCTGCTGGGGAAAACTATACCCTACAGCTTCTATATCTTGCTTCAAATTTTGCAAATTTTTAGTTTCATCGGCAAACATTGGAATGATCCTACCATGGCTCTTTGGAAATTTATGCTGTTGTTTAAATATACTTTTACTAGGTTCAGGGGCACACATTACGCGGATGTGTATAGTGAGGTGGTGCCATCTAGTACCACTACGGGGATAACCTCTTAGGCGATGATCCAAGCCGCAAGATTTGTCTATAACCTTTTGATGCAGAAGAAGCTGTAAGAATAGAGCTTCACAAGCTTTAATGTATCAGTTAACTTTTTGATACATTTTGTTTCTGACCCTAAAAGTCAAATGACATTTAAACAATATGGCATTAAATAAGGAATTCCGCGTGCTCTAAATATAAAGAGAAATCTTATTTATGCAAAAGCTAAATTATTCAAAGTCTTTTCTAACTTTTCAATTTATTTATTTATTTTTATTTTTTTCGTTTTTGTTTTATTTTCTTTGTCTGTCGTTCATCTTCTCTATTGGAAAGGATCTCTGAGCTCTAGTTTCACCTTCTCGTGGTGCCTTGTCTTCATTAGATGTTTACCGGCATCGAGGAGTGTCTCCGTGTCGCCATCCTCGTCAACTAGATCCTTGCTACCATGTCATTAGAGGGCCGTGTTGACAATTTCCAAAGGAAGAACAAGTACGTGTGTAGTGAAATCATTCGCATGTGTTGCGAATGGTATTCGAGCTAAAGAGAAATTTCATGTAATTGGACAGTGAAAGTGGAAGTCTTGTGATCGTTTTGTTTTGGCATATCACTCAACAGAGAGGCCAGACAGATATCTTGGCAAGCTCGACAGCCATGGCCGAGTCTCTATATCTCCGCAAAATCGAAGCACCGCTTCTGCTGCTTCTTTTGTTTGGCTGCCATTGAAGTTGCTTTGAGCTCGGTTGCCAAGGTTATGAAGATTATGGAAAACCGTGAGGACATGTGGCCTTCAAATTCAATTTGAGCTTGAACAACAAACAGTGACTCTTGAGTGGAAAAAAAGGGAATTTGGATCGTGTAATGAAACTCACAAATCTCTGAGATGGAAAACCTGGTGCTGAGAACCTTTACGGTAGAGAAGATGAACAAACCGAAGAACTTAAAAAGAAAGAAAAGAAAACAGAAAATGAAAAAAAGGAAATTGAGAAAAATAAGCAAAATGTGTTGATTTTCATGCCTTGTAGGACAGCTGACAATAGCTGGATTTTACGTTATCAATCTTCAGTGACACTATATTCACACAAAGATTTATGAGTAAATTGACATATTTAAAAAAAATTAGGACAGAAATGGCATCTGTATGATACATTCGGTAGTGATTTGATAATTTTACCTCATTTGAGCTAACTTTTGAGTTTAAACTTTGAGGCCGTATTTATATGTCCATCTTGGCATTCTTTTTAATTGGTGTTTCTCATTATTCAACCAATTTACAACCCCAAACAGTATATACAAAAAGCCTATTGCAAAAAGGAGAAATGCATGTAAAGTACTTCCATCAATATATGCCTGCGTTAGTTCTACATCTACAATCCTTTTAATCTTATCTCACATCCATTTCCTAGACGTTGCTATCTTCCCAATTTCCTAAACACTCAACTTTGAAATTTAATTTAAGGCTCTATTTATTTTGCAAAAAATATTTTATCAGAAGATATTTTCTTCATTTTTTAGCTTTTAGGTCACTTGAGTCAATGGCCTATTCAATGTAAAATCTATGCTCAAATTCAGTAAAATAATCTCCTCTTTTAAACATTATAAATCATTTTGCATAAAAATGAATAAACATCAGCACTTGAACCAGAGAGCTCGACGCTTTGGACATGGGATCTCCAACACTCTTGCTTGAGTCCTTCGTGGCTAGTCTCATGACCCTATTGCCCGTGCCTCAACGTGGTGCCTTAGACCTTGGGTCCCTAGTGACCATACCCAACTATGTAGCTCATGGGCTCGAGTCCATTGAGGTTGGCATTGGTACCTTGGTGGTTGAGTCGAAGGGCTCAACTCCCATGCTCGAGTACCTGGCTCCTAGGCCTAAGTTATTGAGGCCTAGGCTCAAGTCCATTGAGGCTCGGCCCATGTCCATGGAGGTCGGGCCAGACCTTGACACTTATGCCTGGGTCTCTAGCAACTATACTTATGTCCTCCACTCTTGCACTTGAGTCATTTGCATTTGAGCATAGGTTCACAGTGGCCGGGCTTGAAACCCCATTTTGGCACCTAGGCTCGGGACCTTGGTTTGACACTTGAGTTTGGGTGTATCGAGGTTGAACATAGGTCCATGGAGGTTGGGCTTAGGAATTCGACGCTTGTGCCTGGGTCCTGGTGGCCATGTTGGGGTACCTCATTCTTGTGCCCAAGTCTATGGCACTCGGGCCCAAGTCTACATAGGTCAAGCCTAAGTTCAATGAGGCAAGGCTTGAATCCATAGAGGTTGGGCTATGGAGCCAGGTGCTCGTATCGAAGTCCTTGATGACCATGCCTAAATACCTAGCTCCTATTTCCAAGTCACCTATACCTAGGCTCAAGTCCACGAAGGCCAAAACCGAGACCTTGGTGCTCATGCTTGGGTCCCTAGTGACCATGCTTGGGCACCTAGCTCTAGCACCCAAGTTATAGGCACCCGAGCCCAAGTCCACAATGCAAAGGCCCGATATCATGGTCCAATGCTTAGCTTGAGCTTAGGTCCACAAAGGTCCAATTTATGCTTGTGCTGGGTTCTTAATGGCGATGCTCAAGCACTCAGCTTTTGCCCCTTAATCATCAATGCTTGGGCTTAGGTTGATTGAGATTAGGCTTGGCTCCACAAGGTTGGGCTAAGACCCTGGTGTCAGTTCCCATGTCCCCAAAAGACATGCCCTAGTATTTGGCTCTTGCGCTCAAGTCATTAGCTCCCAAGCCTAGGTCCATGGAGGTTAGGCTCAAGACCCTGATTTGATACTCGAGCTTAGGTCCATTGAGGTTGGACCTAGATCCATATAGGTTGAGCTTAAGACCTTATTGTTTGTGCCTAGGTCCTTGATGGCCATTCCCAAGTAACCAGCTTTCTCGCCTAAGTCACTCTCGCTTAGGCCCAGTTCCTTGGCAGTGAGGTCTAGGTCTATTGAGGCTGGGCTTAGGACCTTGGTGCCTATGCCCGAGTCCTTGGTGGTTGTGCTAAAGTCATTGGTGAATGTCCTTGGGTCCATCAAGGTTGGGCTAGATCCTTTGACGACTCAATATTTCTTATATCACACAAATAGTGTGTCTCTATAGGAAAATTATTTTCAAATTTCTAAATGAGGGAAAGTATTTTCGAGTTTATTTTCATATTTCAGTCAAATATAAAAAAATATTGCCATTTTTCTAGAAATGACTTCTTGGGATGTTGACACTCGAATTTTTTTCGATATTTTAAGTATTCGCTTAGTTTACAAAATGTAAACAAATAAATAATATATATGTGAAGATAAAAAAGAAAAAAATAAAAAAATAAAAAAAGACTAGGAAAATAAAAATATATAGTTAGATAGCCCATCTACATATAGTCGGATAGCCCATCTACACCAAGCCCAATTATTTCAGCTAGAATTTCCATCCCACTAATCTCATTTCTTTCGCGACCCAACTTCTCATGTTTTGAGCCCAAGAAGATGAGAGAGGAGCCCAGCCCCTGTCTCACATTCCTTGGCACACGCTCACATTGTGAACAAGAAGGGGGTGACACGAGAATGAAAGCAACAAATGGGAAATAGGAAGAGAGAACATTTGTGAGCAAAGGAAATGACAAGCAATGACTCAAGCATGCCCGAGTCTTCTAAAACTAAGGTGAACTATGCATGGGAAAAGATTTCTCCTGAATATTAGGTAGGTTGGCCAAGCCAAGTCACCATGCATTGGCTCAATTAAGAATTGACGTGTGGCTGATGGACCCCACATTTTCCTTCTTCAAACTTTTGCATCCTCTCTCTCTTCATTAATTGCTAGTCTTCTTCTCCCTTGCATGAAACCCCCCCTCTTCAATTAGAGGACACGCTCTCTCCTCTCTTTTGCATCTTCTTCAAACTTTTGCATCCTCTCTCTCTTCATTAATTGCTGGTCTTCTTCTCCCTTGCATGAAACCCCCCTCTTCAATTAGAGGACACGCTCTCTCCTCTCTTTTGCATCTTCCAAGAAAAAGAAGTTTGCTCTCTCTCTCTCTCTCTCTCTCTCTCTCTCTCTCTCTCTCTCTCTCTCTCTCTCTCTCTCCCTCGCCACCCCCACAACAAAGAGCCTGTTGGTCATGTCCTAAGTTGAGACCCGCCTCCTTCAGCATGTCGCCTTTCCCTCCACTATCGCCTTCAAGAGCCACTCCCTTTTTGTTGCTCCCAAGAGCCCCCGTTGAATAGCATCTCGAGTTTAGATCTGACGCCTTTGCCACGTTGCCTCAACTGTCATCTCCAAAAACCACTCCCCTCTCTCTCGCCCCTAAGAGCCCCTACTAGTCACATCCTGAGCTCATATATGCCTTTTCCAACCTAAGAAGCATTCCCCTTCTTGTGTTTTCATTCTCTTTTTAAAGGAAGATGAGACGAAGTCCACATGAATCGGAAACACGTGGACTTTGACCTTTCATTTGTGTTAGTTGTTTGGTCTTGTTTTGTTCTATTTGTGTTTAGGAGGGTGGTGTTTGTAACCTCTATATGTTGGGTGTGCCGATGTCGTGATGCGTAACTAGTTCTCCTTCAATTTTTTTTTTTGGGTCAAAGTTCTTTAGTTTAGGTAGGCTTTACATTGCTTTTTTTTTTTTTTTCCTAATTAGGCATTATCATTGTTATTCTTGTGTTTGTTTTGCTTTGCTTCATGCTCTCTTCGTGTCTTGAATAAGTAGAACCTCTCACTTGGACCTAGTTCATTACATCGGCTATGGAACTCATGATATGCGCGAATCTCCCAAGATTTATCAAACTGGATGGCCCAAATCACTTAACTCATCATGGATTTAAACCTATGAATCTCAAGACAAGATTTACCTATAGACATTTGTACAAGTAGTTTGAAGCAAATCAAAGCAAATTCCTTCAAGTTCAAACTGTACTTTCAATTCAAGAAATTCACCTGTAGAAATACAATATTGGTATTCAACACTATACCCCTCGCGAAAAAGGAAAAATTGTCGTGAATTCTCAAGACAAGATTTAGTTATGAACATTTGTACAAGTGAAAGACAGAAAAGTAGAAAAGTCTTGGCTAAAGCTAAATATCATTTATGGCAGGGAGTTACTCCAAGGAAGCAACATGCAGTGCTTCTGCAAAGGATGGATAGACATGGGCCTTCCCGAACACCTAAGACAGAGAAACAGCCTCCCTCCACTCATTGTCCTCTCCTCCTCACCATCGCCTAAGACCACAACCATCTTCTCCTTTATCTTCTCCTTGTAAAGCCTTTGCATCACGTATGCCTCCGCGATGCTCGTACCCGGCTGATAAACCCCCGCAATCAACATTTTCCTTCCTTTTGAACTCAAAGAGTTCTTTCCCTGAGGATTGCAATGGGTCGTGATGAGAAGTGTGGGGGATGTGCAATTGTGTGGGGGCATGTGGATGTAGAGTTGTCATATACAGAGACAGGGAAAGAGATAGGGGGTTGGTTAGAAGGCAACTCCATTAGCCGGCGCTCTACTTGTTTTGGACATTTTCCTTTGCGCTTCAACTCCAAACTTGGGGAGCAAGGCAAAAAGGACGCTAAGAAAGAGGGCGAAGGTAGAGGTGACATGTTGGAGGTGGATATGAGCTTAGGATGTGACTGATGGGGCTTTTAGGGGCGAGAGAGAGGTTCTAGAGGTGATGGTAGAGGCGATGTGGTGGAGGTGTCGAATCTGAGCTCGGATACCATTGGTAGGAGCTATTGGGAGGGATAAAGAGGGAGTAGCTCTCGGCGACAGTGGAGGGAGGCGACATGCTGGAAACAACAAGTGTGAGCTTGAGAGGCGATCGACGAGGCTCTTGAGAGCAAGAGTGAGGGAGAGTATTTCGAAAAAAAAAAAAGATTGTGTTTCTTCTTTTTCTCAAAAGATGCACAAGATAGAGAAGGGAGAGTGTCCTCTAATTGAAGAGAGGAGGGCTTCATGCGAAGGTAGGGAGAAGATCAGTGATTAATGAGGAGAGAGAGGATGCAAAATTTTGAGGGAAAGGTGGGGTCCATCAATCGTGTGAAGTCATGTATCTCTTTTTTCATTTGGCCGGTGCCCAGTGGTGATTTGGCATAGCTGGCCAACCTAATATTTTCTCATTCCTCCTTACTAGTAAGGAGTGCTTGAGGCGTGCTTGCTCGACGAAGGGGAGGACGCTAGATGCTCGCAAGAAGAGATTAGTGTTTAGCCATTAAGAGGAGGCTTTGCTGAAAAAGGATACAGCCATTGAAGAGCTTAGCTGAAGGGAACTGAAGAGGGGAGCTTGGATGAGAAATTGAAAGAGAGAGAGAGGCTGGTTCTTGTAGAGGGAGAGAAGTGACTGAGTTCTCAAGATCTTCGGTGGTGGTGGTCTGGTGCGATGAGATCTACATGTCTAGTGTCCTCATGTGGTAGAAGATGAAACACATATGGTTCCTCCGGAAGCGCATGAACACCAAGCCCTCTCATAGCCTCATTCACATCCGACACCCTTGACTTGCAATTTCCTTTTCCACCAGGTCTAATTTCCTAGGTGCCCATCTAGTATTTGCTAAGGGGAGCTTCATCGATAGGAAAAGGCCATAGCCATGGGGTTAGTGCTGAAGAGACTTAGGATTGTATCGATCCAAGCAGATATTGATGGCAATGGTGTTGTTGGTTTTGAAGAATTTCAGCAACAAATCTAGAAGCCCTCTTGGTCTAAGCAAAGGACTAAGAGAAAGGGGACTTTCAAAATGAAAAAGGTGTCAAGAGCAAACAATTGGTTTCAGTGTGAAAAATGCAGTTTTGTTCCCACTTGAAGTGGAGAAGGGAAGGCTCCAATGCAAAAAACGAGATATTGTCTCCAACACTGGAAGAGGGAAAAGAAAGGAGTTCGCCGGAAGCCCGGCCACATTTGATGCTCTCAAGCTCGCGAGTTCCTTCTTCCACTGCACTAAATTTTTCAACAGTGAATTCAGGCATTGAGCAAATTCGTATCCTCCTTTGAACTGGTGCCTACCATGAGTTTGATAGAATGACTCTAAGAAACGATCATGAGAATATCGTTCGCTTTAGCAAGACCCGAAGACATCAGTGGAGTTTGCATATTAGCTAAAGCTTCCTTGGCCATTAAAAACAGTGGGATCTTTACTCATTGATAAAGACATTATTGTTTTGCTTGTGAGTGTTAGCGGCCATTGTTCTTAATGTTGTTCTTGGTGTTCTCGGACCTTCTCGATGAAGGCATTGGTTCGGAGAAGATGATGCTAGTGCGAGGAGACGACCTAAAGTGATTATAGTAGAAGGCTTGATTAGGTTTAATTAGGGTAGGCTTCAGTTGGTTTAGCGCATTTAGGCCGGTATCCTTTTTTGTGGGTTTAGATGAGTCTAGTGGTTTTGGGCTCAACTAGGATTGATAAGTTTGGGCTTATTTCTAGTCATAATTAGACTAGTAATGGGCTTGGTTTGCTTGCTTGGGTTAGAGATATGAGTTGGAGACTGGGCAAAGCGATTGGGTTGAATGCTGTGGGTTTAGAAGTTTTATGGGCTAAGTATATAAATTGGGTTGGATATTCATGGGTTGAATTTGATATTCATATGAGGCCCTAGGGTTGGTTCAAATTTGGACCGAACTCAGACTTTTAGGGTCTGGGTCACACTCACCGGTTGCTTGGTTTCCTGACTTGATCTGAAGTTCATTGTTCACAATTTTTTTTTTTTTTTTTGAAAATTCAGAGATTCATTGGAACATTTAGAAAATCCAGAAATTCACAAAAATCTAGAAAATTCCAAAATAATTAGAAAATCCCAAAAAAAAAATATATATTTAAAATTATAATTTCTTGAAAAAGTTTACAAATAGACTTTTTGGGTTCTTTTCTTCGAAAAGGGTGGAAGCCTCTTGAATCTAAAATTGTGCTAAAAAATTGAACAAGCCCTTAAGGCTCTAGCTTAGGTTTTAGTTGTTCTTGAAGACAATGCCTTTGGTCGCATAATACCGATACATCGATTTTGGCTTTCCTTTAGACTGGTTAGGGTTGGCATTTATCTTTTCCATAATATTAAGTCTTTGCTATTTCATGTAATTTATTTAATGCTTTTCTTGATTACTGATTGTTATGTTAATGACTGCGCCTACATGATTATCGACATGTTAGTGAATAAGTATAAAATCATTTCAGACCGCGACAAAAATCCTTTTATTTTTTTAAATGAACAAGATTAGGTACTAAAATGATATTTTTTTAGTTAATAAATGTAGTCAAGTTCCCAACCCCATTGATTTTCTAGTTGTGTGTAGGAAGTGAAGTATACTCCCACACATCACTTGGTTTCTAAACGACGATAATAAACTAGTGGTGACTCATTTTTTCAAAAAATTCTCACAACATCAATTTAAATACTCAATGTCGTGTGAGGTATGGGCTTGGGAGAGCCAACGTTTAAATCTTGGGCTATGGGCCTGTTTTTTAGATAACACCGCTAAACCTACTTTCCTCCATATTGGGGGGTAGGTCACAATAGAGGAACATGTCAAATTTTTCACAAAACAAATGGAGTCTACAATAATAAAGATTTATCCATATGGGGTTCCTCACGTTCTACCCTATGTTCGAATTCAATTTATATTGCTCTTCCTAATTTTGATGCATTTTGTGCAGGTTTCGAACTTTCAAAAATGGCACATCTTTCACTTGGGCATGATAATTTAAGGGAGAAGACATGTTATCACTGTGCCATTGAAAGTGTTACAAAGTCATAAACATATTGTGTTAATGCAAATTTAGTCTTAAGCCTTTTCAATAAGTACCAATTTAGTCATTCTAGCTAATTTTGGTTAGATATCGCTAACATAGACATCGCTCAATTGACGTAGCATGATCAATGCTAATGTGGATAACTTTTAATATTATTTTTAGTAATTTTTTCAAATCATTTATTTATTTATTTTCTCTCTTTTTCCCCTTCCTCTTCTTCTAGTCGATGACTCGCGGCGGGAGGTGAGGACCTTGCTAGAGGTCACATGGATGGCCTCGCATTGGGTTAGCGAGGGTTGAGCCTTGCCGACCATGGGCGAGGCATAACCTTGTTGAATCCGACGAGGTTGAGCGTTGCCTAGCCATGACAAAGCTTGAGCGCTCATTACATGCAGCGAGGCCACCCTTGTAGCCTCAAGCGAGGCTGTCGTAGTCCCTTGCCGACCCTCACCTCTAAGCTATTGCAGACCTTGGCAATCCGTTGGAGTAAAGAGAAAGGAAAAGAAAAAAAGGGAAAGAGAAAGAAATGAAAAAAAATGAAAAAAAGAAAAGAATAAAAATAAGTAAATAATTAAAAAATATTAAAAAATATTAAAATTTGTCCACATCAAAGACCGACACCTTTGTCACATTAGTTGGCTGGTATCCACATTAGCATTATTAGGCCAAAATTGGCTAGAAGGATTGAATTCGCACTAGGTTAAGATGTTTATGATTCAATTGGAACTAGATTAAAATGTTTGGAACTAAATTGGTGCTAGTAAAAGATTTATGACTAAATTGACACTAATGATATAGATTGACTTTTTTGACACTTTTCCTTGCGATTTACACTAACCACTAGGTAGACAATAGATTAGGATTTTTTAATGGCCAAGAGAAAGAAAGGAAAGGAAAACAAACTATAAACCTAGTTTAAAAATTAGTTTATTAAATGTTATGACTGTTAGAGTATTTAAATATTAAATAATGCCTTCTCTTAAGGGATCAAGCTTTTAGACTAGTTGGCATTGATTCAACAAAATTTTACATGGTATCATAGCTTAAAGCATTAAAATATTTGACAGTGATCTCACTCCACACCTTAATCTTAAGTCATAATATAGTTGATGGCGATCTCATAGAATTTTTCAATAACAATAACAGGTATCTCAAAAAGTGGCAACGTTTCCAATAAACATTTGCCCTGTGACTCAATGAATCAATATTATATCAATCAAGACTAATCTTATATGGAATATAACATGATTGTCTATATTCATCGTGAGAAAAGCAATTGCAACATGTATCGCTAGTGTAATTTTTTGTAGACAAGTGATCTTATAGAATTTAAATAGTTATAATTCTAAAATTAAGAGTGGATTAAATCACTTCTGTTGCTTTTTATTTTATTATCTATATATATTCATAATGAATGCTTTATTTTTCCCCAAAAACAAACTGTCATATTGAATGTTAACTGCCTAAAAGACAAGGCTCCCCACCAATGTGCAAGCTAGGGGAACTGTGAGATTGTCGTCAATCTGAGAGCTGAGAGGATGTGATTCCACCAGTGCAGAAGCAAAAGAGACCATCAAGAAACCCCCAACCATCTCCCAACTTCCTTGGATATAGCCAAATGAAGAAAAATAGGACAAAAACCTGGTAAACATAAGCAAATTATAACCAGTCAGGCCACTACTCATGCAGATTTATAAAGAATCCTAAAAAACCCAAACCGAAGATTACCCGAGAGACGCTAAAAACCCAGCCGAGACCATCGCGATGCTGCCTGCAACTGATTTGTTAGGGTTGTAAGGAATTTTATGTTGGCCAAACTTCCTTCCGATAATGTCTGCAAAGCCTGAAAAAAAGCAAAAGCAAGTGTCTGAGCTTAAGCACACCTTTTTAAAATTTTTGGATGTTCGGGTGAATTATGTGAATATTCGAACTGATGACCACATCTCTTGTCACGCTGTTTGATATCTAGGTATCAATCTCAGCCATGACCAAAGATAAACGTCATCTATTCTATTGAAGAAGTTCTCAGAACGTCCTCCCCTTATTTTTGTAGTTACGCCATTGAACCTATGCGGTAAAACAAGCGAGGAATAATGGGAGTTCAAATGACTGCACCATCTCGGGCACAGAGGTTGCATATTGCTGCAATTGCCACTGGCGAAGTCCTCCAGTAATATGCGCAGGCGAATGTAATCATGAGAACATAGTATAGTGGCCCTTCAAGGAGTTCCCTGAAAGAGAACAAGATGATTCCAAGGTTTTGGAATTTAAGCAAGGCTTCATGGAAGCAGATATAGAAAAGACGACCCACAAATGAGCAAGAAGAAGATCTAAGCTAGACCGAATTGCTTGATAAAGCAGATCACTAAGCAAATAACTAATTCAGAAAATCAGTATTGCGATTATGGTAATATCTGCAACATGACCCTATCAAACCAAGTTCACATCTGTCATAAATGCAATGCAGATGCTAAGTAACTCTGAGTTACAAACCTGCGGTCCCCGAATCTGCTCATAGACTTTACCGTCGCCTCATCTTTCCGAATGCCAGATCCCACAAGAAGCATGCGTATGATGTTAAACCCTGGAATTGTTGCAGCTAATAGTGCACCTCGATGCCCAGAACTGCCATTTATTTAGCAATAGCCACTTCACCAAACTAATAGTCGGATTTTGAAAAAATTGTGTAGTCTTGAGATTACCTGAATAGTGGCCAGCAAAGCATGAAAACTAATCCTACGCTCACATGCACGGGCTTCCTGTTAAGTTTCTATATGAGGAAAAAGAAAACAGACATTTAGATGTAACGATCAGCTTGAAAACAACAATCAACTCTAGAACTACTTTGTTTATAGGGACTGCCTAGAGATGCGATTTTTTTTTTTTTTAAATAATCAAGGGGAGTTGTGATAGATATTCAGCTATCTTTAGGCCCAAGGAAACATCGACTAAGTTTTCAGATGTGCGGATGGGCTTGACCCAATATGCAAGTAGTTAACAGGATTTAAAAGGGGACTTCCAATTAGTCAGCTGAAAATCCTGACGCCCCAATGTAGTGGGTCAACTTGGTTTAATTGAGGTACGAATAAAACTTGGTCTGCTGAGTAAAACGAAACATGCGACCATCTTGAGACAGCATCGAAGATGGAAAGGAGGGAGTAATCCTATCCGAACCTGGACTAAGAGGCCTCGCTTAGCCGTTTCTTCAAACAACTGCAGAATTGCCGCCGGACACGGCTGTAGCTAGTGCATCGGACATGACCAAATTAAGTGCGCCCTGCCATTCTTGACCCAACCTTCCTATGCTTACCCAAACAAGATAAAATCCTAATTCTTCGCCCGGTTCTTCTCCATCTTTTATTTCCCTGCCAATTCTATCCTTTCCAAACAAACGGTAAGTCTTGACTTCTTTCTTTCTTTGTTTCGCTTATTACGACCCTTCCTAAACGTAATGAATGGTAACGAAAGTCATGCCTCCTACGGTAACTCGCATGCAAAAAAATAAAAAACAAATCGAAAGAAATCTACTATGCAATAATTTTCATCAAGCAAACTATTCAAAACCATTTTGATGAGACCTTCGACGGGCAAGTGGGTGGAGTGTAAAATGTACATGCAATAATTCAAGCAATTTTGATAATTACTCGAACTCGTAGAAAATCTATTTATAGCGTTTTAGAAAATTCTATTCTAATACATAAAGTACGAATAGAAGTGAACCCATATTGCGTGTATAAAAAAAGTTAGCATTAAAAAGATTTTAGAAAATCACCTCGTTAACCATTACAAAACGTTTAAATTACTAATTATTTGAAAGATATCTTTGGCACATTTCAACTCTTTTTGGAACAGTTGTTTGTTAGATACAATAAATTCAAATACTAAAATTGAAAAACATATCCAATTAAATTTAAATTTTAACTCTCTTTGACAAAGTTCTGTTGAATTATTGATCAATTTTCTAGAATAGCTTAGACGACTCTAGGATTTATGTTTTAGAAGTCTCTAGTTTAGGAGGTAGTTAAAGTTTGTGGCCACAAATATGTCCAAGGAGGAATATACCTCCGACAAATGCAAATATAAATTTGCTCAATAAGTCGGTGTATTAAGCCTATGAATAGGCTTGAGATGATCGGTCATGTGCACAGGAGAGACCATCGAGCAGCACCAAAGTTTTACGCACGTTCCCACTTGCAATACCCCAAGTATTTTAATAAAAATTTAATGTAACTTGTCCCGTTGTTGTTGCATGAGCCGAGAATCCCCACAAATTTTTACATCCCTACAAATTCTAACACCAAAATCTAGCACGACCTAACTCAGGGCCTCCTTTGATGGAATTGAGCGCTTATCCTATCCACTCGCTACTAAAACTATTCAGCTAACTATTTGACATCAAAATTAGTGCCGACTCTACCTCCTATTCACTACCCATTCTTACTTTCGAAGGAAATGACTATGACTATCGAAATATCAAAATGATTGCTTTCTTGATGGACAAAGATTTATGGGATATAATGAAGAAAGTTTGTGCGGTTCTGTAAAAAGGTGCAAGTTCTCTGGTTGTTCAACTACAAAAGGATGCTTGGCTTTTATGTGTCATCTAGCAAGTACTATCGAAAACGATATTTTAAAGAATAATTAATGTGAAGACCGCAAAGGGGACATGAGATATCCTTACGAAAAGACTTCCAAAGGCACAATAAAGGTACGCACCATTAGACTGCAATATCTTAGAAGTGAATTTGGAAATGATAAATTAAGTATTACAAGACCATCCAACTATATTATGGTAAATTAGAAGAACTACCATTGACCAAAGGGAAATAGAAAACATACTGATGATACTTACAATAAAAAATAATAATAATTTGTCACCTCCATCGAAGAATCTAAGGCTTTTAGATCCTGTCAATGAGTGAACTAATTGGTTCTTTAGAGGCTCATGGAAAAAGATTGATGACACAAGATGAAATTTCAGTCTAAAATAAACTTATTTCATAAATTTAAAAACTAACATACGTCTCCTAAAGCTAAAAATGGCGGAATGAGTTCTTATATAATAAAAAAAGGACATAGTGTTAAATAATATCCACCTTGCAGTATTTGCAAGAAAATAGATCACTTTTAAGAAAGATTGTTGGTTTCGTGATAAATCATAATGTAGCTTTTGCAAAAAAAATGTGGCCACCTAGAACAAAATTGTTGCTCGAAAGCAAATTACTATATATATTACTTGATGGGATGAACCATTTAAACAAAGACAATATTAATTCAAGCTTTCTGTTGAGTTTCTAAATGACGAAAAAAGAATTTAAATAAAGACATTCAGATGTAATGAACAGCCTGAAATTAGCAATCAACTCTAGAACTACTTTCTTCTGGGAACTGCTTCAAGAAGGGAATATTTTTATGATAATCTAAAGGTATAGGCATGGAGAACTGGCTATCTAAAGATTCATGGACTACTCTGCAAGTCATGAGTTTCAGCATGTGGAGGTGGCCTAACTTAATTTGCGTGTAATTGGTGAAATTTGAATGAATAATTTCCATTATTTCAATTGAGAATTCTCTGCTGTTTCTAATCAATTACGTTAACCCAGTTATATGATATTGGAATAAAAGTTTGACCTCATGAGTAAAACGAAACATCCGATCATCATGAGACAGCATATTCTGCAGGAAAATCATCGAACTAACAAAGAAAGGTGGGGGCAATTCTATCCGAACCTGGTCAAACAGGCCTCGCTTAGCTGTTTCTTCAAACAATAGGCAAACCGATAGAATGATGCCGCCAGTCACGGCCGTAGCGAGTGCATCAGACACGACCGAATTCTGGTGGAGCATAATGACCATGGCCGAAGTCGCCGAACTGAGGTTGGATGAGAAGGAAGAGTAGGAGAAGTTAGGGAATCTTGAGAAATTAGGGGAGAAGATACCAGTCACGTCGCAGAGCCCGATAGCTGGTAGTGAATTCAACTGAAGCAGCCGCATTTTTATTTGCAGGAACCGCACCTTGAAGACTTGAATGGAGCTCAAATTTCGTAGGTGTCTCTATAGATTTCTAATTGTGCTGCACAATGTCGAAGAACTTAGGTAGTAGCTATGGTCCATTCGATAGAAAAAGAGAGATCGTGTGTATATTTCGTTGAAGGATTTTTTGCAAAAAATCTTGGCAGGATTTGTAATTAAACAGGATTAAAAAAGTAATTAGGTACACTGTGTCTGCCACTGGAATTAGAAACCCCAATTGTGAAAGAGGTAAAAAAGTAATCCTTAAATAGAACTCATGACAAGCCCGTAGCCCTCAGAAATCTAATAGCTCAAGAGAAATTGGTGAGGAAGAAGAAGAAGCAGAAGCAGCTACACCTAATCTAAAAGGAAACCAGATTGTTTGGTGATAATGAATGGTGATACACTTAGTCAATAGCCTAACGCGGTCACCTTAATGGTGAAATTTCCTATACCGAAACCATCAGTAATTGGCTAAAGTTTAGTCGAGATGAAAAAAGAAAAAAGTTCCTTTGTTTTTGAGTTTTTCAAGTTAGCATTCATTTTAATAAGTTTTCTTTCGTTGACAAAACTTTTAATAAGTTTTCTTTGGTGTACAAAACTTTTTCTTAAAAAAAAAAAGGTTTTATCTTTGCATTTTTTTGCTTAAACCTAAACAAATTCACCATAGCAACATATTCGTCACAGTATTCTAAGCATTAAAAAATAACAATCAACATTGTCGAGTGGCAAAAATCTATCGCACTTGGAGGCAATCTTCATTTATGAATGAAGAAACAAGTGAAAGAAATTACAAATTCATCATCCAAAAACCATTACAAACATTTTTGAAATTGCAATTTTAGGTCATAGGCAAAGGTAAAGATGTGATTTGGCTTAATTTCCCACTTATTTCCCCAAATTTGCGGAGAATCAAACTAGGCGCGCCCCAAGAAACAAATCTCTAACCATTCTTCACTCAACTTTCCTATGCGTTCCCAAAGAAGAGAAAATCGCGATTCTTCACCCATTTCTTCCCCATCTTTTATCTTCCTAACCATTACTATCCTTTCCAAACAAAAGGTAAGAGTCTTGACATCTTTCATTTTTGTTTCCCTAATTATTACCCTTCCAAAAAAGTAATGAATAGTTATCAAAGGGAAAAATTATCCAAAAAATTATAAACCAGTCGTAAAGCGATCAATTCAGTCTTAAAATTTTCATTTATGCCAATTCGGTGCCCAACCTTTTGACAATTTACCAATTCAGTTATAAATCTTTTAATCTAGCAATTTAAAGAATTACTGATATAATTATTTTGGCTAATTTTTGCTGAAAGTCATTAACGTTAAGTTTCCAGTTAGCTCTTGCACTAACTTGAACAATTTTTTTTTTTTTTTTTTTTTTCCTTAACTTTTCATTTTATTTACTTTTATTTGTTCATTTTTTCTTCATCAGGCTAGCAAGATCTTTGGCCATTTGCTGAGGGTTGCCAACCTCCATCTGCCATGAGGCAAGGACTGGCAAGGTCACTGGCCACTAGTGAGGGCTACAATGCCCACGCTCGATCTGGCGAGGCAAGGGTATCACGGCCTACAAGTGCTTGCACGCCTTCGCCGAGATTCAACGGGGGCCGCCATCCTCACCTAGTGGCCCTTGGCCTCGTTAAGAAATAAAGAAAAATAAAAAATCAATACAAAGTTCGAAATTTTAAAAAATCATTTTAAAATTATCCAAGTTAGCGCCAACTACCCCATATAAGATGGCCGGTGCTAATTGGATCGTTATGTTGATGATTTTCGGTCAAAATAACAAAAAGGATCACATTGATAATTCATTAAAAAATTAAGACTAGATTAGCAAATTCTCAAAATTTTTAGGACTGAATTAATTGTTAATAAATTAGGACTAAAATGGCATAATTAAAATATTTAGGACCAATTGGTTGTAGTATAATACGTTTAGAGTTTTTTGGACAATTTTCCTATTACAAAAGTGAGGCTTTTTAGAGTAACTTACATATGAAAGTAAAAAAAAGTTAGAAAGCAATCTACCATGCAACAAATAGTTCATGGAAGAAAAAAATTGTGGGAAAATAACATATTTTATAGTGAAACGATGCAACTTTCATACTTTAAAATAATAATAAGATTTATTACACTGGAAATGGCCTAGTTCTCTATGTGATTGTAACCAGCCAGTTGGATTCCTAGTCCCAATCTTTTGCAATCGGGAATCATAAAATTAGTTTTGGGTTTTAGACTCCTGAAATCAATCACCTCTAACACAAACCGTTGAAAAATAATTTGGTGGCATAAGTGCAGATGCATGCATAATTGATTTTGAGTTCAAGTGGGGGATTTTTGCTAATATGTATCCTCAAAATCATGTATCAATCTCTTTAAAAATGAATAATTTTTTATTCAATTATCACATAAATTTCTCGCATATCATCTAAGGGGTAGTTTGTTTCTCTGCTGTTTTTTTGTACGAGCAGAAGTCCATTGACACCGTATAGGAAATCATGTCATTCACAGGCCAATAGACAAGGAGTTATAGTGGATGAATGTTGTAGACCGGCGGGATAATTGGATTACTTTTATTGTGATGACGTAACTCATTTGTCGGTAGTAAGATATATGCACTGGATGTGTAGTACAATCAAATTAGTCTTAAACTTTGTCAATTTAGCTATAAAATTTTGCACAAGATCACTAGGTAGTCCTTAGCGGGACAATTGGGTTACATTTATTGTGATGACATAACTCCTTCATTGGTAGTAAGACATTCACCCGTTAGGATTATAATACAAGTAAATTAGGCTTAAAAATTTTCAGTTTTATAATTTAGTCCTAAAATTTTACACAAGATCACTATATAGTCCTTAGCAGGACAATCGGGACAATTGGGTTACATTTATTGTGATGATGTAACTCATTTGTTGGTAGTACGACCTTCGCCCAGTGGGGCTATAGTGTAATTAGTCCTAAACTTATTATACGAATGTCAATTTAATTCTAAATTTTTCAATTTTGTCGATTTAATTCAAAAATTTTGCACAAAATGCTATTTAGTTATTCTTGTCAATTTTAGTCGATAATCCTGACGCGGTAGTATGCCAAGTAGGATGGCTGATGGTGACCGAATTGCCATGTTAGTGATTTCTGGCAAAAAAACGACCATAAGGACTATACTGGCATTTTGTACAAAAGTTTATGACTAATTGATAAGATTGAAAAGTTTATAACTAACTAGATATTTTCCCTCGTCAGGCTCGTGGGTGGAGTGTAAAATGTACACGCACTTATTCAAGCATTTTACACTCTAGGGCTAAGAGAAAAATATAGGCGTGTAGTTTTCTTAGAAAATTGTATTCTAACATATTATGCGTTCTGGCAAAAGTGCACAAATATTGTGCCGTATTAAAAAAATCTGACATATGGAAGATTTTAGAAATTCGCCTCTTTAGTCATTACAAAACATTTACGTTATTACCTAATTTGGATAAATTATTGACACATTTAACCCCTTTTCAAAAATTTAATTACAAGAAATTAAAAAATTTATATCTTGAAATTGAATTACTTAATTGTAAATTGAAATATGCAACGGATTAAATAGAATTTAAATTTACACAAATCTCTGGTGATATAATATTTATAATATAATTAATTGAGAATATTCTTATGGTGACAAATGGGATTGTAATCTCTAGGAGATCCTCTTTACTTTATATAATAGTAAAGATCTTTACGAAGAGTCGATAAGTAAATACAAAACCTACTTCAATATTTTGCGATAACAAATCCGTTATGGCTATGTCTCAAAATCTCGTTTTTCAGGAAAAAACAGAAAATATTGCCATAAAATATCACTTAATATAAGAAGTGGAAAATATTGGAGAGATAAAGTATTGGAAAACTCTGAAAAAGTCGAGGATATATTTATTAAAGCACTACTCCAAATCAAGTTTGAGATATTTTGAAGTATGATCAGAGTATCACAAAAATGGATTGAAAAGGAGGGCTAAAGCTTTAATCTACTATTCTGGAAAAGCCTAGACTCTACAAGTCTAGTCTTAGTGGTAGTTGAAGTTTGTGGTCAAGGTTAAAAATAAGAAGAAAATCTCAGACAAATGCAAAGGTGATTTGCTGTATAAGTCGGTTATTGGAGCCTAGGAATAGGCTTGGTTGCATGGTCATAAATACAGAAAAGAAAACAACTATCAAAACTAAACCAATCACTATCAGCCTTGTAATCCTTTTTTCATTAAAATAACTATTGTTTTCTTCCACCCTTTGCTGTGTTGTCACACAAACACACATCCACTCGCATTTATATCAAAATCCACACCAAATACTAACATAAAATTGTAACATCTCTACACCGAAGATTGTGCTTTCCTTTCCCTTGGAGAGAAACGATCATAATGAACGTTAAGCACCTAGAAAACAAGGCTCCCCACCAATGCACAAGTTAAGGGAACTGTGAGATTGTCATCGAGCCGAGAGCTCAGAGGATGCGATTCCACCAGAGCAGAAGCAAGAGAGACCACCAAGAAACCCGAAGCCATCTCCCAGCTTCCTCGGATATAACCAAATGAAGAAAAATAGGACATAAACCTTGTAAACATAAGCAAATTGTAACCAATAAGGCCACCACTCAATCAGATTTATACAGAATCCTCAAACACCCAACTGAGAATTACCCGAGAGATGCTAAAAACCCGGCACAGCCCATTGCCATGCTACCAGCTAGGGATTTGTTACGGTTGTAGGGAATTTTATGTTGGCCAAGCCGCCTTCCGATGATGTCCGCAAAACCTGAAAACAGGCAAAACCAGGTGTCTATGCTTAAGCCCGCCCTCTTTAATTTTCGGATATTTGGGAAAATTATGTGATTTCTTTGAACTGATGACCACATATCTCGTCACGCATTTTGATATCTATGTGTCATTCTAAGCCTTGACTGAAGATAACATCATTTTTTTCTATTGAATTAAGGAGATAACTTCACTCCATTATCATTTGTGGCATTAAGCGCTGTAATATTATTTCTCAAGATTTAGGCCCATGACACTGAAGAAGTCCTTAGTATGTCCCTTTATTTTTGCAGTTACTAGTCATTGAACCTATGCCACTATAACAAGCAAGAAATAATGGGGATTTAGATTAGTGCACCATCTCCAGCGCAGAGGTTGCATATTGCTGCAATTGCGATTGGCGAAGTCCTCAATAATACGCGCAAGCAAATGTGATTGTGAGAACATAGAATAGCGGCCCTTCAAGAAGTTCCCTGAAAATCTTAACTAAATCAAATTGCTTGATAGAGTAGATCGCCAATCGAATAACGAGTTTAGGAGATCAGTACTACGATTATTTAAATACAAGCGACGTAATCCTATCAAACCTGATTCACCTCTGTTGTCAATAAAATACGGATACCAAATTACTCGAGTTACAAACCTGCGGTCCCCAAATCTGGTCATGGACTTCACCGTCGCCTCATCTTTCCAAATGCCAGATCCCAGAAGAAGCATGCGTATGATATTAACCCCTGGAATCAAAGCAGCTAATAGCGCACCTCGATGCCCAGAACTGCAATTTATTAGCAATAGCCACCTCACCAAACTAATAATTCATTAGGAATTTAGAAAAGAGAAAAAAAGTGGGGTAGTCTTAAGATTACCTGAACAGTGGCCAGCAAAGCATGAAAACTAATCCAAAGCTTACATGCAAAAACTTCCTGTTAAGTTTCTGAACGAGGGACAAAAACAAAGACATTTAAATATAACAAACGGCTTGAAAACAGCAATCAGGTCTAGAACATAATTTTTAAAATAATTATTTTAAAAAATGGAATTTTAATTATTTTTTAAAAATAAAATTTTAATTATTTTAATTTTTTAAATATAACTTTTCTTTTTCTTTCTTTCTTATTCTTCTTTTTCTTTGGCCGGCCGCCGGCCGACGACGGCCGGCGGCCGGCCACGGGCGAGCCTTGAGCTCGCCCGACGCCCGCCGAGGCTCGAGCCTCGCCGGGCGTCGCGAGGCCTCCGCCTCCCAGATTCGGCGAGCTCGAGGCTCGCCGGCGTCGCGAGGCCTCCGCCTGGCCCGATCCAAGAGCTCGAGGCTCGCCGGCATCGGGCGAGGCTTGAGCCTCACCGATCTAGCGAGCCTCGAGGTCACCTGGTTGGTCGCCGGCCATCGCCATGCCGCCGACCGGAGGAAGAGGAAAGAAAAAAGAAGAAAGAAAAATAAAAGAAGAAAGAAAAGAAAAATAAATGGGTTGCACAACCCATCTTTAGACTTTAATGGGTTTGTAAATGGGTCTTAAATGGGTACCCATTTAAGACCCATTTATTTTAGTTCTTTTATTTTTAAAACCCATCAGGGTACCTTATTTCTCAAGGCCTGACCCATTAACGACCCATTTATGCTTAAATGGGTCCATAAATGGGTTGCACAACCCATTTAACACCTCTAAGTTCAGGTCGCCCTAATCGAGTTTGCGATTGGTCGATATGATTTAGATGGGTAATCTCCACTGCCTCAAATCAACTGGTCAACACGAATTATTTGAGATGCAAATAAAATTTGGTCTAATGAGTAAAACGAAACAGCCGAGCATCCCGAGACAGCATCGCCAGCATGAAATTTATGGAACAAGCAAAGGAAGTAGGGAGTAATCCTATCCGAACCTGGTCAAAGACGCCTCGCTTAGCTGTTTCTTCAAACAACCGGAGAACCGTGAGAGCGATGCCGCCGGACACGGCTGTAGCGAGTACATCGGACACGACCGGATTCTGGAGGAGCATAATCACTGCTGGTTTGGTCGCTCTACTGGGATTAGATGAGGAGGAGGAGGAGGAGGAGGAGGAGGAGGACACGACCGGATTTTGGAGGAGCATAATCACTGCTGGTTTGGTCGCTCTACTGGGATTAGATGAGGAGGAGGAGGAGGAGGAGGAGAGAAAACCAAATTAGTCGCGCCCTACCATTCTTCACCCAACTCCCAATTGCTTTCCCGAACAAGATTAAATCCCCAATTCTTCTCCCAGTTCTTCTCCATCTTTCTTTTCTAACCCGTCTGTCTCCATCTTTTATTTTCTTACCCATCTGTCGCATCCAAACAATAGGTAAGACCGTTGACTTCTTTCATTTTCGTTTCCCTAATAGCTACCCCTTCGAAGGTGTGGAAGTGATGCCTCCTAGGCTCCTATGGTAACTCACGTGTTGGAAAAAAAAATGAAAGGTCAGAAAACATCTACCATTCTACAAGGAGTTCTTCACGTATTGGGAAAAAAAGGTCAGAAAAAAATCTACCATTCTACAAGGAGTTCATCACGTAGACCGTTGAAAAACAATTTCTTAAGAGGTGTGAAGTGTACATGCACTATATATTATGCAAAAGTTAGGTGTGCACGTATATATAACGTGTATATAAAAAGTTGATTAGGCCATAACAATTCACGTTTAGAAGCAACGGCCGTTAGGAACAAAGTGACTGCGAAGGAATAAAGATTAGAAGGGTTTAAGATTGTTTTGCCCTTCGACGTGTGATGTGATCTCTTTTATTTCGTCTGCGCCGCTGTAAAAGAATCAAACGAGCTCATTTGTGGTTTGCTATGTTGGACGCAAATTGCGTAATCCCAAGATTTGCATAAGTAGAACAAGAACATGCATAATTGAGTAGGAAAATTAATGCATCTGTTTTGGGATCCATTGTTTTTGAAGTGTAAGCGGAAATACAATGTTCCACGTGCAAGTCCTTCTCCTCTATTGCCCTCCGTATCACTGGCTCAATGAGGCGGCCCCCTCACGTGTAGCGTTAGGTAAATGCCATTTAGGTGAGGATACAGATGAGAATTAAGGTTAGAGGAGAGACTTGAGCACTATTTATAGAGTTTCCAGCCAGTCCTCCTCATTACGGGCCAAGCTTAACTCGGCCCACACTAACCAGCCTATATTAGACTAGTTAAGAAACATTCTATCTTACTTTAGACCAACCATGTTTTACGGTAACCGTAAATTACAATATCAATTAATTTAGTCTACATTAGTAAAATTCTTACATTCTCTCACTTAGACTATATTAATTGAAATCGTACTGTATATGCGCACATTTGATCCAGAGATAATTCTTAATAATCAATCATATCCCATAAAATCTTAAACACCGAATCATGGCGGTAACTTCATGTATACACAGAGCCTTTCATGATCACAAATGTTCTCAATGTTATTGATATGGATTCAACATGGCAGTGTGGCAAATGGATAACATCTCTCATAGAGATATCCCATTTGTCAGTCACCATTATCTTACCTTAGGCGTCACAAAAACTTGTACTACTAGACAATGCTTTATGGTTCTAATGAACCCACATATGTCTTGTCTTTATGGTTAACCTTTTTTTATATATCACAAGACATATGCACAAGGCTAATAACCGGATGCCCGGATGCTCCTAGCCTTTACTCAAGGTTTATACAATCCCTTGATACTTTATCAATATGTATTCAATATAATAACAATACATTCAAAAATATTTCATTGAATGTAAAAGTTGATACATATCAAACCGTTACAAAATGTAACGAACACAGATGAAGCATTTATTAGAGTAAAGCCAAAATAGCTCACACTAAACAACATCTCATGATGCTCCTAGGTCCATGCTAACGATATGTCACTCAAATACACACGGGTGTAGACCTTTAGTAAGTGGATCTACAATCACATCATCTGTGGAAATATATTATATTAAAACGTCACCATTCTGTACTGTTTGCTTTTGGTAAAATTTTTTGATCACAATATATTTAGACTCCTTGAGACATATGTAGTAAATAAATAATACTACAAATTTGTTATCTCAATACAACCGTATGGATCTATCCATAAAGTTAAAACAATTAACTCCTACATGAGGTTCCGGAGCCTAAAAGTCCAAATAACAACCTATAAGAATGTTACTAACACTGCTTATATAGTAGAAGATGACATATAACTTTATTTACTGCACTTACTGCTAATATAAATATGTATTCCGTTATAGATTGCATGTCATCAAAACAGCCGACAAAGTTTACATCTAAATATCCTACTAACTGCAAGGATTGAACATGTCTATAAATTAGCATATAATCTCTTGTCTTCTTTAAGTACCTTAAAACCTTCTTGACAGCAACCCAGTGATCATGTCCTGGATTTGACTGATATCTGCCTAGAATTCCCATCACAAAGACAACATTTAGTCTAATGTAAATTCGAGATTACATTATACTTGTAAGTGCATTGACACAAGGTACTCCATTTAATTAGATTTTCTCAATATCTAAATAAGGACAATGTGATAAATTTAGTCCATCACCCTTAACAATAAGAGCAATTCCTAGCTTGCATTAAATATTTCCAATATACATTTAGCAAATCTCCTCCGAGAAAATCTAATATAATAAGGCAAAAACAATCCTTACAGACCTCAATACATATGATATAAGATATCTCAAGGTCACAACTTGTAAGCAAAATATTATGTACATAAAATATGAGAAAAAATAAATTTCCTCCCACTAACCTTGTAGTATATCGAATTACTTTGTTCCCAATTTAACAAAATAGCAACACTATGAAACTTTAATAATATTGTCTGGAAACTTGCTTAAGACTATAAATAAGACTTTTCAGTCTACACACAAGTTTACTTGAAACATTTGTTGCAAAATTCTCCAATTGAACAATATAGATTTTGTATCTATTTGGCGTAACTTTATATCAAAATAAATTATTAATGCCACGTTCACTCTGAAAGAATATTTAAAGAAATAATTATTTCTTCACTATAAACAATCCACCCCTCTTTCAGATTTAAAACTTTAGTTACCAATTTGGCTTTAAATTCCACAATCTTTCTTTGAAATTCCTTTAGTTTTGTACCAATTTACAACTAATGAACTTATGATCTTTAGGCAAGTAAGTTAGTTTCCAAACACTCGATGTTTTATAGATTGTATACCGCATTTTATGGCATATAATCACATACTTACTTGAGAACAAGAAAGAACATTTATATAAGTTGCTAAAACAACTAGGGATGTCAATGGGTCGGGTCGGGTCGGGTCTTGTTGTTACCCGACCTGACCCGAAACACAATGGTCACACACTATGACCCGACCCGAACCGACCCGAAACACATTAGATGGTCTAATGTGTTTCGGGTCGGTTCGGGTCGGGTTGCTGTTTTTTTTTTTTTTTTTGGGTTGGTTAAATCCTTTTAAAAGCTCGAGAATTTGAGGCTGCATATGTAATGGTGACATGAAGAAAAATCCACATATTTCTATTTAGCTTGACTAATCGATTTAAAGCAGCTTTCTTCTCAGTGCTTGGAACCAATGCTTCTGTCAAGGACTATGCTGCTTTGTTAAATTCAACCTGCATAGACACATAGAAGCCTTTGGCACAACCATCTATTGTATTGATATTCCCACCATAAACCTGCAGACAATGGACATATAAATAAATAAAATGATGTGAAACCTAAGACAACATAAAAGGAGAAGTCCATGAATAACCTCGATCGTTTTTTTCTTGTATAAAGCTTTATAACCATGTTTGTCTAATTCGGGGCGAAAAACTCCTCGAAATGATCACTTTGAACTTGGAAAAGAAAACATATCAGTTTTCAATGTACCAAACATTCCAAAAATGGAGGACAAAACTAATAGTCGATCTCCATCGACGCATGAGGAGGAGGCCTAGTTAACGTTCTGTTCTTCCAAACAAAGTAAATCTGATCAACATACATCCTCTTACTATAAACTCGGATGAACGATGGACCGAACTAATTGACTCCTAATGCAATGGACTCCTACCCTGTAAAAACATGGATGATAAACTATGAAACCCTTGGGAACACAGAGCAAACAACAATCCCTCCAAACTAAAGCAGAAACTGAAAGTCCTGGTTTAGAAAATTCTTGTGGATGGATAAACGCTTTTTGATTGGTTTTACAGAGTTAAACGCATGCATTGTCTCTTTAAGTTGTTGCAGAAGTGGCCATCATGAAGACAGAGCAAAGACTTGGATGAACAAAACAAAGCACCATGCAATTTAAAACTAAACTACGCACCTCACAATGTAATGAGAAATGCCCTTGTTTATATTGAAACAGCAAGTAGTGTACATCAAGATGAAATCTAAGAAACATAAGCCCGTGTGAGAGAACATGGAGAGTAGACGACGATGCGCCTAATTTTTCTCATACGCACGTTAGTCCAAAAGCCCTATCCTTCATCCAAGTTCAGCTTGACTTCTGAGAGAGAAAAGATGCTCTCTCAGAAGTCAAGCTGCTGAATCTCTTCTTTCTTGGCAAACACCAATTACACAAATCCGACAGCAACTCTCCGATTCTTGTTCAGCTTCCTAAATCCAACTCCACCAGACGACTCACCCCATTTCCCGAAATCATCCAAAGCTAAAGAAGACGACACAGAGAGACCCGTCAATCATTTTATCTATAAATTTCGGCAGAACAAGAACTGCCGCACTCGCTCGACATGAAAACCAAACAACTCGTAGGAAACAAAACAAAAATGAAAACCCAGGAAATCAAGAAGCAGCGGATCAAACCTATATAGAGCATAATCGAGGACTACAGGGGAGAAGCAAACCTTGACATTCCACTAGAATCTGTATCGGAGCTTGGGGTTGAGAGCTAACTCGTCCTCCTCCTCGGTGCCGCCGGCAAAGATCGACAAATTCGGCAGCAGCTAGGGTTCCAGCGTTGAGATGAGGGGTGGCGACGGCGATGGCGAGGCGGAGGCGCGTCGACGGATGGCAACGATTGATTGATTTGGCGGCGGCTAGGGTTCCGGCAGTCGTGAGCAATGTCGGAGAAGAAGGCTGAGCCGAGAAAGATACGTGTTTACTGTTTAGTGTTTATGTTTCTTTGCTTATTTGGGTTTGGGGGTTATTGTGTTTCGGGTCAAAACAATGTTTCAACCCTACTTGACCCTAAACACATATTGTTTGCTTGTTTTATATTTGTCTCCTAAACAATATCAAGACCCGAAACAAGTATAAAACTTGTTTCGTGTTCGGGTTGTGTTCGGGTCGGTTCGGGTCGGGTCGGGTCGGGTTTTTTTTACATCCCTAAAAACAACCATGTAGTGGATATTATAATCATGCTCTCACAAATAGACTATATAATATAATGATATAACTAATCGTCTTTCCCTAACAAATCTCCTTAATAAAGCTGCAACCATTCCATTCTGTACTTGAGAGGTTTAAGAAATTTCATTATAAACTATATTAAGAATAGTACCTTGAACCTCAACAAGTTTAATCTATGGTACAGGAGATTCCATAATTATCTGTATAGGTAAAGACAAAAACATAGTAAACCTCCATCTTTAATAGTGTGAGAGCAACTATTCTCTACAATTACGTCAATCTTTAGAAACTTTAGAGTATGTGTTTCCATAATTCTTGTACCTTCTTTAGGGTCATAAAATCAATACCTCTTTAACAATCTAGATAAGATATAAAATAATTCTGAGTTGATCTAAATTCCAACGCACTTAATATTAGATTAAATAACCTCACTTTTGCATGACACCTCTAAATTTCATATGATTCAAGTAATTTATGTCCAGTCTATAATTCAAAAGAAGTTTATGAATTAACTTTGATAAAAGACACAATTTGTATGTGAAAAAGTTGCTTTCATAATATTAGTCCACAAAAAACCAGATAAATTAGTCTTACTAATCATACTCATCATCATGTTCAATATGGTGCATTTATGCCTTTCGACCAAATTTTTTGTCAGGATTTTCAAGTATAATAATTAAATTACCACCCTATCTACCAAGTATTTGACAAATGACCATTTAAGCTATTTCACATTGTCATACTTGCCAAAATACTCACAGCCACTGTTAAGCCTGACAACCTTTTAAGACTAATTGTAATTGTTTTATTATTTATCTCGGTTATTTTCCTTAAATAAAAAACTTTCGGAAACAACATTTTAATCATATACGAGATGTATATGTCATTAGGACTTAAACACAATTTTTGCAGATATGTCCTAATTTCAATATCAGACAAGACATAATTTCTAGCAAATAAGGCTTCCATCATCTTATAGCAGTGTAGTCCGCAGGCAAACCTCTTTTCAAATGTTCCTGAATGGAACGCTTCATGGACAATAAGCAAATTCTATTGCTCTTTTCCCAAGCAGCAAACCATATGTCCACTACTTAAAAATTTGAAACAGTTAAAACCTCAATAATAGTGGAGTTATTAATTACAGAAAAAATGATTGAAAAACAAGCAATATATATAATTAGCATCATGTGAGCACCGTGTAACTTGACATACAAGTACACATCTAGAGAGTTATACGCATAATCATATAATCACTTTTGGGTAGAATACATGACATGCAGTTATACACTCCCCACATGATAGCGGTTGTGAGAATATATTCCAATTCTTTGTGAATTCATCATCTTTGGGCATATGAATAACTAGAATCAATCACTCATCCACCACACTATCATGTATCCCTCCATGAACTAATACACAATCACCTCATTTGGAAATATGACCACACATTAGACTAGGAGGCATCCCAATCAACATACGAGATCGAAGTTTCTCAAACCTAATCAAGCATGCCACTTTGGCGGTCACTACTCAATTGAATCATTGAAATTCTCTCATACTAGGGATATAAACTTTACTTCTCACATATATCATATACATGTGATTTTAACTTTAGTGATAAGAGTAGCATATCACCAAAATCACATATCATGCTAATTACATTGCTTTATTTATTAATAAAATCTTTATTTATACATACATATATATATATATATATATATATATATATATATATATATATAGCGAACCTGAAAGAAAAATTATAATGAGATCACTGATCACAGTAACACAAGAAAATTCTCATAGAAGCAAGCATCTTATGCATCCCGATTACTGATTACTAAAACAACATTAAAAGAATGCTGATCCAAAGGATCCCTCACAAGTTAACATCAATAGCAATACAGGGTACTCCAGATTGACAAGATTGATAGCTGATCAAGTATTGCTCATGAGTTTCATAAGGCAAAACATGACTCTAAGGCCAACAACTGATTTATTAGTCAACTTTTAAGTAATAAATTATCATTGTAATCAGCTAATGGCCTATTAATTGAGTCAAACCAAAGAACCAAATATCTAAAAATTCAACAGTAGATACTATTGCTCTGCGTAAATATTGTTATACTCCTTAACCATAAAAATATTCAACTTAATAGACATTAACAAGTGACCAGATGAGTTCATGTACAATAACTTAATTGACATGCATTACCCACGTACAACAGATATTTTAATCAGTACAATTAGTTTGGTCACGAGTTCTTAAGACGTCCATCATTCAAAGATTACCAACATGTCAAGGAGTATGCTTGAGCAATAAAAGTTTCATAACATTTACTGTTTTTTATCAGCTTAATACATAGCTCAATTACTATTCCATAATGGTTGTATATCATTAAGCTAGCTTCAGTTTACAATAAAGTTTAATTTTTATGAATGAATCACACCATTATAATGTTTATGTGATAACATACCTATAACTCAACACTTATATTTCCAAAATCACAAAAAGTATAAGAAAAATACGCAAAAATATACTAAAAATACACGTATTTAGGGTTCCGTATGTATTTTCACATCCATAAAATATCAAACATGTAAAATAAATTCACCACAAGATAGAGGACAGCCATACGGATCCAACGCCGCCAGCTACGCGCCGATTTGACGCTCCACGCGCCCTCATGCGCCGCTTGAGTGCGGGGCGCGTGGAGCACACGTGCGAGCTGCACCCTGCGAGTGGGAGCGTGTGAGGGCACGTGACCACGCGTGGGGTGTGTCTCCGATGCCCTGGCAGCGCGTGGGGGCGCGTGAGGCCTCCCCCGGGGACGCGTCACCGACCGTCTTGCTCGTCTTGTCAAGCCCAGTTCGAATTCGTGATTTAATTTTATTTTTATTGAACAAAAAATCTCGAAAATCACAAATTAAGGCAAAAAATTTATGCGTTCAAGTTCTAGGGTTATGGTTGCTCTGATACCATATGTTGGACGCAAATTGCATAACCCCAAAATCTCCATAACTAGAACAAGAACATGCATAATTGAGTAGAAAGATTAACGCATTTGTTTTGGGATCTATTGTTCTTGAAGCGGAAGCGGAAACACAATGTTCCACGCGTAAGTCCTTCTCCTCTATTGCCCTCCGTATCACTGGCTCAATAAGGCAGCCCCCTCACGTGTAGCGTTAGGTAAACACCCTTTAGGTGAGGATACATGTGAGAATTATGGTTAGAGGAGAGACTTGAGCACTATTTATAGAGTTTCCAGCTAGTCCCCCTCATTACGGGCCAGGCTCAACTCGGCCCACACTAACCAACCCATATTAGACTAATTAAGAAACATTCTATCTCACTTTAGACCAAACCTGTTTTATGGTAACCGTAAAAACAATAAATTACAATATCAATTAATTTAGTCCACATTAGGAAAACTCTTACATGCTATTGATTCTATCTTTTTTTTTCTTGACGAAAAAGTCAGTGAATGTCAAAATGCAGGTGCTGTCTTGAACTATTATTGTTATGCTATGGGTCAGTTTATTAATCTAAATAAGTTGGGAATTTTCCTTAGTTTGGGATGGCATGAGAGATTAAGATGAAAACATGGCCAATGAATTGCGTGCCCTGGATTGACAACACAAAAAACTAATTGGGAATACCCTCAGATTAAGGAGCATTAAAGAAACAAATTTGCATGAATCCTTGTTAGGGTGAATATAAAATTGGAATGGTGGAAACAAAATCTGATGTCAAAGGCAAGGAAACAAGTCCGACTAAAGGTAGTGATTCAAATTTTGCCTTATTGTGCAATGTCAATCTTTAATTCCCTTATTTGTATGTCGTGCTATGGAGCAAAAAAATTGCCGCATTTTAGTGGAAAAACAGGGAGTCAAAAGTTGGAAACATTAGAGGCAAAGGGATTTATTCAAAACAAGGAAGGATAAAGGAGGCTTGGATTTCTTGGGCTTAATCACCTTTAATAGAGCTACGTTGGGTAAGCAAGTTTGGAGAATTACTTAGCTTCATGGGCTATGGAGCAACCTTAGGCTACATTTGTTTTCTGAAAAATATTTTCCTCATTTTTTGGCATTTAGATTGCATTGGAAAATAAGTCAACAGAAAATGTATAAGTAATTTTCTTTTTAATAAATCAAAAGTTATTTTTTAAAATAATAGTCAACGGAAAATGTATAAGTAATTTTCTTTTTAATAAATCAAAAGTTATTTTTAAAATATTAATAGGTATTGATGCTTTGACTAGAAACTCTGCACTTGGGCATGAGAACTCTAATGTTCATTCTTAGGTCACAATATCTAGGATCCATCTTGGTGCCCTTGCTCGGGCCCATCGGCCCAAGACCCTAATGCCCTTGTTTGATCCCTAGACACATTGGCTTGGGTCCACAAAGACGAAGTGTAGGGCATCGGTAATTGTGCTTGGAGCCCTTGTGCCCAGGCCCTGGTGCACAAAGTCTGTGCCTAAGTTCCTAGTGCTCATGCTTGGATCTTTTCCACTTGAGCCGAGTTCATTGAGGACAAGGCCTGAGACCTGGTACTCATGCTAGGTCCATCGAGGTAGGCCCCGAACTCCGATGCCCATGCTTAGATTTCCCATGCTTGAGCCCAAGTTCATCGAGGCTAGGCCGAGAACCACATGCCCATGCCTAGTCCCTAACGCTTGAACTTGGGTCTACAAAGGCCAGGACTAGGACCGTTGTGCCTCCAAAAATCTTGTTTAGTACACTTAATCTAGAATAACTCAAATTTCAAAATATTGGTTGTGCATAAGATGAGAATAGTCAATGTACTAAAAACTGCAAAATCTCTTTAATTGGTTAATTAACAAAGTCTTCTAAGGCACTTGTTAATAAGGTCTTTAAAAATAGCTGAGGCCCAAATTTTTTAGAAGAATAACACCCTGAGTACCAAAACTTGGCACGAGTGGATGCATAAGTGTCAAAACTTCTAAAAAGTACATTTGAGTGTCCAAATCAGAGAAGAAAAGAACACTCAAGTGCCAACAGTGAGTTACATCGGATTTCTGGCAACCACATAGATTGGTTTTATTATTAAAAATAACGCTATGTCGGATTTTCAGCAAGTCTCGCTGAAATTGACGCTTAAATGTCCTTTTTTTTTTTATGTGACATTTAAGCGTACCTTTTGGAAGTTGGTACTTATATGTCCACCACTCGAGATGTTCTTCTTCCCCAATTTCCATATGGCTCCGTCACATAAATATGTGATGTTAATTGCACAAGAAAAATGCAAGACCTGATGTTGCATCCGACCCTCACTAGTGAAATTACCCGCACTTTATTTCCTATTTAGCTTTTTGCATAAATATCTAAAGAACATCCTATTCATATAGAATCATTATTGTTATAAACTTATAACCTTTAGTTTTTAAGAGAGTGATTTTTATCCCTAACGGGTCTCTAAATTATATCCATAGCAATTGACACGAGAATCAGTAATAGGAACAATTAATTGCGACGTAATTTGATGCTGCTTTTTCCTGATTAAGTGACATGACAAACCTTTGAGCCATTGCCATCCGTTAAAGGGCACATCAAGTTGCATTTTTCAATTGTAGGCTTGCCAGGAGGCCCAAGGGCCTTCAGCCCACAGAAGAAGTCCATAGGCCTTGTGCAGGTAATGATAGTGAAAATATGGACATGCCGAAAATGAGAGGGTAATAACATGTATAATATCCGAACTTTATTTTGATGTTTAATGTCATCTCAGAACTTTTCTTTTTTAATTTAATCCCTAAAATTTCAAAACTTTGCTTAATGTCTTCATGCATTTTCTTAATTTGGATCATCAAGGCGACACTTTTTTCACTTCTCCTTTGATTTAGACAGTCCATTTTTTTGGTGTTTTGATCATATTATCTCTTCTGGGGCATGCAGTTTCTAGTACAACTCAATAGAAGTGATCTTTTCTTCAATTAATTGGTCAACGCTTTTTATTTTGGTTCTTCTTTCCATGCAGGTCCCATTTTTCTTTCTTATTTCTTTTCATGCCTTTGATGTCTTAGTCCTCCATTTTTGTGAATCGCCCCTCTCTATCTTTTCTCTTGAAGATCATTCTCTTCTTTCTATGTCTCCCACTCCTTCTTATTCTTCTTTTACAAATCTCTCCTGCATATGCAATCTCCAATAAAACTACTTACTTCAACACTCAAAGATGACATTGAAAACTACAATCAAACTAAACCACTAATTTGAATGCCATTTTATATTACCTAAATGAACACAACTCGCCTATTGCCCTTGACTTTTATGCCTAGACATGATGGAGGTGTGGAGGATGACAGGATTGGCATCATAGATAGAAAACAACGAACGATGGAATTTGTGGAAGGAGGAGGAGTGGAGGGTGTAGAAAGAAGAGAATGACCTTCAAGAGAGAAGATAGAGAGGGACAATTTACAAAAGCTTGTGTGAGAAAAAAGAATTGCTAAGGAGGTCACTAGTGAGCCCAATGCTGGTGCTAGTGAAAGTGTGTAGGACAATAGGATTGGCATCATAGATAGAAAACAACAAACGATGAGAATTTTGGAAGAAGGAGGAGGAGTGGAGGGTGTAGAAAGAAGAGAATGACCTTCAAGAGAGAAGATAGAGAGGGACGATTTACAAAAGCAAAGACTAAGATGTTAAAGGTGTGGAAAAAAAGATTTAAAAAAAAAGTCAGACCCACAAGGAAAAAAAGAAGAAAGAAAATAAAAAGCATTGACCAAATAATAAAAAAAGATCACTTTTATAAAGTTGTACTGGAAGTGATACACGCCTCAAGAGATGATATGGTCAAAACACAAAAGAAATGAAGGGTCTAAATCAAAGGAGGAGTGGAAAACGCGTAAGCCGACTCAAATCGTCACATTAGCGTTTATCGAGCCAAAATGATAGTGGAATTTTTTGTCATTTTTCCAAGTAAACTTCTTTTTTCCCAATTAATTTTTGGCTGAGAGAGAGAGAGAGAGAGAGAGAGCCACATATAAATCACGGGACCACTAATATGATAAATCTAACATCAAGTTGATAAAAATTATAGCCACGTCATCTAATGTTGCTAGAATTTTTTCTGGAAGGAGTATGTTGGTTGGATTTGTTTCTTTTTAAGTTCAAGAACTATAAATAATAAGAAAAGAATTTAGAGATTATATTGAATATTAAAAAAAAAAAATTAAGGAACCTGACGTCGTTATCTCAATATGAAATACGGTAATATCTATCTTTTGTAATGAAGAAAACTTACTCATGTCATTATATTCCTTTCTTTGCCCATCCATTTACCCTCTTGCATTGTTTTAACCGGTAGTCACTTCCTTTTTGAATTCTTTTTGAACAAGTGACACCAAGCAGGTATCGCCACTTCTCCCACTACTTCCCTCCTGTTTTCTTCTGAGTTATAATCTCATCTGACTTCACCCATTTTCCTAGTTTTTTTCTGCATAAATGCATACACTACGACCTTTCTTCCTTGTTTTAGAACACATGTCGTCTGTGTGCTCAATGGAACCTTTCACTCTCAGGACTACGCCTAAAATATCCCTGAAGGCCCTTGGGACAACAGAGGGATATCAAATATTGTTAACTTTAAAATGAATAAGAACATAATTTTTAAATGGTCAGGATTCCTTCTTTATGATTCCATAATCATAACTATGTTTTTCCTATTTGTACTCCAATTTAGTAAAGCAGTAAAAGAAGTGGGGAGTAAGATTTGCTTAGACTCATCGTAAGATCAGTTTAACCCAATATTTCACTTATACAGAGCTCAAGTTGTTAACTATAAGAATATATTTTATCAAGACTATTAATCTTACTTATACTATGTTTTACATAAAAAAACCATAACATAAAAATAACGTAGTATAAGTGGGGAATAATGAGCATTGCAGTGGAGAGAATACGAGGCTGAGCGTTGTGGATGTGGCTATCTTCGTGGCAGCTGGGCTTTTCACGGTGGTTGGGACGACGGCAAGCAACGACTATGGCGGCACAGCGCGGTGGGGGTGGCTCAGAGGGAGAGGAGAGAGAAATTGGGAGCAATTGTTTTACTTGATGGGTGTGTGATTTTTAGAGAATATGGGGGCATTTTGGTAAAGGTGAGCATTTTTGGGAGATGCAAACTGATCTAAGCCCTCAATTTTGCCGAGATGTAAAGTTATTCTTAAATTTGGATGAACTGAATCTGAAAGGTTAATCGGATAAGGACATTTCGAGTATTCACTGTTTACTTTGACAACAATTAGCTAAGCCAAGCCTCTAAATCGCTACATTACTAATTACCTTACTTCCCCCGACATCCCCGGAGGAGGTTGAAAAAGCTGTGATTGCTTTTGTTTCATAAGTTCATTTGACTTGGTTTATTTTAGGAATTGATGGAGATTCTCGACGGTATTTTTTATTTGTTGCGGGGAAGGCTACTCTATAGTATACTAGTGCTGGAATGGTAAGGATCGATCCTAAACCTCGAAAATCTTGTATTAAAAATAAGAAAATTGTCCAAAATGTCCTACACTTATTACACTTTTGTCAAATAAGTTTTAAATCTTATAATTTTGTCAATTGAATCTTAAATCTTTTCATATTTTGTCAGTTGAATCCATCTAGTTAATTTTGACTGGAAATAGTTGACGCAGACGCTATTTGTCTTATGTGGTATGGTTGGCGCCAATATGGACATTTTTAATAATATTTTATTTTTTGAATCTTTTTATTAATTATTTTATTTTTTAACAACTGTGGTTGACTAGAGTCTAGCCCTTGCTTGTGACCGGCGAGGCATGGCCCTCGCCCATATTATTGTGGGCAAGGCTGCCTTGCCCAAATCTAGAAGAGGCTACCTCGCTCGCGACTGCTATGGCTTCACCCAATGGGCAAGGCCAAGCGAAGACATCTCGACCTTTATTTGTTATCCAACAGGATGTCTTGACCCTCATCCACTTTTGGTAAGGGCTAGGTGATCTTTGCTCAATGCCATGTTAGACGACCAACGTTCATTCATTGATTTTTTTTTATCAAAATTGGCCGAATGAATTTAATTGGCAAAATATGAGGATGTTTATGACTTAATTGGAAAAATTAAAAAGTTTAGAACTGAATTGACAAAAGTGCAATAATTTTATAATTTTTTGGATAATTTTTCATTAAAAATAAACAACATTTCAATAGTTTTTTTTTTTTTGGGTTAAAAATAACCAGTGATTTGAATAGCATCAAATATCTAACAAGTACGCTTGATGTCTACAATTAGTACATTCACCTACTTGCTATTATAATGGATGTGATAAGTATACTAGAAGTGCCATAACTTTTACACGGTGCTTACTTGAGTGTCGAAACTAGTTTTCACTCACTTAAGTGGCACAAATTTGAAAGATCAATCACTTAAGTGACATTGGTGATTTGCCTTGTCGGAAAATCCAATATGAACATCAGCTGTCTAATGTAGTATTGTTGGTGCTGACATAGACAATTAATAAAAAATTCAAAAATAAAAAAAACTCAAGTCGAAATTGAAAATTAATAAAAAAAAAATCCTTATTGGACAATTTGCTGGGAATGACACTCAAATGATAAATTTTACTTCTATGTAGCACTCAAGTAAATTATATATGAAAGTAATGACACTCCTACTCTCCTAATCCAAAGCACTTTTATATATAATTGAAAAGGTTGGGGAGGGGGCCAATCAATGCAACTATCCTTCTGAACTTTACCATAAGAATCCAATGTAGACAAATACGTTGCATTAATTAATTCTTTATAAGACATATTAATAGAAGTGGGTGTCATATATATAAAACTAGGTATTTCTCATAAATGAGGCCCATTGCATATAAAATCCAAAATATTTTAAATTAATATTCGACAAAAATTGAAATCAAAATATCTTCAAAACAATTATTATGTACTAATACATAGAGTATTGATTATAAATTACCTTCCTCACCTCTCCCTTATCGCAACCATTGTACGACCCTTGACTCAAGAAAATCATCATACTCTCTCCTTATTATATTCGCATAAACTCAAACATATAAGTAGGTTAGGTTGAACATTTAGATTAACAATTATGTGAAAAGGATAAATGCATAAAGACTCACGATTTTAAATCCATTTTTTGACTTCCAACGCCCCTATTACCTTAAATTGACCACAATATCTCTTGCATGTCCCAGATTTAAGATTATTTCTTACATTTTTCTTCTCTTTCTTTGGAAATTTTGATACATTTAGAATTGACAAAAAAAAAATATGTATTTGCTTATGGTTTGATTGGATTTTCTTATGATACAATTACATTTGTCATTATTTTCTTGTCAACAACTAATTATTCTACTTAATCAGCCATACTTTTCAGTTTTGTCAATATAATATTAAATTTTTGGGCGATATTTCAAAGTTTTCTCGCCAGTTACCATTAAAAATCGCAAACGTGACGCCTAGTCATCTCTGGCCATCTTAAGTGACCTGCTAATGTGGGCAATTTGTTGATTCTACATTGCAATTTGCAACGGTAATTGGTAAGAAAAACTACATTTAAATGTCACGCAAATGTGTAGGATTATATTGACAAAACTGAAAATTTAAACAAAATGGACATATGTATAATAAGTTTAAGACTAAATTAATAATTTTCCCAAAAATTTAAATAATTACTCCTTTAATGGACATATGTATAAGCATTTTTGGGATAAGTATACGGTGTTCACTTGAGTGCCACAAATTTGAAACATCAATCACTTAAGTGCCATCGGCATTTTGCTTTTTCGGAAAATTTGACATGGACATCGGTTGTTGTACGTGGCATCGCCGATGCTGACATGGACCACTAATAAAAATCCACGTGGGATAATTTGCTAAAAATAGTATTCATTTGACTATCGTGCGAAAGTTATGACACTTTTGATGTATTTATCCCTGTGATGGAGCTATGTCTCACAACACTCCAAGTCTCCTTCACAAAGTCAACTACCGCCATGGCCTCTCCACGTGCTTTCTCCTCAGCGTCGCACCACAATAGGGCCGGTAGGAACAGCCACAACGCCGTCGTGAGGATGAAACCGACCGCCATCGGTCCCGAAACTGCCCTCGGCAGACGGAATTTGTTGGCGAACACTTTCTTGGCGGCGATCTCGATGGCCACGCAGAGGCCATGCATGAGGAAGAAGGAGGTGACCACCCACCTTGGCTCCTTACGTCCAATGTAGTAGAAAATCAGCTCATGCATGAGGCCCGAGACCAGGAAGCACGCGAAAGATGCCGGCAGTGGAGCCCACATCCTTCCAATCACACGGCTGGAAATGGACCTGGTATAAGACAAGGAAGAGAAGAATGTATCATATTTTAAATTCTTTTTAAATAAACATATTGAAAATTCTAAAATTTATCATAAAAGTACAATTGCGTTCTAAAAATTTTAAAAAATGCAATTAAATAATAAGATTTGACACAAAGGTACAATTGAGTCCTATGACTTTCAAAAAGTGTAATTACAATTCCAAAACTTGTCAAATTAGTCTAATGAAATCATTCCCTTGATCGAACATTTTGAAAATTTTAGAACTTGATTGCACTTTTATAATAAGTTTTATGACTTGATTAAGCTTTTGGAAAGTTGTAGGACTTGATTATATTTTCGTAATAAGTTTTAGGACTTGATTACACTTTTTGAATATTTGAGAACTTAATTGTACTTTCATAACAAGTTTTATGACTTTTAATACACTCATCTTTCTTTTTATAATAAGACAGGCAATGGATTCGACAAATTGCAAGTGTATAATTTAAGTGAATGGATAATCTAATGAGAATTGCTACTTTGCGAGCTATTTTTTTGGTGTGAAGCCTTAGTATGTCTACCATCTATAGATTTTTTTTTTTTTATTTCTAATAGTCCATTATATAGTATACAATTGTATAATTCAGTTAATCGTCAATGTTTCATAGGTAAGACTTGGCTTTTGGTTTTTTGTCGATAGGTAAGACTTGACCTACGCGTAAAAAGATATTACGTAGATTCATTTTGTAATCATATATGACAGACATAATGGAACCACGTACTTTTTCCCCTATGTTTGACTCAAACCTAGTCAACGATTACTCAAGAATAAGCATATACATAAACATTTAATCAAAACCGTTCTGAGTGTCGGATATTCACATATACTACCAGTAAAAGCTAATCGATCCATATCAAAATGATCCAAAATTCAATTCAGCACAATAGTCAACGATGAAAATGTTTGAATCTTACCAAAAAAAAAAAAAAAAAAAAAGAAAAATTAGCATCAGACCTGACAGGTAAATATACGGTAGGCCGAAGTATATTTGTGACCATGAGGTTCCATCTCCTCCCCCAAAAGTCTTGTAGTGAGGTCGAGAGATACGGCTCTTTGAATTGTGGCTCAAGCCTGACGCCGACAAGTGCTTGAACCATGGCTCCGACCACAGCCAGGGACACCTCCAATCCGACGTACACATGCACACAATACATCAAGTTGATCATCACCGGATGAACATGATCCTTCCTCTCATAGGCGGGCAAAAAGGCAACTGTCACCAAGCACTTAATGTCATAATTCGTCGGCGACTTGAGGCCTCGCTCGTTGATCTCCGAACATGGGTGTTCTTCATTTTTGGTGCTCTCAATCGGGTTTTGAATCTTGATGGGAAGGCAAGCGATGGGAATGAAATATGCCAACAAGCAAGATTGACCTGACGACAATGGGCCTTTGCCATAGGCAAAGAGGATGAGCTTGAAGTTGGAAAGCCAAGCAATGAAGAATGAAGTGAGGCCTCCAAGAGAGATGGTGGTGAGGCTTAGAGGGAGCATGAAGAAGAGGCCAATGACCGGTGAAATGGCCAAGAGCCTCTTGGTTCCAGTAGGGACGGTTTGACCGATGGTGTGGCAATAGGTGAGTGATATCACCACCAAGGTCCACACCATGATGAAGTTGCTGATCTCTCCCTCCATGTTTGCTCACTAGAGGCACACACTTGCAGAAGCGAAGCTTGTATAGATACTTGGTGTTGTCCAAGTGAAGTTGTGTCATATGATTGAACTCTAGCTCTCTCTTTGCTCGAGAGACTGGTCTTAAATTTTCATTTATAAGGAGCTGTTGGGAGGGTTGATGCGGGGCTTGTTTTGAAGAATCGGGAATTAAATTTAATGAGAATTATTACCAGAAATAAATTAATGACTTCACATGTTGGCAGTCCAGCTATTCTATGTCTTATTCAATGTCGGTCGTGATGAGAAGTAAGAAATACGCGGTACTGCAAGATTGACCGTTTCTTATTGCTGAAGTGGTGTACGGTGAAAGCGAGTCATCAATTTTGAATAGTCGCCATTTTTAACTCGGTCAATTGCATAATACCAAGTATTATTATAGTTGTTTGTACAAAATATGTTGTTTTGTTATCATATATGCCTGCAATTGAATTTTACTAGTTTATGAAAGGTCCATGTAGAGTATAAATATCAAGGATAAAGACACAAATGATTTATGAACTTTTATTCAATATGCAATGTCATTCATGTGTAATATCCTAAGTTGCATGGACATGCGACACAGATACGTGACAAAACACAAGACACGACACGACACAACATGCCAACACGTTATTTTTCAAAAATAGAGAATTTCGACACGTTGGGACACGTTATTATTAAATAAATATTTTTATTTTTAATTAATTTGATTCAAATTCATAAATAAATAAATAAAAAGAGTTTACAATGAATTTGCACTAACAAAAAAATAAAATCAACTTTATTTAAATAAATCTATAATATTCTATAATCATCAAAATTTATTATTATTTAACATTCAATATTTTTATTTTTCAAAATCACTTTTTAACTCATTTATTTATTTTTTATAATAAAAATAATTTGCCACTCAAAATTATTCCCTTGAAAAAGCTCCCAAAAAATATATCTCTTTTTCTCTCTAATTTGTCATCCCCAAAAAATCATTTCCCTCCCCCGTTTCTCTCTCCCCCTATCCCCCACGCTACCCCAAAATCTTCCCCTGGATTTCTTCCCTTTTCTCTCTCTCCCCCTGACCCTCCATGCACGACAGCACGTGCTGCCCATGTCACCCCAAAATCTTCCCCTGGATTTCTTCCTTACTCTCCCCCTCCCCCTCCCCCTCCTTGCACGATAGCACTTGCTCCCCACGCCACCCCAAAATCTTCCCCTGAATTTCTTCCCTATTCTCTCTCTCCCCCTCCCCCTCTAGGTTGCACGGACATGCCCTTGCTCACATCACTTGCTCCTGCCCTAGGTTGCACGGACATGCGACGTGACATGATACGACACGACACGACACGACACGATACGATACGACACGTCGACATGTTATTTCTCAAAAAGAAAATTCCGACACGCCGGGGGACACATATATTAAATGAATATTTTTATTTTTAATTAATTTGATTCAAATTTATAAATAAATAAATAAATAAAAAGCTAACTTTAACAAAAATTATTGATGAAACTAATAATTAACAAGAGATTAGAATGAACTTATTTAAATAAATTTATGATATTCTATAATAATTATTTTTTATTATTATTTAACATTCAATATTTTTATTTTTTGAAATCACTTTTTAATCTCATTTATTTTATTTTTTGACCAACCCCCTATCCTCCAAATATATATATATATATATATATATATTTCAATGCTTGGACGAAGAACAGGAGGATCGACAAATAAGAAGCGAACTCCACGAATAATATGGACACTTTGGACGAAAGACGGATGAAGAAGTGAACAAAACTTGAGAAGAAAACTCAATTATGGCTTGGAAATATGGGCTGAATCTTAAACAACGACGCTTTTGCACACGGACCTTTTCTTTTAAGCTCTATGTCAGTAAGAGAGAGAAATGAATAAAAAAAATACCACGGTAGTATTTTCCATCAGTTAAATTGAATAAAATTAATAGAGGGACTTGATTGCATCAAATTGACAAATTTTACTATTTAATTATAGTTTTTATAAATTTTAAAATTTGATTACACTTTCATATTAAATTTAGGATTTCTAGTACACTTTTTCCAATATTAAAAGAATCAAATACTCATTACACAACTCAAAAAAAAAAAAAAAAAAAAAAAAAAAATTGCTAGGGAGGTGTTTCAAGAACACGACTCAAATTCAGGTGACTTATGTTTGCTAAAAAAAAATCAAGTGACTTATGTCCTTGAAAAAATTTTGCGTGTGGTTGGGGTCGACCAAGCAGGATGTGTACTCTAGAAGCACCTAAAGTACTAAATTAATTGATGGATGACGTATTTCTGCGTCCTCACCTACCTTTTACAGTTTGATTTAAAGCCACTTCAAATAGGGAATGAATTAGTCAATCTTCCAGGCATCCATTATTTTAGTCGTGAAGGTTTCATTTCGAGAATAGATTCAATTTCCGCTACTTATTTAACTTTTGATGTCGAGGTTGAGTCTTGATTTGAATTTCTTCTATAGGTTAGTCGATTGTGTCCATGAAAAAAATTCTTAATGTGGCTAGATTGGGAACAAACCAGTTTTCATCAAAGTTGTGATATACCTAAAAACACAAAATGTATTCACGTGTATGCGAAATCACATAGACAAAATTTCATCAAACTGCTTCCATAACTATGCTAGATAGAAAGGGGGGAAAAAGGAGGAGGGAAGGCTTTATCTAGTTGATTAACTAATCTTTTCATTTTCTGGTAATAAGTTATTTCTCTCACCTAGAAGCTTATATCTTAGGCAGCTAAAAGGTCAAGCCCATGACATATATTACTAATCTCATGGACCAGGCAGGGTATAAAATTGTCTTCATCTGCTGGTGTGGAAAATTGAACTCCCGTGATGCGCTGAATCCACACACACAATTTCTTTCTTTAATCATTATGCGAATCCCGCAAGATTTACTAGAACCCATCCTATGTTTTCTTCCTAAGACTGCTATTAATACAAGCCTATTGTCGGTCGGAAAAGTGGCAAATATCTCTGGACATCTTTACCTTAGGTCCAAAGAAGTATCACTGCAGCAGCATCTTTTCTACAGCGAAATTATCGATTACACTGGAAATATCACTTACAGGGAAACACAAAAATTTAAGGGGAAACATGAGAGTACCTTTGCTGCTGTTATTCTAGCAATATTTATGTTCCTTAAGGCGTGTCGTATCTTTGCTTTGCTCTGTTAGCCTTATTTGCGTCACTCAACTTCTGCAATAAAAAAAAAAAAAAATCAAGGTTATCACAAAATAGCCATTGACAAGTAATGAACGTCTATTTAATGTCAATAGGCCATATTAAAACGATGGTAGAACAAGATTTGTACCTTCCCTTCCTTTGAATACCAAAAAGTGACAAGATTTTTTCATTGATCTCTTCTCACTCTCTCCAACAAATTCTTTTGATGATACAATTATGATTTAGAGTTATCATAGTGAGCAACTTTCAGATCACTTTTCCAATATCTCCAGTCTACGAATCTAGAATCCATTTTTCCATAGCTAGCATGAGGATAATCAAACTTAGACTACAAGCAAGACAAATCAATAATGATGTTAAATTTACAGGAAAATGTCACAAATGATTCATGAACTTTCATCTAATGTTCAATTTCATCCCTAACCTTTCAATTTGCTCAATTTGGTCCCTGAACTATTAACAAATGTTCCATCTAGTCATTCCGTTTGTTCAAATTGTTAAGTGATAATGTGGAGTATTAATTGATGACGTGGAATTAAGTTTGATTACTAGAATTATGAGTCAATATATATCTTTAAAAAGGAAAACAAATTAAGTGTCGCTAGAGATGAGAGCATTGATCACAAAAGCAGAGAGAAGAAATGGTTCCGTATCTCTTTTTTGGACAATGGCCACAATTTGACTTGTTTTAAAGGTAATTTCCATGGAATGTCCTTTTTTATTTTATATTTAAGAGACTAAAAGCCATGTAAGCCAATTCCATTAACTTTAACTAATAGAAGGATGAAAATGGTCAATTTTCAAATAGTAAGGGACTAAATTGGACATTTATCAATAATTCAAGGATGAAATTGAATAAATTAAAAGTCTAGGAACGAGTTTGCACATTAAGTGGAAGTTTAGGAACTATTTGTGACATTTTCCCTAAATTTATTAACAAAATGGATGGAATTTCATACGAGTACAAGCTAACTACCTCTACAATCCTAATCATAGCATTTCTCATATCCTTGGTAATTTACCTTAAAGTTGTGACCAATAGCACCTACTCGCTAGCAATGGTTCCAAGAAACTCCCCAAACCTTCAATAGGCAGCATTTTCTTCCCCAACCTGATAACGACACATTTCCCAAGACAAAATACGCCCAATAGACACGGAAAAGTTGCACTTCCATTTTTCTAGTGGAGGCTACTAGACAAGAAATTCAAAATATGGAAAGAAGGATCTAATATTATCAAACCAAATAAATACTCGGACCATTTCGGCATAGTATGACGAAAAACTGTATGCTATGTAGGCACGCCTTACCAAATGCATTCATATTTATAGTTTCTGCTTTAGACTGCTAACTTTCAATCTCTGAATTAGAACATAACTTGTCACTATTGTGTAATTTTTCAACCTTCTCATCTAACTCATGGCTTATTTGCACCGTGCACAAACCCACAAATTTGAGCATGCATCTTATGTTTCCCATGGATATAAATCACCTAGACAGAAAGTATTAACAATTTTTAGGAAGAGATCAGCAACTCGATTAAAATGTTCATCTAATTATATACATTATCTTCATTCGTTGCAGGTGAAAGGGTTACAAGAATATCTAATAAGATCGTAAATGTAACAAAAAGTCGCCACAATAAGAAAGGCAAACCCGTGAATAAAAAGACTTAAACTCCTCCAAGCAAAACCCAACACGGAATCCTAAAGACAAAGCTCTTAAAAGTTCAAACCCTCACTCAGAACGAATCCTTAGGACGTTAAAAATTGTGACTGAGGCATAATATAAATGGCAATTGGAACTCAAATCACATAAACTGCTCGAATTGGAAAGAAGACAAAGCAAGGTAACACACCCCATAATTCAGGTAGGAAACTAGAATCTACCAGGAAAATAACAAAGGTTAAAACTTGCAAACCAAGAAAAAGAAAAGAAACCAGGGCAGGAAAAAAAAATGCAAGAATCAATGGAAAGCAAATAAGAACAAACGGGTTCAAATCACTATCGACAGTCAGAAAATACATTTTAAGGATTTCGAGTTGATTCATGAGTCATGAACCTAAATCACTCCAATTCCTAGTTATCAAAAAAGCCAAACCAAAAAGAAGAAAAGAACATAGAGAAAACCATAGTAAATGACACCACCGATGAATAGAGACGAACCACAGTCAGTGAGTCACTCACTAGGCACAGGCATTGGTGAAACTTTGAAAGCAAAGACGAACGAAGAGAGAGCATTTGAGCTTGGGCTTACAGTGAATGATGTGAGTGATGAAGAGAGAAAAAGTCACAAAGAAGCTGAACTGTTTGTGGTGAAAAAACTTTAGAGTTTTTTTTTTTTTTAAATTAAGTTAAGAATAATGATGTGAAAAAGGTTGATATGGAATTTATGTATATTTCAATGTTCTAGAAAAGAGTAGTTGAATAATTAAGGAGATTAAAAAATCTAATTAGATATCATAGCCAAAATAAATATAGAAAATCAGAAAAAAATTAAATATCTCTATTATACTAATCATTAGAATTTTATGATTTGCATTATTTATAGTGAAAATAAAATATTCAAGGGATAATACATTAAAAATCTTAAATTTATTAGTAATTTCCAAATAAAAAAAAAAATTAACAATCCTTATTGTAAAGCCCTAAAGGCTCATCCAATTTTATATTTTAATTTTTTAAAAATTTTCCAATTTTTCTGATTTTTTTCTGATATTCTATCAATTTTCTGATTTTGTTAATATTATTAATTAATAAAATTTAAATATTTTTATTTATCTTCGAGATTATATATTTAAATATTTTTATTTTTTAAAATATTTAAATATTTTTGGAATTTTTCTGAATTTTTTTATTTTTATTGTTATTTACAATTTTCTGATTTTTTGATTTTTTTATAACAATAATTTTTATAAATCTTTGGAATCTTTTTATATCTTCGAATTTTCTAATTTTTTTATTGATTTTTAGGATTTTATATCTTTTGTAAATTTTTTTTAGAATTTTTAATGAATTTATTTATTTTATTTTATTCAGCAAGGTTCGGACCGTTTATTCGATTTGACTCTCTGACCCGAGCCCTATACCCGGATCCCACCAACGTTGGATTAAAAACGATTTTTAATATTCTTTCTAAATATTTTTCTCATTTTCTAGAATTTTCTGAATTTTTAATAATTTTTTATTTAATAAAATATTTTTTATTTATTATTTATTTGGAGATTAAAAATCTATGTATGTGGAAATTTTTTTATTTTTTTGAATCTTTAAATATTTTTGGAATTTTTCTGAAATTTTTTATTTTATTAAAAATCTATGTATGTGGAATTTTCTATTTTTCGATTTTTTATAACAATAATTTTTAAAATTTTCGGAATTTTTCTATATCTTCGAATTTCCTATTGTTTATTGATTTTTAGGATTTTTATATCTTTTATGAATTTTTTACGATTTTTTAGAATTTGTTTATTTTATTTTATTTTATTCTATTCATCGAATGGGTTCGGACCGTTAATCCGATCCCAATCTCTGATCCGAACCGTATAACCGGATCCGACCCGCGTCAGATTAAAACCGATTTCTAATATTCTTTTGAATTTTTTTAATGGATTTGCATTTTTTTATTTAATTTTTTTTTGTCTTTTCCTGTTTTTGTCTCGTTCTGCCTGCATTTCTTCCTTCTTCTCTCGACATCCTCTACCCGAACACCATCTTTTCAACCTGCAACTCCACCTTTCGCGGGCAATTTTTTTTTTTTTATATTCCTTTTTAACGAAACAAATATCATCACCGATGAGTTTATCACGAGAGCTTAGATCACCTCCGACCTATCTCCGACCGCCGATCGTCTATTCCGACCCACTTTGACCACCTCCGGCTGCCCACTCCATCTATCCGAAAACTTAACAAAAACCATCCTACCGAATCCACATTTTTAACAGCAGCAACCCCAGCAAGTTAACAAGAAAACTTACATTAGAATGAAGCGAGATGGGCTAACCAATATGCCCTTGAAACGCTGACTTCGCTGGTGCGATGGAATTCTCCGACGGAAAGCTTTCCAGCATTGGAGATATGCATGCACGTTGGACTCGAGCAAAGATTTTTCATCAAATCGCATAGAAACACAGAGAAAATGCTAGTATTAGACACGTTTCAACAAATGACGCAGCAAGTACGAATCGATCATGAGTTTAAACGTGATTGAACTTTCGGCCCTCTCTTAGGCATTTTGATCAAACGTGCAATATGCAGATCTTTCAATGGTTCTCTGATTTTGATTTTAACGAGATCCTCAGCTTCACACGTTACGTACAGACTTTAAAACACCATTTTTTAGCAACAATACAAAAATTCGTTTTATCAAAGATTCTTTCAAGAGAATCGATCGAGTCGAGCATTTCTTTCTCGGCCAAAACAGAGACAGAGAAGAGCGTTTGGAGCGAGATTGTTCCCGGTTTGTTTGGCGGATCGCGGTCTCGATTGACGACGATGAAGAGCGTCTGGTTAGAGCAACTGTGAAGAACAACTCGCGGATTGGCCTTTGACCGGAGCTCTGAAAATCGACGGCGAGCTCCGGCGATGCGGTTTTCCGTCGCTCCTAAACGGGATGCACTCTCTCGTTCTCTCAGATTTCTCCTTTCTCCTTGGCCGCTTCCAGCGAGCTCTCCTCCGTCGAGCGAGCTACACGTCTCTAGTGAACTTTTCCCCTGGCTGTCCCTCCTTCCCTCTGGTTGTCACTTTTTTGCAGAGCCTTCCTTGCTCTCCCCTCCCTCAACAATGGCCGAACGCTCCCGTCTTTCTGCTGCGTCGCCGCGGTCGCTTCTCCTTTTCTTCTCCCCAAGCACGCTGGTCCTTACCGAAGCAAGGCCAGAGGAAAGGCTGGGCTGGGCTTGGCTGGGCTTTTTGTTTCTTTTTAGTTCTGATGGGCTTATGTGAACAAATAAAGGAAAATGGGCCAACGAAAGTGAGTTTGAAAGGTATAAACGAAATAAGAGAAATGGGCTGGCTACGCGGGCTCTGCAGGTCCGAAATTTTCCTAGGAATATGGGCTCCGAATTTTGTTACCATTTTTTTTTCTCCTTCGTTTTATATCTCTTTTTTTTTTTTATTACCATTACTTTTTGTTTAATTTTCTCGTTTGTTATTATTATATTTATTTTTTATATCTTGTAAAATGAGTGAATACTTAAAACGTCTATAAAAATTCGAGTGTCAGCATAAACTTTTGTGCAAAATTTCAAAATAGTCATTCTGGCCAATTACTAACATTTTGGTCCACATAAGATGTTGTTTTGAGCAAAGCCGTCACTATCATTTACTATGTAGGATGACATGAGATGACTAGGCATGACGTCAACAGTTTTTGGCGGCAGTTGGACGGAAGAACTATTTCGAAATTTTGCACAGAGGTTTAAAATTACATTGGTAAAATGAAAAAAAGTTAAGACTGAATTAGTATTTATACAATAGATTTAGAATTGATTTGATAATTATCTCTCCTGCCATGATATAGAAATAGTACTTTAAGATCAATTCCATGTTCTAGGCATTTTTTTTTTTTTTAGCATATAATATTTTGGCACAAATACCTTTTGTTCTCAACGAGAGACAACTTGAGAAGTTCAATTGTCTGAAATTTATTTCTAGGTTTTATAGATTTCCAATATTAATTTAGTAAAAAGAATCAAATTATTATTTTGATGATTCAATTATGTTATATATGATAAATAATTATTAAAAGCTTCTTGCTTGTATTCTATTTCGGATATCGATGTTGGAAATAACATGTCTCACATTCTAGTCATAGCATGTGTATTTGAAGAATATTATTTGACTTTATCCATTTCTTTTTCAAGCCAAATTCGAGTGGCATCACTATGTCCCTCTCATGAGATTGAAATGTCATATAATGAATCAATAGTTTTATATTCTAATAATGAATAACATCTAAAATTCAACGGATACTAAACATAAGATAAGTAAGTGAAAAATAGAAAGCAATGGATTGATTATTTCTTATCTTCTTCTTCGTCTTTTCCTTCGCACAAGAAAGGGTTTCTCCTCATCTCTTTTTGTGTTGACATTAAAGCATTTTTCTTATCCTGTTCATTAAAGATGACCACCGTTAGTATAAAATTCTTCCAGGCTTATGAAAACCCATTTTTATATATATTACGTGTGTATACATACATACATACATACATACATACATACATACATGTTTATATATATTCTATTCTCGTGAACTTATGAAAAGAAAACAACTATGATGAGATACTAAATAGAGTAGACTTGGACCTAAGTAGGTCCTTAAAATACTTAAGGGGAAGAAATAGGTGAGAGATTCACCCTAAGATGAAAGACCCTAATATCACTCCCATATTCCCTCCTCTTTGGGAAGAAAAAGATAGAAAGGAGAATTAGGAGACCCTTTAGCTGTGAAAATAGACACCATGTCAGGGTGGAAACACTTTGGCTACTGTCGGATAGATAAGTATAATCGCCTTTCACGTCTTGGGTGAAAATGGGAGGGTGAAATGCACTCTGTTGGACTGGCTACCTTACAGCAAGGTCTAGATAGTCAATTGCCAACTCCAGTATCCCTGGTTATCTAAACCTTGCTAGGAGTCTACATGAAAATGATTTGATTTACATAATGTTTGATTGACCAAAAAAAAAAAAAAAACTGTCCTTAAGGAAAATAAAACCAATCCATTCTTCTTTTTTTTTCCCTTCTCGTTCTAAAAGATTAATAAGATATTAAATGAACTTTTCAAAGCATTATCAATAGCAAATGAGTAAAATTACTCAAAAAGTCATACACCTATTGTACAGATGTAAATTTAGTTTTAAGTTTTTGAATTTTGTAAATTGAATCCTAAAAATTTTGATGATTTGCTAATGTAGTCATTTTGGCCAATTTTAATTGAAAATTGTTGATGTTGACACTATGATGTGGACAATTTTTATAATTTATTATTATTTTTATTTCTTTCTTTCTTTTCCTTTTTTTTTTTTTTTACCGAGTTCGATGAGGGCCACTCGACCCTCATCGACCACAAGTAAGGGCTGATGACCCTTGACCATGACTGGGTAGGGCTTCATAGCCCTTGCTAGATCTATGGCAAGTGAGAGTCGACGGCCCTCATCGGACTTAGAAGAAAAAAAGAAGAAGGAAAAGTAAGAAAGAAAAAGAATATATAAAATAAAAACTTCAAAAAGTCTAACAAAATTATAAAAATTGTCTACATCAGGCGACAATCGTGTCACATAAGACAACCAACATCTATGTCAGTAATTTTTAATTCAAATTGACTGAAAGTACGATATTGGCAAGGTTTATGACTTAATCGACAAAAATAAAATATTTATAATTGAATTGGTATCCGTATAATAGGAATAAAAGTTATGAGAATACTCATGGCTTAGTGGGTTAATCTCTTATTTCTCAAGCTGCTAAGTGATTTGGTTATGTATATATATATATATATATATATATATTTAAATAATTATGATGAAAAGTAAATAGGACAATTCTATTGTTCTGCTAAAAAAATGATTTTTGTTCATTGCTTGTAGATTTCTGATAGAGTTAATGAATATAAAATACAAGTAGAAATAAGCTACTAGTCCCTTATTATTCCATAACTTATTGGTAATTTAGCAAGAGTTTCATGAAATTACCAACTCTTTTAACGGTTTACACTAACTTTTTGTTTGAATCGTTAATATTTACCAACAAATATATGGATCTTTTAATATTTATTTGAGTGACTTATCAACTTTTTTTTTCGATCAAATTACCAACTAGTTTTGGTTTTCCAGCTTTCATTTGAATTACTTACTGATATTTATTTGATCTTACTTTAATTTATCAAATTTTCTTATTATTACCAACTTTTATTTGTCTCTCTTATAGATGACTTAAATTTATCAACTTTTATATGACTTCACCAACCTTTAATTGTGTGAGTTAACAGTTGTTCTCCCATTAGATTATTGAATAGCTTTGATTTACTAAGTTTCATTTGAATTGCCTACCAATGTTTAATTTTCTAAATAATTTATCCAGTTTTTCAATGAGTTACCAACTTTAATTTGCCTCCTTTATCCACTTGTCAAATCTACCAACTCCTTTTTCAGAAATTGCTAATGGGAATTGGAATTGGAGTGATTCTCAACATTATCCAATCAAGTCATTAACAAAATTTGCATTAGATATACTTAGTTGAGTTAGCTATTGATGTTTGTTTATTTTCAATTAAAAATTTCCATTGTGATTGGCCAAAAAAAAAAAAAATACTTCTCCTGTTTACCACCAATGTTTTATCAACTACCATATATTTTTAGTTACTAACATGTCACTCCAATTAAGTAACCTAGTGGCTAGCGTTGCCAACTCTCATTTGAGTTGCTTATATCAAAGTTCATTTATTTTTTATTTATAAAATTTTTATTAAGTCACTTCTTTTGTTTGCCTTCTTAACAAACTTTATAAATCTACCGGTTGTTTTTAGAAACTTTTAGCGATTCCCTACTTTTAACTAACCTACTTGAGTTAGCTATTGTCGCGACCCAATTTTTCGGGTGCACCCCCTAAAACTAGGTTAATGGACTGTCAAGTTTTTAAACTTAACTCGGGCTCTCCCAAGCCCATATCAAATCGCGACTTAAGTCTAAATTTTTAAACATGCAAAAGATTATTATTTAGGAGTCGCCACTAATCAGTTTAGGGTAGGTCGATTAGACACCTAAGTAAAATAAAGGGAGATTTATTTTACTCCTACGAACCAGAGATTAAGGGTACGGGAACTTGGTTACACTAGAATTTTCTAATGCCCTTTCGGTACCATTTCTTTTAATTTTCAAAATATTTTTGTAGGCAGTTTGGATTTATTTTAAGCTAAATCACTATCATGCAAATGTGTTGGCCACACGGGTGCTCATCCATTATTAAACATTCAAATAAATAAATTGCAGCAAGCAATTACTTTTTGAGTTTTCTTGAAATTGGAAATTTTTTATAAAACATGCATCTTAACTAAATGACCTAATTTCGCTAATAAATGAATTCTAATTAAATGAACCTATTATGCAAGCACTAGGTGACGAAAATTTCTTAAACCTAATCCTACATGTCTGATTTATTAAATCTACATGCTTTGATGCAAGATTTTGATTTTGATTTTTTTGATTTTTATGTATTTTTAGCATTTTTCAAGATAAGCAATTATATCTAAAAATCAAGATATTAATCAAATAAAGAATTAAAATAATCGAAAAAATAACATGTTGTCTCACAGGTCAAATTAACGATTACTCTAACCCTAAACATCACGACAAAAGATTCAAAATAATTAAAAATCTGATCCGAAGTCTCACGGATCAAATTAATAATTATAATGATTTAACAATTAAAATATTATCAAAAAGCCCGAAAATTAATATAATTAAAAAATGATCCGATGTCTTACGGGTCAAATTAATAATTATAAAAATTCTGGACAAAATCCCTACAGATAATACCTACAAAATTCACGAAATCAATATCGACATACTAAGTTCTAATTTAACCAATAATAACAAGACTTAAAAATGATAATAAAATAACATAAAATAACAAAATAAAGGTAAAACTAAAACTAAACTACCTACAACAGGGACTCAACACCGCTGTAGAAGGAGTGTTGTATTGACGAGTGGGCGGACAGCAGCGTCAACGGGCGAGCAGGTCGTGGGCGGAGGCGGCGCGGGCTGAGGAGGTGCCGGCACTGTGGCTGATGCGAGTGCGAGGCCGGTGCGGAAGGTTGGGCGTCCTAATTCAAAGCACACAATCCAAATTCGGACTCAATGGATGACCGACGACGACTCATGGTCAAGAGACTTACATCTGTATCGTTGTTCTTCCATTAAAGAATGGATATAACTCCACACGCTTAAACTCTTCACGATCTCCTGGCCAAAAAGTAATCCTTCTTCTTGCATGAAGTAAAATCACAAAGCCCACGAATTGTCAAATCTAGACAAAATTCAAGAGAAGACAAATCCACCTCCTGCCCCTATTTGGCCGAATTGTGATTTTTTTACCAGAATGGATTACTTTCTTCAAGCTCACCAATCTTTTTCACCCATGGTTTTTTTACTTTATTCCCATCTTGAATTCGTGGGACACCACGATTTTGTTGCTGTTCGTGGACAAAGGCACTAGTAAACTTGCAAAAGAGAACGAGAACGTCTAGGATATTGATCCTAGTGAACTCGCCGGAATTGCAACGGTTCAGCAATAAACAACAATTTAGTGAAACGAGGCAAGGATCTGCGTCGATGTTGAGAAGGTCAACTAAGGGACTCTTGGATTGCTGGTCACAAGTGGCTGGAGTAGATCACGATTGGTGGTGGTGCACGAAGGCCAGTGCTCGGTGAATGGCCAATGAGTTGGTGGCGCAACAGGAACAGCCGCAGGTTTGGGAGTTTGCAGCACGGAGGGTGGCATATGGCTAGTTCTTGATTTGATCATTCGCTAGTCTCCTCTGAGATCTTTTGAGTGGACACCCCCCTTCTCTTGTTGTCTCTCTCTTGTCAATTATGGCGGAATATGGAATTGTGTGGCCTTTTGTTCGGCATTGAATTGCCTGCGACCACAACATCAGAACAAAACAAAGTAAATACCGAAAATATGGAGTGAACAACTTTAATAGGGAGAGAAACAACCCGGTTTTATCACAGTGAAATCACTGGATGGCAATCGGTGCTTGGGTACACTGGCCACTTCGATGTCTCACTGCTGGAATTATCATCGGAGATGTAGGAATTTAATCTAGGCCAGAAACAAAAATAAAATCACCTTAGTTCGAATAGCAAATTGGAATTGCACACAATCAAACTTAAAAAAGGAAGCTCGACTTAGCTTTATGCTTGTCGTCAATATCCATGATGCATGATGAATGTGGGATGTCGTCAAGAGGACTGCACCATCCAATGGACCAATCGGAAAATTCTCGAGATCGTCCACCCCCTTTTTTTCTCACAAATTTTTCTCTCGATTTTTCTTTGCTTTGAAAATTTTTCTGAATTCGCTCCTCCGAATACTGTGCGGGTCAACCCCTTTTTATAGTGATTCCGATCGGTCGCTTTCTATGGAAAAATTTAAACTTCCATCTTCTGTTGCATTAAATCATGGATGAAAATCGAGCATGATTTCGCAATCAGCTCAATTTTGCATCGATTCCTTCCATTTTATCAAAATCCTTGCCATTTGTTCACTTGATTTTAAAATTGTTGCTGCATTTAACAAAACCCGGACATCCGTCGGAATTCTATATTTCCTTGCATACTTCAATCAAATCAATTTCCCCCATTTTCATCTTTCTTTTTATTTGTTCAAAATGCAATTTTATTTTTCCAAAATTAGGTGTCAACAGCTGCCCCTCTTTGAAGGTGAGCTCGTAGAGGTTGCCTTCAAAGACAAATTGAGACCTAATTTTAATTATGCACATGCATTAAATGACTTTTTGTTTTTGTTTTTTGTTGTTTTTGTTTTTTTTGGGAAAATGACTCCCATTTTGAAATGAAATTTATATGATGCATGAAAATGCTAATGCAATTGATAAAGGAACTTACCTAGAATTACTTACCGTCGAGGATGGTAGAGTAACTCAAGATAGATTAGTGTTACATGTTCAGGACCCGTACCATTCTACGGTCGCCCAGAATAGTAACATGACTTCGCAAAGTGATTGCCTTCCCACGACCCATACCATTCTATGGTCGCCTAAACGAAAAAAATTATTTTGCAGGACCCGTACCATTCTACAGTCGCCTGAATTGAGGTTGTCTAGGACCCGTACCATTCTACGGTCGCCTAAACGGGGATCTGTTTTCCAGGACCCGTACCATTCTACGGTCGCCTAAACGGGGATTTACCTTCCAGGACCCGTACTATTCTACGGTCGCCTGAATAGGGAAATAGGTTTTGTCTATGACCTGTACCATTCTACGGTCGCCTAAACAGGGATTTTGCTTGGCTAGGACTCGAACCATTCTTCGGTCGCCTAGCCTTGCAACAGAGATCAACTAACCAGGACTCAAACCGTTCTTCGGTCGCCTTAATCAGATTGAATTTGGAGGAAAATCTTTGGGGGACAACTCAATCGAGTGTCGATTAAAAGGGATTCTGGGCTACAAAAAGCACGCAAGGTCGATAAAAGAAATCCGAGCTACGGAAGCACGCTGGTTCGGTAAAATGGACTCTGGGCTACGAAAGCACGCCAGGTCAATATAGGGAACATCGGGCTACAAAAGCACGCTGAGTGGATGAAAGGTGGGCCCTAGGCTGCGAAAGCACGCCGGGTCAATATAAAGGACACAGCTTGATCGAGTCAAGTGTCGAGAATGGGTAGAGATATACTTACCTGATGATATCTCTGATTCTTGGGGATATGTCTTCTGGAACTTAGATATCCTGTGGAGGCCTCTCATCTCCCGGTAGAAATAAATTTTGGAACATCAATTATGCACCTTGAATGTTCATGATGGTTTTTCATCTCCTAATATCATGAGCTCTTGGGCCTTTGAGAAAACATTATCTGTCAGACATGATTAGAGAAAAAATGCATTTGCCAATGAAATAGGCAATTAAGGCTATTCAGGAATGCATACTTCAAAATCTACTGAAGCTTTTATCAATTCAATGAAGATTCATGCATAATGACTTTTGCATCACCCAAATTTCCACTAGAGAGAATTATCATTCAAGACAACTTTCACTCATGACATGGATTTATTAAAAATACTAAATGAGAGACTTTCGGTTAGAAATGACTTTCACTCACTCTCATTTAGAATGGCTATTTTATGAGAATCACTCTGTCTCACTATCATCATACAAACAAGGTTCAAGTATTCTAGCAAGCAGTACGATCTTACCAATTTGAGAGGTCTTTAATAGGGACCATAATGTGGGCTTGGTCAACGGCTTAACAAAGGGACTCTTTAAGTCAAGGCTATTGAATAAACAGTCTTGTAATCATCTCCAGGTTTACAAGTCAAGAACCCTGCAAAATGAAAAAGAAATAATCTTGCTCGCACTTCTTCGAGCGATGCTTATAAACAAATGAACTGTGACATCCCGATTTTCCAATTCTATTTTCAATAAATTGAGAAGGGCATTTCGTTGGCACGCATATAGTTCCTGAAAACTAGTCTATCGGGTGAAGCTATTAAGAATTTCTAATGCATCAGACTCGAGAATTTGACAAGGAAGCGACCTTTCGACCGAGCTAATCTGCAAGGGTCATTACGGCACGATTAAAATCGATTAGAGATCGGAGATAGGTCGACTCGACAGAGGCATGTGATCAGGTGTTGGTGATTCCACCGGATCACACAATTCTTGTCGATCGGCACTTTGACCGACTTTTCTATCGATTGGGTACCCCGTGTTCGTATTTGAAATCTTGAGATTACCTCGACAACCGAAACTCGCCAATGTTTCAAAGATGTACATTGTGGCTTGAGATGATCAACCATAGGTCAAATGCATGAAAATTTCTAAAGGCTACCCAGTAGGTTGGGCCGCACTAGTATCGTGCCAAAGTGAAATTAACCGTGAGATTGAGATCGAATTCAGAAATTGGGAGTCTGGGTGTGTCACAAATCATTTTAGGAACATTGACTTATCCTTGGAAGATTTTTCATGCAATTAGAGTTTTTCAGCAATTAAATCATAACATGGCTAATTTGACTCGAGAAATTAGTAAGCCCGCCTTTAGTCGCGCTTTTGAGACTTAAGTTGGTTTTATGGACAAGTGAAGATGTGAATTGAAGAGTGGTGACGTTGGATTAATTTTATGGACTTCAATTTGGACTCAATTGGAAGTGGATTGATTATAATTGAAAAATTTCATGCACAAGAATTGGACCCCGGCGGAAAAATAAAATGAACCCATTGGAAGATGTTGTGGAAGATTGGGTGAGTGGATTGTGAGGTCATCCTAGGTCATGGTGGGCCACCTTGATTGGATGAGGGAAAAAGAGAAAAAGAAAAGGGAAAAGAAAATGAAATTGCTCCCCCTTCTTCTCTCTCCTCCCTCTCTTCTTCCTCTCTCTCGACCGCCCCTCCATCTCCACCTTCTTCTTCTTCGGACGCCACCAGCAGCAAGGGAGATCGTCGAGCAGCCCGCCCGAGCCACCGTCACCGCCTCACGCCGCCGCACGCCGTCCTCACCGTCCGCTCGCTGCCATCGCAACCGCGCCTCGTCGCTCGGATCTCCGTCTCCCTCTCCTCTCTTCGCCATCTCCTTGTCGCTCGAAGGACCCAGCGCGAACGGGAAGCCTCGTCCGTCGCCCGTCCGCCGTCTTGTCCCCGGAGTGGCCGAAGTCGCCGTCGCAAGCAAACGAGGCCAGCAACCGTGCGCCTCCTGCTCGTCCTGCTGTTCCGCGAATCCAGCAACGTTTCCAGATCGGGAAGCTCGGTTGGAGCTGTCCGCTCACCTCCGGCCACCGTGAGGCCCCGCCGTTGGCCGCCCGAGCTACCGCCCCTCTCCCTCGCCGTTCCTCCGCCCGATTAGGCTCGGATCAGCCCTCCTCCGCCCATGATAAGAAGTTGCAGAAAATGGGTATGCAGCGGGCGTTTGGCCCATTTTGGCTGCCTTCCCGAGCTCGGATGCTCGGCCCGCTTTGAGGAAAGTCGATCCTCGCGTCGTCCCCGTCGTTTTGGTCCGCTCGGCTTGCTAATCCGGTGAGTTTAGCTCACTAAATCTTGATTAGACGGTTAATTATGCCCTAAGTGTGCTTAGTTTAAGTTAAGCAAGTTCAGATGGTTATTTTAGTTTATTTAATTATGATTTGGATTAAAAGGTTTGTTTAATTTAAAATGTGGTTAATTAAAGGCTAAGAGAGTTTATTTAATAATAAACCTTGATGGGACATAATAGGGTTTTATTTTTGAATTATTTAAATGTTTCGAAATTCTGGAATTTATAATATTATATTATATTCCGAAATTATTAAAATATGATTATTTATTAAAAAAAACGGAAAAATTATTTTTGATCCCGATTGCTCAGAATTTCGTGCCGATCGCTGCTATGCGTTCGGATTTTGAAATTGATGGTTGGATATTATAAATTGAGTGTGTATTGCGAAAAATATGGATATTATTATTTAATTAATTTTCGGAATAAATTTAATTATTTATTAAAATTCGAAAATTTCGTCGGGACCCTAAACTCTCAGAATTTCGTGCCGATCGCTGCTGTGCATTTAGAATTTGAATTTGTTGATTGATTGTGGCAAATTGAATGTGATTGTGATGAATGGGGATTCTTTTTATAAAGTCCCAAGTGTCGAAATTTATGGAAGAGTTGGTCGTGATTAACCACCTATTAGAGGTCGTGCGTGATGAGGCCGTGAATACCACCTATTAGAGGTCGTGCCTGATGAGGCCGTGAATACCACCTATTAGAGGTCGTGCCTGATGAGGCCGTGAATACCACCTATTAGAGGTCATGCCTGATGAGGCCGTGAATTACCACCTGATTATAGGTCGTGCCGAGTGGGGCCGTGATTGCCACTGGTTATTAAACCTTTGTATAGGGTCGTGATTAAGAGTAATGATTGATTTGCTGAATTGACATGTAATCGGCCAAGTCGATTGATCGCTGAGACGATCCAAGTGGTTGAATTGCTCTGATGATGTGATTGTGCCATGGTTGTTTGGTTATCATAATTGTACGTGGTTGAATTATATAAATTGTGTTAACCTGCAGATGAAGGCTAATGCGAGGTAAGTCTTCTGTGTGATGTGGCTAGGCCACTCGGGGCGTATTTTCTTTCTAATAGGGGTTTAGGGGGTTGAACTTGCTGAGACATCGTCTCATCCCGGTTGTGGGATTAAAATTTTAGGTCCCTAGATGGCGGTCGTGGAGGACCCGAAGCCCTAAGTCTGGAAAGGTGGAGATTGAAGTATCGGTGAACGTGTCCTGCTAGTTGGTCTTAGGGCGATTCCTCTTTTGTCGAGGTGATCTATTTTGTAGATAGTCCAGAGTTGTATTTAAACATATATGTTTGTAAATGAGTGTTTGGTGTTATGATTGATTGCCTACTTTTCTATCCCAAGTTAAATGTTGTCAGGGGATTTGTTTCGCTTCCGCATGCGTAATGAAATGAATGGGTCGGCGACGTATCCTGGGATGTCGCATATTTGATCGACCGCGGTGGGATGTGCACGCGCTCGAGGTTCGGGGCGTGACATCCTCGTTTAAGTGGTATCAGAGCGTGGTCTGTGTATGGAGTGATAAGGTGCGATGAGTCATGGGATAGTTAGTAGGAAAGGCTTTTAATATGCTGATGCATGTGAATGATAGCTGATTGGTAGCTTGTTTGTGGGGTCACTCAAATTCTAACCTAAGGTTGGAATGGAAAGCAGGCGTCGATAAAGAGCCTGTAGGATGAGTGACTAGGAGTGGTGAACTCCTTGGAAGAGGTCGGTAGGACCTATACCTCGGGGTAGGATGCTGACGAGAGTCGGTACCCGAGGTAGAGCGCAGGCTTAGTCCAGTGTGTGTGTGAGAGTACCGCCATAGGCTGGTACTGAGAGTGTAGTAGTGCCGAATGATCCTAGGTTTGTCAGGATTGTTCATGTGCTAGTGTTCCTTGGAAGCTTGTTGGGTCAGTAAGTTCAGGACCGAGCTGCCGCTGTTGCCGTTATTTCTACCGCTGCCAGTTTTGTGACCGTTGTTATTGCTGTGCCTGTTGAGGCCCAATATGGAGTTGTGACCGAGGATCAAGCTGCTGTATCTGAGTCAGGGTTCAGTTTAGACAGAGATGGAAATCGATTGGGGAGAAAGGCCGATGTCAGAAGAGTGCCCTGTTTCACCTAGTTGGAAGAGTAGAATTGAAAAGTATTGCCTGTAAGGCCATTTGATCAAAGATTGTCTGTATAGACAGATGGAACTGCAGTTGTTTCTGTCACCGCCATTGATAAGACTAAACAGAGGAAGCATGCTTTAGGATGTTCAGTGGGGTACTTGGAATGGACCCCAGTGCAAGAAAGGGTGCATGATGTTCCTTGATGTGAGGTAGAGGACTCACTGATGGTGTAACGAGTTTGTGGAAAGAGGCTTGAGTCAGCCCAATGTCAGAGTAAAAAGGGAGCATGATTTGAATATGGTCAACACGGCCATCATGATTTTCAGTGAAGGTTGTAGAGTTTCCGTTGTTGTAATAAAGTAATAGGAAGATGAGTCTCTGACTGTAGTTGTACCTGACGGGTTTGCTTATGTATGACTTGGAAGTTATTTATGAAAAGGTTTGGCTTGAGGAGCTTTCTGTTGTTGTGAATCGCGGTAGTGATATAATTCAATTTGTTCAGCTAGCGAGCGAGAGTTTTGAATTACTGAAAGTTGAAGAGGAACTTCAATCCTTGTTATTCGTCATTGAAGATGACCTGGTTATGGTTGTTGGTTATCAAATCTACATGGCAATTGTAATGGATGTGTTAGCTGAAGGGCCAAATATGGAAAACACGATCGTGGTACAGAAGTTTTCTAAAGTATTTTCTAAATAATTGCCAAGTTTGTTGTCAGAAAGAGAAATAGAGTTCGTGATTGAATTAGCATCCGGAACAGAGCCAGTCCCTAAGGCTCCTTACCGGATGGTGTTACCCGAGCTAAAATAACTGAAGGTGTAGATGTAGGAAGTGTTGAATAGGGGATTCATACGTTCCAGTGCATCACCTTAGGGAGCACCATTCTTCATGAAGGAGAAATGTGGTTTGTTGTGGTTGTACATCGATATTTTTCAAGATCGACTTGAGGTCAGGATATTATCAGTTGAGGATCAGGAAGGAAGACATACCGAAGTTAAGACCTCGATACAGTAGTTATGAATTCATTATAATGCCGTGTGGTTTGATGGACATCTTAGCTGTTTGTTCGGGTCTAATGAGAAGAATGTTTAAGGGTACTTAAATCAGCTGTGATCATTTTCATTAAAGTTATCCTGGTGTGTTCAAAGAGTGTTGAGGAGCACGAGAGACATTTGGGAATGGTACTTCAGACCTTGAGTACTCTTGGATTTTACAATAAGCTTAGCAGATGCGAGTTTTGGATAACTCGTGTTGCGTTCCTAGGTCACGTGATTTTAAGAGAAGGAATCTCCGTAGACCCCGTCCAAGATTGAAGCAGTGATCAGTTGGTCGAGATTGACTGCAGTGACAGAGATCATAAGTTTTTCTGGGTCGTAGCAGAGTGTTACAGACGGTTTGTGGAAGGGTTTTCAATGTCAGCGTTGTAGTTGATTCGACTACTGAGGAAGTAAGAAAAGTTTGTGTGGACAGGTGAGAGTGCGGGCGTAGTTTTCAAGAGCTTAAGCAAAAGCTGACTACCGCACCTGTGCTGACCATTCCATCTGGTCTTGAAAGTTTAAGATCTACCGTGATGCGTCATTTAAGGGGTTGGGTTATGTGTTGATACAACATGATAGAATTGTTGCATATGCGTCCTGTCAGTTGAGGCCTTAGGAGTTGAATATGAGATGGTGTCGCTGGAGGGAACTCATTAAGGATTATGACCATGATATTTTGTATCACTCTGGAAAGGTGAGCAAAGTCGCAGATGCACTGAGTCGAGAGTCCTTAGTTGCGCAGTTGGTACTCAAGGATTGGATCTTATTTGAGAAAGTTCGAAATTCGATTTTCAAATCTAAGATAGGCCACCTTTTGAATCTTATGACTATCCTCAGAATTGAGCCGAGAGTACAGATCAGAATCAAATCGCTTCAGTGGACAGATTCAGAAATTCATGAGACTCTATAAGAGTATGCAGATGAGAGAGAGGTTGATTTTCAGATTTCTGAAAACAGAACGCTAAGGTTATGAGGACGATTGTGTGTAATTGACGATACAGAGATTAAAGAAGAGATCTTATGGGAAGCTCATCATAGCAACTTCAGCGTTGTCTAGACAGTACGAATAGATCTTGTTTTAAGTGTGTGACATCCTGATTTTCAAACTCTGATTTCGATTGGTTAAATTGGGCATTTCATCGACGCGATTACAGTGTTTTTCTCTAAGTTGGCCACTTACGAGATAACTAGACTAGTTTGGTAAGTTATTAAGGACTTTAAGGCAAATGGACTTGAGAATTCGACCAGGAATCGACTTCTCGACCGTGCTCATCTTTAGAGATCATTACGGCACAGTTAAAAATCGAATTAAGATCAGAGATAGGTCAGTTCGACTGAGATGAATGACCGATCATGGGTGACTCCACTAAATTGGAAAACTCTCGTCGAATGATACTAATTTGATTTTACTGTCGTTTTGGTACCTTGTGTCCGTATTTGAATCATCGAGATTTTCACGACCTTCGAGAGTCGCCAATGTGTCAAGTGGATTCATCGTGGCTCGAAGAAAATCGACCACGGGTCATTTGTCCTAAAAAGCTCCAAAAACTACCTAATAGCCTATGTCACACTAAAAGTGTGTCGGAGTGAAATTAACCGCCAATCTAAGTTCGATTTTAGAAATTGGAGATTCTGTCTTGTCACAAAGTGGGAACACTGAAGTGTGTGTATATCATATCATATAAATCATCTGCATGAAGTGCCGAGGATGAATTGTATTTTAAATCTAGATCAGATGTTCCAAGTTGGCAAAGCTTTCATATGGTTCTTTCTTAAGCAGTGCGTAGCAGAGAGTGCAGAATTTCGATTGCTAAGATGAAGTTAGGGAAAGAAAGATCGCAGGCCAAAGTCTGTACAGTGGTCAGTGATTGCAGTTGCCGAGATCAGTGTTAGAGTTATATCAAATCTTGACCAGAGGTTCTCGCCAGCAGATCGCCGATAATTTCTTTTTAGTCGGTGTAGAGCGAGTGTACGGGATTTCGCCGATTGAGATGAGATAAGAGATCAGAAAATCGCAGGTCCAGAGTTGGTTCAGGAATCAGTGATTCAATTGCAATTACCAGAGACAGTTGAGAGACTGCTCAGAATCGCCAGTTTAGCTTCGCAGATTTTGTGTTGAAGACCTTTGGAATTTTAAGTGGGCAAGTGTTTAGTATTTTTGAAACCGAAAGTTGTTTGAGCAAGATAGCAAAAGTGATTTGCGGTATTTGGCATAAGGAGGAGCAACATGAGAAAGAGAAGATTATATGAGACGACTGTACCCCCACCTTTTTGTTAAGAATTGGTAAAGGTTTAAATTTCGAGGACGAAATTTTTATAAGAGGGGAAGAGTTGTGACATCCCGATTTTCCAATTCTATTTTCAATAAATTGAGAAGGGCATTTCGTTGGCACGCATATAGTTCTTTTCCTTGACACTCAAAAACTAGTCTATCGGGTGAAGGCGTTAAGAGTTTCTAATGCATCGACTCGAGAATTTGACCGAAGCGACCTTTCGACCGAGCTAATCTGCAAGGGTCATTACGGCACGATTAAAATCGATTAGAGATCGGAGATAGGTCGACTCGACAGAGGCATGTGATCAGGTGTGGGTGATTCCACCAGATCGCACAATTCTTGTCGATCGGCACTGGACCGACTTTTCTATCGATTGGGTACCCTGTGTTCGTATTTGAAATCTTGAGATTACCTCGACAACCGAAAGTCGCCAATGTTTCAAAGATGTACATTGTGGCTTGAGATGATCAACCACAGGTCAAATGCATGAAAATTTCTAAAGGCTACCCGGTAGGTTGGGCCGCACTAGTATCGTGCCAAAGTGAAATTAACCGTGAGATTGAGATCGAATTCAGAAATTGGGAGTCTGGGTGTGTCACAAATCATTTTAGGAACATTGACTTATCATTGGAAGATTTTTCATGCAATTAGAGTTTTTCAGCAATTAAATCAGAAAATGGCTAATTTGACTCGAGAAATTAGTAAGCCCGCCTTTAGTCGCGCTTTTGAGACTTAAGTTGGTTTTATGGACAAGTGAAGATGTGAATTGAAGAGTGGTGATGTTGGATTAATTTTATGGACTTCAATTTGGACTCAATTGGAAGTGGATTGATTATAATTGAAGAATTTCATGCACAAGAATTGGACCCCGGAAAAATAAAATGAACCCATTGGAAGATGTTGTGGAAGATTGGGTGAGTGGATTGTGAGGTCATCCTAGGTCATGGTGGGCCACCTTGATTGGATGAGGGAAAAAGAAAAAGAAAAGGGAAAAGAAAATGAAATTGCTCCCCTTCTTCTCTCTCCTCCCTCTCTTCTTCCTCTCTCTCGACCGCCCCTCCATCTCTACCTTCTTCTTCTTCGGACGCCACCAGCAGCAAGGGAGATCATCGAGCAGCCCGCCCGGAGCCACCGTCATCGCCTCACGCCGCCGCACGCCGTCCTCGCCATCCGCCGCTGCGCCGTCGCAACCGCGCCGTCGCTCGGATCTCCATCTCCCTCTCCTCTCTTCGCCATCTCCTTGTCGCTCGAAGGACCCGGCGAACCGGGAAGCCTCGTCCGTCGCCGTCCGCCGTCTTGTCCCCGAGTGGCCGAAGTCGCCGTCGCAAGCAAACGAGGCCAGCAACCGTGCGCCTCCCGCTCGTCCTGGCCTCGAATCCAGCAACGTTTCCAGATCTGGGGGAAGCTCGGCGGAGCGAGCCGTCCGGCTCACCTCCGACCACCCGTGAGGCCCGCCGTTGGCCGCCCGAGCTACCGCCCCTCTCCCTCGCCGTTCCTCCGCCCGATTAGGCTCGGATCAGCCCTCCTCCGCCCATGATCAGAAGTTGCAGAAAATGGGTATGCAGCGGGCGTTTGGCCCGTTTTGGCCGCCTTCCCGAGCCCGGATGCTCAGCCCGCTTTGAGGAAAGTCGATCCTCATGTCGTCCCCGTCGTTTTGGTCCGCTCGGCTCGCTAATCCGGTGAGTTTAGCTCACTAAATCTTGATTAGACGGTTAATTATGCCCTAAGTGTGCTTAGTTTAAGTTAAGCAAGTTCAGATGGTTATTTTAGTTTATTTAATTATGATTTGGATTAAAAGGTTTGTTTAATTTAAAATGTGGTTAATTAAAGGCTAAGAGAGTTTATTTAATAATAAACCTTGATGGGACATAATAGGGTTTTATTTTTGAATTATTTAAATGTTTCGAAATTCTGGAATTTATAATATTATATTATATTCCGAAATTATTAAAATATGATTATTTATTAAAAAAAAAGAAAAATTATTTTTGATCCCGATTGCTCAGGAATTTCGTGCCGATCGCTGCTATGTGTTCGGATTTTGAAATTGGTGGTTGGATATTATAAATTGAGTGTGGATTGCGAAAAATATGGATATTATTATTTAATTAATTTTCGGAATAAATTTAATTATTTATTAAAATTCGAAAATTTCGTCGGGACCCTAAACTCTCAGAATTTCGTGCCAATCGCTGCTGTGCATTTAGAATTTGAATTTGATGATTGATTGTGGCAAATTGAATGTGATTGTGATGAATGGGGATTCTTTTTATAAAGTCCCAAGTGTCGAAATTTATGGAAGAGTTGGTTGTGATTAACCACCTATTAGAGGTCGTGCTTGATGAGGCCGTGAATACCACCTATTAGAGGTCGTGCCTGATGAGGCCGTGAATACCACCTATTAGAGGTCGTGCCTGATGAGGTCGTGAATACCACCTATTAGAGGTCGTGCCTGATGAGGCCGTGAATACCACCTATTAGAGGTCGTGCCTGATGAGGCCGTGAATACCACCTATTAGAGGTCGTTGCTGATGAGGCCGTGAATTACCACCTGATTACAGGTCGTGCCGAGTGGGGCCGTGATTGCCACTGGTTATTAAACCTTTGTATAGGGTTGTGATTAAGAGTAATGATTGATTTGCTGAATTGACATGTAATCGGCCAAGTCGATTGATCGCTGAGACGATCCAAGTGGTTGAATTGCTCTGATGATGTGATTGTGCCATGGTTGTTTGGTTATCATAATTGTACGTGGTTGAATTATATAAATTGTGTTAACCTGTAGATGAAGGCTAATGCGAGGTAAGTCTTCTGTGTGATGTGGCTAGGCCACCCGGGGTGTATTTTCTTTCTAATAGGGGTTTAGGGGTTGAACTTGCTGAGACATCGTCTCATCCCGGTTGTGGGATTAAAATTTCAGGTCCCTAGATGGCGGTCGTGGAGGACCCGAAGCCCTAAGTCTGGAAAGGTGGAGATTGAAGTATCGATGAACGTGTCCTGCTAGTTGGTCTTAGGGCGATTCCTCTTTTGTCGAGCTGATCTATTTTGTAGATAGTCCAGAGTTGTATTTAAACATATGTGTTTGTAAATGAGTGTTTGGTGTTATGATTGATTGCCTGCTTTTCTATCCCAAGTTAAATGTTGTCAGGGGATTTGTTTCGCTTCCGCATGCGTAATGAAATGAATGGGTCGGTGACGTATCCTGGGATGTCGCATATTTGATCGACCGCGGTGGGATGTGCACGCGCTCGAGGTTCGGGGCGTGACATGAACTCCTATGTTAATTCAAGTACCCTAATCTGAAGAGACTTTGTGAGGGACGTAACGTAGGTTGGGTTCATGGGTTGAGAAATGAAAGGATCATTAGGCTCAAAAAGTGTTTAGGGGGGTTAAAGTTGGTGATCATCTTGACATTTCCACCACTTTCTTTCTCTACTGTCGAAGATTTTTTTATCACAGCTCCATTGATTGCAACAACATTTGAGAGGTTTTTTTTTTGGTACCACCTTGTTGGGGATACAACTTACTATATCAAGAGTTTGATTTTTTTTTTCTTTTCTTGGCATTGGCCTTGCTTTTACTAGGCACACTGCTTTTTCACGCCCCTTAGCTTTATTTTGATTTCAATTCTTGCGCACAGTGTATGCGTTAAGAAATTACACTCTGAATGACACTCGAACTTTCAAGGGTCTTCGTCTGTCTTTTGCCTTGCCCCAATGTAGGGGATGATCACCAACTGGGTTTAAAGAAATGAAAATTGTAGGCTCAAGTGGGCTATGCAAAGTGTATAAGTATGTAGGATAGAGAAAGAAATGCTCTTCGTCATCCTACGGCACTTAAGTTAACACATGAATTCAATGCAATAGCACGACTTGAAGATTGATGCAAGTGAGAGCAAGAAAATTTCAATTCATTTTCCTCACCTCATTATGCCATTTTATCTCCCATTTGCCCCAATGTGGGGTGATTCTTGACAGGGGTAATTCGAAAAGAATATCCATAAGTGTATGGGCTCAAAAGGGTTAAGCAATGGATCACCTGTAGTGTTTGGGATAAAGAAATGAACCGCCTCTCATCATTTCGATTGCCGTATCTTTTGCGAGAGAACTCTTTACCTTGTATATATGAACCTTCCTACACTCATCTCACAAGTACATGAGTAGGGGACTGTGTATAGGATAAGGTTTGCTTTTCATCATCCTGACTCGTCTCATTTAGTATGCTCAATCAATTCCACATCATTCATTAAATTAGTCCATCTTGATGTTCTTTAATGGAATTGGTGGCTAAAAGTTATCATGCAAAGTCCTTTTTTTTTTTTTTTTTTTTAAAGAGCTCAACAGCTTTAGGCATGAAAAATTATCAACTCCAAAACAAACAGTTTTCCACACTGCAAGATGATTTTAAGCATTCATTGAAGGATTCATCTACAATGGGATTGCCTCGGCAGTTGACGTCTTTGGATTGTCCCTATCCGCTTTTGTCCCTACACAAGAGAACGTGCATGAATATGATACTATGCAACATCAAAGTAAAAACGAATGGAATATCCAATTTTGGCTTGGGTCAAGATTTTATCACAGTCGGGCCATTACCAAAATTTGTCATGCCTCCAATCTATCACATTAACTCTTAGAAATGTGTCCTTGACAATTGGACCAATTGCAATCTGGTGTGCCTTTTTCAGATGCCTTCTCATCAGGCAGAAAAAGTAATGCTCTGAAACATGAAGTAAATGAGTCAGAAAATTAAATAGGGCTAATGCATGCTTTTGGAAATGGCTTCAAAAATGATTTTTTTAAAAATTTTTTTGTATGAGGAAGCATGAAGAAGCCCAGTCCTTAGAATTCTCCTTGGATGATATTTTCTTTTCATTGTTGGATATCGTCACCGGACTGGTTTGGCATACTCCATCATGTCCTCAAACTTGTAATTTTATTGATATTCACCAATCGAATTACATTTAGTAAATGCAATGCTCAATCCCTAAATGAAAAATGAAAAAGAATGAATTGAAAACATTCCCTAAAAAGCGATAAAATTTCCACACAGGGGAAAGTGCAGCTAAACATGCCCCTATTTAACTAAGGAAAGTGAACTACTTAAGACCGTGAATCAATATGTGCTTGAGTTCTTCACCCTCCTTGATCTTGTGATGCGAACCCTCCAAGTCAGAGATTCTTCCTTCTAGATATGTCACTAGTCTCTTCATAGTGGCATCAAATTCAGCTACCTTAGGAAAATGAGACGGTTCAAAAGTCCTCTTGGCTCTCTTCTTCGAGTTGCAGTTTCTCACTGAAGATAGAGTACCTATGTCATCACGGCCTTTTTGCTTGACGAGACAAGCCACAGTAGCAGACAATCCATCGACTTGACTCTGGAGGTGCGCAATTCGCTTGTTTATATTGACAATGATACGGTTCATCCCCTCATTTTGATCTGTCATTTTAGCTCTCGACTGTGTGCAGATGGGTGAGCGAGATCGCTCCATAATCAACTAAGGGAAATAAATGGGAACATGTAAGCATGAGGTGTAAATGGAGAGTCAATCCATGACAATGATCTAATCGATTTTTTTTATTTATTCATGAAAAGTCTGTGCAAGAAGGGAATTTCCTAAAAATAACTAGAAAAATAAAAATAGGACACCCTAGCAAGAACCAAATTTCCTAAACACGAATTACGAATGGCCAAGATTTGAAACTCCATAATGAGAACAATAAAGACATGAATTGAAAATAAATTTTCCAAAGTTTTTGTTATTTTCCAAATGATTCATTACATGGCAATTCCCTCATTTCATTTCTAACTGACAAAAGAAGTAAATTCAATGATTGACCTATATTGCCATGGATTGACTCAAAAAATAAATTGCATGATATAAGGATATAGGACTTACCTCACCAAGGAAAATTAACGGCAATCACATAGACATGCACATGAGATGTGAGGCTTGATTTCTACCTAGACGGCTTAACAAAGTGGAGCTAAGAGGATAATTTGACCATTGTAGTCTCGCATTAACGTGTCAGGTTCTCCTAACTTCGGCTCAGTCGAATGGAATGTCCAATAGTCACGCAGTCTCGCGGATATGGACAAATACATTCGACACCATGAAAAGACTTTCGGGGAAGAGAAGGTCAACCTCTACATAGTGGTCTTGCTTTGGAGGAAGTATCATTCTCAACACCATCCTAAAAATCCTATCGCAGCCCAGGTCTGGCCACAGGTTATGTGTGCAATAGTGTAATGCTAAAAGCAGTAAAACATGCACAATAGTTTAAATGCAAACAATACTTCCAATCAGGAATAAATCATTCATCCCCACACCTTCCTGCAAGACAAGGATTAGCAAAGACTACTCCCCTTATACCTCCCATCTGCAAGAACATTTAACACTTTAGAAATGTTAGGGACGTACCTAATATCCTCACTGCCAAACAAAAATATTTTTTCAAAAAAGAAAATTGGCCCAAGTCCACTAAGAGTTTCAACTCAAGTCCCCAGCGGAGTCGCCAAGCTGTCGCGACCCAATTTTTCGGGTGCACCCCCTAAAACTAGGTTAATGGACTGTCAAGTTTTTAAACTTAACTCGGGCTCTCCCAAGCCCATACCAAATCGCGACTTAAGTCTAAATTTTTAAACATGCAAAAGATTATTATCTAGGAGTCGCCACTAATCAGTTTAGGGTATGTCGATTAGACACCTAAGTAAAATAAATGGAGATTTATTTTACTCCTACGAACCAGAGACTAAGGGTACGGGAACTTAGTTACACTAGAATTTTCTAATGCCCTTTCGGTACCATTTCTTTTAATTTTCAAAATATTTTTGTAGGTGGCTTGGATTTATTTTAAGCTAAATCACTATCATGCAAATGTGGTGACCACACGGGTGCTCATCTATTATTAAACATTCAAATAAATAAATTGCAACAAGCAATTACTTTTTGAGTTTTCTTGAAATTGGAAATTTTTTATAAAACATGCATCTTAACTAAATGACCTAATTTCGCTAATAAATGAATTCTAATTAAATGAACCTATTATGCAAGCACTAGGTGACGAAAATTTCATAAACCTAATCCTACATGTCTGATTTATTAAATCTACATGCTTTGATGCAAGATTTTGATTTTTTTTTTTGATTTTTATGTGTTTTTAGCATTTTTCAAGATAAGCAATTATATCTAAACAATCAAGATATTAATCAAATAAAGAATTAAAATAATCGAAAAAATAACCTGTTGTCTCACGAGGTCAAATTAAGGATTACTCTAACCCTAAACATCGGGACAAAAGATTCAAAATAATTAAAAATCTGATCCGAAGTCTCACGGATCAAATTAATAATTACAATGATTTAACAATTAAAATATTATCAAAAAGCCCGAAAATTAATATAATTAAAAAAAAATCCAATGTCTTACGGGTCAAATTAATAATTATAAAAATTCTGGACAAAATCCCTGCGGATAATACCTACAAAATTCATGAAATCAATATCGACATACTAAGTTCTAATTTAACCAATAATAACAAGACTTAAAAATGATAATAAAATAACATAAAATAACAAAATAAAGGTAAAACTAAAACTAAACTACCTACAACAGGGGACTCAACACCGCTGTAGAAGGAGTGTTGTATTGACGAGTGGGCAGACAGCAGCGTCAACGGACGAGCAGGTCGCGGGCGGAGGCGGCGCGGGCTGAGGAGGTGCCGGCACTATGGCTGATGTGAGTACGAAGCCGGCGCGGAAGGTTGGGCGTCCTAATTCAAAGCACACAATCCAAATTCGGACTCAATGGATGACCGACGGCGGCTCATGGTCAAGAGACTTACATCTGTATCGTTGTTCTTCCATTAAAGAATGTATATAACTCCACACGCTTAAACTCTTCACGATCTCCTGGCCAAAAAGTAATCCTTCTTCTTGCGTGAAGTAAAATCACAAAGCCCATGAATTGTCAAATCTAGACAAAATTCAAGAGAAGACAAATCCACCGCCTGCCCCTATTTGGCCGAATTGTGATTTTTTTACCAGAATGGATTACTTTCTTCAAGCTCACCAATCTTTTTCACCCATGGTTTTTTTACTTTATTCCCTTCTTGAATTCGTGGGACGCCACGATTTCGTTGCTGTTCATGGACAAAGGCACTAGTAAACCTGCAAAAGAGATCGAGAACGCCTAGGATATTGATCCTAGTGAACTCACCGAAATTGCAACGGTTCAGCAATAAACAACAATTCAGTGAAACGAGGCAAGGATCTGCATCGATGTTGAGAAGGTCAACTAAGGGACTCTTGGATTGCTGGTCACAAGTGGCTGGAGTAGATCACGATTGGTGGTGGTGCACGAAGGTCAGTGCTCGGTGAATGGCCGACGAGTTGGTGGCGCAACAGGAACAGCAGCGGGTTTGGGAGTTTGCAGCATGAAGGGTGGCATATGGCTAGTTCTTGATTTGATCATTCGCTAGTCTCCTCTGAGATCTTTTGAGTGGACACCCCCTTTCTCTTGTCGTCTCTCTCTTGTCAATTATGGCGGAATATGGAATTGTGTGGCCTTTTGTTCGGCATTGAATTGCCTGTGACCACAACATCAGAACAAAACAAAGTAAATACCGAAAATATGGAGTGAACAACTATAATAGGTAGAGAAACAACCCGGTTTTATCACAGTGAAATCACTAGATGGCAATCGGTGCTTAGGTACACTGGCCACTTCGATGTCTCGCTGCTGGAATTATCGTCGGAGATGTAGAAATTTAATCTAGGCCAGAAACAAAAATAAAATCACCTTAGTTCGAATAGCAAATTGGAATCGCACACAATCAAACTTAAAAAAGGAAGCTCGACTTAGCTTTATGCTTGTCGTCAATATCCATGACGCATGATGAATGTGGGATGTCATCAAGAGGACTGCACCATCCAATAGACCAATCAGAAAATTCTCGAGATCGTCCACCGTCTTTTTTTTCTCACAAATTTTTCTCTCGATTTTTCTTTGCTTTGAAAATTTTTCTAAATTCGCTCCTCCAAATACTGTGCAAGTCAACCCCTTTTTATAGTGATTTCGATCGGTCGCTTTCTATGGAAAAATTTAAACTTCCATCTTCTGTTGCATTAAATCATGGATGCAAATTAGAGCATGATTTCGCAATTAGCTCAATTTTGCATCGATTCCTTCCATTTTATCAAAATCCTTGCCATTTGATCACTTGATTTTAAAATTGTTGCTGCATTTAACAAAACCCGGACATCCGTCGGAATTCCATATTTCCTTGCATACTTCAATCAAATCAATGTCCCCCATTTTCATCTTTCTTTTTATTTGTTCAAAATGCAATTTTATTTTTCCAAAATTAGGTGTCAACAGCTACCAATGTTTATTTGGGATTTTCTTTGAAATTTCCAACTTCTCTTATCTTTAACCAAAAAAAGCTTCTCTAATTACTTACCATCTTTTATTTACCTTTCTTACTAAAGGTTTAAATTTACCAACTACTATATGAAATTATCAATCTTTGTTTGCGTGACCTTAAAAAGTTACGGGGGTCAAATTACCAACTAGTTTTGAGTTACTAACTCTTGTCTGAGTTGCTTATCAATAGTTAATTATTTTTACTTACAGGACTAGCTTTTCTATTTAGTTACCACTTTTATTGCCCTCACTCACTAACATTTTCAATTTACCAACTCTTTTTTGAAATTGCCAACTTCATTAGAGTGATTACTAGTATATTTCCAATCAAGTTACCACCTCTTTTTTAAGATACTTGCCAATATTTATTTTGTTTTTGTTTTTAAATTGCCATCTTCTTTTATCTTAGACAAAAACCTTTGTTTATCTTTTACTAATTTTTATTTACCTTTCTTGGCAACGCCTTGAATTTACTACTATTATTTGAAAATTTTAACCTTTTTTGGGCAAAAGTACACTACGAGTGCGAAAATTTGGCAGGGGTGGATAATGAAAGTACCAAGATATCTAAAATGTACACTTAAGTGCAACTATTTTTGAAAATTGGACAATTAAATGCCTCCTCTAGTGAAGATGGCTAGAAATCCAATGTGCCATTATTTTAATAATAAATATAGTCTATATGGCTCACTAAAGTTGTCTACTTAGCAATCAATGTGCAAAACGACATCTTTTTGCCCCCAAATTTGATTTTTAATATAATTATTAATTATATTAAATTAAAAAAGGAGAGAGGTAGCATTCATCAAGGGCCTCCATAGCCCTTGCCATGGTTGCCCCACCACTGTCGAAAAGGATCAACAATGGTGGGGCAAAGGTCAATCGGGGTCACTGGTCCCGGCCCAAAGGGGCTGAAGGCCACCATTAGCTGTGATGGGGTCACCCATGAGCTCTCGCCCCAGATTTGGACGAGGGCCTACAAGCCCTCGCTGGTAGTCAACTAAGGCCGTTGGCCACTTGCTGGGGTCTGGGACCTCGACTAATCATCATCCCATCGTCGTTGGGCCTTTTCTGCGATGGTGGGGTGGCGGTGGCAATGGCAAGGGCTAGGGAGGCCCTCGCCGAATGTTGCCTCCCTCTTTTTTTCTTTTTTTGTAATTTAGTTTTTTAATTTAAAAATCAAATTTGGAGTCAAAATGACATCATTTTGGGCATATCTAGCCACGTTAGCATCACGTGGATAAGTTTTTTTTTTTTTTTTAAAGAATTGCCACATCAATAAAAAAAATCTTGCTAGAAAGAGCCACATCAATAGTTTCGTTGGAAATTCTCACCATTGGCACTTAAATGTTCATTTCTTGTCTAATTTTAGTACTTAAGTGTACCTTTTAGAAATTCTGGTACTTAAGTATTTATCCATGCCAAGTTTTGGCACTTAGGGTGTCCGGCACTCATTTTTTGTATGATTCGCCAACCTTGCTCCAATTATCTCACAAAATAGTTGTTTTATGTAGCTTAACAATGTTTTTTGGTCACGTATGCCTTCACCAATGACAACCGGTGGCTTGGCCCTAATGGCATGTCTAAAGAACAATATACATATGTTCAACTCCGTAAAGGTTTAGATCATAGTGATTATGATAAACAACTAACTCATTATCCAACCATCTACAAAACCAATTCTTAAGAACAATATGCATATGTTCAACCCTGTAAAGGTTTAGATCATAGTGATTATGATAAACAACTAACTCATTATCCAACCATCTACAAAACCAATTTTGAATCCATTTCATAAATTGGATTCACAAATCATATAGTTTAATCCATCAAGCACAATACTTTTTACATAGCATTTCCCAAACCTTATAACAAATAATTAACTCACAAACTATTTTAAGAAATGGTTTACTATGCAATATCCAATGAACAAATGGGTAGTAATTACTTGATCTAGCTTTATGCAACAAATATGCTCGAAACACCACTTTTCCTTTTTAATTGTTTCAATACACGGGTTTCCAAATCTTAGAAGAGATAAGCATCACTCACTTGACATTGGGAAACCAAACAATGAAAAAACTACTTTGAGCAAAAAAACTCAAAATCTTATATATTGAGTAAAAAATTTATATCAAAAGCAAGTAGATAACTATCCAAAACAAGATTCGATTAAACTAAGTTTATAAATAAATAAAACTACTCTAACATGCCAATGGGAAGTTTACTCAAAGCAGGAACAACTAGAGAGGCAATAATAAGGGGACGAGAACACTTGGAGTGCCAAAATTTGGCATGGGGGAATATTTGAGTGCCAAAAGTTTCAAAAGGTACACATCAGTGCCAAAATAGGAGTAAAATGGATCAGGTAAGTACCAATGACAAGAAAATCCAATCAAAATATTGACGTAACATTTTTGCCATGAGATAAGTGTATAATGATGTCGTTTTGCACTCGACATGGAAAGAAAAGCCAAAAAATGATGTTGTTTTGCTTGGGATTTGAATTTTAATATAAATATTATTAAATTAAATTTAAAACTAAATTTAATAAATAATAAATAAATATAAAAAAGGGAAGATGGGTATGTAGAAGGGCTAGCGATGGTGGAGGGAGGGTCGATTAGGGTTAATAGGCCTTAGCTAGGTGACCCAATCAATAGTGGCCCTTGGCTCGATTGGGCGAGGGCTAGCAACCTTTGCTGCATCTTAGGGAAGGTTGGGACCCTCATCCCAAATTTGGGCGAGAGCTTGTAGGCCCTCAATGCCGGTTGGCCAAGGTTGCCACTAGTTGCATCCCCTAACCAAGGCCTGGCGACCTTAAGCAACACTCCTCCCACCATTGCTGGCCTTTCCTAGCAATGATGGGGAGGCGGTGGTGAGGGCTGAGCTGCAAACCCATCTTTTTTTTTAAATATTTATTTATTAAATTTAGTTTTAAATTTAATTTAATTAATCTTCATATTAAAATTCAAATAAGGGGCATAATGACATTGTTTGGGCTCTACTTTGCTGACTTAGCTCTCAAGTGAGCCACGTAGGCAAGTTATATTATTAAAAAAATGTCATGGGATTTATGGCATCTTTCATTGGAATCAATTCCCGTTCTCAACTCATAACCAATATGAGCTCGAAGTTTCCTTCGTAACTTCGGGAACTTCTTCGTAGTGGCATGTCCAATTTTTCAAAAAAAGTGGCACTTATGTGTACCTTGCGTAAATTTTGATACTTAAATTCCCTACATACCAAATTTTTACATTTATACTGTACTTCTGCCCAATAATAGAGCAAGGAAGTCTAGAAATCAAAATAATCATGGCCAACACTTGTGGAAAAATAACACTTGTTGGTGTTATTGGAACATAAGGGCATACCTTTTTATGTGGGAAAATGAGACGTGTCGCACAAGATTGTTCTATATTGAGGATGCTCCAAATGATAGTAGATCATCCTTTTTATATGGGCAACTTAGATATATAGCACGCAATTGTTCCATGCAAAGGAATACCCCTATCGTTGGTAGGCCACAAAAAAACCTACAAAAGTAGAGGGCAATGGAAAAGCTTTTGTCGTGCTTGATTAGGAGGGAACAACATCTAATGCATTCATGAAGTTTTCTATTGAATTATCACTTTTTTTTTTGCCTTATGTACCAACCCGTTTCACTAACTAACTTTGCGTCACTCACTCTTTATTCGAGTTAGTTACCAAATAATTTTTTTTAATTGTCAATTTCTCTTATTGCTTACGAAAAATAGTTGGAAAATTCTAAATAAGAACCTAAAGTGCTCTCATTTTTTCAAATAAGGACCTAAAGTGGATATTATCCCAAATAAGAGCCCAAAGTGCCGTCATTTTCTTAAATAAGAGCGTAAAATGGATTTTCTTTAATATTAAAGCTTGAAGTGGCTATATTAATTTCAAAGAAGAGCCTGACTATCCAATGGGTCGAGGGTATTTTTGTCATTTATCATTTTTAATTCTTTTTTTCTTTTCCTTCTTTCTTTTTTCTGGTTTTCCCTTTCTTCTTTGCCAATGGCCAGCCCAGCCATCGACGATGCCTGGAAAGGGTTGGGTGAGGGTTGCCCTCCCCCAATTTGGTGAGGGCCACCCTCACTATCCATAAGTGAGGGACAGCCTCACCTTGGGTGAGGCTAGCCATCGCCAGCAGTTGACAAGGGATGGCCTCGCCTCAGCAAGGTGACCCTCATTGGAAAGAAAAAAAAAGAAAAAAATAATTTAAAATTAAAATTGTATTTTGATGAAAATACCCATAATCTCCCGATGACCGACGAAATTAGGCCCTTATTTGAAATAGCCATGGTTACTTCAGGCTCTTATTTGAGATGGACATAGCCACTTTAGCCCCTTATTTGACACAAGATCCACTTTAGGCCCTTATTCAACACAAGGTCCGTTTCAGGCCCTTGACTCTCATTTGAGAAAATGAAGGCATTTCATGTTATTAGTTGGAAACTTCCCAAAAATATTCTCTCATTATTTCCAACTTTTATTTAGCTTTCTTACCAATACCATAAATTTGTGATTAAAGTCACATCATTCGATGAATAAGTTTATTTTGGAAATATGACTTCTCAATTGTACTTGATCATATGTATATGATTCAAGCTTTAGCAATAGCCTATTTAACTCTTCAAAGTGGCATCTCGTTGTTAGGGATGTCTTGGTTATTGGGTTGAAATACACTTGAGGCATTATAAATGGCTTATTCTTATACCTCTTTTATTAGATAACACTTAGGTTGCATTTTGCAGTCAGGACAAAATTTAGGATATGATAGAATTCATTATATCCTATGTTTAATGCCTGCTTAAGATAAGATAAAGTTAGATATAAGAGATATTGATTGGATAAAATTATTCCATGAGGGAGGTTAGATGAAGGTGTATAGGATTTTTAATATCCATTTTAGGAAAGTTATTTTTATAAATAAAAAAATTCTTAACTTAATGAAATTAAAATTATATTTCATTACAAATAATATTTGAGTTATAGTATAAGAAATTCAAAATAACAAAAAATAAAAATTTAGTTAATTTAATTTATCTTATTTTTATTTATATATTTTAGGTATTTTAATATTTTAGGTATATTTGTGGTGTATAATATTTAATAAAATTTTATTAGAGAATAAGGGGAAGAAAGAAATAAAAAGGAAATTAATTTAAAAAAGAGAGGAAAGTAAATAAAAAAGCAAATAAAAATAAAGAAGGCAAAAGGTGTTCCAAGAGATTTCTACCATCTCCATTTGTAAAATTTTTGGTTCATTTATACTAATATGATGTTTATATCAAACAATGTATATGATATGATATGTATATATCTAACTTTATTACTATAATTACGAAACAGTGGATTGGATATAGCAAAATCCTTGGATTTCATATCCTGATTAGAAATCTGGACGACCAAATATAGCCTTAGAAGTATGTTTGGCTGGCAAAATAGAGTAGAAAATGGAATCATAGTGCCCTCTTAGATCACATGATGAAATAAAAATAATGAATAGAGGGACTCATAATTAATCTACCAAGCATATCAAAGCATAGACAAGATACTGCATGATTGCACTTAAAGATTACTTCTTAAAACAGAACGAGCAAGACATGATCAGCCACATTTTCCATCACTTGAAAAAAAATGCAGAGACGTGAATAGAGGAGCTCCATTCACTTCATCGCAAAACACATAGTTTTGAGTGGCCAAAGCATCTAATAAACACCACAACCAATATTGAATGGTGGTAAACCCAGAGGTGGAGTTCACAAATCACAACCATTGCTGCAACGCAGTAAACTTGAGAAGTTCAATTATGAAATGTAAGCCTAACCTTAAGAGCAAGAAGAAGAAAAAATGCATTGAGGGCCAAAAATAGAGCAGTGTAAGGTAATTAGCATGTAGTATTAGGTAAAATCTAGAAAACCCATATATCAACAGAAACTGTGACATCCAGATTTTTGGGTTCTAATTTCAACTGGATAAATTGGGCATTTCATCGATGCGACTACAGTGCTTTTCTTTGAGTTGGCCACTCACGAGATAACTAGACTAGCTGGGTAAGTTATTAAGGACTTTTAGGCAAATAGACTTGAGAATTCGACCAAGAATCGACTTCTCGACCGTGCTCATTTTTAGAGATCATTGTGGCACAGTATAAAATTAAATTGAAATTAGAGATAGGTCGACTCGTCTGAGATGAATGACCGATCGTGGGTGACTCCACTAAATTGGAAAACTCTCGTCGACTGGCACTAATTTGATTTTACTGTCGTTTTGGTACCTTGTGTCTGTATTTGAATCATCGAGATTTTCACGACAATCGAGAGTCGCCAATGTGTCGAATGGGTTCATTGTGGCTCGAAGAAAATCGATTACGGGTCTTTTGTCCCAAAAAGTTTTGAAAACTACTTGGTAGCCTAGGTCACGCTAAAACCGCGCCTGAGTGAAATTAACCATCAATTTGAGTTCGATTTCAAAAATTGAAAGTTCTGTGGTGTCACGAGCTATTTTAAGAACGTCGACTCAGTCTTAGAAGATTTTTCAGAGATTCCGAGATTTTTACGGAAAACCGTGTCGGACGTTGCGGAAAATGAACGGAAACTTAGATTGGCCAATTTGAAGAGACTCTTGACATCTGGTATTAGTGAATTGGCGAATGGAAGTTGTTTGGACTTTTTCTGACTTCAAATTAGACCTCAACCGGATTTGTTTGTTCAGAAAATCGGATTCCGAAAAGAAATGAATTAAAATTCGGAATTGAAGGAAACTGCCGTTGTTGTTGCCCAAAACTTGCTGTTTGAGGGAAATTTTGTACAAGAAAGCAAGTAAAGGTCAAGTACTTTAGCATGGGGATTTTTGGGGACCAATTTGAGCTAAACGAAAGCAAATAGAACAATGATTTTTGGATTATAGGAAATTCTTTTAGTTTTCTTTATTTTTCTTCCTTATTTCTTTCCCCGCTGCGCACGTTCCCTCCTTTGACGAAGACGCACGCACGAACCCCCTCACATCCGTGCCTCTCCTTTCTCTCTCATGCGTTTTTCTTTCTCCACGACAGCCTCTAGATTAATTTTCTTTGGCTTTATTTCATTGACTTGAGTCAATGTTTATCCCCTCATTCGGTTGACATCCCCTAGCTGTCTTCCCTTTTCTTTACTTTCTCTGCTTTTCGTTGGTTCAACGGACGAAGCAGCTTCTTCATTTCTCTCTTGTGGCCACCTCCATTGAACAGCCCCTGCAACCCTTGGCCACACGTCCGCGGCGCAGCCATCTTCGATCAGCTAGTGAAACCGAAGTTGCTTCTTCAGTGAATATGTTGACCCAGCCACGAAGCCGCGCGTTCGTTCCTTCATCAACCCAACGAAGCCACCGAAACCAGCGGCACCTCTTCGCCAGCGTCACCCCTGTTTCGTTAGAGCTCAGCCGCAGCAGCTCCGCTCGCCAAGCTTATCAGCCACGGTTCCTCGATCTCTTGGCTGCTCCATTCAGCTGTTTGAAGGCCCCTCTTCATCAAATCAGCAAGATCAACAGCGTGGGAACAGAATTTCCAGCCAAGCTGCGGGCTTGCGTGGCCGATTTCGGGCCGTTCTGGGTCCCGGTTGGCGGACTCACCTTGGAGAGGATCGAGCTTTGTCGCGTGCTCGTCGATTAGATCCAAGCGGATCTTTAATCCAGTGAGTTTTACTCACTAATGTCTTCTTAGTTTGCTAATTATACTTAAATGTTGATTAGTGTTAGTTAAGTATAATTAGGTGGTTAGATTAGAATTGATTAGCGATTATTAGTTAATTGCATTGCATATTAGTTGTTTGGTTAGCGTACTTAGATAGTGAATTGCCTATAGTATTTATTGGATGCTTCATGGGATTTTTCCCGACCCTTATCGGGTGTTAATTAGGCAATTCGGGCGTAAATGGAATTTTTATGACTTAAATATTAATTTTCAAAATTAATTATTTAATTATTTATTTTCTGGAAATTCAACTGGGATGGCTAGTGACCAGGATTTTATGCTGATGATTGTGGCGCAGTCCGTTTACTTAATTGAGCTTATATTGTGCTAAATTGAATTTCTTGTATTTAAATATTAATTTTCGAAATTAATTATTAATTATTTATTTTCTGGAAATTCAACTAGGATGGCCAGTGACCGGGATTTTATGTTGATGATCGTGGCGCAGTCCATTTATTTAATTGAGCTTTATATTGTGTTAAATTGAATTTATTGTATTTATTTATTTAATATTCGAAATTAATTTATTTAATTATTTATTTTCTGGAAATTCAAGTGAGATGGCCAGTGACCGAAATTTCGTGCTAATTGTCGTGGTGTAGTCCGTTTATTTATTTGAGCTCCACATTGTGCTTAATTAAATTGATTGTGCAATTTAATGAATTATTCCTTAATTGATTGAATTTGAGTGGAATTAAATGACTGATTGGTAGGTGGCCGAGTATGACTATTTAGTATGCCTTGATGAGCTGTAAAGTGGAGAGAGTCGTGAGAGTGAACTGAGAACTCTATTGGTTGGGACCGATCAGGTACAAAGTATAGACAGGCGTGATTCGATGATTAAGGAAGTCACTGTGCGAAAACGGCGCCTTAAAGAACTCACGTAGACTGTCTATGACTTGTGGCAGGCGTGGTTCAGTGATTGAGGATATCACTGTGCGAAAACGATACCTTAAAGAACGCACGTAGACTGCCTATGAATCGTGATAGGCGTGGTTCGGTGATGAAGGACATCACTGTGCGAAAACGGCGCCTTAAAGAATGCACTTAGACTATTTGTGATCTATGACGGGCGTGATTCGATGATGAGGAATATCACTGTGCGAAAACGGCGCCTTAAAGAACGCACGTAGACCGTCTGTTACTTATGTCACCTTGGTGAAAGTGATGCCCGACAGAATTAATGGAGCTTTGTGACTAAGTTTATTATTGGAGGTTTTATGGGATGGAGTGAATGACCTAGAAATGGTTTGACTGACATATAATCGACTAAGTCGATTGATCTTTGCCTTGATTCGATGTTGTGACTTGATTAATTGAATGAAAATGACCGTGAGTGGTCATGTTGGCGTGTAATCGACTAGGTCGATTTGATCGATCCTTCGATCTGTGATGTGATTGCTTGGGTGCCTATTTGATCTGTGCTAATATGCAGGTGGAATCTGAGGCCAAGGTAAATCCTCTGACTCATGTTGTGCATAAGCAGCCCTAAGGTGTATTAGTTTACTAATCGGGTTTTAGGTGGTAGAACTTGCTGAGACGTTGTCTCAATGGTTATTGAATAACCATTTCAGGACCCAGATGAGGAGCCTAAGGAGGAGGAATCTGACGAGGAGATCCCGATGAGGAACCCAAAGAGGAGTACGTGGAGGAGGACCCTGAGGATAACCCCGAGTACGACCCGGATAAGGACTGAGATCCCGTCTTGTCTTGTCAGACCTTGTTTGCATGTGAATAGATGTTAGATCAGATTTACGTATACATAGTATTGTAGAATACTATGAGGTGCTTGTATAAAAGAGTGGTTGTGAATTTCAGTATGAAGATTATGGCCCTGCTTTTCTATCCCATTGTTTTATTGTCTGGGGATTTATAATTGCTTCCGCATGTACATATATAAATGAAAGGGTTGGCGATACATAGTCCTGGGATATCGCATTTTAAAATTGACCAAAAGTAAGGGATGTGCGCGTTCCTGAGGATCGGGGCGTGACATCCCCTTTTGTGGTATTAGAGCAATTGTTAGGTATTGGAGTAATAAGGTGCGATGACCTATGGGATAGTACTAGGAAAAGTCTATAAATTCATGACTGATGCATGTCTATGATAGCTGATTTGTAGCTTGTTTGTGGATCACTCGAATTCTAATGTGGTATTAGAATTAGAAAACATATTTCTATAAAGATCGTGTAGTTTGAGTGATTAGGAGGCTAGGGCTCTTAGTAAGAGGACAGTAGCCTCTGTGACTCGGGAATGAACACCGACAAGGATTGGTGCCTGAGGTGGTTGTGGCAGAGCGCCGGCTTAGGCCTACGCGCCTGTAAGAGTACCGCCGTGGGTTGGTACTAAGAGTGTAGTAGCACCAAGCGATCCTAGGTCCAACAGGATCATTTTGGCGCAAGTGTTCTTTGAGAACTCATAGAGCCAGTAAGTTCGGGATCAAGTCAAAGTTATTGTTGCTCCTGCCGAAGTCTAGTAAGGAGACATGATCTGGGAGCAAGCCTTTGCATCTGAGTTAAGATTCAGCGTAAGCAGACTTGGAATTCAGTCAGGGTAAATAATGATGTTGAGGGAAGAGTATTCTATTCCACTCAATAGGAAGGGTGGAATAGTCATGTCAACATTCAGACAAATGGAAAATGTTGTTCCATGGAAGATGGTATGGATCAGTCTCGTGTGTTCTGAGGACAGGAGTTTGTGTTAAACATTGCCAGCACGGATAGTGACTTATGGGTTGTCCGCATTAGTAGATGGAATCTCGACAACGGTTACTACTGTCACCATCGATAGGACAATTCAGAAGAAGTGCGCCATAGAACGCACTGTGGAATTTTTGGGATAGGTCTCCGGTACAAGAAATAGTGCATGTTGGCACTTGACAAAAGGTAGAAGATTCACTAAGTAAGCGTCAAAAGTAAGGAAGGAATGCATGGATTAATCCCGTGTCTGAGAATGGCTAAAACGTGCTATGATGGTAGTCAGCACGGCTGTCAGGTGAAAAACTATCAGTGTGAGTCCAAGGGAGCATTGATACCAATACCGCAAATAAGACGCCATTAGGATGGCAAAAGGAACAGAAATAAAATTGACTATGCCTTATTCAATGGAAGAATGTTTTGAGGTGATTTCATCAAAATGGTGCCAGAGAGTGTTGGGAATACAAGTGTGGAATTTCAGTTGTTGTTAAGGCTGTAGGAAAAGAACCATTGACTAGAGTTGTACTTGATTGGTTGTTGGTGTACAACTTATTCGTCAAGTGTGGAAAGAATTGGTTCGGGAGCATTTTGTGGTGATGAATTGTTATAGTGGAGTCACCCAGTTTATTCCAGGAGAAGGTAGAAGTGCCAAGTTTTATTGAGAGTCGAGAAGGGTCCTCGACTTCTTTAATCTTGTAACTTGAGGCAATCCGTTTGTTAGACGGAGGTTGCCTAGGTTACTTGATGATTGTAAAAAATAAGACAGCTTGAAGAATTGAAAATTGAGGACTCCTCAGTAGTCCAAGAAATCTTGGAAGTGCTGCCAGAAAAGTGGTCAGACCGTTGCCAGAGAAAGAGATAGAATTATGTACGAGCTAGCATCCCGAACAGAACCATTCTCTAAAGTTTCTTATCGGTTGTTGTTGCCTGAATTGATAGAACCAATGGTGCAGATGTGAGGATTGATGAATGAGGAATTCATGCATATCGGTGCATTACCTAGAGGAAACATCAGCCTCATAGTGAGAAAGAAAGAAAGATGGTTCGTTGCAATTATGCATCAGCTGTAGTCGACTCAATCAAGTTACAATCAAGGATAAATGTTCATTATCAAAGATCGATGAATTGGGTGATTTGTTATAAAGAGTGTTGATGTCTTCAAGGATCAACATGAGGATAGGTTATCATCAGTTGAGAACTAGGAAGGAGGTTATACTGAAGACAACATTTCGCAGTTGAGTTAGCCCTTGTGAGAATAATGTAAAGCCATTTGATATAACGAATGCTCTAGCCACTGTCATAGATTTGACAAATCGAGTGTTCAAAGAATATCTAGATCAATGGTGATCGTGTGGTATAGTGACATTCTAGGGTATTCATTAAGTGATGAGGATCATAAGAGCCCCTAAGAATGGTCATGTGATTACAGGTAAAGGAATCTTCATGGACCTAGCCAAGATCGAATTAGTTGTTAATGGATTGAAACCGACAACAATGTCAGAGATCAGAAGCTGTGGGGATTGGATAGATACTACAGAAGGTTCGTGGAAGAATTTTCAGCATCAGTATCATCACGGGCTTGACCTCTTAAGAAAGAAGAGAAATTCATCAGCATAGACAAGTACGAGGATAGTTTCCAAAGCTTAAGTAAAAACAGGCTACCGCACTTGTGCTAAACTTTTCATTTGGCTCTAGAAAACATGAAATCTTTAGTGATGTGTCTTGCAAAGAACTGGGTATGTATTGATACAACATGAGAAGATTGTTGTATAACCGTCCCGCCAGTTGAGACCAATAAGTTGGATATGAAATGACGTCGTGAATTAGAATTTTGGCAGGACTATAATAGTGATATCGGGTATCACCTTGGAGGAATGAAATGAGTCATTAATGTGTTGAGCCGAGAGTCTTCAATTGTGCATAGACTGGCTAAAATATAGACTTTTACTTGAAAATGGTTCAAAATGTGGTTTTCAAATTTGAGGTAGGCTACCTCTTGAATTTTATAGCCACCCTCGAAATTTAACTAGATGTTCAAGTTAGATTTAATGCCTAGTTGATAGATAGAGATGTTTAGACGATCCTATAAGAGGATACGGATGAGAAAGAATTTGACTTTCAGACTTCTGAGGGTGGAACACTCAAGTTCTGAGAATGATTGAGTGTGCTTAATATTGTAACACTCAAGTAAGAAACATTGTTAGAAATTCATTGTAGAAGTTGCGGTTTGTGATCAAACAATCGAAGATGGATCAAAATCGGCATCAGCAAGATTAACAAACTAATATGAAGATAGATACCGCTGGGCAGTTTGCAAGTGCCAGAGTTGTCGATAAGTGGAAGTTCAGTAATGCAAACCAGGAGGACTTTTACCATCACTCGAGAGTCCCAAGTGGGAATTGAAATATATCACAATGGAACATTGTGTCAGGCTTACTAAATAGTCGAGGGCAGTACTGATTCCATTTGAGGGTAGTGGTCGATCGATAGATGGAGTTAGTTCACTTTTGTACGGTACAAATATATCTTGTTTTGAATGGCTATACCGAAGTGTGTGTGCATCAGATAATTCACCGGCATGAAGTGTCGATGATGAATTATATTTTGAATCTAGATCAGAGATTATAAGTCTGGCAGAGTTTTCAGAGGGTTCTTTCTTAAGCAGTGTATAACAGAGGGTACAAATTTTCAGTGGTGAAAAGAAAGTGAAGTGAAGAAAGATCACAGGTTAGAGGGGAAGAGTTGTGACATCTAGATTTTCGGGTTCTAATTTCGAATGAATAAATTGGGCATTTCATCAACGCGACTACAATGCTTTTCTCTGAGTTGGCCACTCACGACATAACTAGACTAGCTGGGTAAGTTATTAAGGACTTTAAGGCAAATAGACTTGAGAATTCGACCAGGAATCGACTTCTGGACCGTGCTCATCTTTAGAGATCATTGCGACACAGTATAAAATCGATTTGAAATCAGAGATAGGCCGGTTCGACTGATATGAATGATCGATCGTGGGTGATTCCACTAAATTGGAAAACTCTCGTCGACCAGCACTAATTTGATTTTATTGTCGTTTTGGTACCCTGTGTCCGTATTTGAATCCCTGAGATTTTCACGACAATCGAGAGTCGCCAATGTGTCGAGTGGGTTTACTATGGCTCGAAAAAAATCGACCACGGGTCTTTTGTCCCAAAAAGTTTTGAAAACTACCTGGTAGCATAGGTCACGCTAAAAGCGCGCCGGAGTGAAATTAACCATCAATTTGAGTTCGATTTCAAAAATTGAAAGTTATGTGGTGTCACGAGCTATTTTAGGAATGTCGACTCAGTCACAGAAGATTTTTCAGAGATTCCGAGATTTTTACGGAAAACCGTGTTGGACATTGTGGAAAATGAACGGAAACTTAGATTGGCTAATTTGAAGAGACTCTTGACATTTGGTATTAGTGAATCGGCGAATGGAAGTTGTTTGGACCTTTTTTGACTTCAAATTGGACCTCAACCGGATTTGTTTGTTCAGAAAATTGGATTCCGAAAAGAAATGAATTAAAATTCGGAATTGAAGGAAACTGCCGTTGTTGTTGCCCAAAACTTGCTGTTTGAGGGAAATTTTGTACAAGAAAGCAAGTAAGGGTCAAGTACTTTAGCATGGGGATTTTTGGGGACCAATTTGAGCTAAACAAAAGCAAATAGAACAATGATTTTTGGATTATAGGAAATTCTTTTAGTTTTTTTTTTTTTTTCTTCCTTATTTCTTTCCCCACCTTGCTGCGCACGTTCCCTCCTTTGACTTCTCTCTCTCTTCGTCGAAGACGCACGCACGAACCCCCTCACATCCGTGCCTCTCCTTTTCTCTCTCGTGCGTTTTTCTTTCTCCAGCCGACAGCCTCTGCAGGATTAATTTTCTTTGGCTTTATTTCATTGACTTGAGTCAATGTTTATCCCCTCATTCAGCCGACATCCCCTAGCTGTCTTCCCTTTTCTTTATTTTCTCTGCTTTTCGCTGGTTCAACGGACGAAGCAGCTTCTTCATTTCTCTCTTGCGGCCACCTCCACCGAACAGCCCCTGCAACCCTTGGCCACACGTCCGCGGCGCAGCCATCTTGATCGCCTAGTGAAACCGAAGTTGCTTCTTCAGGTGAATATGTTGACCCAGCCACGAAGCCACGCGTTCGTTCCTTCATCAACCCAGTGAAGCCACCGAAACCAGCGGCACCTCTCCGCCAGCGTCACCCCCGTTTTGTTAGAACTCAGCCGCAGCAGCTCCGCTCAACAAGCCCATTAGCCACGGTTCCTTGATCTTTTGGCCACTCCATTCAGCTGCTTGAAGGCCCCTCTTCATCAAATCAGCAAGATCAACAGCGTGGGAACAGAATTTCCAGCCAAGCTGCAGGCTTGCGTGGCCGATTTCGGGCCGTTCCGGGTCCCGGTTGGCAAACTCACCTTGGAGAGGATCGAGCTTTGTCGCGTGCTCATCGATTTGATCCAAGCGGATCTTTAATCTAGTGAGTTTTACTCAATAATGTCTTCTTAGTTTGCTAATTATACTTAAAGGTTGATTAGTGTTAGTTAAGTATAATTAGGTGGTTAGATTAGAATTGATTAGCGATTATTAGTTAATTGCATTGCATATTAGTTGTTTGGTTAGCGTACTTAGATAGTGAATTGCCTATAGTATTTATTGGATGCTTCGTGGGATTTTTCCCGACCCTTATCGGGTGTTAACTAGGCAATTCGGGCGTAAATGGAATTTTTAGGAATTAAATATTAATTTTCGAAGTTAATTATTTAATTATTTATTTTCTGGAAATTCAACTGGGATGGCTAGTGACCAGGATTTTATGCTGATAATCGTGGCGCAGTCTGTTTACTTAATTGAGCTTTATATTGTGCTAAATTGAATTTCTAGTATTTAAATATTAATTTTCGAAATTAATTATTTAATTATTTATTTTCCAAAAATTCAACTGGGATGGCCAGTGACCGGGATTTTATGCTGATGATCGTGGTGCAGTCCGTTTATTTAATTGAGCTTTATATTGTGTTAAATTAAATTTACTGAATTTATTTATTTAATATTCAAAATTAATTTATTTAATTATTTATTTTTGGAAATTCAACCTGGATGGCCAGTGACCAAAATTTCATGCTAATTGTCGTGGTGTAGTCCGTTTATTTATTTGAGCTCCACATTGTGCTTAATTAAATTGATTGTGTAATTTAATGAATTATTCCTTAATTGATTGAATTTGAGTGGAATTGAATGACTGATTGGTAGGTGGCCAAGTATGACTATTTAGTATGCCTTGATGAGCTGTAAAGTGGAGAGAGTCGTGAGAGTGAACTGAGAACTCTATTGGCTGGGACCGATCAGGTACGAAGTATAGACAGGCGTGGTTCGGTGATTAGGGAAGTCACTGTGCGAAAACGGCGCCTTAAAGAACTCACGTAGATTGTCTATGGCTTGTGGTAGGCGTGGTTCGGTGATTGAGGATATCACTGTGCAAAAATGGCGCCTTAAAGAATGCATGTAGACTGCCTATGAATCGTGACAGGCGTGGTTCGGTGATGAAGGACATCATTGTGCGAAAACAGAGCGTTAAAGAACACACGTGGACCATCTGTTACTTCTGTCACCTTGGTGAAAGTGTCGCCCGAGAGAATTAATGGAGCTCTGTGACTAAATGTATTATTGGAGGTTTTATGGGATGGAGTGATCTTTGCCTTGATTCGATGTTGTGACTTGATTAATTGAATGAGAATGACCATGAGTGGTCTTGTTGGCGTGTAATCGACTAGGTCGATTTGATCGATGCTTCGATCTGTGATGTGATTGCTTGGGTGCCTATTTGATTTGTGCTAATATGCAGGTGAAATCTGAGACCAAGGTAAGTCCTCTGACTCATGTTGTGCATAGGCAGCCCTAAGGTGTATTAGTTTACTAATCGGGTTTTAGGGGGTAGAACTTGCTGAGACGTTGTCTCAGTGGTTATTGAATAACCATTTCAGGACCTAGATGAGGAGCCTAAGGAGGAGGAATCTGACGAGGAGATCCCTGATGAGGAACCCGAAGAGGAGTACGTGGAAGAGGACCTTGAGGATAACGCCGAGTACGACCCGGATAAGGACTGAGATCCTGTCCTGTCTTGTCAGACCTTGTTTGCATGTGAATAGATGTTAGATCAGACTTACGTATACATAGGATTGTAGAATACTATGAGGTGCTTGTATAAAGAGTGGTTGTGAATTTCAGTATGAAGATTATGGCCCTGCTTTTCTATCCCATTGTTTTATTGTCTGGGGATCTATAACTGCTTTCACATGTGAATATATAAATGAAAGGGTCGACGATACATAGTCTTGGGATATTGCATTTTAAAATTGACCAAAAGTAAGGGATGTGCGCGTGCCTGAGGATCGGGGCATGACAGGTTGATCGGCAGGGCACGTGGACAAGCTGCAGAGAAGAGGCAGCTCCAGTGGTGCTATTGCTAGCGTCTTCGATGGAGGGTGAGGGGAAACAAAAGCGGCATCCAGCAGGGGGCAAATGAAAGCCAATAGAAGACCGAACGGGGGGAAAACGGGTGAAAAAAAATGGAGAGATAAGGATGTCAGGGGGTTATCGACCAAAGGGGGGTGGAAACGTGTGAAAAGAAAAAAGAGAGAGAGAGAGAGAGAGAGAGAGAGAGAGAGAGAAGAAAGTCCATTGCAAGCTTGGTCAGTTGAGAGAGGGAGAGAGATAGGCATGGGCATGATGGGTCCACCGGTCAAAGGAAAAAGGAAGGGAAGACTGTAGAAGGGGGGAAGGAAATCGTCGGTCGAAGGGTGGGGGAAGGAAATTAAAAAGAAATATCCTATATTCAAAATTCTTGGTCCCACTTGCTTTCATTTAATCCAATTTGGTCCCAAAAAATCCCCATGCTAAAATACTTGGTCCTCACTTGCTTTCTTGCACCACAATTCCCCCAAATAACGAGTCTTGGGCAGCAAAAATGACAATTTCCCTCAATTCCGAATTCTATTTCATTTTTCTCGGAATCTGATTTCTTAACAAACTTCTTTGATTGAGGTCCAATTTTGTTGAAAAAAAAGCCCACACAATTTCCTTTCACCAAGTAGCTCACACTGGAGGCCAAAAATCTCTTCAATTTGGTCAATCTGAATTTCCATTCGTTTTCCGAATTGTCCAAATCGATTTTTTGTAAAAATCCCGAACTCGTTGAAATTCTTCGAAAGGTGAGTCGACGTTCCTAAAATAGATTGTGACATGACAAAAATCTCAATTTTTGAAATTGAGTTCAAATTTGCGATTAATTTCAATCTGACGCAATTTTAGCGTGACATAACCTACCGGGTAGCTTTTATGAATTTTTAGTACAATTAACCCATGGTCGATTTTTTTCGAGTCACACGTACCTCTTCGATACATTGGTGGGTCTCGGTTGTCGTGAAAACCTCAAGGTTTCAAATACGAACATAAGGCGCCAAAACGACAGAAAAATCAGTCTAGTGCCGATTAACGAGAATTTTGCAAATTAAATCACCCACGTTTAGCCACACCTCTCAGTTGAACAACCTATCTTTGATCTCTGATCGATTTCTTTAATTGTGCCGTAATGATCCTTGTAGACTAGCACATTTGAGCAGTTAATTCTTGGTCGAATTCTCAAGTCTATTGCATTTATATTCCTTAACGGTTTCACATGATAGGCTAGTTATCTCATGAGTGGACATCTCGAGAAAAACACTATAGTCGCATTGATGAAAATCCCAACTTATCTACTTGAAATCAAAATCTGAAAATCAGGATGTCACAACTCTTCCCCTCTTATAAAAATTTCGTGCTCGAAATTTAAACATTTACCAATCCTTAAACAAAAAGGTGGGGGTATCGTCATCTCATTGAGTCTCACTTTTCCTGGTTGCTTCTGCAATCCCGTGGTGTTGTCAGACCACTTTGACCAAGGGGACCATCTTGGTATACAGAATCTGCTCTTTTTGATCCACACTATGAATTAGGCTTTCCACGTATGACATTCTGTTATCCACGTCTAATTCTTCAAGATTTAGCACGTGGGTCAGGTTAGGCTCATATGTTCTCAATCTCGATATGTGAAAGACGTCATGCACTTATGCCTATCTTGGCGGCAATGCAAGACAATACGCTAGGATCCCGATTCTTTCCAAAATCTCTAAGGGACCTACATACCTCGGACTTAGTTTTTTCTTCTTGCCAAAGCGAGAAGTACCCCTCATGGGTGACACATTCAAAAAGATGTACTCACCAACTTGGAACTCCGGCCGTTGACGCTATCTGTGTAACCATTTTGACGATTTGAGCGTCCTTAATTTGTCGTTGATGTTTGCAACTGCGTCCACTGACTGTTGGACTGACTCTGGGCCTGCGATCTTTCATTCTCTGACCTCATTTCAATAAACTGAAGTTCTGTACACTCTACTATGCAATGCTTCAAAAGGAACCATCTAACTGTTCTGCTGAAACTGGAAACCTCGGGTCTAGATTTGATATAAATTCATCACTGGCACTTTATGCATATGAACTATTTGGCATATGTACAACCCTGTGTGCCTATCTAAATCAAGATCCCTCTTTATTGCGATGAAGTGAGTCAACTTCGTCCATCTGTCAACCACTACCCCAAATGGAATCATTATCCCTCTGACTCCTTGGTAAGTTTGTCACAAAATCCATTGTGACCCGTTCCCATTTCTATTCGGGAATCTCAAGAGGTTGCAAAAGTCCTCCCCGCCTACAATGCTGTGCCTTTACTTGCTGACATAGCAGACGCTTGGTGACATGATTGGCGATGTCTGTCCTCACACCGAACCACCAATAGTGCTGACGCAAGTTTGGATACACTTTCGTACTGCCAGAATGAATGCTGTAACTGCTATGATGGGCTTTTGACAATATCTCTTCCCTGAGTGCTACATCATCAAGTATACACAATCGTCCTCGGAACCTAAGTGTTTCATCATCAGAAATCTAAAAGTTAGTCGTTCTCTTTTTGATATCCTCTTGCAGGATTTTCTGAATGCCCGGGTCTGTCAATTGAAGCGTTTTAACTTTGACCTGAGTATCTGGCTCAATTTTGAGGGTGTCAATAAGATTTGGAAGGTAGCCTACCTCAAATTTGAAAATCGAATCTCGAGCTTTCTCAAGTAAAGTCCATTCCTTGAGCATGGACCAATTAGAGACCGGAGATAGCTCGACTTGACAGAACTATGTGATTAAGTGTGGGTGATTCCATCTAATTGCACAATTCTTGTCGACCGGCACTAGATCGATTTCTCTGTTGTTTTGGTACCCTGTGTCCGTATTTGAAACCTTGAGATTTCCATAACAACCGAGAGTCGCCAATGTGTTGAAAATGCACTTTGTGGCTTGAAAACAATCGACCACAGGTCAAAAGCGTTAAAAAGTTCCTAAAAGCTACTCGGTAGATTAAGACGCGCTAAAATCACGCCAGATTGAAATTAATTGAGAAATTGAACCCGAATTCAGAAATTGAAAGTTCTGTCATGTCACAAATCATTTTAGGAACATCGACTTATCATCCAAAGATTTTTCTACAAATCGAGATTTTTGGTGGAAAATTAAAGTTAGGCCGTTTTGGACCTGGAGCTTCGAAGGACCATTTTTGGTCACATCTTTGGATGGCAAGTTGGATCAATTGAACGGGAAAAATCATGAGATGGGCGAGGACACCTTAGTGGATTTATTTGGGCTTCAATTGGTTTGATTTGAAGAGGATTGGAAGAGGAGTTGAATGGAATTGAGGGAGAAATGTGCAACATTCGTAGGTCATGGGGTACACAACATTTTGGACTCTTTGGCAAGCCCGCATAGCCACCGTTGGCCTTTTTCCCTTGTTTTCTCCTCGTTCTAGTTTCTGCTCCAGCTGACCTTTCGCCAAAGATCTGAGTTAAAAGTTGCATTCCTGGACGAATTAGCTCACGCTCTAACCACCACCATGACCAGGAGAGATAGCTCGTCTGAGCGAGCTCGACCTTGCCTCGAACGGAGCTTTCGGCCATCCCATCCGACCGCTGCAAGCTGCTGGTCGCCGGTTCGCTCGCCTAGTCCGCCTGTTTTGCGTTTTCTTCGTTTTTCTCCCATTCCAACTCTTCCTTTACCCATCCCAACCACCAACAAGTCCCCTTTGACCCTCGGGAGCCATTAGTTGCCGACCACCCGCTCACCGAAGCTCCGATCAGCCCGTTTCCTCACCGTTCAACCGCTGGTTTTCCTTCCCGGTTCAGCAAGCAGAAGCTGAAGTTCCAGCAAGGCCTTGGGACTTTGTGGCCCGTTTCCGAGCCCTTCCCAGCCTTGGTTGGTGTCGTCGCTAGGAGGATCGTCACCTGCCTTGGCGTCGCCTTCGCCGTGGACTCACCGGAACGCTAAACCAGTGAGTTTGCTCACTAAACCTTACTTAGTATGTTAATTATGCTTAAGGGTTGTTTAGATTAGCTTAAGTATGGATTAGTGATAATATAGAATTGTTATATTAACCTCAGAATGGATTAGTGTTAATTTAATTAGTGAGATTAGTATCATTGATGATGGATTAGTCGAATCCAGTGGAATTCCTGCAGTTCGGATTTCTGGACTCTCTCCGCTTGCCATTTTTGTAGATTGAAATAGGTTGCGAATTTGAGGATGATATCTTCTTAAGAAATGTTTAAAACAGCCTCAACTACCACATATATTTTGCTCAAGATTTTTAGGAATTTAAAAAAATGAGATATTAGCTCCGTCATTTACAAAAAAAACCTCAGTTTTTGCTAGAACTGGTGACCTTTTAGGATTCTAGGGGTTTTTATCAACTCTTAGGGTCTGATTTTCAAAATGATTTCTTCACAAAAGTTGTTTGTCACATCTTCTAGTTTAACATAGTCGAATTTTAGATCAAATGGACAAGTCTTGGATCTCAAATCAAACTGATTTTGTAAAACAGACTTTCTAGAAATAGACCAAGTTTTTTATACTGGATTGAACGATTTACTAGGCCGAATCTAGAAGGATTTGGGTTAAGGCGTCTTCATGAAAATGTTCTTTTATGTGTCTTTTACAACATATTCAAATTTGGAAGTTTTTTCAAACTCGTTTGATTAGGTTTTTGAATTTAAACTTGGAGGCATGTGAGTGAGCCTATTATGCCGGTTAGGGTCAGTTATGATTTTTGTGATGATTCTTGAGGCTTTGAGTGCTGGAAATTGCAAATTTGTTGACATATGCTTGGTTTGTGATATGCCTAGAGTTTATGCTTGATGATTGTGTGATAGTTAAGAGAATCCATCCCCGGCGTGTGTTGGTGGACATTAATAATTAAGAGAATCCGTCCCCAGCGTGTGTTGGTAGACGTTAATAGTTAAGAGAACCTGTCCCCAGCGTGTATTGGTGGACGTTAATAGTTATTATTTAACCCCAGCGTGTGTCGGTTGATATTATTTTACCCCAACGTGTGTTGGTGGATATTACTTAACCCCGGCATGTGTCGGTAATTATTAATCTTCCCCGACGTGTGTCAGTAATTATTAATCTTCCCGACGTGTGTCAGTAGTTATTATTTTCCTCGGTGTGTGTCGGTAGTTAATATTTTTCCCCGGCATATGTCGGTATTAATATTTTTCCCCGGCATATGTCGGTAGTTATTATTCCTCCCTAGCGTGTGTTGATAATTATTATTTTCCCTGGTGTGTGTCGGTAGTTAATATTTTTCCCCGGCATGTGTCGGTAGTTATTATTCTTCCCTGGCATGTGTCGGATAAAACTGCTCGTGTGGGTAGTAATTGTTAATTGATTGGAACACATGTTGAGTTGAATTGATGGATCGATGTGTATCGGTAGTTCTTGCTCGTGTGAGCAGTGGTTTAACTATAATTCTTGCATGGATGTGTATTGGTAGTTCTTGCTCTTGTGAGTAATGATTGGTTTGGACGTTCCAAATTGATGTGTGTGAATTTGCTATATACACATGATTGTGATATGAACTGTACTGACCTGCAGGTAGGAATTGAGGCTAAGGTAAGTCTCTGTGATTGTATGACTGTGTGATTAACACGTCTTAAGCGTATTACCCTCTTAATCGTGGTTTAGAGCGTGAAATCGCTGAGATTTATACCTCACCCTATCGTGGGCTTCATTTTTCAGGATCGTAGGGTGGAAGACCTGGAGCCGAGTTGAGGGGATCTGAAGTGTAGGTTAGATAGAACAGTTTCTTTTTAAGAGTTAATCATTTGAAGTCTTATGGCTGTAGACTTTTGTATTTGACTCGGTGTGTATTGAAAAGCATGTTTGTTTGAAAATCTGTTGTCTTGCTTTTCTATCTCAAGATGATTACTGTTAGGGGATTTATTATTCACTTCCACATGTGCAATAAGAAGAAAGGGTCGGTGACTCGTCCTGGGAAGTCGCAAAAATTCTATCGACTAATGAGGGATGTGCACGCACTCGAGGATCGGGGCGTGACATCTCCATTTGAGTGGTATCAGAGCTTAGGTCTATTTACGGAGTGATACGGTGTGATGGGTCCTTGAGATAGTTAGTAGGATTGACCTTTATTTCATGCTGGTGCATGTCTGTGATAGCTGATTGGTAGAATTGTTTGTTTATGTGGATCACTCAATTTCTAATTTTGTATGGAATTGGGAACAAATTTTGTAGAAATGCTATATTATGAGTGATCAGGAGCCAAGGACTCCTAAGTGGCATACCATCAGACTTTTTGCTCGAGGTGGAACACCGACATGGGTTGGTGCTCGAGGAGGTCGTGGTGGTGGTAAAGCGCCGGCTCAGGCTAGCATGATGAAGGAGTACCGCCGCAGGCCGGTACTAGTGTAGCAGCATTGAGCGATCCTAGGTTCGACGGGATCGTTCAGGCGCTAGTGTTCCTTGGGAACTTGTTAGGCCAGTAAGCTCAGGATCAAGCTGCCATTGTTGCCACGCCTGCTTAGGTTTAGCCTGGAATTGTGATCTGGGAGCGAGCCGTAGCGTTCGAGTAGAGGTTCAGATCTAGTAAAGATGGAAACCGGTTTGGGAAGAAACCTATGACCAGAGAAAGGTATTCTATCCCACCCAATAGGAATGGTGGGATAGACAAGTCAACATCGAATCAGAATGGAGTGTCATGCTTGCGGAAGACGACATGGATCAATCTCGTGTCCCACCGGGACGGGTGCTTGTTTTGAGTGTGACCAACAAGGTCACCCAGCCAGGAACCATCTTAGGAGATTGATGAGATCGCAAGTGCCACCGCCGTCGATAAGATAGACTAGAGTGAATGTGGCGCAGAAAGCACATAGGGGTGGGACAGACCCCGATGCATGTAAGATTGCATGCTGTCATTTGACAAGAGATAGAAGACTCACCAGGTGTGTGCCAAGTTTGTAGAAGGAAGCATGGGTCAGCCCAGTGTCTGAGTATATCAGGAGTGTGCTTTGAATGTGGCCAGCATAGCCATCAGGCAAGGAACTGCCCGCGTAGGTCCAAGAGAGCGTAAGCATCGTTACTGTAGATAGGATGCCACTAGGATGGCTAAAGGAACAGGAATGGACTAACAATGCATCGATCAGGGAAAGAATTTTTTGAGGTGTTTTTATCAAAGCAGCGCAGTAGAGTTTTGGGTTAAGTTGGTAGAATTTCAAATTGTTGTAATAAAACTGTAGAAAGAAGAACCACAGACCAGAGTTGTACTTGATTAGTTGCTTATGTATAACTTTGACGTTATATATGAGAAGAGTTGGCTCCTGGAGCATATTGTGGTAATAAATTCATGTTGTGACGTAATACAACTTAATCCGTTAATAAATGAAAATTTCTAAATTATCGAAGATCGAGGAGGACCCTCGATCCCATTAATCTCATCACTTGAGGCAACCCGTTTGTTAGACGGGCGTTGCCAAGGTTATTTGGCATGGCATCCTAAAATTTCATGACAACCCCTGAATATATCATGAACCATGAATAGGTGATGGAAGCGCCATCAAATTATATTGTAGCCATTAGACTAATGAATTACAATAAATCAAGGCCGAGCAATGAATGGACCATTGTTGTATTACGAATGCATCCTATGTCCATGAGTGATTAAGGATTTGTATTAAAGGATAAATTGATAGGGAAAATTCTTATTCTTGGCCATGCGTTTTATAAGTTGGATTTTATTGAATTATGTTACAAAGTTTTATGGCCATATAAATTGTAATTAGGTATTTGTATAGGTGGAAATTAAATAGGAAAAATTAGAGAAGGAGTGGGCTGATTTTCTTAAGGCTAAACCAGCCCACAACCCCCCCCCCCCACCATTCGATCGGCTAAGGTCTAGCCTAAGGAGCCCAAAGGGCTGTCGATCGAAGGAGGGAGAGGCCCGGCCCATTGAGTCCATCAACCTGCATGGAAATCTACATGTGGCAAGAGGAACTTATCAAGTGTCCTTCCCTTGAGCCAAGTGGCACTCCACGCAAATCTAATGATTACCTAGCTAATCAAGAACTTAGGAAAGAGAGGGGGAGAGGTGGATTGCATGAGAAACCGAGAGAGAGAGAGAGGGAGTGAAGTCGAGAGAAAGGGAGAGAGTAAAACTGAGAGAGTTTTGTGAGGGTCCATTAGCAAGAGGGGGAAGAAGACCGGCCTGTCGTACGTGTGCCTAGTCCCGCCGTCGATCAAGCTCACCGAAAGCCTCCTGTTGCCGTTAGCTTGCTGTGAACTTAACGCAAGTGAAGTCCCTTGATCTACATGATGCATGCTGTGGATGTGTGTGAAGTAGATTTCGGATGAGCTAAGTGTTAGAATCTTCGAAAATTGGGAGTAGTATCTTAGGCTAGTAAGCTGTTCTATGGAAAACAGTTTGACCTCTAGTGATTCCGCGAATTGTAGGTGAATATCTAGTCGAAATCTCACTTTGTGCCCTTGATGAAAGTTGTAGAGAACTTCTTGAAGATAACATATTAAAATTTGAAAGGAACAATAAGTATTTGTTGGTGAAATCATTTTTCTTCAAAGATACTAGATCTGAAGCTGTTATGTTGATCTATTGTGAACTCTGTGAATTTTGTGCAAGTATCCAATCCGAATTTGATCTCATGTCCTTGATAAGAGTTGTAGGAAACATCTTAAGGAGTAACATACTAAAATTTGAGAATAAATGGACAAGTATTGATTGGGGAAAACGATTTTCTTTGAAGAGGATGAATCTGGACAGTGAACCGATAACTTTTAATCCAGAAGGAATTAGACTTTTATTTCTTCATGGAACTTTTACCTCTAGGTCTTAATTATAACATGTTCAAATCTTAGAATTTTTCGGAGTTCATTTAAAGGCTTAATCGAAATTATTTCCGAAACTGTGCAAAAGTGGCGTTGAAATTTCTTTTGCTGTGATGTATGGACCTATGCGATTTATATGAAACTTTCTTGGCATAGTGTTCTTCATAAAACCTCTTTCTCTAGGTCTTGTCTACATTATGTTAAATTTTGGGAATTTATTGAGATCAATTAATAATTTTTCCAGAATTTTAATTAAAGAATGCATTCTGTTTTATTTGAAAATTTTCTATTTTCAAAAACAAATGAATTGTCTTATGAGATGTGATATCTTGGGTTGTTATTTGTACTGCATATGTGGTAATAATTGTGCATTTCATATGACATCAAATTGATGAAATTTTATAAACTCCATGAAACTTTTGGCATGATTCATTAAATGGCATTTTCCAAAGATGAGATCTATATATATTATAATGATGATGATACCATCAGAGGTGTGAGCCAACTATGCCCCGAGAGTGTCGGGATGCCCGGAGTGTGTGCCGGATGCCCGGAGGTGTGTGGTACGGATTCCTTAAGATGCTAGTTTTCATGGGTGCCCCGAGATGCCCGGAGCTAGTGTGTGCCGGATGCCTGGAGGTGTGTGCCGGAGGTTCCTCGCGATGCCAAGTTGGGTGCGAGCGATATATGAGGGATGCAAACACTGGTCCTTAGAAGAAAAATGAGATCCTTTTGAAAGTTAAAATGAAAATTGAATCATGCACATGTGTGTGTGCATATGGCATGGGATATAATTGCTTTTGAAATTGAGTTGATACTATATGACATTGAGAATGCGATCATGATGGTATGGATGATATGAATCATGCGCATGTATGTGTATATGGCATGGAACATGAATTGCTTTAATGAATGAATCTCATGGAAATGCAAGCATGATTACATGAATGATATGTGCATTTGACACGAAATTGTGGTTGTCTTGCTTGTTGCATTGTGTAGTTTGATGGATCTTTACTGCTGAGTGGTGGTACTCACCCCTTTTGAGGACTAACAGTTCAGATTGAGAGATGCCTCTATCACCTGTCACGCATGGTACATTTTATGGCTTATCGTCCGATGTTGAGGTCGAGTGCTCGGAGCACCCCTGCATTGGTGTTCATGGTCTGGTGTTTATCCGCATTCATGTTTTGGTTATGTATGATGTGGGCCTACCTGATGGCCCCGTAGTCCAGGAGTTCCTGTCCATCCATGTTCGTTGAGATGGGAGGATGATGGGGATGATGCCGCCGCCACCGGCCGATGCACCGAGCTAGGTGTGATAGGAGCATGTGATTGGTAGAGGTTGACACTTTTTGGATGGCCGACACTGGGATGATGGATTGATGTACATGTCTGATGTAGAGTCGGGTTCTTTTGGGTTATAGCCGAGCTTAGTTAAAGCCTTGGCCTTTTGTTGTACCGACTCGTGATGTCCATCAAAGTATGTAAATAAAAGTGGTTCGGCATTAGCTTTTATACACACACACACACACACACACACACACACACACACACACACACACATATATATGAAAAGTGTAGTTGGTGTGCATTGCATTATATTATTTAGTTTGAATACGGGTTAGGGAGATGTCAAGTATGCTTCCGTTATATGAACTATGTTGGGAGCGATTTAGATGGTACAAACCCCTAGGATTTATGGACCCACTACAATTGAAATGGTATTAGAGTGTCATGTCATTAAGACAAGTGAAAGGTTAGCGAACTATGGCAATCCTAACGAATCAGGGGCCGTGTCGAGGGGTGTCATAGCGGTTGGTATCCGAGCGATGGTTATATGTGGAGTGATAAGGAGCCTCATTTGGAAATTGAGGAATATAATGACAATGCATACCATAAGATATTAACTAGGATAGTTGACTAACTTTGAATAAAAGGTGATGGGTATTCACTTGTAGATCCCTAGTCGTTTATTATGAGTTGCTTTTAGGTGCCAGTAACATGTTTATGTTACTTATATGTGTAGTTGTAGTTGCTTTTAAATGAAGACATTGAGTCACAAATTATTCTTGAGGCAAATGCTTGAAACTGCAGGAAAATCATGGTACGAGCTAGGAAGTGCTCATCCATCGAGGGCTGAAACCTTTGCTACGCAAGGGGCTGAACCCCAAATGGAAGACATCCTGCAGGCAGTGACCAATATTGGAAATCTGATGGAAAGACAAGTGCAACAAGAAGCCGGAGTGGAACACCGCCCTCAAGGACTGGTGGAATAATTTCTGAAGCTAAAGCCACCTAAGTTTAGTGGAACAAGAAGTCCTAAGGTGGCGGAACAATGGATTGATGGAATGGAATGAATTTTCCGGTTATTGGACTGTAATGATGTTGAGAAAATAACTTTGGCAGAGTACCAGCTGGAGGGAAATGCAAAGTTTTGGTGGAGAGCTTCAAGAGACATAATCTTTCCACTAGGTACTATTATAAATTGGGATGAATTTGTTAGAGCTTTCAATAGGAAGCATTTTTCTGATTGTGCCAAGGATAAGAAGATCACTGAATTTGTTCAGTTGGAACAAAGGGAGCTGACAGTAGACTAGTATGAGGCAAATTTTTTTAAATTGTCTAGGTATGCTCCCAGGGCTGATTGAGGATCATGAGGAAAAAGCTAAGAGATTTTTGAAAGGGTTGAGGACTAATATTAGGAAACAACTGGTGCCTATGAATATAAGAGATTACAATGAGATTTATGAAAGGGCACAGTTGGTAAAGCAAGAGCTGGTGAGAGAGTAATCAAAGTCTAAGAGACAGTTGACCTTTAGTGATATCAAACGGGGTAAGAGACCCTATCTTGGTCAAGGTTAGACCTAGGATGCTAAGAAAAAGAGTGATTTTGGGAATTTTGGAAAAGCTAGGGATGGCATGAATCTGAATATGGGGAAAGCACCCTATCAGCATGATGCTTGTCGAAGATGTGATGGGCAACATGGCACTGGACCTTGCAATGGATGGCAGAAATGCTATGGTTGTGGACGAGTAGGTCACCTCAAGAGAGACTATCCACAAGAGAGGTCATAGTTGAGTGTTGGCTTGGTGCGACATGTACAATAAATTACTAGTGGACCAAACCTACCAAGGAATCCACAAAGGCTACCAGCATAAGGAAGGGTGTATGCGGTCACCCAAGTGGAAGCGGAAGCTTCCAAAAATGTTATCTCAAGTACGATTTTCATAAATGGCAAGAAGGCATATGTATTGTTTGACATGGGTGCTATGCATTCATTTATATCTAAAAGATATAGGCAATTGAGTAAAATAGAAACTACGCCTCTTGAGATGCCTCTTTATGTTTCCACGCCTTTAAAGAATATGGTATTGTCTACAATGATATGTGCAAAATGTAAGATAACTATAGAAGGATGAGATATGGAAATAGATCTAGTTGTGATGGATATGTATGACTTTGATGTTATCATAGGAAAGGACTGGCTCCGTAAGTATTGGGCTAAGGTGGATTGCTATAGGAAAGTGATCCGGTTCATGTTACCTGATCAGATTAGTTTTGAATCCTTTGGAGGTCAGACAAACCCCTTTATAGCCATCATTTCAATGGTAGAAGCTCGTGAACTACTTGACGAAGGATGTCAAGGATACCTAGCAGTAGTAAGAGATCTTACTAAGAAAGAGGCAAAAATCGATGAGATTTGAATAGTCAGGGAATTTTAGGATGTGTTTCCTGAAGAGTTGCTTGGAACGAGCGATCGAATTTGAAATTGAACTAATGGCTGGAACAGGACTGATATCGAAAGCCCCGTATAGAATGGCCTTGGTGGAGCTAAAGGAGTTGAAGGTGCAACTTCAAGAATTGCTTGATAAGGGATTTATTAGGCCAAGTGCTTCACCTTGGGGTGCACCAGTTCTATTTGTGAAAAAGAAGGACGGGTCGATGCATTTATGTATTGACTATAGACAGCTGAACCAAGTGACTATAAAGAATAAGTATCCCTTGCCTAGAATTGATGATTTATTTGATCAGTTGCAAGGAAGTTCAATCTTTTCTAAAATTGACTTAAGGTCAGGATATCATCAGTTAAGGATAAAGAAAGAAGACATTCCTAAGACTACATTTAGGACTCATTATGGACATTATGAGTTCCTAGTTATGCCTTTTGGATTAACGAATGCACCGGCCGCATTCATGGATTTAATGAATAGGATATTTAAGCCTTATCTGGATTAGTTTGTAATTGTCTTCATTGATGATATCTTGATATATTCTAAAGGACCTGAAGAGCATGAATGACACCTAAGGATAGCATTGCAAATGCTAAGAGATCATAAGTTATTCACCAAATTCAATAAGTGTGAATTATGGCTAGACCAGATAATATTTTTAGGGCACGTGGTGTCGGGTAATGGAATTGCAGTAGACCTTGCAAAGGTTGAGATGGTAGTGAATTGGCCGAGACCAACAACGCCGACTGAGATACGGAGTTTCTTAGGGTTGGCTGGCTATTATAAGAGGTTTATCGAAGAATTTTCACAATTCGCAGGCCCTTTAACGAAATTGACTCGAAAGAATGTGAGATTTGAATGGAGTGGAGAATGTGAAAGGAGCTTTTAGGAACTTAAAAGGAAGTTGACTACAGCCCCAATTCTAACTATACCATAAGGATCTGATGGATTTAGAGTGTATAGTAATGCATCTCATAAAGGACTGGGATGTGTTTTGATGCAGCATGGCAAGGTCATAGCCTATGCATCAAGGCACCTGAAACCTCATGAGTTAAATTACCCAACCCATGATTTAGAATTGGCAGCTATAGTGTTTGCTTTGAAAATATGGAGACATTATTTGTATGGAGAGAAGTTTGAAATCTATACAGATCATAAGAGCTTGAAGTATTTGTTTTCCCAAAAAGAGTTAAACATGAGACACGGGAGGTGGATGGAATTACTAAAAGATTATGACTATGAAATACGATATCATCCAGGAAAGGAAGGTGGCAGATGCCCTTAGTCGGAAGTCGGCTATGGACATGGCTAGTCTAAGAATAACAGAGTGGGATCTGTTAAAGACAATTGTGGTTTCAGACTTCAAGTTAGAAATAGACCACCTTACTAGTATACTCACTGCATTGAGGATTGAGCTTGAAATCATTCAAAAAGTTAAGATTTTACAAAAATCTTACTCGAAGATTTTGAAGATATGAGGCACTATGTCTTTAGGGAAATGACCAGAGTTTCAAGTCTCTGAGAATGGAGTAGTAAGATGCCGATGATGGCTCTGTGTTCCTAACAATGAAGAAGTAAGAAGGGAGATCCTATCAGAAGCTCACAAGAGTAATTATAGTATTTATCCAGGGAGTACAAAAATGTATAGAAGTTTACACCAACAAAATTTTGGTGGAATGGCATGAAGAAGGATATAGGGTAAGAAGGATATAGCTAAGTATGTTTCTCAATGTTTAACATGCCAGCAAGTGAAAGTGGAACACCGCAAACCCGCAAGACTATTGAGACCATTGGACGTACCATAAAGGAAATGGGAGCATGTGACGATGGACTTTGTGCAAGGACTAGCCAAGACATCAAGTGGTCATGACTCTATTTGGGTAATAGTAGATCGTTTGACTAAGTCTGCTCATTTCCTAGTGGCTCGCGTAGACTACTCGATGGATAAACTTGCTAAGATATATGTGAGCCAAGTGATACGCTTACATGGTATTCTTGTAACAATCACATCTTATCGAGACTCTAGGTTTACTTCAAATTTTTGGCGAAGTCTCCAAAATGCTTTAGGGACAAAGCTTCAATTTAGTACTGCCTTTCATCCTCAAACAGATGGACAAACAGAAAGAGTGATCCAAATTTTGGAAGATATGCTGACGGCTTGTATTATTGATTTTAAGGGAAGTTGGGATGAAAAATTGCACTTGATAGAGTTCACCTATAACAATAATTTTCAGAAAAGTATATGCTCCATATGAAGCATTATATGGAAGAAGGTGTATGACTCCTGTTTGTTGGAATGAAGTAGGTGAAAGGAAATTGATAGGACCTAAATTGGTACAAATTACTACTGAGGTTGTTGAAATTATCAAGAAAAGACTTAAAACAGCCTAGAGTAGGCAGAAAGACTACGCAGATAAGCGTAGAAGACCTTTAGAGTTTAATGTGGGAGATCATGTTTTCCTTAAAGTATCCCCTATGAAAGGAATATTTCGATTTGGAATGAAGAGTAAGCTGAGCCCTAGATTTGTTGGACTTTTTGACATACTTGAAAGAATAGGAGACATAGCTTATCATTTGGCGCTGCCTCCTAAATTGGGAAATTTGCATGACGTATTCCATGTATCGGTGCTAAGAAAGTATCAACTGGATCCTGGTCACATACTCAATCATGAAGCCATCAAAGTGGATGAGAAAGTGAGGTACATTGAGGAGCCTGTGCAAGTGTTGGATTGAAAGCAACAAATTCTCAAGACTAGGAAAATTCCATTGGTTAGGATATTATGGCAACATCATGATGTGGAGGAAGCCACATGGGAAAGTGAAAATGAAATGAGGGAAATGTACCCTCACTTGTTCAAAGAGACATAGGTAATGTCTAATTTCGAGGACGAAATTCTCTAAGGAGGGGAGAATTGTGGCATCCTAAAATTTCATGACAACCCCTGGATATACCATGAACCATGAATGGGTGATGGAAGCGCCATCAAATTATATTGTAGCCATTAGACCAATGAATTACAATAAATCAAGGCCAAGCAATGAATAGACCATTGTTGTATTGGGAATGCATCCTATGTCCATGAGTGATTAAGGATTTGTATTAAAGGATACATTGATAGGGAAAATTCTTATTCTTGGCCGTGCGTTTTATAAGTTGGATTTTATTGAATTATGTTACAAAGTTTTATGGCCATATAAATTGTAATTAGATATTTGTATAGGTGGGAATTAAATAGGAAAAATTAGAGAAAGAGTGGGCTGATTTTCTTAAGGACAAACCAGCCCACAACCCCCCCATCGTTCGACAGGCTAAGGCCCGGCCCAAGGAGCCCAAAGGGCTGTTGACCGAAGGAGGGAGAGGCCCGGCCCATTGAGCCCCTCAACCTGCATGGAAATCTACATGTGGCAAAAGGAACTTACCAAGTGTCCTTCCCTTAGAGCCAAGTGGCACTCCATGCAAATCTAATGATTACCTAGCTAATCAAGAACTTAGGAAAGAGAGGGGGAGAGGCGGATTGCATGAGAAACCGAGAGAGAGAGGGAGTGAAGTCGAGAGAAAGGGAGAGAGTGAAACCGAGAGAGTTTTGTGAGGGTTCATCGGCAAGAGGAGGAAGAAGACCGGCCCGTCGTGCATGCGCCTAGTCCGGCTGTCAATCAAGCTCGCCGAAAGCCTCGTGTTGCCGTTAGCTTGCTGTGAACTTAAGCAAGTGAAGTCCCTTGATCTACATGATGCATGCTGTGGGTGTGTGTGAAGTAGATTTCGGATGAGCTAAGTGTTAGAATCTTCGAAAATTGGGAGTAGTATCTTAGGCTAGTAAGCTGTTCTATGGAAAACAGTTTGACCTCTAGTGATTCCGCGAATTGTAGGTGAATATCTAGTCGAAATATCACTTTGTGCCCTTGATGAAAGTTGTAGAGAACTTCTTGGAGAGTAACATATTAAAATTTGAAAGGAAACGAATAAGTATTTGTTGGTGAAATCATTTTTCTTCAAAGATACTAGATCTGAAGCTATTATGTTGATCTATTGTGAATTCTGTGAATTTTGTGCAAGTATCCAGTCCGAATTTGATCTCGTGTCCTGGATAAGAGTTGTAAACGACATCTTGAGGAGTAACATACTAAAATTTGAGAATAAACGGACAAGTATTGATTGGGGAAAACGATTTTCTTTGAAGAGGATGAATCTGGACAGTGAACCGAAAGTTAGGGAGAGTTATAAAAATTATAGCTTTTAATCCAAAGGGAATTAGACTTCAATTTATTCATGGACCTTTTACCTCTAGGTCTTAATTATAACATGTTAAAATCTCATAATTTTCGGAGTTCATTTAAGGGCTTAATCAAAATTATTTCCGAAACTGTGCAAAAGTGGCGTTGAAATTTCTTTTGCTGTGATGTATGGACCTATGTGATTTATATGAAACTTTCTTGACTAGTGCTCTTCATGAAACCTCTTTCTCTAGGTCTTGTCTACATTATTTTAAATTTTCAGGATTTATTAATATCAATTAATAATTTTTCCAGAATTTTAATTAAAGGAATGCATTATGTTTTATTTGAAAATTTTCCTATTTTCAAGAACAAATAAATTGTCTTATGAAATGTGATATCTTGGGTGTTATTTGTGCTGCATATGTGGTAATAATTTTGCATTTCATATGACATCAAATTGATGAGATTTTATAAACTCCATGAAACTTTTGGCATGATTGCATTAAATGGCATTTTCCAAAGATGAGATCTATATATATTATGATGATGATGATACCGTCGGAGGTGTGAGCCGATGATGCCCCGAGAGTGCCAGGATGCCCGGAGTGTGTGTGCCGGATGCTCGAAGGTGTGTGCCGGATGTCCTCGGGAGTTTCGAGATGCCCGGAGGTGTGTGCCGGATGCCCGGAGGTGTGTGCCGGAGGTTCCTCGCGATGCCAACTTGGGTGCGAGCGATATATATATGGGATACAAACACTGGTCCCTAGAAGAAAAAAATGAGATCCTTTTGAAAGTTGAAATGAAAATTGAATCATGCGCATGTGTGTGTGCATATGGCATGGGATATAATTGCCTATGCAATTGAGTTGATACTATATGGCATTGAGAATGCGATCATGATGGTATTGAATGGATCTCATGGGGGATAGATACATGGTGGTATGGATGATATGAATCATGCGCATATATGTTTATATGGCATGGAACATGAATCGTTTTAATGAGTGAATCTCATGGAAATGCAAGCATGATTACATGAATGATATGTGCATTTCACATGAAATTGTGGTTGTCTTGCTTGTTGCATTGTGTAGTTTGATGAATCTTTACTGCTCAGTGGTGGTACTCACCCCTTTTGGGGACTAACATTTCAGATTGAGAGATGCCTCTATCACCTGTCACGCGTGGTACATTTTATGGCTTACCGTCTGATGTTGAGGTCGAGTGCTCGGAGCACCCCTGCATTGGTGTTCATGGTCTGGTGTTTATCTGCATTCGTGTTTTGGTTATGTATGATGTGGGCCTACCTGATGGCCCTGTAGTCCAGGAGTTCCTGTCCGTCCATGTTCGTTGCGACGGGAGGATGGTGGGGATGCTGCTACCGCCACCGGCCGATGCACCGGGTTGGGTGTGATAGAAGTGTGTGACTGGTAGAGGTTGACACTTTTTGGATTGGCCAACACTGTGATGATGGATTGATGTACATGTCATGATGTAGAGTCGGGTTCTTTTGGGTTATAGCTGAGCTTAGTTAAAGCCTTGGCCTTTTGTTATACCGACTCGTGATGTCCATCAAAGTATGTAAATAAAAGTGGTTCGGCAATTCCTCAGTTCCAACCCATTAGTGGCGGTGGCTATAATTGTTGTAGTCCCATCGGTGGTGGTAGTAATTAAGATTCCATCGACTTGTGCCGACAATCCTTGACCAGGTTGGCACGTCAGCGACACCCGTAAGAAATTCTCATCCTAGAAAAACACAAGGCTGATCCATGTTGTTTCCCACAGAAATGACACATTCCAATCTGATTCAATGCTGACTTGTCTATCACACCCTTCGTGTTGGGCGGAATAGGATATCTTCCTCCGGTCATAGGCTCCTTCCCAAACCTATTCTTATCTCTGTTTGAACCAAACCACGATGCATATGCGATAGCTTGTTCGTTTTGATCTCTCTCTATCATCAGGACCCATTCATGCAAGTCGTTGTAGTTCCTCAAGTTCAGTAGTATCAGTGGACTCCTTAGTTCCGGTCAAAGTCCATCTCTGAATCTCCTAACTCGGTTTATCGGATTCTCGACCAATTTGGGGGTGTACTGCGACAATTCAGCGAACTTCTCTTCGTATTGATCTATAGTCATTGTACCTTGGCAAAGGTACTGGAATTCTGCCATTTTTCAATTCTCTTGCAGTTTCAGAAAAGTATTTGTTGTTGAAGACCTCGACAAAGGTGTTTCACTCCGGAACCACACCTTCTGGAAAAACTATTCCTCTGGTGGCCCTCCACGAAGTGCTTGCAATTCCTTGCAGATGATAGATTGCAAGGACTACCTTTCTCATCTCGGTGCACATTAGCAGTGCAAAGGCCTTTTCCAATTCCTGGATCTAGAGGGTTGCAGCCTCAGGATCTCTTGCGCCTGTGAACTTCGGCGGTTTCAACTTTAAAAACTGTTCTACGAGCTTATGCATCGGCCTTACTCGCGCTAGCCTGAGCCTGCGCTCCACCCCAACCACCTCGAGTATCGACCCTGGTCGGCGTTCTACCCCGAGAGGCTGAAGCAACGCTCCTCTTTTGAGGAGTCCTCGGCTCCAGATCGCTCATCTTATAGGATATCTATAGAACTTGTTTTCCAATTCCACACCGAATTAGGAAGAACTAAGCGATCCTCACAACCAAATTACCAATCAACTATCAATCACATGCATAAGCATAAGAAAATGACCTTTCCTACTAACTATCCCAAGAACCCATCGCACCTTATCACTCAAACTATCGACCTGCTCTGATACCACTTAAACGGAGAGGTCATGCCCTAATCCTCTGAGCGCGTGCCCATCCCTCCTTGGTCGATTAAATTGCGACGTCCCAGGACGCATCGCCGACCCATTCTTTTTATAATGCGCATGTGGAAGCGAATTATTAATCCCTTGACAATAACAAACGTGGGATAGAAAAGCATGACAACAAATTTCAACTCAGCACATTACTAAAACCACAATCTGGTTTGCAAACAGAGGCTAAGTCTAGGGTTTAAGTACAAGAAGTCTATCTTCAAAAAGGACTTTTGAGCCATCCACACTCCTAACCCTTCTGCCTCAAGCTTTGGATTCTCCACCCTAGGGACCTGAAATTGTTATCCCACAATGGGGTGAGACAACGTATCAACAAGTTCAACCCCCTAAGCCCCGACTAAGAAGAAAATACACCCAAAGGGTTGCCTAAGCACAATCACAAGATAGAGGACTTACCTTTGCCTCAGTTCCTTCCTGTAAGTCAGTATAATTTATATAACGCAGAAGTGCAGTTTTAACACTCGATCAAATGGAACGTCTCAAATCACATCTCCGTCAATCACCACATCTAAGTCGATCATATATTCCAATTGATCACTGTCACACAGGCATGACCTATCATGCATTTCAATGAATTAAAGTCACACAAGTACGATCAAACCATCACATAACGGAGCTAACCATCACATAACGGGTTTATCCGTCACACAGCGGATCTACCTAGCACACAGTAGACCTAATCGTCACATAGCAGGTTTATTCGTCACACAGCAGATTTATCCATCACACAACAGATTCAATTGACACACATCGAATCTAACCGTCACACAGCTAAGCGTCGTCTCACCCCATCGTGCATGACAATGTCTACCTCAAGACAGCTTCCCACATAAAAGCATCGTTCACCTGACACACAGCGGGTGACAAAGTCTCTTAACCAGCACACGATTATCCAAACCCGGCCAAGGACATTGTGCTTTGCTCTTAAATTTCTCAATTATAATAATGTCTTGGCCTATTTTCTTCGTGTTAAAAATACCCGATAAAAATAATCGTGTGTGGGTACACGTTCGGCTTGAGTCAGAAATATAATATATATCTTTTGGAAAATCCAGCTATTTAATATAGTCCATACAAACATTTTTGGCGTTGTAAATCGACGCCCAATAATTTTCTAATTAATTATTGAAATTACTTAATTTTAGGATAAATACCCAAATTATAATTTCCACATAATTTGCTCAAATTAGCATTTAGTAAAATAAACTAAATACACCACTGCAATTAGTACGAAATTTCAATCAACAGCTATTCCGATCTAATTTTCGGAGAATAATTAATTAGTTAAATAATTACAGAAATTAATTAATAAATACAAAAAAATGCTCACCTAGGCCCGTAAAGCCTAATTAAATACTGATTTGAGTTCAGAAAAATCCCGAACCTCACTAGATAAATACTATGGCTTCTCTAGTAGCTAATTACACTAATCTAACCACCTAACATGCATCAAGGATTAACTAAATCACTAATCAATTCTAACTAACCACCTAATCGTAGCTTAACTTAAACTAATCAGCCATTAAGTGTCATTAAATTACTAAGTAAGGATTAATGAGTTAAACTCATCGGATTAACGATCCGACTAGACCACGATGACGGTGATGCGACGACGGCCAATAATTTCCAAAGCGATGGCACTAACGGGGGCTCGTAATAGCCCGAAATTGGCCACGCAAGCCTCGGCCACGAACTGGAAAAATTGATTATGCTCTGGCTCGATTCTGGTGCTACTGGTCAACTTGGCTTGAGCTAGTCTCGGCTCGATTATGGGTTGGGCTAAGCGGACTTCGGCATGGCTGAGTCGGTGGCGTTGCTACTCAACAAAAAGGCGAGATGGCGGAGCAGCTTTGAAGAGACGCAAGCTGCAGCGGCTACGGACGAGACAAGAATGTCAACGGGGTCAACCCCAAGGGCAAAGACATTGCTGGGTTGACTGGTGGGGCACATGGATGAATTGCAGAGAAGAAGTAGCTCCAGTGGTGCTGTTGTTGGCGTCTTCTGTGACATCCTAGATTTTCATTCCTGTTTTCAATTTAATAAATTGGGCCTTTCATTGATGTGCCTATAGTGCTATTCTCAAAGCTAATCACTCGTGAGATAACTAGACTATCTAGGGAAGTCATTAAGAGATTTTAATGCAATAGACTTGAGAATTCGACTAGAAATCGACTGCTCGACCGTGCTAATCTGCAAGGGTCATTACTGCATTGTCAAAATCGATTAGAGATCAAAGGCAGGTCGATTCGACTGAGATATGTGATCAAAGTGTGGTGATTTCAACTAATTGCAAAATTCTCGTCGATTAGCACTAGACCGATTTTCTGTTGTTTTGGGTACCTTGTGCCGGTAATCGAAACCTTGAGATTTTCACGACCACTGAGAGTTACCGAAGTGTCGAAGTGGTACATTGTGGCTAGAAGAAAATCGACCATGGGTCATTTGCACTAAATTTTTTGAAAGTTACCCGGTGGCCTAGGTTATGCTAAAATTGGGTCGGATCAAAATTAATCACGAATTTGAATCCGATTTCAGAAATTGAAAGATCTGCCATGTCACAAGTCATTTTAGGAACGTTGACTCAATCTCCAAAGATTTTTCTGCAACCTGAGATTTTTTTGGAAAAAGTCGGGGTATGGCTATTTTTGTCTAGAAGATTCAGAGGACCGTTTTTTATCGTGAAATTGGGATGCAAGTGGGTTCAATTTGGCGAGGAAAAATACTAATTCGATTAAGGGTATGATGGTTGGATTTTTAGAGGCCAAATTGGGTTGATTCAAGGGCTATTCAAGTTTAAATTGAACCAACCTCCACCAAAATTCGTATGCTCCTTTGGACCCAACCTTTTGGACCATTTCAAATGGCTTCTAGAAGGATTTTGTGGTTAGAAAACAGCTTTGGAGGCCAGCTGGTGGTGGGGACCAAAGGAGGGGGACAAAGAGATGAGGATGATGTCAAGGTTGTCCCCTCCCTCCCTCCTTCGTCTCTCCCTCACCCCACCATCGACCACATTTCCCTCTCCCTCTTCCTTTTGCTGCCTTTGACCCCTCCATCTTCTTCCTCATGTTTTCAGCTCAGCCAATCTCAAGAGAACAGAACCAGCAGCCCAGTCGGACCGTCGCCGTGCACCGCCGGAGCCACCGCTCGCCCGTCGCACCCCCGCGGGTCCTCCGTGCAATTCGCATCCCAGCTGCCTCGTCCCTTCCTATCCACGCATCTAGCAGGTCATCCAAGCCTCACCAGAGCTCCCTCCACCACCGTGAAGCCCCGCCAAGCTCGACCGAGCACCTCTGCAGCCCTTTCTCTTCGTTTCCAGCTTAACCGCACCACCAGTCCAGCTTTTCTCGACCCAGATCAAAACTGAAGTTTGTGGGTATCGTAGCTGCTGTTTTGGCTCGCTTTGGGGCCTTCCAGACCTCAGTTGGTAGGCCCACTCTGGAGTTTCTTGCCCCTCGCCGCGCCCCCATTGTTTGATCTAAGCAGATTCTAAATCAAGTGAGTTTACTCACTAAACCTTACTTAGTAGGTTAATTATGCTTAAGGGTTGTTTAGATTAGCTCAAGTATTGATTAGTGATAATCTAGAATGGTTAGATTAGCTTTACAATGGATTAGTGTTAAGCTAATTAATGAGATTAGCACCGTTGATGATGGATTAGTCGAATCTAGTGGGATTTCTGGACCCTCGCCATTTGCCATTTTTGTAGATCGAAATGGGTTACGAATTTGAGATTGATGTCTTCTTGAGAAACGTTTTAGACATCCTCAGCTACAACATATATGTTTTCTCCATATTTTTAGCGATTTAAAAGAATGAGATTTCTGCTCCATCGTTTGCAAACAGAAACTCGGACGGTGTTGGAATTTGTGATAGTTTAGAATGGGGTTGTTATCAACTCTTAGAGTTCGAATTTCAAAATGGTTTTTTCAAAAATGTTTTTTTTCACATCCTCTAATTTAACATACTCAAATTTCAGATCAAACGGACATGTCTTGGATCTCAAACCAAATTGATTTTGGAAGACATATTTTTTGCAAATGGACCCAGTTTTTTTGTGCTGGATTGAGCGATTCACTAGGCCGAATATAGAAGGATCTAGGTTTAGGTGTCTTCATGAAAAATGTTCATTTATGAGTCTTTTATAACATATTCAAATTTAGGAATTTTCTGAACTCGGTTAATTAGGTATCTGGATTTAAAATTAGAGACGCGCCAGCGGGCCTATTCTGCTGGTTAGGGCCGGTTATGATTTTATGATGGTTCTTGGTGCAATGCTTGCTGGTTTGTGCACATTTGATGATATAAGGCTGGGTTGTGACGTGCCTAGAGATTATGCTTGATGATCGTATGAAAGTTAAGAGAACTGTCCTCGGTGTGTGTCGGTGGATGTTAAAAGTTAAGAGGACTTTTCCTCGGCGTGTGTCGGTGGATATTACTTAACCTCGGCGTGTGTTGGTGGATATTATCTAACCCCGGCATGTGTCGGTGGATATTACCTAACCCCGGTGTGTGTCGGTAGTTATTATTCTTTCCCGGCGTTTGTTGGTAGTTAATATTCTTCCTCGACGTTTGTCGGTAGTTATTATTCTTTCCCATCGTGTGTCGGGTAAAACTGCTTGTGTGGGTAGTATTAGTTAATTAATTGGAACGCATGTTGAGTTGAATTGATGGATCGACGTGTGTCGGTAATTCTTGCTTTGATGTGTATTAGTAAATCTTGCATGTGTGAGCAGTGATTTAATTGTAATTCTTGCTTTGATGTGTATCGGTAATTTTTGCTTGTGTGAGCAGTGATTAAATTGTGATTCTTGCTCGTGTGAGTAATGATTGGTTTGAACACTCGAAATTGGTGTGTGAATTTGCTATATACACATGATTGTGATATGAACTGTGCTGACCTATAGGGAGGATCTAAGACAAAATAAGTCTCTGTGATTTTATGATTATGTAGTTAGGACACCTTAGGCATATTACCCTTCTAATCGGGGTTTAGAGCATGAATTTGCTGAGATTTATATCTCACCCCATCGTGGGCTTCATTTTTCAGGACCTTAGGGTGGAAGATTTGGAGCCGAGCCGAGGTGATCTGAAGTGTAGGTCAGATAGAACAATTCCTTTTGAGAGTCGGTCATTTGAAGTCTTGTGATTGTAGACTTTTGTATTTGACTTGGTGTGTATTTAAAAGCAGGTTTTGTTTAAATAAGATCTATTGTCCTGCTTTTTTTTTTTTTTAATCCCGAGATGGTTACTGTCAAGCGATTTACTATTCGGTTCCGCATGTGCAATAAAATGAAAGGGTCGGCGACTCGTCCTGGGAAATTACAAAATTTTATCAACCACCGAGGGATGGGCACATGCTCGAGGATTGGGGCGTGACATCTTCGATAGAGGGTGAGGGGAAACAGAAGCTACATCCGGTGGGGGGAACAAAAGCCAATAGAAGACCAAAGGGGGGGGAAACAGGTGAAAAAAAATGGAGAGATAAGGATGTCGAGGGTTGTCGACCAAGGGGGAACGTGTGAAAAGAAAAAGAGAGAGAGAGACAGAGAGATAGAGAGAAGAAAGTCCACTGCAGGCTTGGTCAGCTAAGAGAGGGAGAGAGATAGGCATGGGCGTGAGGGGTCCACCGGTCAAAGGAAAAAGCAAGGGAAGATTGCAGAAGGGGGAAGGAAATTGTCGGCCGAAGAGGGGGTGGGAAAGGAAATTAAAAAGAGATATCTTATATTCAAAATTATTGGTCCCACTTGCTTTCATTCAATCCAATTTGGTCCCCAAATATCCCCATGCTAAAATGCTTGATCCTCACTTGCTTTCTTGCACCATAATTCCCCCAAATTCCGAATTCCGAATTCCGAATTCTATTTCCTTTTTCTTGGAATCCGATTTCTTAACAAAATTCTCCGATTGAGGTCCAATTTTGTTGAAGAAAAAGCCCACACAATTTCCTTTCACCAAGTAGCTCACACCGGAGGCCAAAAATCCCTTCAATTTGGCCAATTTGAATTTTTGTTCGTTTTCCAAATCCTCCGAATTGATTTTCCGTAAAAATCCCGAACTTGTTGAAGATTCTTTGAAAGGTGAGTCGACGCTCCTAAAATAGATCATGACATGAAAGAACTCTCAATTTCTGAAATCGGGTTCAAATTCATGATTAGTTTTAATTTGACGCGATTTTAGCATAACCTAAGCTATTAGGTAGCTTTTCGGAACTTTTAGTGCAATGGACTTGTGGTTGATTTTCTTCAAGCCACACGTGCCTTTTTGATATATTGGTGGCTCTCGGTTGAGGTTTAAAATATGGACATAGGGCGCCAAAATGACAGAAAAATCAGTCTAGTGTCGATCGACGAGAATTTTGTAAATTAGTGGAATCACCCACGTTTAGCCACATCTCTTAGTCAAATGACCTATCTTTGATCTCTGATCGATTTTTTTAACTATGTCGTAATCATCCTTGCAGACTAGCACGGTTGAACAGTCGATTCCTAGTCAAATTCTCAAATCTATTGTGTTTTATTCCTTAATGGCTTCACTTGATAGACTAGTTATCTCGTGAGTGGCCATCTCAGAGAAAAGCACTATAGTCGCGTTGATGAAAATCCCGACTTATCCAATCAAAATCAGAATCTGAAAATCAGGATGTCACACTTTTGCAATGGGGTTCGAAACTTTTTTAGGCTTCTTAGTTGCCCGGATGTTAAGTAGTAAATGAGAGGAAATTGTCGGGCAGGTAAACACAATGATTTTGCATTCTCTTTTGCAACCAACCATGACCTAAGCCCACTCTATTTGGTTGTCTATATTTGCAAGACAAACTTTAAAGTATTTAACCGCTAAAAGCCATATTTTCACTCAATCTAGTAACATCTATTTATATATCTTGAAAGAAGATTCAAAATATAAAAAGATAAGAGTCATATTTTCCTTCGTGATTGAAGGAAATTCTCTCGCCTCTTGTTATTAGGTTATAAGTCATGGATATTCCTTATATGGAAACTTAACCAAATAAGAATGTAGGTGATGTCTATGTTTTTAACTCACCAATCAAAGGTATGGTTTCCTCCAACTATAGACATATGACATGGTTTTAATAATAGTGTACAACAATTTACTGTCATAATTATGTATTTATCTCCACATTATGAAAAGGCATCAGTCATACCTACAATAATAGATAGTATGTGACCCATCTAGATTTTTCATAAGAGTCATTTTATGTGAATGTTTCGCATCTCTAGCGATGTTTTTGAATTTTCTAGTAGATTCCACTTGTCCTAGAGCCCCAAAAGGGTACTTGAGTCAATTATGTAATATCACTCTTTAAAAATTATTCAACATGATTGTATTATGAATTTCCTTGCAACTATTTAATTGATGACAGATAATCCAAAGGCTAACGGTATGTACATTTGGCGTGGTATGTTGATGAAACATCAAATGTATTGATAAACCTCGAAATTGAAGAAGGTAAACAAACTACATGACATTGTATCACGGTCAAAGAGATTTGAATGTCGATGTTCAATTTGGAAGGACCTTAGTACAAGTAGTGAACAGACAACAAGAGAAGATATTGTCAAGATATCTGAGCAAAACTATAGGCAGAAAGTGGACAATCTACAAGACATGATGGATTTTTATAACTAGATTTTGAGCGTCCACATGCTTGATGAAGAAACTCGTCTTCAAAATTTGATTTGAATTCAAATTGGTATTTTATAGTTGGATCAAGGCAATGAAATATATGGAAACTGGGTAGGTTAGAGAAAATGAATTAGATCTTAATTTCAAGAAGTGTCCCAGGAGAAAATGTAAATTGCATTGAAATTGATATGTATTGAAAGGAAATGCACGGAATTGGAAATTGACATCACTGAAAGGAAATTACACAGAGGTAGAAGTGCATGAAAGTGAAAATACAAGGAAATTGAAAGCACAAACTCAACGCGAGTCTTTGTGTTGTTTGTGAGTGTCCAAGATTGGTCGAGTCCATCTTATTTTTCTCTAGCTCCCGCACTTCACATTTTTGGTAACTTATTATGTCCTCATGTTTGGTAAATTCATTCAACCCAGCTTGGTCGAATTCATACATGACATGGTTAAAATGGACACTTGTTAACAGTTGCATATAACACCGGATTGCTTAGTCTAAGTGCAAATAAAGAAAAGATGAATTATGTATAACCCCAAGTGATGATCTAAGTTCAGATAAAGTAACTAGACCAAAGATATGAAACTCTTATCCATCAACTAGGATTTTGCTTGGTGAGTTACAAATTATGCCGTCATTCACATGCAAACTCAACAAAAATTAAATGTCGGTGATGTTTATGTTGGTAACCTCCTAATCAAAAGACTAACTAGAAAAAAATTTCCTTTTTAAAGGGAAGATAAATCAAGTGAAAAATCTTGAAAATTATCACGTTTTGTTATAGTAATTATATCATACATAAACGACCGTATATACACTTCTTGGTAAGAAAACCCTCAAAATCCCCTGTAATTCTAAAATCCCTCCTGGGTCCAAATATGAGCCCGGAAGCTCTTTGCTTATTGATGACCAAAATGTAAACCGGACCAGTAATCCTTATCTAGATGCTCCGGACTTTGTTAGGTTTCGACCATTATTTGGACTGCACCAAATGTACATGATTTCTTCCTTTTTCAGCCCATGGAGATCACGTTGATCTTCAATTTAGCATGTTCAAAATTTGAGACACCATCCATAGGTGGAGCGTATGTCAGACAAATAGAAGGCGCGATAGAGTTAGCATCCTACCCAGCATGGCCTCGTGTCGGGACCTTATTCAGTAGGGTTACGCATGTATTAAAATAAAAATGAGTATTGTTTTCATACTAAGTGTGGATAATATTTATTGATTTCAAGATTTTTTTTTTCTTTTGGTACTGTGAAAAGATGTAAAACATTCAGGGGTCGGTTAATCTATAATTGTAAATCATGAAGGAGCTAAACATCAAGTGGGGTTGACAAGGGCAATCAGCTCCTTTGAGCGTTCAGTATTTACTGCAATTTGAAGGACCTAAGTGCAAGTAGTGAATAGATCATGGGGCAAGGTATTGTCAAGATATTGGATGGTCTTGTAGACAGAAAGTGAACAATCTACAAGACATATTGGATGGCTCTAATTTGCAAAAGAGCATCTATAGGCTTGGTGAGAAGACTCGGCTTTAAAATCCATGGGAAGTAGGATCAAGGCTTTGAAATCCATCGAAAGCAGGCAACGAGTGCAACCCTCATGTTTAGTTGCCACCAATGAGTTTAGAACCTTGAACAGACTGCCAGTTATGAGCCGGAGGAAGGTGAAGATGACGTCAAGTCACCAAGCCCCTTATGCCCGGGGCTACACACATGCTACAATGGCCAGGACAAAGTGTCATGATCTCACGAGGGTGAGCTGACTCCAAAAGCCCATCCTCAGTTCGGATTGTAGGCTGCAACTCGCATGCTAAGAGAAAAATCAATTGGCTTTTGCCTTTTTCAAGGTAAGTATAAAAGGCGACAGTGAATGTCAAAAGCAAAATAACTATTTTGGAAAATCCATCTCACCTGGAATACAACCATTGGAAATTTGAATTTACAAGGTTACTTGGAATTCATGACCAAAAGAAAAAAAAAAGAAACATTCTCAACAAGGTTCACGTAAGACCCAACAATAATCTCCGAATAAAATCATTTTTGTCTGGTCCCATTACTTTGGAATAAACATCGTCCTCACCAATATGTCAGTTATCGGAATTTGTGACATGGCTTACTTTTCAGAAAATTGTCCAATTAGTTGTAAACTTATCATATAAATTATAATTCAGTCATAAACTTTTAAATTTTGTAAATTTAGTCATAAATTTTTGTGTAAACTTTTCATATAGTTGTTTCGATCAACTTTTCCTAAAAGTTGCCCTACGCGGCAATTTCAAATGAGGTGTGCACTTCCTTTATTCATCAGGGACAAGCTTAACCTTATCACTCATTGACCTTCATACACCTAGCTATCAAAAGAGTTCGCAAGGATCGAAAGAAATTTTCTCATAACATTAAAACCCTCCTTATCCTAAACATTGTCAATTCCAACCTTTCATCCACCTTTTGACTAACTAGAATGAGTTTGGAATTTTATATGCTCTTTTACATTAAACTGCCATCAAATAAATGTAAAAGTTTGGAGTTTTTGGTAGTCAAAAAATTAGTTTGTGATAAATTTATCACATATATACTAATTTGGAGTTTTTACGTAGTATTAATCTTTTACTATTTAAGGTTTTTCTGAAATGGTGACAATTTGTTACATGGTGACAAGCTCACAGGTGAAAGTATAAAAGTGTGTATTATCCTTGTGTGACTAATGGCAACCTCAGAATGGTAGGGATTTGGGCCAATGAGAAGGTGCCACGCAGTGTGAGAATTTCAAGCTATAGAAAGAAAGGTGTGGTATGAGGTCGAATTAGGCTGAGCTCCATCCGGTTGGGCCTAATAAGTTGGGTCCATCTCGGTTAAATTGGGTCAACCGAAGTCTTTATAGTCTTTCATAATTAACAAAATTTTTTTAGATACCGATTAGGAAAATTGATGTGTCAACGCTACTTACGTATATCTAGGAAAGTTACTTGGAAAAAACCAAACGCCGTATATATTGAGAGATTATTTGATAGGTGTATTATATATACTAAATTATATTTGAATCATCTGTGGTCATGAGATCTACGCGAGGTGACGTGAGACGTACCAAATCTTGCCGGTTTCGATGCAGTTTGATATTTGTAACACTCACCCAATGCCCGCCCCTCCTAGATCAGAAGGCAATGAAAAAAAAAATCTCAGGCTAAATGGCCGACAAAAGTAAGACGACGAAGAAAAGTGGAACACAATTCCTTCTCACTATTATGTCCTTTACTCACTTGATGCCTAGCTTTGCGTTCAAAGAATATGATGATAAGAGACCACTTATCTTATAAGATACGCCCCACCAAAGCTTCAGCTATGTGTTCAAGGACTGCTCTAAGGCTGAGTTTAGTACAGTGGAAATGAAAATGGTGTGGATACATTTCTTATGTTTGATTGCCCCATTTAAAGGACATGAATATATTCTTTTATTACAGTTTGTGCTTAATTAATTAAATGAATTTAAGAAGAAACTGCACATTTCCAATATTGCCCTAGCATTGAACTCAATATGAACAGATGAGTCATCCGTTACCATCCGAATCACACGAAAAGCGTATTTTTTATGCATTTTTGAAGGAAAGAATGCACCTTTTTCAACCTTGCCAATATTAAACATACTATTCAATTGAAATATTATATTTGAATCTTCGAAACTCGAAAAGGTCAACAAACTTGAGCACAAGATTTAAGAGAGGCAAAAGGTAAAAATTAAAAAGTAAAAGTCATTTCATACATATAGGAACATGTACAGTGATTAAATAACATCATCCAAACCCCTAGTATACCTTAACAAAACTAATTATAATGAGCACTGAGACTTTTGAAAATCTTATCCGTAAGAGCCTCAAAAAAGACAATATGCCTCGATCCTAGCCCTGATCAATCTGAGAAAAAAGAGGTTAATAAAGGAACAAGCAATCGCTACCTCAGCAAATGAACTCTCAAGACTTAGAATAGGACATCAAGTGCCTTCTTAAATGAAACCTTGCGATTTAACATAATAAGCCGTGAACACAAATATAAATGTGACATGAAATTGTCTCACTCCAAATCAGTCACCCAACCGACATAGAAGCTCAACCAATCACATATTATATCGCGACACCAAAGTCTGTGAGTGTATTTCAACCGATAACTGAGACATCCCTGACAACAAGGCACTGCTTTGAGAGAGTTTTTTTTATTGACCGAAAGTGAATATTTCATTCATATCTGAAGATGATGTACGAGAGGTCCAAAACAAAGCAAATTTCAAAATTGCAAAGTAGAATAATAAAGTAAGCACACTTTCATCCCGCAAGAATATATTTATCTCAACATCAAAATAAAATGAACGGTGGCCGATCACCAATCTCACATCATTATAAGTAATGAGCACACACCATAATCTCATTCTCCAATAGGTGTGGCTTTCCCGATAGTTGACACACGCTTACGTTTAGCGATCTCAACGCCATCACTGTACGGAGACACCAAAAAAAATGTTAAATAGGCTCCCAAATCTAGATCTAGATTGAGAGATGTTGAACGAGTACAGAAACACCTTTAAGGAACTCTCAAATATAAATATAAATTAAAAGAGAAGAGAGCTTTCAAATCTAGATCTAAATCGAGAGATAAGAACTTCCAAAACTCGAAGAAGTCGTATAACTGCTTTGAATGCAGTATGAACTCAGCATATTTCTCTTCAATCCCATTGTACTTCTTGGTTTGGAGGATCCATTTCCTAATGATGGAAGCTAAAGATACGCCCAGTGAGCAAAGAAGAGTATCAACAGCTATCAAAAGAAAAAACAAAAAAAACTTATTTACAATGGGCTATTCTAAGGGTGATATTATATAAATATCATCAAGTACGGGTAATTATTCATATTTCCAAAAATAAACTTAGTCATTGATGTGACTTTAATCACTACTCATTTATAGTCTCAGTAAGAAAGTTGAATAAAAGTTGGAAATAATGAGAGAATTCTTTTTTATCAGCAACTAGAGAAATTGGTAACTTTTATTTATAAAAAAAATATGGGTAACTAACTCAAATAAAGAGTTAGTGACATAAAGTTAGTCAGTTACACAGAGAAAGAAGGTTGGTAGATAAGGCAAATAAAGAATGGTAATTCAATGGGAAAAAAAATGAATACTTTAGCATGACAAAAACTTTTCCCGTTGCGCTCTGCTTGCGTACGTTATTCTGTGGCCTACCAATGATAAGGGCATTTCTCTGCATAGAACAATTGCCTGCTATATATCTAAGTTACCCGCATAAAACGCATGATCTACTGTCAGTTGGAGCATCCGTTAATATAGAACAATTACGTGCTACATGTACAATTTTCCTACATAGAAAGAATGCGCTCGTACTGACAAGCGATTTGTTTCCTACAAGTGTTATAAGAGCCATTATTATTTTGATTTCTAGACTTTCTTGGCCAATTATCGCCTCTTCGTTTATTACCACTTTGAGTAAGCTTTCCGTTGGCGTGTCAAAGTCGTTATATTTACGAATAAACTTAGTTTAATCGAATCTTGCTTAAGGTTTCTACTTGATTTTGATATGCATTTTTTACTTAATGATAGGATTTGGAGTTTTCCTGCTCAACACAATTTTTGTTGTTTGGTTTTCCAATGTTAGATCTGGCGAGAGGGGCCTCGCCGATGTTCACCTCACCTAAGTGCGGCCTATCGAGATCAGCTCTCGCCTGGGAGAGGCCAGCCCTTGCTGACCATGGCCTGAGTCACCAGCCACTATAAAGAGCAAAGGGAAAGAAAAACAAGAAAATTATTAAAAATTAAAAATAGTTAAAAATTATTAAAAAATGTCCATAGCAAAGTGTCGGTTGTGTCATGAAAGATGAATGATGTTTATATTAGTAATTTCAGACTTAAATTGATCAGATGGACATGTGAAAAAATTAAGCATTAAATTAGGTTAATTGAAAAGTTTAGTACTGAATTGATAGCAATGCCATAGGTCAGGAATTTTTTGGTACTTTTTTCCTTAAATAGTATATTATAATACAACAACTAGCATAACTATCAATTGGCTACATATCAACAGCCATGCCCGATGGCTGGTTCACTCAGATTGGGCCTAAGTAGTCATAGTCCGTTGTCCCCAGTGATATACTCGGTGGAGATTAATAATATTTTCTTTGTTGAGTTACCGGCATTTTTCTTTGCCGAAGTCGTCAAATGTTTTTTTTTTTTTTGGAACAGGAGGAACTAGCTTGCACCGACAGTGCACCGTAAACCCCCCGGTGACGCTAGCAGGGAAACCACCACCCCGACGTCACGCTTAAGTCAACACACAGCGCTTCAGCCTCTCTGCTTCGTAGGGGCTTCGAACCTTGGCCTCCACCGGGGAGGGCCAAGGATCTACCATCCACGCCACCGGCCGGTGGTTGAAGTTGTCAAATGTTTCACTTGTTTAAATGGACAAATTCCATTAAAGACAACTTAAAAAGAAAAAGAAAAATTCACCAATGCCTTTGCCTAGTGAGTGGCTTGCTGGCTCTGGCTTGTGGTGTCATTCATCAGTGGTGTCATTTATTGTGGTTTTTCCTATGTTCTTTTGGTCTTTTTGTTCGGCTTTTTTGATAGCTAGGAATTTGAGCGATTCAGGTTTCTTGATCGGTGAATCAACTCGACATCCTTAAAATGTATTTTGGGAAAATTACCAAAAAGGTCCTAAACCTATTACAATTGTACCAATTCAGTGCTAAACTTCTTTTTTTTTGGCCAATTTAGTCATAAACCTTTTGTTTTTGTTCCAATTTAGTCCATCTGGCCATGCATAGTCGGAAAAATCTAATGTGGCATCTTAGTCAGTGCCAATTGGCGTTGCCGGCACTAACATGGCTCTGGAGAGCAAAACGTCACCGTTTTGCTTTAAAGAAAACAAAAGCCAAAAACAAAAAGTAGAAGAGGAAAGGGCATGGGTTGGCTACAGGATTCGTGCGGCTGCTCCTTGCTTCTTCCCAAAATAATCTAAAAAACCCTAGTGAGATATCCTCCAAAATTCTTGCAGATTTTGAGTTGATTTGATCTCGTCTTGTGATTTCCTCAACCCAAGTCGTTTTTCCGTCAATATCCTTCGTGAATCAAGCCCGTTTTTGGCCAACGCCATTGTTCGTCGCTTCTTGCCCAAATCGAGAAGACCTGAAGACCCAAAGACCCGATTGGGCCACAACTTGACCTGATTCGTTTGTCAATACTTGCCTGAATTGAGAAGACGAGAAGACGAGAAGACCTGAAGACCCGAAGACCTGAAGACTCGATTCACCCGCAACTTGACCTGATTCGTTCGTCCACAACAAACACAAGCAAGTGAGGAGGTCCCAATTTGATTGTGTTTTTAGCAAATGGTGAGCTATGTGGTGGGTGGTCGTGAAGTCAGTCAAAATCTGTCAAAAGGTATATTGCCGTGGTCCTAAACTATGTTTTGTCTCTATGTTTGTCTTTGTTGTGTTCCCAAATTATTTTGTCTCTATGATTGTCTTTGTCGTGTTCCCAAATTATCTTATTTCTTAGCGTGCATTGAACAAACCAACCATTTGGTTTTAAATTGAAAGTAGATCAGTGATTTTGAGCAAATTAACTTCAAAGTTTAAGCATAGATGTACACTCTTCAACCGCCTAAACAATGAAACTATTGACAAAAATCCTGAAAAGCCAAAAGACAAAGAGAAAACCAACAATATCCATGGAAGTGTTGGTAGGAAAGAATTGAGACAATATGAAGTAACATTCTAAAATTAAAGCCTCGTGAGCCATGCTGCTTGTAATACATTAACCTGCTATATCTATATATAAAGAACCTAGCATCATGGCCTTTTTTCTCCTTCATTAGTTGCAGAAAAAACAAGATCACGTATATTATGGGAGAAAATTTTCTTTTAATAGCCCTAAGATTTTTGGCACCGGCTTCAAGTAGCTATACAAACCAAATATCTAACTTGAAAGAAAACTATGACATCTTGAAATTTGAGCCCTCTAAGGGATGAATGACTGTGAATTTCATCAATGCATTGTTGGTTGATCTCACTCAGAATTGATCACTCCTGAGATACTGACCTTGAGGGGAAAGACTAATGAGGACAGAACTCGTACGACTAAAGAACTTGACCTTGGAAAATGACTTGTCCATGAGACTTGCGTGAGGACGATCCTGTAGATAGGTAGGCAGATTTTAAGGATGACTAGGAGTCGATTTGCGGACATAACATAATCGAACGACGGGTGATTCCATTTACCGTCATCGAGCCCACGAATGACCCTATGTCGATCCTTAGTAATCGTGTACTTTGAAATAAGAATCTATCCTCCACAATTTCATGTAGTCAAGGACGTCCATGTGTCAAGATGTCTTGAGCGTGGTTTGGCACGAGTCGGTTACGCGTGAATCCTCAAAGCCGCCTGTCAATCTAAGTTGTACCAAAAATGGCATTAGGGCAAAATTGATATGGCATGAGAACCCAAGATTGGACTTTGAATTATCAGGAATACTTGGGACGGACTTTAGATGATGCGACTTCGACAGTCAGCAGTGCCGAGCAAGCTGAGTGTGGGGAAAAAAGACTTATGGTCCGAGAAAGTTAACCCATGAGGAAGTGGGCCCTAGGCCCAAGGTGGGACAACCACCATATTGGGCCCAAAGCAAGCAAGTTAGCCCATTGGGCCCAAACCAACAATTTCTTCCAAGCCAATTTCCTAATTTTAAGCCCATTTGAGCCCATTTGAACCCAATCAATTCCCAAACCCATTCCTATTCACTTCCAAGCCCATTTTCTATGGCACCCCTCAAACGGCCCCCAATCCGTTAGGGTTGCTATAGTTCGCTTACCTTTCACTTTCCTTAATAACATGTCACTCTGATACCATTTCAATTGCAGCGGGTCCATACAACCATGGGGGTTTACATCTTTTAGATCGGTCCCTTGTGCAGTTCATATACGGAAGCATATCCAACAACTCCCTTCTCTATATTCAGAAAACGATGCACACCAACTAAACATTTTATAGGTTAAAGCCGAACACCTTTATTTACATAAACCAGATGGACATCTTTCATCGGTACATCAAAAGGCCATAGTCTTCTATATTTGGCTATACTTCAAAAGATGATCGACATCTTCTCCAACAGTCATATACTTAAAGTCCATCGATCAGTGTCGACCTCCAAAAGTTCCTTCCTTTGCTATCCTCCTCCTCGCAGTCATATACAACCACTCGATCCATCTACCAATGGCAGAGGCAGCAGAGGTATCTTGTCTAGTCTAAAATGTTAGTCCCCAAACGGGGTGAGTACAACTGCTTCGCAGTAAAGATCCACCAAACTACACGATGCATCAGACAGAACAATCAAGGTATCACGAATAAAGCACATATCATCCATGCATTCGAACATACCTCACCATATAGCCATGCATATATCACCATACACTTGTACATATACCATCAAGCAGACATGCATATATTACTATGCAACATGCATATACCACCATGCACTTGTACATATATTATTAGGCAGGCATGCATATATCACCATACAACGTGCATATACCACCATGCACTTGTACATATGTCATCAAGCAGCCATGCATATATCACCATGCAACGTGCATATACCACCATGCACTTGTACATATGTCATCAAGCAGCTATGCATATATCACCATGCAACGTGCATATACCACCATGCATTTCATGCTTACATTTCCATGAGGTTCATCCCATGCCATAAGCACAAATCCATGCGCATGATTCAATTCTCAATTTTATCTTTCATAAGGATCTCATCATTTTTCTTTCCAGGGACCAGTGTTTGCATCCCACAATATATTGCTCGCATCCAACCTGGCATCGCGGGGAGCATTCGGCACACACCTCTGGGCATCTCGCATCACACCTGGCATCACGGGGAATCTCCAGGGCTCGCCATGAAAATGGTTACCCCTACCCTCTGGGCATGCATCATAATACAACCCCTCATCCTCCGAGCATGTATCATAATACAACCGGGCATCTCGACACTCTTGAGGAAAACCTCTGGGCATGTATTCATAATACAACCAGGCATATCGTGCCTGTGTGGCTGTATTACTGTGTGTTGGATAATAGTGCCTGTGTGGCGATAATCAATTGGAACACGTGATAAGTCGTGCCTGTGTGGTCGTATTTCTGTGTGTCGAGTATCATACCTATGTAACCGAAAGTAATTGGAATGTCTGAGTGGATAATATTGTTTATGACACGCACGCATGAATCGATAACGTGCAGGGCGTGGCAATGGCCAAGTGAGATCGCTTGTGATGTGATTCGTATGTGATTGATGAACTGCATCATCTAATGGCCATGTGCATTGCGTGTATTGTGCTGAGTTATAACATGCAGGGTATGGTATACTAGGTAAGGTTGTATGCGAATTGACTGTTGTTTGTTAGTTGCTGGTTGTGGGTCGTTGGTTGTTTGTGGGGTAGTTCTAAAGAGATACCCTGAGTTGAGGTGGTGTATTAACTGAGGGCTTAGGGGAAGAACACACTAAGATTTATATCTCACTGGTTATCATGTAACCATTTTCAGGTCCCTATTATGAAGAACTCGGAGCTTGAAGCTGAAGGGTCAGGAGCATAGGTGGGTTAGTAGTTCTTTATGAGATAGACCTTCTGGATAAACTAGCTTGTTTATGAAAATGTATTTGATTTGAATTTGGTTGTCCTGTGTGACTTCCTGAAATTCGAGTCCTCTAAGGAATGAATGGATGTGAATTTCATCAATGCATTGTTGGTTGATCTCACTCGGAATTGATCACTCCTGAGATACTGACCTTGAGGGGAAATGCTAATGAGGATAAAACTCGTACGACTAAAGGACTCGACCTAGGAAAACGACTTGATCATGAGACTTGCGTGAGGATGATCCTGTAGATAGGTAGGCTGATTCTAAGGATGACTAAAAGTCGATTAGCGGACAAAACATAATGGAACGACGAGTGATTCCGTTTACTGTTATTGAATCCACGAATGACCCTATGTCGATCCTCAGTAATCGTGTACTTTGAAATAAGAATCTATCTTCCGCAATTTCATGTAGTCAAGGACGTCCATGCGTCGAGATATCTTGAACGTGGTTTGGCACGAGTTGCTCACGCGTGAATCCTCAAAGCCACCCGTTAGTCTGAGTTGTTACCAAAATGGCATTTGGCGAAATTGACATGGCAAGAGAACTTAGGATTGAGCTTCAAATTGTCAAGAATGTCCGGATCAGACTTTGGATGAAGCTACTTCAAACAGTCGACAGCGCTAGTTAAACCGAGCAGTTGGAAATGGGATTTCGTACCAAGGAAGCAAGTCTATGAAGACGTGGGCCGGGCCAAGCTAGTGTGGGCCTTAGGCTCAAGGTGGGACAGCCCATGATGGGCCTAAAGCAAGCAAGTGAGTCCATTGTCCCAATCACTATTCATCTTTTAAGCCCAATGGGCCAATTCTTGGCCATTTCAAGCCCAACCAATTCCCAAGCCCATGCCTATTCATGGCAAAGCTCGACCCTTAGGCCCATCCACCAATTTCAGCCCAAGGACAGCATGGTAATTCTGCAAAGTGGAATGACCAAATTGCCCCTAAAAGCTTGTGGATAAGGGCAAAGGAAGAGAGAGAAGGTGAGGGGACTTGTATGGGGACTTGAAGTGGCCATTGAATGGCCTTAATGAGGAGTGCTTTCAGCCCTTACTTCACTCTCTCTCTCCCCTCCCGCGTCCCCAATTCGACGGAGTTCTCTCTCTCCTCGTTCTCCCTCTCCTCCAGTTTCTGCTCCAGCCGACCCTTCGGTGAAGAATCGAGTCAAAAGTGATCTTCTCGGATGAATCAGCCAACAATCCACCCATCCCCATGACCCAGAGAGACAGACCTTTCCAATGGGCCTGATTTCACGCCGGACGAAGCCGTCGTCCGGCCTGGGAACCGCCCTAAAGGAACCGATCGCCGGTTCGTCGGCTCGTCTGCAGCCTGCACTGTTTCGCGTTTTTGGCCATTTTTCTCCCATTTCGGTCCTTCCTCCGCCCATCCCAACCACCCACAAGATCCCCAAGACACCTGGGAGCTGTCGGTTGCCGGCCAAACCCCTCGTCGAAGCTGCGGCCAAGCCGTTCAACTCAGTTTCTCCTCCAGCAGGGCTATTTTTCAGTGTTTTCAGTGGGAGTCTGAGATGTGTTTGCTGTGTTAAGCTTGGGACCGCCTTGGATCGTCGTGGTAGAGGTCTCAGAGCGTTGCCTCTGTCGTCGCCGCTGCGTCGATGTTTCCGGCTTGCTTAACGGGTGAGTTTAGCTCCAAATCCTTCGATTAGTGCCTAAACTTGCTTAGGGTTGGTTTAATTAGATATAATTCTAGTTTAAGTGATTTAATTAAGTTGTATTAGCCCTAAGATAGGTGGTTAGATGGATGAATTAGATGAGTCTAGCTTAATCTTGCTTTATTTGTTTAATGTGGTTTATGTGGTTAATTAAGTATGCTTAGCTTTAATTAATTGATGGTTGCTTTAATTAATGCTTTTAATGATTTCTGAATTTAATTTATAGTTTATTAAATTCTGGAAAATTACTGTTCATGTGATACTATTCACGATTTACTGTTCACGAGGTACTTTTCACGGAACACTGTTCACCAAGTACTGTTCACGTACACTGTTCTTCCAGTATGCGAAAAGTGTCTAAAATTCATGTGTTGATTCTATAAAGTAAATGGATGTGAAAATGCATGGGCATCTGCATGAATTGAGTGATGATTGTGCAATTGTGTGGTGATTGGAAATTTGGTATTTATTCAGAAAATCCCGGATGTCGGGTTTTGATACCGAAAATGGATTTTAAGTATTATATCGAACAATGGGGTTTGAAAAAGGAAAGTATCATTTTTCTTGTTCGAATTAATGTGTGCCCACGCACGACTACTTTCTCATATGTTTTTAATACGAAGGAAAGAGGCTAGGATAATATTTTAATCAGGGCATTTGAGTGAAATGCAAAGTGTCCTGGGCCGATATTGAATTTTCATGTGTTGGTTAAGAGGAAACCGTCCCGAGCTATTGAGCTAGATGTTCTCCTATATGGGATGTCCACGCAATGGATGCCGGTCGCAGTAGAGGCTGGGCCAACTGGACCGATGCTCCTTCGGGAATGCCGTCGACGTAGTGACAAAGTCGTGCTCCAAAGGAGGAGACGGTGTTCCTTCGGGAATGCCGTTGATGTAGTGATGAAGCCGAGCTCCACGGGGGGAGACGATGCCTAGCATTAATGTCAGTAAATAGCCGAACTGCAAGTAGGCTATGCCCTTGAGTGGCAATGAATAACAATTGGAACGCATGTTGGGTGTTGAATGATGCGCCTGATTATAGGATGGAATTGTGTGGCACGATATGGGACGTGTCATAATGATTCGATCTTATAATCAGGATCCCTGTGATTAATTGAGTAGATAAGACGTTTCAATTGTTGTATGCATTGAATATATGCATGATGTTGTTGAATTGTGCTAATATGCAAGAATGCATGAAAATCATGGCATCTGTGATTTCGGTCATGCATGAGTTAAGCACATTGTTTATGGTACACACGCATGAATCGATAACATGCAGGGTGTGGCAATGACCAAGTGAGATTGCTTGTGATGCGACTCATATGTAATTGATGAAATGTATAATCTAATGGCCATGTGCATTGTGTGTATCGTGTTGAATTATAACATACAGGGTATGGCATACCAGGTAAGGTTGTATGCGAATCGACTGTTGGTTGTTGCTTATGGTGGGGTAGTTCTACATAGATACCCTGAGTTGAGTTGGTGTACTAACCGAGGCTTAGGGGTGGAACTCGCTGAGATTTATATCTCACTAGTTATTGAATAACCATTTTCAGGTCCTTAGTGTGAAGAGCCAGAAGCTTGAAGCGGAAGGGTCAGGAGCATAGATGGCTTAGTAGTTCTTTATGACATAGACCTTCTGTATAAGCTTGAAGTGTTTATAAAAGTGTATTTGATTTGAAGTTGGTTGTCTTGCTTTTCTATCCCATGTTTGTTGCTATCAGGGGATTAGTTAATTTGCTTCCGCATGTGCAATAAAATGAAAATGTTCGGGGACAAGTCCTGGGAACGTCGTGAAATTCTATCGACCACCGAGAGTTGTGCGCATGCTCGAGGTTCGGGGTGTGACATCTTGCTTTTCCCATGTATGTTGTTGTCAGGGGATTAGTTAATTCGCTTCTGCATGTGTAATAAAATGAAAGGGTTTTGCAACGAGTCCTGAGAACGTCACAAAATTCTATCGACCACCCAGGGATGTGCACGTGCTCAAGGTTTGGGGCGTGACACAAACTAATTATATGCCACTATTCACCTTGAACTTTCATATCATAGGTACTAGATATTAATTGACCTAGTTAATTCTTGTAAACTAGAGAGAAATTTCACTTATAATTATGAGATGGAAAGGATTTGGCACTTATACTCAAGTCAACTCTTTATATTTTTTAGCACTTTCGGCCATTCATGTTAAAATCTCCATTATGTAGCATCTTACAACATATATTGCGTTCTTTTGTGCAGGGTCGAGATGAGCGACAAGTCGACATGGGCTTGCCTTTTCCATGGTGGAAATTTTTACTGTTGCCCAATGCTTGAATATGTTGGGGGTAAGATTGATTTGGTGAAAATTGATATCTGTTCAAGGAGCTATGAAAGCTTCATTAGAGATATTGAGAATGGGGTAAATTGTAAATTTGAAAAAATTATTTTAAGTTTCCTGGAAAGTCTCTAGAAGATGGGTTGAGATATATATGGAATGAGAGCAGTGTTGTTGATTTACTTTTCAGTTATTTGCATTGCGGGTTAATTGAGATATATGGAGAAAATTTCACAATCGATGAGGCAGTTGAGGGTGATGGTCAAGGGGTTGGTGTGTGTGACATTCCAGATTTTCAACTCTGTTTTCTATGGAATGAATCGGGCATTTTATTGACGCACCTATAGGGTTATTCTCAGAGCCGATCACTCTCGAGATAACTAGACTATCTGGGGAAACCGTTAAGAATTTTAAGGCAAATAGACTTGATAATTCGATCAGGAATCGGCTTCTCGACCAAGTCTATCTTTAGAGGCCATTACAACATAGTTAAACACCGATTTGAAATCAGAGATAGATTGGATCGACAGAGATGCATGGCTAATCGTGGGTGACAAGAGTTGCATCACAAGCGATCTAATTTGATTTTACTATTGTTTTGGTACCTTGTGTCCGTATTTGAATTTTCGATATTTTCACGACAACCAAGAGTCGTTAATGAGTCAAGTGGGTTCATAGTAGCTCGAAGAAAATCGACCACGGGTCATTTGCACTAAAAATTTCTGAAACTTACTCGGTATTCTAGGTTACGCTAAAAATGCGCCAAGTGAAATTAACTGTGAATTCAAGTGCGATTTTAGAAATTGAAGTTTCTGTCATGTCACAATAAATTCTAGGAGGGTTGATTTAGGATTTTTATGACACCCGACACTTTTTGGGAAAAAGTCGTCGCTGGGTCGTTTTTGTGCACAAAAAGCCGGTAATTGTTTTTGATAGCAAATTTGTGATGCATGATGGATACATGGGTGAGGAAAATTATCTATTGAGGCATTGAGATGTCAATTGATTTTATAGAGACCATTTGAGGTTGTATTGAAGTGGGTCAACTGTCCAATTGAAGGGAGATTATGCAAAATTCGTAGCTCCCCTTCCCTAGCATTTTTGGACCATTTGAGAGGTTGTGAGGTGTGTGTGGGTGGCCCATTGTGAGCCAAGGAGCATTGCTTGGCCTAGGTTGATTCTTGAAGATATTTTGTGGAAATATCAACCCAATGGCCCACCCTTTCTCTTATCTCTTCCCTCATCTCTATCCTCTCCACCTCTCTCTCATTTCCACCATCCAAGACCCTCTCTCTCCCTCCTTGCTTGTGTGAAACCAGCAACCACTAAGGAGAAGCCGAGCTCGCCTCACGCCGCCGCACCGTCGCCGATTCCGCGCGCCACCACCCACGCGAGCACTGCCCACTACCCCGCCTTCTGCTCCGCTGTCCAGCAGCTCAGGCCACCATTCTAGCCCTTGTTCAACCGCTACAAGGGGCTGAGGAAGCCTCCCGAGCCACCGGTTTGGACCTGAGACCATCCCTCCATCTTTCCCCGAGCTTTGCCGCCCATCTCAACCTGTTTTTCCTCTGTTTTGCAGCAAGAACAGCAAGCAAAGAAGTGGGTATCACAGCCATTTCTAGGCACGTTTTATGGTGCTTGTGGACCTCGGACCTTAGGCCCGCTTCGGAGAAAAACGTCCCTCGTGACGTTCCTGACATTTCGATCCGAGCGGATCGTTAAATGGGTGAATTTAACTCACTAAACCCTACTTAATTTGCTAATGATGCTTAAGGGTTGTTTAGTGTTAATTAAGCTTGATTAGGAGGTTAGATTAATTTAGAATAATTAAATTAGTGACTTACTAATGCATGTTAGGTGGTTAGACATAGTCATTAGCTAGTAAGTATGTGCTAGTATTTATTGAACGGGTCTCGAAAATTTTCCGGGTCCGTCTTGGCTTCCAATTAGGCATTACGGGCCTAAATTGGATTTATTGTATTTATTTATTAATTTTCAAAATTATTTAATTTTTTTTATCTTTCGGAAATTAGACCTGGATGGTTGACGATCGGATTTTTATGCTGGTTATCGTGGTGTAGTCCATTTATTTATTTGAGTTGTAATTCGTGTTGAATTGATTTAATTGTGTTTTAGGATTTTATTCCTAAATTAATCAATTGTGGTAATTGATTGGAAATTAATTAAGCGTCGATTTACAGTGCCAAAGATGTGAAATGGGCTGTTGAAACTAGTGGGATATTTGTAAAAGTGAAATTATGATATTTTGACTAAGGCCGACCGTGTACCCACACACGGCTATTTTTATCAGGCATGATAAAAATGATGAATTGTTATATGATGAAAATAGTATACTATCTTGGCCTGGGGGCCCTATTCTATCAGCTTTAGGCCAACAATTTATTATCAATTTTGGGTGAGCATATAAATAGTATACCATAGTATCAGCTTTGGGCGAGCTATACTTGTTGGAGAAAACTTCTCGATCTGTTTTGAAGTTGACAAAACATTTCCATCAATATAGTCTGAAGACTTGCACACTCTATCGTCAAAGTCTGAAGACCTCCAAACTCAAGATTCAAAGTCTGTCCTCATTGACAGTTTCCAGATCGACGAAGAAGGACGAGTATATCATTAAGGATTTGATTTGTGTGGTTAAGGAAGATCTCACGACTAGAGATAGCATCTCAAAGATCTATTATTCATATTGAGATTAATTCGAGTAACTTAGATTTGATTAATCGGCGAAGTATACTTGGAAAGTTTTACTTATAGAAACCTAGATCCTGATTGTATGGATAAACATGATTGGTGGGCTATCATCACATTCCTCAAATAACTCGAGATCTCCCTAATTGATTCTATCCAACGGGTTGATTGGAAGAACTCCTTTGGAAGGTGCCAACGGTTATGAAGGCATGAAGGAGTATATGAGGAAGACGCTCAAGTTGTTCGAGAATGGTTGATAGAAAAATTCCAAAGTCTGAAACTCCTTGTTCTTTGCGATCTCATTTGTTGAGCTCTATTTGTACTCAAAAGAGAGATTAGATATTTGTGAGACCTTGAGGAAGTGTAGTAGAGTCTCTATACTATGGAATTAAGGACGTGAGACTGTAAATTATCTTTTGATTCTTAGTGGAATCCAACCGGTAGGCTGTCAATGTGGGAGAGTAAACGTAGGCTTGATCTAAGCCGAACCACTATAAACCTAGTGTCTTGATTCTCTATCCCTAAGCTCTTTACTTTATATCGCAGCTTTATACGACTGTTTATTGTCTTCATGCTTTCATTTTGTTTATCTTAGAAGACTAATTTATTTTGTTAAGTTTCACAAAAACTTCTTTGATCACCTATTCAACCCCCTCTAGGTGCTCGTACTAGCCCTATCAATTGGTATCGGAGCTTGCATACTCATTTAATTGAAGTGTTTTTACTTCTGAGTTAAAGATCTATGGCTAGTATGTTGGCTCCAGGTTTGGTTGAAGGCCAGAGCAACACCAGGCCTCCTTATTTTGATGGAAATAATTACAGCAAATGGAAAAATAAAATGAAAGCATTCATAAGATCGAAAGATCCTCTGGAATGGGATGTGATAGAAAAAGGAATCATTCCTACAGCTGCATCAGGATCAAAGAAAGGAAAAGAAGTTGCAGTTCCTACCGAGATGACTTAAGAAGAAATAACCAAGTGATAAGCTCTTGATGCTAAAGCAATTTACTCTTTATATTGTACATTAACTCCTACTGAGTATAACAAAATATCTTCTTATGAAACAGCTAAAGAAGTCGGGATAGGCTGCATATTACCTATGAAGGAACTGATCGAGTGAAAGAGACAAGGATCAATATCCTTCTAGGACAATATGAAGTATTCAAAATGAAATCAGGAGAATCTATCATTGATATGTTTAGCCGTTTTCTGAAATTGCGAATGGTCTAGAATATCAGGGACAACCGATCTCAGGACCAATGAAGGTCAACAAACTACTGCGTGGACTCTCCAAAGATTGGAATTATATAAAGACTTCGATAAGGGAAACACAAAAGATTGTGCCACTTCTGTAGACGAATTGGTTGGGACACTTCAGTCTTACGAAATGGAGCACATCAATGATGAAGAATATCCCAAAGGTAAGAAGTCTATTGCTTTAAAGTCTAACAATGATTATGATGTTACAGATTCTGAAGAAGACTTAGACGATGAAGAGCTAGCATTTATGATAAAGAGGTTCAGAAAACTGAACAAAAAGAGAAGAAGATTTAATTGGAAGAAACAAAGTACTAAAAAGTTTCAAAACAAATCAACTAAGGATGATGAATCCAATAAAGACGTGATTTGCTTTGAATGCAAGAAAAAGAGACACATCAGACCCAATTGTCCTTTATTAAAGAAAAAGAAAGGAAAAACTGAAAAATACAGAAAGGCTCTCAAAGCAGAAACATGGAGTGATACTGAATGCGAAGAAAGTGATGATGATTATGTCAACATTTGTTAATGGAAAAATCAGAATCAGACTCAGACTTTAAGACATATACAGACTCAAACTCAGATAGTGAATCGAGGTAAGTAATTTAAAAATTCCGACTAAAGTCTCGAAATATATTGATGAACTTTGTCTTAGCCTTAAAACCTCTCTTAAAAGGATCTCCGAGTTAAAAAGGGAGAATTCTACATTGAAGCAACATGAAAAGTCTTGAAAAGAGAAGTTTGAAAATTTAGACAAAAGTTTTGTTATTTTGAAAGAAAATGCAGACTCTCTTTCAAAAGAAAACACTTGCTTAAAAAATGACATTTCAAATATTTCCAAAAGGTTTTCAATTGGATCTGAGAAGCTGGATAAGATTTTGTCGATACAAAGACCCTACTTTAACAAATTAGGTCTTGGAATGATTTCTGAAACCATTCCTCTAATTAATTTTCCAAAGGTAAATGAAAGAATCAAACAGAGACCTACAAAAGCCTTTTATAGAAATCATTTTTAAAAAGTATTTGTAAAACCTGTTGGCCGAAATGCTTTCAAATGTTCGAAGTGTCAAAACTCAGAACACTTTGAGAAAGAATGTTCTATGGTTTGGAGACCTGTTAATAAGGATTAGGCAAAGACTGTTTATTGCACTAATTCCACCGGACCCAAGAAAATATGGGTACTAAAGAAAGCTTGAATTTTCCTTTAATTGTAGGTCACTATCAAAAGGAAGATTAAATGGTATTTGGATAGTGGCCGCTCAAGACACATGATAGGAGATTCAAGTTGTTTTATAAAACTTGTTCAAATTGATGGAGGAAAAGTCTCTTTTGGTGGAAATAGTAAAGGAAGAATTGTTGGATGTGGAATAGTAAAGATTGGAAGTCTAACAATCAACAATGTCTCCTTGGTGGAAGGATTAAATTACAATCTACTCAGCATAAGCCAATTGTGCAACACTGGATTCAAAATCAATTTTCAGGAAGGAACATGTTCGGGAACTAGTAAAGATTTCTCTCAATCTTTTACTGGGCGTGGACATCGGAATATTTATCTTCTGGATATAAAACCAGAAAGATCGCAATGCTTGATATTAGTACAAGATGAAGCGAATCTATGGTATCGGAAGCTTGGTCATATCAACATGAAGCAAATTGCCAAAAACTCTTCCAAGAAGCTTGTTCATGGACTACCCAACCTGAAATACCAAAAATCTGACTTATGCACACCATGTGTGTTGGGAAAACAGGTTATAAGTTCTTTTAAACCGATAAATCAAGTTTCCACTAATCGTGTGTTGTAGCTCCTATATATGGATCTCTTTGGACCAACTAGAACTCAAAGCATTGGTGGAAAAAGATTCTGCCTAGTAATAGTGGATGATTTTTCATGATTTACTTGGGTCTACTTCCTTACGAGTAAGTTTGAGACTTTCTCTCGTTTTTTAAAGTTTGCTAAAAAAAAGTGCAAAATGAGAAAGGTTATTCTATCTCAAGCATACAGACAGACCATGGAGGTGAGTTTGAAAATCAAGACTTTCGTAAATTTTGTGATGAATCTGGTTTTTAGCATAAGTTCTCCTCTCCATATACACCTGAACAAAATGGAGTTATGGAAATGAAGAATAAATCTTTACAAGAAATGGCAAGAACTCTTTTAATTGAAAGTAACATTTATTCTCGTTTTTGGGCTGAAGCAGTTTCTACAACATGTTATGTTATTAACAAAGTATTCTTAATGCCTATTCTTGAGAAAACTTCCTATGAATTATTCAAAGGAAAGAAGCCAATTGTTTCGTATTTTCAAGAGTTTGGTTGCAAATGTTTTATCTTGAAAAATGCAAACGATTGAGTTGGTAAGTTTAAAGAAAAATCAGATGAAGAAATCTTCCTTAGATATTCAACCTCTAGCAAAGCCTATAGAGTATTCAATAGGAAGACTCAGATTGTGGAAGAATTGATGAATGTCAAATTTCAAGATTCTCTGCAAAATCGATCGATTCAGACTCAAACCAAAAAATCTGAATCTGCTTCAGACTCTACAACGTCTACCTCCCCTGAAGCAGTTTAGACTCTAGTAGAAAAACAACGAACGAATGAGGAAGAATCAACTCAAGAAAAAGATCAACAATCTGTCAAACTGACCAACAACTGGAAGAATAAGTCTAGTCATCCCGAAGAACTCATTACTGGTGATATTAATGAAGGAATTCGTACCAAATCCAAAAGGCAAGAAGAGTCTAGTGCTATGGCACTTATTTCTAAAATAGAACCCAAAAACATAGAAGAAGCCTTAACTGACAAAAGTTGGCTTGAAGCAATGTAAGAAGAACTCAGGCAATTCAGTATTAACGATGTTTGGGAATTAACTCCTAAACCAAAAGGTAAGTCTATCATTGGAGCTAAATGGGTTTTCAGGAACAAAATGGACGAAAAAGGAAAAGTGGTAAGGAACAAAACAAGACTTGTGATTAAAGGATATACGCAAGAAGAATGGATAGACTATGATGAGACTTACACTCATGTAGTAAGGTTAGAAGCAATTAGATTATTACTTGCTTTTGTTTGCTATAAGAATTTCAGGTTATTCCAAATGGATGTCAAAAGTGCATTCCTAAATGGATTTATTCAAGAAGAAGTCTATGTGGAACAACCCCCCGGATTTGAAGATCCAAAGAAACCAGACTTTGTATTTAGACTAAAAAAAAGGTTCTTTATGGATTAAAACAAGCACCTCAAGCTTGGTACGAAAGGTTAAGTAAGTTCTTAATTCAAAATGGTTTTGTTAAAGGAAACGTAGACACTACCTTATTTATCAAAAGGGAAGGTAAAAGCTTTTTACTTGTTCAAATTTATGTTGATGACATTATATTTGGATCATTTAACGAGAATCTGTGCAAGAAATTTTCTAAGTCTATGCAAGATGAATTCGAGATGAGTATGATGGGTGAAATATCCTTCTTTCTTGGAATACAAGTGAAACAACTGAGGGAAGGAATTTTCATTCATCAAGAAAAATATGCAAAAAAACTTGTTAAAAAGTTTGGATTAGAGAATTGCAAAAACTGATATACCAATGTCAAGTTCTTCGAAGCTGGACAAAGATGAAGGAGGAAAGAAAGTTGACCAAAAACTATACAGGAGTATCATTGGTTCACTTCTTTATCTTACTGCTTCTAGACCTGACATTTTGTTTAGTGTTTGCATTTGTGCAAAATTTCAATCAGATCCCAAAGAATCACATCTAAGTGTTGCGAAACACATCATCAAATACGTCGCAACAACTGCTAAGTTAGGTCTATGGTATCCCAAAGAAAGAGACTTTACTCTCCTTGGATATTCAGACGCAGATCTAGCAGGTTGCAGAGTTGATAAAAAGAGCACATCTGGCACTTGTCAATTGCTTGGTAACAGGGCGGTATCTTGGTTTCAAGGAAGCAAAGTACTGTAGCTCTTTCAACAGTAGAAGCAGAGTATGTGGCTCTTGGAAGTTACTGTTCTCAAATCTTATGGATAAAACAACAACTAAGAGACTTTGGAATCGAAGACTCATGCACCGAGATCAAATGTGACAACACCAGCGCAATTAATCTCACAAAGAATCCTATTCTTCATTCAAGAGCAAAGCACATAGAGATCCGATACCATTTTATTAGAGATCATGTTCAAAATGGAGAAGTCCTGATCCAATTCATTGACTCAAATAATCAACTGGCGGACATATTCACAAAACCTCTAGAGAAAAGCTTATTTGACTCTATCCATTCCAGACTTAATGTGGCATCCTAAAATTTCATAGCAATCTCTAGATGCACTACAACCCATGAATAGGTAATGGAAGCGCTATTGGACTATATTATAGCCATTAGACCAATGGATTACAATTAAACAAGGCCTAGCATTTAATGGACAATTGTTTTGTTGGAAATCTATCCTATGTCTATGTGTGATCAAGGATTGTACTAAAGGATGAATTGATAAAGAATTTTTTTATTCTTGGCTGTGTACTCTATACGTTGGATTACCATCGATTAATGTTGCAAAATTTTATGGCCATGTGAATATTTGAAATTAAGTAATTATGAGTGGGGATTAAGGTGGAAAATTAAGAGCAAGTGTGGGCTGATTTCTTAAGGCCCAAAACTGGCCCACATTTGCCCCCTATTCGATCCACCAAGGCCGGCCCATTAAGGCCACCTCCTTGCATGAAAGTTGACAAGTGGCAAGAGAAATTGTGCAAGTGTTGCCACCCCTTGCTCCACCGGAAATCCCCCATGCAAAACCTCATGATTACTAGTTAATCATGAGAGTAAAAGAATAAAAGAAAAAGAGAAGGGGGTGGATTGATCGAGGGAGTGAAACCAAGAGAGAGAGTGAAACCGAGAGAGAGTTGTGAGGGTGCTTCGGTGAGGGGAAGAAGAAGATCGGCCTCGTCGTGCGTGCGCCTGCCGCTGCCGTCGATGCCGCCTAGCTCCGTCATTGATCGAGCCGCTCTCGAAGCCCCCAAGTTGCTGTTTTTGCTTGCTGTGTTTGCAGGAACTTAAGGCAAGTGAGAGTCCATTGATCTACACTTTGCTTGCTGTGGTTGTGTGTGAAGTGTAATGGATGTTGGAAATGCTTGAGTTATGGTGATTATAGCTTTTGATCTATCATGAATCTGACTTGGAGTTCTTCATGAAACTTTTACCTCTTGGTTTTGTCTATAATATATTAAAATTTCAAAATTTTTGAGTTGATTTAGGGTTTATACCGAATTTGTGAATAAAACTGTGCAATGATGATGTTTGAAATTTTAAGGCTGTGATGCATGGACCATAGCGACTCGTATGAAGTTCTTTTGACATGATGTTCTTCATGAAACATTTTTCTTTAGATCTCGTTTATAACATGTTAAATTTTCAGAATTTATTAAGATCGTTAACTAATTTTTCCATAATTTTAATTAAAGGTGTTCATTATGTTTTATCCGAAAATTGTTTTATTTTCAAGAACAAATGAATTGCTCTATGAGATGTGATATCTTGGGTTGTTATTTATACATCATATGTGGTGACATTTAGCATATCATATGACATCAAAAAGTTGATTAAACCTTTGACATTATTGCATCAAATGCTAATTTGAAAATGAGACATATATGTGAATATACATTGTGATGTCGATGATACCGTCGGACCCTTGAGTCGATGATTCCCCGGGAGTGTCAGGATGCCTGGAAATGTGTGTTGGATGCCCGGAGGTGTATTCCGGATGTCCTCAAGAGTTTTGAGATGCCCGGAGGTGTGTGCCAAAAGCCTCATGAAGCCAGTTGGGGTGCAGGATGCTCGGAGGTGTGTGCTGGAAGCCTCATGAAGCCAGTTGGGGTACGAGAGTCACAAAAGATGCAAATATTGGTCCCTGGAGAAAAATGAGATCCTTTTGAATATCAAAATGGGAAATGAATCATGCGTGTGTGTGTGCATATGGCATGGTGCATGAATTGCCTATCAAATTAAGTTGGTACTATTTGGCATTGAGAATGTGATCATGAAGGCATTGAACGGATCTCATGGAGATATATACATGATTGTATGGATGATATGAATCATGCGCATGTATGTGCATATGGCATGAAACATAAATTGCGTTAATGAATGAATCTCATGGAAATATAAGCATGATTACATGGATGATATGTGCATTTCACATGAAATTGTGGTTGTCTTGCGTGTTGTATTGTGTAGTTTAATGGATATTTTACTGCTAAGTGGTTGTACTCACCCTTTTGGGGACTAACATTTCAGATTAAGAGATGCCTCTGTTACTGGTCACGCGTGGTACTTTCTATGGCTTATCGTCCGATGTTGAGGTTGAGTGTTCGGAGCATTCCTGTGTTGGTGTTCATGGACTGGTGTTCATCCATGTTCGAGTTTTAGTTATGTATGACGTGGGTCTACCTTATGGCCCTATAGTCTAGGAGTTCTTGTCCGTCCATGTCTGCTGCGATGGGGTTATGATGGGGATGATGCCGCCGCCACCAGCCAATGCACCGGGCTGGGTGTGATTGTGCGTGTGACTAGTAGTAGATGACACTTTTTGGATAGCCGACACTGGATGATGGATCGGTATACATGACTGATGTGGGGTTGGGTACTTTTGGGTTATAGACAAGCTTAGTAAAGTCTTGGCCATTTGATGTACCGACTCTTGATGTCTGATCAAGCTATGTAAATAAAAGTGCTTCGGCTCTAACGTGTATATATATATGAAAGGTGTAGTTGGTGTGCATTGCATTGTATTATTTAGTTTGAGTATGGGTTAGGGAGATGTCGAATATGCTTCCGTTATATGAATTGTGCTGGGACCGATTAAGATAACATAAACCCCCAGGACATATGGACCCACATTAATTCAATGGTATCGGAGTGACATGTTATTAGGACAAGCGAAAGGTAAACGAACTATGGCGACCCTAACGGATCGGGGGCCGTTTCGAGGGTGTCACAGTGTGTGGTATCAGAGCAATGGTTATAGGTGCAGTGACAAGGAGCCTCATTTGGAAATTGAGGAATATGATGACAATGCACACCATATGATACTAACTGGGATAGTTGACTAACTTTGAACAACAGGTGATGGGTATTCACTAGTAGATCCCTAGTAATTTTTATGAGTTGCTTTTAGGTGCCAATAACATGTTTATGTTACTTATATATAGTTATAGTTGCTTTTAAATGGAGACATTGAGTCATAGATTATTCCTGAGGCAAATGCTTGGAAAATGTAGGAAAATCATGGTACGAGCTAGAAGTTCTCATCCATCGAGGGCTGACGCCTCTACTGCAAGGGCTGAACCCCGAATGGAAGACATCCTGTAGGCATTGGCCAATATAGGAAATTTGATGGAAAGACAAGCGCAGCAACAACCCGAAGTGGAATGTCGCCCTCAAGGACTTGTGGAACAATTTCTGAAGCTGAAGCCACCTAAGTTTAGTAGAACAGGAAATCCTGAGGAGGCGGAACAATGGATAGATGGAATGGAACGAGTTTTCCGGTTGTTGGATTGCAATGATGCCGAGAAAATAACTTTGGCAGAGTACCAGCTGGAGGGAAATGCAAAATTTTGGTGGAGAGCTTCAAGAGATACGATCTTTCCACCAGGTACTAATATAAATTGGGACGAATTTGTTAAAGCTTTCAATAGAAAGCATTTTTCTGATTGTACCAAGGATAAGAAGATCACTGAATTTGTTTAGTTGGAACAAAGGGAGCTGACAGTAGACCAGTATGAGGCAAAATTTTCTGAATTGCCTAGATATGCTCCCAGGTTGATTGAGGATCGAGAGGAAAAAGTTAAAAGATTTTTGAAAGGGTTGAGGACAATCAGGAAACAACTGGTGCCTTTGAATATAAGAGATTATAATGAAATTTATGAAAGGGCACAGTTGGTAGAGTAGGAATTGGTGAGAGAGCAATAAGAGTTGAAGAGACAATTGACCTTTAGTGATATCGATGGGGTAAGAGACCCTATCCTGGTCAAGGTCAAACCTGGGATTCTAAGAAAAAGTGTAATTTTGGAAATTTTGGAAAAGCCAGGGATGACCTGAATATAAGGAAAGCACCCTATCAGCATTATGCTCGTCGAAGATGCGATGGGCAACATGGCCCATGACCTTGTAATTGACGGTTGAAATGCTATGGTTGTGGACAGGTAGGTCACCTCAAGAGAGACTGTCCACAAGAGAGGTTGTAGCTAAGTGTTGTCTCGGTGCGATAGGTACAACAAAGTACTGTTAGACCAAATTTACCAAGGAATCAACAAAGGCCACCAGCATAAGGAAGGGTGTATGCGGTCACCCAAGAGGAAGCGGAAACTTCCAAAAATGTTATCTTAGGGGAAGAAGGCATATGCATTGTTTGACACGGGTGCTACACATTCATTTATATCCGAAAGATATAGTGTGACACCCCGAACCCTTCGCAGTCATCACCAACGCCGGTGTTACATCTTTTACCATCTCTATCTCTTGGCTAAATTAAGCCTTGCCGATTACAGGCATTTTTTTTTTTTTTTTTTAAAAGCGGTCCCATACGCGACTCATAGCGGAAGCAAAATTCACATCGTCATCTATCTTCCTTCTAACCCATGATACAAATACACACCAACTAACAAAGACGATTTTATAAATAACGTTGACGCTTTGCTTACATACATACATATAGCGAGATGGGGTTTCCTTCGGGTCGGTACAAAAACCAGAAAGGTTAAGACTCGCCATGTCCCACCTAAAATCTCAAAAAGGAACTCCGACCCCTAACATCACATGAACACAAAACCCTCCCATCACCAAAGATCAACTATCTACATCAAAAGGTGATCTAGCTCCTACTCCTCGCGCACAGGTCTCACACCCAACCCGGTGCGTCAGGTGGTGGCGGCGGCAGCATCCCTCGCATCGTTCCATCCCGTCGAATGTGCACAGATAGGAACTCTTGTATGACAGGGCCCCCAGCCAGGCCGATATCATACATAACTAAGCATCGCACTCGGATAAACGTTAATCCGGGCACAGAGGGATAATCTATCTCCGTACACTCCACCTCAACATCGACGGTAGACCGTAAAATACCCCACGCGAAACAAGACGGTAGCGGCATAGTGCTAATCTGAAATGTTATCCCCAAAAGGGGTGAGTACAACCACTCGCGAGATAGGGAAATCCAATAACAACTCGGTGCACCATGCATACCATCATACAATGCGGGCATTGCTTACCTTTTTGATGTCAAGCGTATTCATGCATCATCATAGCATATATATCATCATCATGGCATCTCATATATCATTATCATCACATCATCATTAACCATGCATCACCATGCATATCACATCATCATTAGCCATGCATCACCATGCATATCACATCATATCATCAGCCATGCATCACCATGCATATCACATCATCATTTCATCATCATTAGCCATGCATCACCATGCATATCACATCATATCATCATTAACCATGCATCACCATGCACATCACATCATATCATCATTAGCCATGCATCACCATGCATATCACATCATAGATCAATTTCCACTTTTACTTATCAATTGATCCCCACATTATCTTTTCTCAAATCATCAAATTCACCATCATCACCATCCCTTCGGGCAGAAACCTCCGACAGGGATCCCGGATTCCAGCCATCTCATGGCCACCGGGCTTCCGGCCCCCCACATTCCGGGCATCTCGCATCTCAACTACCATCACGAGGCATTCCCTTTGGGCAGAAACCTCCGACAGGGCTTCCGGCCTTTACCCTTCTAGCCGGGGATCTCGTACCCAATCCTGGCATCACGAGTGACTCCCTTCGGGCAGAAACCTCCGACAGGGCTTCCGGCCCCCCACATTCCGGCATCCCGAAACTCCCGGGAATCTCTGGAATTACGCCACCAGCCACCGGACAACATCCTCCACCACAACCTCATTCGATCCACATTTATCTTTTATCTCAATTTAACATGGAAATTTGGCATGGCATCAAACATATCACACTTGCATTTGAATTCACATGTCATGCACATGTCATAGCTTAATCACATAAGTATTTCAATTCACATGTCATGCACATGTCATAGCTTAATCACATAAGCATTTCAATTCACATGTATGACATGTGCATGTCATAGCTTAATCACATAAGTATTTCAACTTAATGCATGCACAAAGACCTCATCACACAAGTGTCACACAAATGGAATTGAATCCATGGCCAAATAAAAATCTATTTTATTTTATTATTTTATTATTTTATTATTTTATTATTATTTTATTATATTTATTTATTTTCATAAATAAATATTTAATATTTATGATTTTCCCAAAATCATAATATTCAATAATCATTTATAAGATCACAATTTTATATAAAATTCGTGGCCAAATTGAATTTCTTATAATTTCACAATTTCCTCCAAAAACATCCTAAAATTTTCGGATTTAAACCCACTGCACAGTTTTCGAATAAATTCAATTAAAATATCCATTCGGTCTCCAAAAATTACGAAACTTTACAGGGTGATATACAACACATTTTCTCACTACCGCGACGTCCAGAACACACTCCTCCGTATTTCTTAGATTTCACCCATCACATCTCTTTCGTTCCTTCTGAAATTTAAGTATGTTATGTAACAATGTGTCCTTTACAATTTTCATGAAGGGATCTAGGTCAAATGACCAGATTATGGTCACCATTTTAACCCATGAAGTCTCGGGTGTCTCGGTACACCTCACCAGAATCAACCATCTCCAAGATCTAACCGATTCACCAAGTTATACTTGTTCTTTTGGCCTCATATTCGAGTATGTTTTAGCTTAAGGTGTTTCCTACAACTTTCAAGAAGACAACAAAGTGAGATCTCCAACATAAATCAACATGCAACCAAGAAATCAACAAAAGGTCAGTGAAAATTTCGTAGATCTAAGTCTCCGTATAACAGAGCTTTTGACCCCACATATCACCATCGTTTTCCATGAAATTATAGTATGTCATACTAAAAGATGTTAGCTTCAACTTTCATGAAGACACCGAAGCCAAAATCGCACTCCAAGTACACATGCAAGCTCGACTAAGATACTGACTACCACAAACCAAACGAAAACAGTCACATAGCTTGAACACATCCAACCCTTACCTCGGTTTTTCGCCCAAATCACACCTAAAACCGAACATGCAACCAACAAAACAGACATGCAAGAGAAGTTAAGGACCCCACTTGCCTCCAAGATGAACAAACAGCGATGAACGGCGGCGTACGGTGGTCGGACTAGGCAGACGTACGGCGGACGGGCGGCGGCAACTCTCGGCTCCACCTCCTCTCTCTCGGTCCTTCCTCTCTCCCGCTCAAGCTCTCTCTCTCGCACACCTCTCTCTTTGGACGGAAATGAAGCAAGCAACCGGCCATTTCTCTCTCCTAACCCCTTTTATATCCCCTCAATTGCAATGATTAATCCACCTAATGACCAACCAATGCATGCTCTTCCTTTGGCCACTTGTAATCTTTATTTTTTTTTTTAATTTTGAATGGGCTTGGGCTTAGGCCCATCCGGCCATTCCCCCTTGGGCTGGTCGAGCTCCCCTTCTTGGGCCCTAATGGGCCGACTAGCTTGGCCCACCAAGCTCTAGGCTAATGGGTCCAAGGCCCATTTAAAAAATAACCCTATTTTCCCCTTCTTCTTTTTTTGAATTCCTTTTTATAAATATTTCTAAATTCAAATTTTATCTTGGCCAAAACCTTGGGATATTTCAATTATTGAAATTTAAATCATATGGCCAAGCTTTTAAATTTAAATTTCCACAACACAAGCAAAATTCATCAAATTAAAAGACAAATTGGCTAAAGCATAGGCCATAAAATTCTATCACCTAATTAAAAACATTTAACACACCTTAAGGTTTGGCTTTGAATTTCCGGGATGCCACATATAGGCAATTGAGTAAAATAGAAGCTACACCTCTTGAGACGCCTCTTTGTGTTTCCACGCCCTTAAAGAATATGGTATTATCTACAATGATGTGTGCAAAATGTAAAATAACTATAGAAGGACGAGATATGAAAATAGATCTAGTCGTGATGACTATGTATGACTTTGATGTTATCATAGGAATGGACTGGCTTCATAAGTATCGAGCTAAGATAGATTGCTATGGGAAAGTGATCCAGTTCATGTTACTTGACCAGTCTAGTTTTGAATCTTTTGGAGGTCAGACAAACCCCTCTATAGCCATCATCTCAATGGTAGAAGCTCATGAACTACTTGACGAAGGATGTCAAGGATACCTAGTAGTAGTAAGAGATCTTATTAAGAAAGAGGCTAAAATTGATGAGATTCGAATAATCAGGGAATTTCAGGATGTGTTTCTTCAGGAGTTGCCTAGATTACCACCAGAACAAGAGATTGAGTTTGAAATTGAATTAATGCTTGGAACAAGACCAATATTGAAAGCTCCGTATATAATAGCCTTGGTAAAGCTGAAGGAATTGAAGGTGCAACTACAAGAATTGCTTGATAAGGGATTTATTAGGCTAAGTGCTTCACCTTGGGGTTCACCAGTTCTATTTGCGAAAAAGAATGACGGGTTGATGCATTTATGTATTGACTATAGATAGTTGAACCAAGTGACTGTAAAGAATAAGTATCCCTTACCTAGAATTGATGATTTATTTGATTAGTTGCAAGGAAGTTCAGTCTTTTCTAAAATTGACTTAAGGTCAGGATACCATCAGTTAAGGATAAAGAAAGAAGATATTCCTAAGACTGCATTTAGGACTCGTTGTGGACATTATGAGTTCCTAGTTATGCCTTTTGGATTAACGAATGCATCAGCCGCATTCATGGATTTAATGAATAGGATATTTAAGCCTTATTTGGATCAGTTTGTAATTGTCTTCATTGATGATATCCTAATATATTCTAAAGGACCCGAGGAACATGAACGAAACCTAAGGATAGCATTGCAAACACTAAGAGATCATAAGTTATACGCCAAATTTAGTAAGTGTGAATTCTGGCTAGACCAGATAATATTTTTAGGGCACGTGGTGTCGGGAAATGGAATTGCAGTAGACCCTGCAAAAGTTGAGATGGTAGTGAACTACCCAGGACCGACAACGCCAACTGAGATACGGAGTTTCTTAGGGTTGGTTGGCTATTATAGGAGGTTTATCGAAGGATTTTCACACTTGGCATGCCCTTTAACGAAATTGACTCGGAAAAATGTAAGGTTTGAATGGAGTGGAGAATGTAAAAGAAGTTTTCAAGAACTTAAAAGGAAGTTAACTATAGCTCCAATTCTAACTATACCATCTAGATTTGATGGATTCACGGTGTATAGTGATGCTTCTCATAAAGGACCGGGATGTGTTTTGATGCAGCATGGCAAGGTCATAGCTTATGCATCGAGGCAGTTGAAACCTCATGAGTTAAATTACCTAACCCACGATTTAGAATTGGCAGCTATAGTATTTGCTTTGAAAATATGGGGATATTATCTGGATGGAGAGAAGTTTGAAATCTATACAGATCATAAGAGTTTGAAGTATCTATTTTTGCAAAAAGAGTTGAGCATGAAATAGAGAAGGTGGATGAAATTACTAAAAGATACCATCCAGGGAAGGCAAATAAAGTGGCAGATGCCCTTAGTCGAAAGTTAGCTATAGACATGGCTAGTCTAAGAATAACAGAGTGGAATCTGTTAAAGTCAATTGTGGATTTAGACTTCAAGTTGGAAATAGACCACCTTACTGGTATGCTCACTGCATTAAGGATTGAGCTCAAAATTATTTAGAAAGTTAAGATTCTACAGATTTGACCCAGAGATTGTGGAAATACAAAATGCTGTGTCTTTAGGGAAAAGACTAGAGTTTCAAGTCTCTAAGGATGGAGTAGTAAGATGCCAAGGACGACTCTGTGTTCCTGACAATAAAGAAGTGAGAAGCGAAGTTCTGTCAGAAGCACATAGGAGTAATTATAGTATTCATCCAGGGAGTACAAAAATGTATAGAAGTTTACGCCAGCAGTTTTGGTGGAATGGCATGAAGAAGGATATAGCTAAACATGTTTCGTAGTGTTTAACATGCCAACAAGTGAAAGTAGAACATCGCAAACCCGTAGGACTATTGAGACCATTGGACGTACCAGAATGGAAATGGGAGCATGTGATGATGAACTTTGTGCAAGGACTGCCAAGGACATCAAATAGTCACAACTCTATTTGGGTGATAGTAGATCGCTTGACTAAGTCTGCTCATTTCCTAATAGTCTGCATAGACTACCAGATGGATAGACTTGCTAAGATATATGTAAGCCAAGTGATATGCTTATATGGTATTCCTGTAACGATCACATCCAATCGAGACTCTAGGTTTACTTCAAATTTTTGGCGAAGTCTCCAAAATGCTTTAGGGACAAAGCTTCAATTTAGTACTGCTTTTCATCCTCAAACAGATGGACAAACAGAAAGAGTGATCCAAACTTTGATAGATATGCTGAGAGCTTGTATTATTGATTTTAGGGGAAGTTGGGATGAAAATGTGCACTTAATAGAGTTTGCCTATAACAATAGTTTTCAGAAAAGTATAGGCATGTCTCCGTATGAAGCGTTATATGGAAGAAGGTGCATGACTCCTGTTTGTTGGAATGACGTAGGTGAAAGGAAATTGACAGGGCCCGAATTGATTCAACTTACTATTGAGGCTGTTGAAATTATCGGGAAAAGACTTAAAACAACCCAGAGTAGGCAGAAAGACTACGTAGATAAGTGTAGAAGACCTTTAGAGTTTAATGTGGGGAATCATGTGTTCCTTAAAGTATCCCTTATGAACGGAATATCTCGATTCAGAATGAAGGATAAGTTGAGCCCTAGATTTGTTGGACCCTTTGAGATACTCGAAAGAATAGGAGACATAGCTTATCGTTTGGCGCTGCCTCCTAAGTTGGGAAATTTACATGATGTATTTCACGTATCGATGCTGAGGAAGTATCAGCCGAATCCTGGTCACATACTCGATCATGAAGCCATTAAAGTGGATGAGGAAGTGAGATACATTGAGGTGCCTGTGCAAGTATTGGATCGAAAAGAGTAAATTCTTACGACCAAGAAAATTCCATAGGTTAAGATATTATGGCGACATCATGATGTGGAGGAAGCGACATGGGAAAGTGAAAATGAGATGAGGGAAAGGTACCCTCACTTGTTTAAAGAAACATAGGTAATGTCTAATTTCGAGGACGAAATTCTCTAAGGAGGGGAGAATTGTGGCATCCTAAAATTTCATAGCAATCTCTAGATGCACGACGAACCATGAATAGGTGATGGAAGCACCATCAGACTATATTATAGCCATTAGACCAATGGATTACAATTAAACAAGGCCGAGCATTTAATGGACAATTGTTTTGTTGGAAATCTATCCTATGTCTATGTGTGATCAAGGATTGTACTAAAGGATGAATTGATAAATAATTTTTTTATTCTTGGCCGTGTACTCTATAAGTTGGATTACCATCGATTAATGTTGCAAAATTTTATTGCCATGTGAATATTTGAAATTAAGTAATTATGAGTGGGGATTAAGGTGGAAAATTAAGAGCAAGTGTGGGCTGATTTCTTAAGGCCCAAAACCAGCCCACATTTCCCCCCCTATTTAGTCAACCAAGGCCGGCCCATTAAGGCCACCTCCTTGCATGAAAGTTGACAAGTGGCAATAGAAATTGTGAAAGTGTTGCCACCCCTTGCTCCACCGGAAATCCCCCATGCAAAACCTCATGATTACTAGTTAATCATGAGAGTAAAAGAATAAAAGAAAAAGAGAAGGGGGCGGATTGATCGAGGGAGTGAAACCGAGAGAGAGAGTGAGGTCGAGAGAGAGAGTGAAACTGAGAGAGAGTTGTAAGGGTACTTCGGTGAGGGGAAGAAGAAGATCGGCCCTGTTGTGCGTGCGCCTGCCGCCACCGTCGACGCCGCCTAGCTCCGCCGTCGATCGAGCTGCGCTCGAAGCCCCCAAGTCGCTGTTTTTGCTTGTTGTGTTTGTGGGAACTTAAGGCGAGTGAGAGTCCATTGATCTACACTTTGCTTGCTGTGGTTGTGTGAAGTGTAATGGATGTTGGAAATGCTTGAGTTGGGATGCTGGATGTTGAAATTTCGAAAGTATAGGAGTAGTTCTTCAAGTTAGTAAACTGTTTCATGGAAAAACAGCTTGACCTTTGGCCACTCCGTGAATTTTCTGTAACTATTCAGCTGACATTTGACTTCATGTCCTTGATGAAAGTTGTATATGACATCTTGAGGAGTAACTTACTAAAATTTTAGAAGAAACGGACAAATATTGATCAATGACATGATTTTTCTCTGAAATTGTTAAATCTGGAAATCGTTACCGGGGGTTAGGGAGAGTTATGGTGATTATAGATTTTGATCTATCATGAATCTGACTTTGAGTTTTTCACAAACAATTTACCTCTAGGTGTTTTATATAACATATTAAAATTTCAGAATTTTCTGAGTTGTTTTAGAGTTTATACCGAATTTGTGAATAAAACTGTGCAATGATGATGTTTGAAATTTTAAGGCTGTGATGCATGGACCATAGCGACTCATACGGAGTTCTTTTGACATGATGTTCTTCATGAAACCTTTTTCCCTAGATCTCGTTTATAACATGTTAAATTTTCATAATTTATTAAGATCGTTTACTAATTTTTCCAAAATTTTAATTAAAGGAGTGCATTCTGTTTTATCCGAAAATTGTTTTATTTTCAAGAACAAATGAATTGCTCTATGAGATGTGATATCTTGGGTTGTTATTTATACAACATATGTGGTGACATTTAGCATATCATATGACATCAAAAAGTTGATTTAAACCTTTGACATTATTGCATCAAATGCTAATTTGAAAATGAGACATATATGTGAATATACATTGTGATATCGATGATACCGTCGGACCCTTGAGTCGACGATGCCCTGGGAGCGTTGGGATGCTTGGAGGTGTGTGCTGGAGGTCTCGCGATGCTAGGTTGGGTGCGAGATTCACGAAAGATGCAAAGATTGGTCCTTAGAGAAAAATGAGATCCTTTTAAATATCAAAATGGGAAATGAATCATGCATGTGTGTGTGCATATGGCATGGTGCATGAATTGTCTATGAAATTGAGTTGATACTATTTGGCATTGAGAATGCGATCATGAAGGCGTTGAACAGATCTCATGGAGATATATATATGATTGTATGGATGATATGAATCTTGCGCATGTATGTGCATATGGCATGAAACATAAATTGCCTCAGTGAATGAATCTCATGGAAATATAAGCATGATTGCTTGGATGATATGTGCATTTCACATGAAATTGTGGTTGTCTTGCGTGTTGCATTGTGTAGTTTAATGGATCTTTTACTGCTGAGTGGTTGTACTCACCCCTTTTGGAGACTAACATTTTAGATTAAGAGATGCCTCTGTTACCGGTCATGCGTGGTACTTTCTATGACTTACCATTTGACGTTGAGGTTGAGTGTTTAGAGCATTCTTGTGTTGGTGTTCGTGGACTAGTGTTCATCCGTGTTCGAGTTTTAGTTATGTATGACGTGGGTCTATCTGATGGCCCTGTAGTCCAGGAGTTCATGTCCGTCCATGTCCGCTGCGACGGGGTTATGATGGGGATGCTATTGCCGCCACCAACCGATGCACCGGGCTGGGTGTGATTGTGCATGTGACTGGTTGCGGATGACACTTTTTGGATAGCTAACACTGGATGATGGATCGGTGTACATGACTAATGTGGGGTCGGGTACTTTTGGGTTATAGCCGAGCTTAGTAAAGTCTTGGCATTTTGATGTACCGACTCTTGATGTCCGATCAAGCTATGTAAATAAAAGTGTTTCGACTCTAACGTCTATATATATATATATGAAAGGTGTAGTTGGTGTGCATTGCATTGTATTATTTAGTTTGAGTATAGCTTAGGGAGACGTCGAATATGCTTCCGTTATATGAACTGCGCTGGGACCAATTAAGATAACATAAACCCCCAAGACATATGGACCCACATTAATTCAATGGTATCAGAGTGACATGTTATTAGGACAAGCGAAAGGTAAGCAAACAGTGGCGACCCTAACAGATCGGGGGCCGTTTCGGGGGTGTCACACTTAATATCTTATCTCTTAAAATTTGACGAAGCTTAGACTCAGGGATAAAATCTGAAGAAGCTCAGACTTGGAAAGATCAGACTTAGAAGACCAAAAATTACAACTGTAAGTTATTTTGGTTACAGTATTTTAACTTTTGAATATAAATCTCGAAAAGGTAAGACCGTCTGTTAATCGCCAATTGATTGATATTGAAGAGGTAGTTATCATTTTTGAAAAAGATAGTTATCTATTTTCAAAAAGGCAGTTATTTTTTGGAAAATGCATTTTTATTTTTCCTTTTGTGACAATTCGAATACCCCATTTCGACTGGTTTATATACTAGTCCTCTTCTTCGTCTTTACCCACAAACCCTAGAGCACAGATCTTCACTTTTTTACTTTTTCTTTCTAGTTTAATCCTTAAATTTTTCATATTTCTCGCGAATCGAGTTCGAAAATTCTCTCAAAGACTGTGACAATGTCTTTCCAAAGAAAGTCATCAAGGATTGCAAGTAGGGGACCACGGTTTATGCGTGAGGGACGTACCACTTCAATCTGACTGAGGAAGAAGACTCTTTAAGGCAACAGCAAAGTCAACAACAACATGCTCAACCACGCCATTCTTCTCTGGCTAGGTCACATGAGCATCATCAACAACAAGCAGAAGAAGAAATTATTGAGGATGTTGAACTTGTAAGGACTCTTAAGCCTGCATTTACTTACAAACTCTACTCTGCTTTGAAGGAATGTGGTTCTGTAATGACTTTTATTGATGAATTTTTGAGAGAGAAGGGGTATCGGAATGAGACCCACTTTTTAAGAGTTATGGAACGTTCGGGAATTGTTCCTGTTGGTACGATAGAAAGGGCTTTTGCGAGTTTTCCAAGTGATTTACGTTTTGGAGGAGTCAATCAACATGAGGGAAAAGATGACGATGAAAAGATGTTCACTCAATTTAAGCCTAGGATGGGTGTTGCTGTGAACATTTGAGGAAAAAGGGCATATCTGTTTCGTTCTGAGGAACACGAGCAAGTTTACTCTAAGTTGCTGAAGCAAGGGGTGATGAACCCAAGAAATGTGGATTTTGACTTTCTCGACTCATTAAACGTCAAGTTACGGGAGAAGTTTGCGACACTTCAACTTGAGCGTTTTTGCTCTGAAACAGATGTTGCTCATTCTGAACTTACTTCATATATCTATTCCAATCTAAGCTTTTTGAATGTGAATAGATTTTCTTTCAGTGTTAGAGATCAAGGGTATGTGGTAGATAAGAACACTCTTGCTGATGTGATTGGAGTGGAGAGAAGAACTTGCAAATCAATAAGTATGTCTGTTGGTCATGTGACTATGGAGCTTGTTCGAGATAGAATTGCAGAAGGTCAAATTTCTCATTTGAGGATGAGTGCCTCTAATATCTTGCTCCATAAGATTGTGATCAAATGTCTTAGGCCCAAATCCACATCAAAGACTAACGTCTCCAATTCTGAAGCAAAGCTGATGTACGCCATCAATAATGGTTACAAGTGTTGGAGAAATCTTCTTGAAGCGTTTTGAAGCTGACAAAATTGTTTCCATCAGTCTGGTCTGAAGACTTGCAGACTCTGCTGTTTAAAGTCTGAAGACCTCCGGACAGCTAGACTCAAGATTCAAAGTCTATCCTCATTGGCAGTTTCGAATCCGTTGAAGAAAGGGTATCCAGAACTGGATGTTTTTATTAAGGATATGACCTTATCGACTAGAGAAGATCTCTTGGCTGGATATGACTTATCGGAATCCCTTTTAGATTGATCGAGATTGATTCGATGATCAAGGATCCGTTGATTGGCGAAATGTTCGTGGAAGGTTCTACTTATGGAAACCGAGATCCTGATTATATGGGCGAACAGGATTGATGGGCTATCGACATATTTCCTTAATAGTTTGAATAATCTTCTTAATTGATTCTGTCCAACGGATATATTAGAGGAATTCCTTTGGAAAGTGCGAACGGGTATGATGGCATAAAGGAGTATAAAAAGAAGACGTTCTAAAGCTGTTCAAGGAGTGTGCGATAGAAGAATTCCAAAGTCTGAAGCCTCTTGTTGTTTAGTCAATTCATTTGAGCGAAAAACTTGTACTCAAAAGAAAGTTTATACTTGCGAGAAACCTTGAGGAAGTGTGATAGAATAACTACACTGTGGAATCAAGGAAGGACTGTGCTGTAACATCTCTTTTGTTCATAGTGGAATCCAGCCGATTGGCTGTCAATGCGGAAGAGTGGACGTAGGCTTAGGATAAGCCAAACCACTATAAACCTTGTGTTTAATCTTCTCTTCCCTTCTCTTTATTTTACTTTAATCGTAACTCATTTTTATTAGGCAAAAGCGTATTTCCATTCTATCATCTGCTTAGTATTTCTGTGGTATCCCGAGAAATTGTTTACACACCTATTCACCCCCTATAGGTGCTTATACTAGTCACATCAATTAGTATCAGAGCTTGTGTACTCACTTTGTTTGAAGTGTTTTTACTTCAGAGTTAAAGATCCATTGCTAGTATGTTGGCTCTAGGGCTGGTAGAAGGGCAAAGCAACACTAGACCGCCTTACTTTGATAGAAAGGACTACAACATATGGAAAAACAAGATGAATGCGTTCTTAAGATCAAAGGATCCTTTGGAATGGGACGTTGTAGAAAAAGGAATCATTCCTAAAGCTGCATCTGTCTTAGAAAGAGGAAAGGACACTGTTGAGTCCAGCGAAATGAGTCAGGAAGAGATAATCAAGAGACAAGCTCTTGATGCAAAAGCAATTTATTCTTTATATTGTGCTTTATCACCTACTGAATATAACAGAATATCTTCTTGTGATACAACCAAAGAAGTCTGGGGTAGATTACACATTACTTATGAAGGAACCGATCGAGTGAAAGAGACTAGAGTCAATATACTCCTCGGTCAATACAAAGCCTTCAGGATGAAATTGGGAGAATCTATAACTGACATGTTTAGTCATTTTACAGATATCGTGAATGGTCTTGAAATTCAAGGTCAACCAATTTCTAATCCCATGAAAGTAAATAAGCAACTATGAGGACTCTCCAAGGATTGGAATCACATAAAGACCTTAATTAGAGAGACTCAAAGAATCATGCCACTATCTTTTGATGAGTTGGTTGGAACTCTTCAGTCTTATGAAGTAGAACGAATCAATGAAGACGAAGACCCTAAAGGTAAGAAATCCATTGCATTGAAATCCAATGATGATTCTGATGTTGCAGATTCTGAAGACGATATGGACGATGAAGAGCTTGCTCTCATGATAAGAAGATTTAGAAAGCTGAACAGAAAAGGAAAAAGATTCAATCCAAGGAAACAAGGTTTTCAAAAGCAACGAGGCTAAGTCTTTGAGGATGATGAATCAAAAAAGATGTAGTTTGCTTTGAATGCAAGAAAAAAGGACACATCGAGACCCAACCGTCCTCTTCTGAGGAAGAAGAAAGGAAAAGCTGAAAAGTATCGAAAGGCTCTTAAAGCAGAAACCTAGAGTGATATAGAATGTGAAGAAAGTGATGATGATTATGCCAACATATGTCTAATGGCACAATCGGATTCAGATTCAAACTCCGAGTCAGACTCAGACAGTGAATTTGAGGTGAGTAACTTTAAAATCCCTATTAAAGTTTCTAAATATATTAATGAGTTGTGCTTTAGTCTTAAGACTTCTCTTAGAAGGATTTCCGAACTCAAAAAGGAAAATTCTGCCTTAAAACAGCAAGAAAATGTTTTGGAAGAAAATGTAAAATGTTTAGATGTGAATGTTTCTTCTCTTAGAGAAAGTGAAAATAATCTTTCAAAAGAAAATGCATTCTTGAAAAATGATATCTCAAATATTTCCAAAAGATTTTCAATAGGATCTGAGAAACTAGAAAAAATACTTTATGTTCAAAGACCTTATTTCAACAAATTTGGTTTGGGAATGACTGCTGAAACCATTCCTTTAATTTATTTTCCTAAAGTGAAGGAAAGAATCAAACAAAGACCCTCAAGAGATGCTTACAAAAATCATTTTAAAAGGACTTTTGTAAAACCAGTTGATCGCAATGCTCTTAGATGTTCAAAGTGCAATAGTACGATCATTTTGAAAAAGAGTGTCAAATGGTTTGGAAACCTGTTAAGAAAGTATGGGCAAATACAACATATTATACTAACTCCAATGGACCCAAGAAAAGATGGGTATCAAAGAAAGTTTGAGTTTCTTTTTTAAATGCAGGTCACTATCAAGAAAAAGGTAAAATGGTATCTGGATAGTGGATGCTCAAGGCATATGACAGGGGATTCAAATTATTTCATAAAGCTTGTACAAACGAATGGTGGAAAAGTTTCTTTTGGAGGAAAAAGTAAAGGAAGAATAGTTGGACTTGGAACTGTGAAGATTGGAAACCTCACAATAAACAATGTTTCTTTAGTTGAAGGACTCAACTACAATCTGCTCAGTGTTAGCCAGCTTTGTGATACCGGTTTCAAAATTTACTTCCAAGAGGGAATATGTTCCGGAACCAGTAAAGACTCTACTCAGTCGTTTATGGGTCGAAGATATGGAAATATCTACCTCTTGGATGTAAAACCAGATGAATCACAGTGTTTATTCTCAATATAAGATGAAGCAAGTTTATGGCACAGAAAGCTTGGACACATCAATATGAAGCAGATAGCCAAAATTTCAACCAAGAAGCTTGTTCGTGGTTTACCCAATTTATCATTCCAAAAGTCTGATCTATGTACTCCATGCATATTGGGAAAACAAGTAAGAAATTCCTTCAAACCAATAAATCAAGTTTCTATGCAAGTAAGAAATTCCTTCAAACCAATAAATCAAGTTTCTATAAACCAATAAATCAAGTTTCTAACTTTCGCATATGGATCTCTTTGGACCAACCAGAAAGTCAAAGCATTAGAGGTAAGAAATATTGCCTAGTAATTGTGGATGACTACTCACGATTTACTTGGATATATTTCCTGGCAAGTAATTCTGAAACTTTATCTTACTTTGAAAAATTTGCTAAAAAGGTTCAAAACAAAAAGGGATATGCTATTTCAAGTATTAGAACAAATCATGGAGGTGAATTTGAAAATCAAGATTTTGCAAAGTTCTGTGATAAATCTGGTTTTCAGCATATGTTCTCCTCTCCATATACTCCAGAGCAAAATGGAGTTGTGGAAAAAAAGAATAGATCGCTTCAAGAAATGGCAAGAACTCTCTTAATTGAAAGCAACATCTTTTCACGTTTTTGGGCTGAAGTAGTTTTTACAGCATGTTACATTATTAATAGAGTTTTTCTAAGGCCTATTCTAGAAAAAACCCCCCTATGAATTATTCAAAGAAAAGAAGCCTATCGTTTCATATTTTCATGTATTCGGTTGCAAATGTTTTATACTGAAAAATGCAAATGATCGAGTTGGTAAGTTTGAAGAAAAGTCGATGAAGGCATCTTCCTTGGATATTCAACCTCTAGCAAAGCATACGAGTCTACAACAAAAAGACTCAAATTGTGGAAGAATCAATGAATGTCAAATTCCAAGATTCCATTCAAAATGAATCTATTCAGACTCATCTTGAAGATTCTGAACCTGCTCAAGACTCTACAAAGTCTAAATCTCAAGAAGCAGCTCAGACTCAGAAGGAATAGCAGCAAGTGGCTATTGAAGAATCAAGCGAAGAAAATGATCATCAATCTGACAAATTAACCAGCAACTGGAAGCATAAGTCCAGTCATCCCAAAGATCTTATCATTGGCGACATCAATGAAGGAATTCACACAAGATCCAAAAGGCAAGAAGAATCTAGTGCTGTGGCTCTTATTTCTGAAATAGAACCCAAGAGCATAGAAGAAGCTTTATCTAATGAAAGCTGGATTGAAGCTATGCAAGAAGAACTTAGGCAATTCAGTATCAATGATGTCTGGGAATTGTCTCCTAAACCTAAAGGTAAATCTATTATTGGAGCTAAATGGGTTTTCAGAAACAAGATGGACGAGAAAGGCAAAGTCGTAAGAAATAAAGCAAGACTCGTGGCCAAGGGTTACACGCAAGAAGAAGGGATTGACTATAACGAGACCTATGCACCAGTAGCAAGGTTGGAAGCAATTCGTTTATTACTTGTATTTGCTTGTCACAAAAATTTCAAGCTATTCCAAATGGATGTCAAAAGCGCTTTTCTAAATGGATTCATCCATGAGGAAGTCTATGTGGAACAACCACCTGGGTTTGAAGACCCAAAGAAACCAGACTCAGTATTCAGACTCAAAAAGGCCTTATATGGCTTGAAACAAGCACCTCGAGCTTGGTATGACAGGCTGAGTAAGTTTTTAATTCAAAACGGTTTCGTAAAAGGTAAAGTAGACACTACTCTATTTATTAAAAAGGAAAGCAAAAGTTTTGTACTAGTTCAAATATATGTCGATGATATCATATTCGGATCTCCTAATGAAAGTCTGTGCAAGAAATTCTCTAAGACTATGCAGGATGAATTTGAAATGAGCATGATGGGTGAGTTAATTTCTTTCTTGGACTTCAAGTGAAACAACTAAAGGAAGGAACTTTTATTCGTCAAGAAAGATATGCTAATGATCTTGTCAAAAAGTTTGGACTGGACAATTGCAAAAAGACTGACATTCCAATGTCAAGTGCCTTGAAGATAGACAAAGATGAAGAAGGAAAGAAAGTCGATCAGAAGCTATACAGGAGTATCGTTGGCTCACTTCTTTATCTTACTGCTTCTAGACCTGAAATTTTGTTTAGTATTTGCATTTGTGCTAGATTTCAAGCAGACCATAAAGAATCTCATTTAAGTGCTGCAAAGCGTATTATCAAATACATTGCTTCAACTTCAAGCATTGTCCTATGGTATCCTAAGAAGGGAGATTTTACTTTTCTTGGATACTCAGACGCAGATCTAGGTGGTTGCAGGGTTGATAGAAAGAGCACCTCGGGTACCTGTCAACTACTTGGAGGCAGGACGGTGTCTTGGTTTTCAAGAAAACAGAGTACAATAGCTCTCTCTACAGCAGAAGCAGAGTATGTAGCTCTTGGAAGTTGCTGTTCACAAATTCTATGGATAAAACAGTAGCTAAGAGACTTTGGAATTGAAGACTCATGCATAGAGATTAATTGCGATAACACAAGCGCTATCAATCTCACCAAAAATCCAATTCTTCACTCAAGAGCAAAGCATATAGAGATTCGACATCACTTCATCAGAGATCATGTTCAGAATGGAGAAATTTTGATTCAATATATTGATTCAAAGAACCAACTGGCGGATATATTCAAAAAGCCGTTGGAGAAAAATCAGTTTGAAATTATTCGCTCTAGACTCAACATATTCATGTTTGAAGAAGTTAAAGTCTAGAGACTCTCAGACTCAGACAAACAAGACCTTGACTGTAAGTTAGTCTCTCTCTCTCGAATGTTATCTTGAAAAGGTACGATCGTCGAACTATATCTTTTTATTGCTATCTTTAATCAGCGTAATTATTGCATTGTTTCCTTTTTCAAAAATGAAGTTATTTTTGAAATGACTATTTTCGCGGAAAAATGACAGTTATTTTGAAAAGGCATCTTTTTATTGTGACGATCCGTATACCTCCCTTTTAACCGATCGTATACTGTTGCTTCCTCCCCTCTTCACTCTCAAAAACCCTAAAAAGCACCGATCCTCCATTCCTGTTTTTATCTCCTGCCTAATCTTCGAAAAAGTTGTTGTTTTTCTTAGGGGAAGTCAAGCAAGGAATCTCTCAAAGAACGAGAAAAATGTCTTCTTCAAGAAAGTCGTCAAGGATCGCAAGCAGGGGACCACGACGGATGAATGAGGGGCCTACGCACTTCTATCTCACCGAAGAAGAAGTGTCTCCAGATCAGCAACAGAGCCCACAACATTCTCAACCGCGTCATTCTCCTCCACATAGTCCTCAAGGCGTTGTTCATCAAGAGGAAGAAATCATCGAGGATGCAGATCCTGTAAGAGTTCAAAAACCCGCCTTAATTTATAAGCTGTATCGTGCTTTGAAAGGAACTCGTACTCCTCTGAACTATGTCGATGATTTTCTGAAAGACAAAGGATATGGGAATGAGTATATATTTTTGCGGAAAATGGAAAGTTTAGGAATTGCTCGAAAAGGGGTGGCCGAAGAATCCCTTGAAAATATCCCTACTGATCCTCATGATTGGGGATTTAATCCGAGAGAAGGGAATGACGATGACAAACTATTCATGCAATTTCAACCAAGGATGGGTATTGCAGCAGAAATCAGAGGAAAAAAAGGAGAATTGTTCAGATCGAAAGACCAGAAGGGTCTATACTCAAATCTGCTGAAGCGTGGGGTGATAAACCCTAGGAGTGTAGATTTTGACTTTCTGGATGTTGTGAATGTGAACTTGAGAGAAAAGTTCGGTCATCTTCAACTTGAATTGTTCAGATCCAAGACTGATGTCTCAAGTTCAGAGGCATTGCTGATGTACGCCATCCTTACTGGGAAAATGTTTTCTCTTCCTCATACTATCATGTTTCACATGTATAGAGCGCCATCCTTCTTGGGAAAAGGTTTTCTCTTCCTCATACTATCATGTTTCACATGTAGGTCAACTTCCTTACCCAAGCCTTGTAACGAAGTTATTCAGGCATCTGAATATTCAGCCTCCACAAATCTTTTGTGTTCGACCGTGCGATCATATGGTGATAGGACTGAAAATGGTGACCAAGATGCGTCTGAAGGAACTACGCAAGGAGTTGGAGAAATTTAAAGAAAAGGCTCCTGTAAAGTCTCATCAATTCTCTTATGCTTCAAAAAGGAAAGGGAAGGAGCCCATGGTTGCTCCAACCAAGAAAAGAAGAGCTCTCATCATGGAAGATGAAGAGGATGACGACCTTACCATTTCAGCCATAGCTTTGAAGAAGCTAAGTCGCTCTGCTCCAGAATCCATGGAACATCATGAGACAGAAGGAGAGGAAAGACAAGGACAAGAAAAAGAAAAAGAGGCGAGAGAAGAAGAAGAAAAAGAAGAAGAAGAAAGAGCAGGTGGCGAAAATGAAACAGAGCAAGAAAGAACTGAAGAAGAAAGAAGAGAAGAAAGAGAACCTGAAAGACACTCTTCTCCACCTGTAGGCACAGAAACAGGGGGAGAAAAATAGAAAGGAGGGAAGTCCTCATATCCCGATGCAAGTGAAGGAGTCAGTCGCTCCCCTGCAGACCCAGAGGACGTTTATGCATCTCAATTTCCAGAAGAAGGTCATGAAGTTTCATCACCAAACCTGCAAGATTATTCTGATATGCCATCATCTGCAGAACGTGCCGAAGCAAGTACTCAAACCGATAGCTCAGCCGATTTTCACAGAATCATGGATATTCTCATGGAGATGCGTGGACAAATTTATGCCTTGGGATGCGAGGTTCAAAACCTGCAAAATGCGGGTCAAGTTTCCTCATGTTCATTGAATGATAAAATCCAAGCCCTCTCTTTCGGTTCAGGCCAATGCCAAGGGTGAGGAGATTGCACAACTGAAGGAAGACTTAAAAAGGCTGGAAGGGATCGTACAGTCCATGGGAGATTTCCAGCTTGTCCGCGTACCCAAGCAATCTTGACTTCACTCCATTTTCATCTTAACCTTTTTTAATGGTGACAAAAAGCAGGAGAAGTGCAAGATTTGAATCAAAACTTTGAATTTTTATCGTTTTAGATTGTTTGGCTTGGATTAATGTTTGACTTTAATTTTGTGTCTGGATTTGGATTTGGATTTGACTGCTATCTATATTGATATCTTATGGTTGGTTTTATGGCTTTATCTTATTAAAGACTAACCTATTTTTTGTGGTTGCAGATTCTAGTGTTATTCATTTAGCCATTTATCTCTATAAGATATGCATATGTGTTTGAGAAATGTTTTGCAGGTCAAAGTTGTCCAAATCTGCAGGAAAGTTTTGTCACCATCAAAAAGGGGGAGATTGTTGGAGAAATCTTCTTGAAGTGTTTTGAAGTTGACAAAATCGTTTCCATCAGTCTGGTCTGAAGACTTGCAGACTCTGCTGTTTAAAGTCTGAAGACCTCCGGACAGCCAGACTCAAGATTCAAAGTCTATCCTCATTGATAGTTTCAAATCCGTTGAAGAAAGGGTATCCAGAACTTGGATGTTTTATTAAGGATATGACCTTATCGACTAGAGAAGATCTCTTAGCTGGATATGACTTATCGGAATCCCTTTTAGATTGATCGAGATTGATTCGATGATCAAGGATCCATTGATTGGCGAAATATTCGTGGAAGGTTCTACTTATGGAAACCGAGATCCTGATTGTATGGGCGAATAGGATTGATGGGCTATCGACATATTTCCTTAATAGTTCGAATAATCTTCTTAATTGATTCCGTCCAACGGGTAGATTGGAGGAATTCCTTTGGAAAGTGCCAATGGGTATGATGACATAAAGGAGTATAAAAAGAAGACGTTCTAAAGCTGTTCAAGGAGTGCGCGATAGAAGAATTCCAAAGTCTGAAGCCTCTAGTTGTTTAGTCAATTCATTTGAGCAAAAAACTTGTACTCAAAAGAGAGTTTATACTTGCGAGAAACCTTGAGGAAGTGTGATAGAATATCTACACTGTGGAATCAAGGAAGGACTGTGCTATAACATATCTTTTGTTCATAGTGGAATCCAGCCGATTGGCTGTCAGTGTGGAAGAGTGGACGTAGGCTTAGGATAAGCCGAACCACTATAAACCTTGTGTTTAATATTCTCTTCCCTTCTCTTTATTTTACTTTAATCGTAACTCATTTTTATTAAGCAAAAGCGTATTTCCATTCTATCATCTGCTTAGTATTTCTGTGGTATCCCGAGAAATTGTTTACACACCTATTCACCCCCCTCTAGGTGCTTATACTAGTCACTTCAACAAGTTCTCTCTGCCTCACACCATCATGTTTCACATGTATAGATCAATGACAAAGGACAAGGGCAAACTTCCTTATTATGCTCTCATTACTCGTTTATTCAAACATTTTAACATTCAGCCTCCTAAAATTTTGTGTGTTCGAACCATTGATCAAATGGTGATAAGGCTGAAAATGGTTACAAAGATGCGTCTGAAGGAGCTGAACAAGGCTTTAGAGAGATTTAAGGGGAAGACTCCTGTCAAGTCTCGACAAGACCCTGTGGCTGCAAAAAGGAAAGGCAAGGAGCCCATGACCGCTCCATCAAAGAAGAGGAGAGCAATCATCTTGCAGGATGAAGAAGATGAGGAAGACATCGCTATCTCTGCTATTGCCTTACAGAATGTACAACGTCTTGTTCCAGAATTTGCAGATCGAGAGAACCAAGACAGAGAAGAGACAGAGAAAAGGAACGAAGAGATGGAATCGATGAGGAAAGAAGAAGAATAAGAAGAAAAGAAGAAAAAGAGCAAATAGGAGAACAAACTAAAGGAGAAAGTCGTGGTGATTCTCCAACAGAAAAAGAAGCACAAGAACATCATGACATTGAAGAAGAACCCGAGCAAGAAGAGTATTTCTCTCCACCTGAAGGCACTGAAACAAGGGGAGCTGCTGTTACAGGAGGTATTCCTCTACTTGCTTTTACTAGTGATGATGTTAGTCGTTCTCCTGCCGATCTAGAGGATGTGTATGCCTCTCAATTTCCTGAATAAGGTCAAGAGGCTTCATCTCCAAGTCTGGATGCTCGTGCTAAAGTACCATCATCTGGCTTTACTCCACAAACTGATCATGCTGAAGCAAGCACTCAAACTGACAACTCAGCAGACTTTAAAAGATTGCTTGAACTTCTTTTGGAGATCAAAGGCTAGGTTTATGCCTTGGGATGTGAATTGTAGACCCTGCAGAATGCTCATCAAGCCATTTCAGTTACTATACAAGATCAAGTTCAAGCCCTTAATCTTCAGATTCAAGCAAATGTAAAGGGTAAGGATCTAGCGCAACTGCAGGAGGATATGAGGAAGCTGGAGGAGACTGTCAAGTCTATGGGAGATTTTCAGCTCATTCGCATTCCCAAATCATCTTAATTTTATCTTCTTTATCTTCTCTACCTTTTACTGTTGACAAAAAGGGGGAGAAGTTGGTGCAGATTTGATTTTTGACTATCTTTTTTATTTTTATTTGGTTAACTTTTGATTATGTTATGAATTATCTTTTGTTTGGATGAACTGGTTTGGATTGCTTTTGGATTGCTTTGATCTTTTAATGTTTACGGTATCTTAAGCTATGTTGATGAATTTGGAAAAGATAATTGCTTTTACAGGACTAACTTGTTTTCTGTGGATGCAGAATCGCTACTATATTTATCCTAATATGCTTATCTTTCATGAGATATCTTTGTTTGCTTAAGTATTATATTGTAGGTCGAAAGTACCCAAATCTGCAGGAAAGTTTTGTCACCATCGAAAAGGGGGAGATTGTTGGAGAAAACTTCCCGATCTGTTTTGAAGTTGACAAAACGTTTCTATCAATCTAGTCTGAAGACTTGCAGACTCTATCGTCAAAGTCTAAAGATCTCCAAACTCAAGATTCAAAGTTTGCCCTCATTGACAGTTTCCAGACCAATGAAGAAAAAGTATTATTTGTTGAATTAGACAAGTATATCTTTAAGGATTTGATTCGTGTGGTTAAGGAAGATTTCACGACTAGAGATGGCATCTCAAAGATCTATTATTCGTATTGAGATTAATTTCAGTAACTTAGATTCGATTGATTGGCGAAGTATACTTGGAAGGTTCTACTTATGGAAACCTAGATCCTGATTGTATGGGCGAGCAGGATTGGTGAGCTATCATCACATTCCTCAAATAACTCAAGATCTCCCTAATTGATTCTATCCAACGGGTTGATTGGAAGAACTCCTTTGGAAGGTGCCAAAGTTTATGAAGGCATGAAGGAGTATATAAGGAAGACGCTCAAGTTGTTCGAGTGTGGTCGATAGAAAAATTCCAAAGTCTGAAACTCCTTGTTCTTTGTGATCTCATTTGTTGAGCTCTATTTGTACTCAAAAGAGAGATTAGATATTTGTGAGACCTTGAGGAAGTGTAGTAGAGTCTCTACATTGTGGAATCAAGGAGGTGAGACTGTAAATTCTCTTTTGATTCTTAGTGGAATCTAGCCGGTGGGCTGTTAGTGTGGGAGAGTGGACGTAGGCTTAATCTAAGCCGAACCACTATAAACCTAGTGTCTTGATTCTCTATCCCTAAACTCTTTACTTTACATCGCTGCTTTATACGACTGTTTAATGTCTTCATGCTTTCAGTTTGTTAATCTTATAAGACTAATTTATTTTGTTAAGTTTTGCAAAAATTTCTTTGATCACCTATTCACCCCCCACTAGGTGCTCGTACTAGCCCTATCAATACTATTTATTTCCAACTTTGGGTGAGTAGTCCTAGACTAAGGTCAGACTTTATAGATAGTATTGAATGTACCAACTAGGGGAAGGTCGTGGTGACATGTAATCGACTAGGTCGATTGATCGATAAATCAATCTGTTTGGGTGATGTGATGTAATCGTGTATATTATATATATACTGACTTGTAGGAAGGAATTGAGGCCAAGGTAAGTTATTTGTCTCGTGATGTGCTTAGGCAACCTTTAGAGTGTATTGGTTTACTAATCGGGTCTTAGTGAGATAGAACTCACTGAGACATTGTTTCACTGGTTATTGAATAACCATTTTCAGGTCCTTAGATGGCGTTGGTGAAGGACTAGAGGCCTGAGGAGAAAAAGATGAAGCCCGAAGAAATGACAGTCCTATTTGACTAGCTAGTCATAGGACAAACCTCTTTTGATGGAAGTTGATTCCTTTTTGCAGACTTTGTTTTAGGAACTTGTGATTTAGAACCAAACTTAACAAACCGACTTGTATATATTTACGATGTGATATGCAATGTATATAAGTGTGGTTGCTTTTAAAGTACGAAAATTTGAAATCCTACTTTCTTATTCCATTGCATTATTGAATGGGAATTTTATATGCTTTCGCATGCGTATTAGAATGAAAGGGGTTGGCGATGTGTCCTGGGACGTCGCTATCAATCGACCAGGTAAGGGATGGACGTGCACTCGAGGATCGGGACGTGAAAGTGTGGGTGTGGGTATGGGTGTGGGTGAGGGTGAGGGTGAGAGTGCTAGTCCAAGTGAGGGTTTTGGTCACGGGGGTGGTGAGGGTGAGGATGCTTGCCCAAGTGAGGGTGTTGGTCAAGGGATTAGTGTGGGTGCTCGCAATGATATTGGTTTAGCTAATGAGATAATTATTGAGCACGGGGATGACTTAGATCTTAATGACTTAGTTGATGAATGTAATTATATTAACATAGAGGAGGATATTCTAGATGATGATAATGATGATGAGACAAATTTTCTTGGCGATGTAAGATTTTGGACTGATGATGATGATATTGATAATGAAGAGCTTCTAGAAGTAAGGATTAATATAATTGAGTTTCGTGGGAGGGTTACAAAGGATCTGATTATAGGGGAACCATCCATAGCATTGGTATCATCTCCATTATTAGATGTGAATAGTGGAGTTGATGCTGAAGCTGGTTACGAGACGGAGTATTATGATACAGATGTCTATGACAGTTTGGGGTCTGATGTAGAGGGAGAAAATGATGATTTTACTAGAAAGAGAAATAGGTTTCCAAGATATAATCCTAATTGTGCCGTGCTTGTATTTACTGTGGCTATTGATATAGCTAGTACGAGAACCTAGAGGGGGGGTGAATAGGTAAATAAAAATTTCCTTGAAGATTGCACAATATTTAAATAGTTAAAGGATTTGCAACAGTTAAAAATTCAATCACAAGACTGAGTAAGGGAAAGAGAGAATTGAACACGCGGTTTATAGTGGTTCGGCTTGATTCAAGCCTACGTCCACTCTTCTGCACTGGCAGCCAATTGGCTGGATTCCACTATGATCAAAGAGCTGTTACAGTGTTGATCTTCCTTGATTTCTAGGTGTAGATGATCTACCACACTCGCTCAAGGTGTCACCAAGTATGAACACTCTCTGTGTATACAATTTCGCTCGAACTGTATCAACTAACAATCAAGGTTCTTCAGACTCTGGAATTTTTCTATCAATCATACACTTAAAACAACTAGAACGTCTTCCTTTTATACTCCTTTATGCCATCATAGCCGTTGGCACTTACCAAAGGAATTCCTCCAATCTACCCGTTGGAGGAATCAATCAAGAAGATCATCCGAGCTATTTAAGGAATCGATGATAGCCCATCAATCTGTTCGCCCATACAATCGGGATCTTGGTTTTCAAGAATAGAACATTCCAAGAATATTTCGTCGACCATCGGATCTTCAATCGATCTTAGATAAGAATCAAAGAATCCGAAATGATTATCCAACCAAAGAATCTTTTCCGGAGGATAGGATCGAATCCTCAACCATATTCTTCGGCTTTGGATTTCCTTCGTCACTTTGGATTAGAAAGACGTCGGTGAGAATAGACTTAAGTCTTGAGTCTTGAGTCTTGATTCTTAAGTCTTGAGTCTTGAGTCTTGAGTCTTGAGTCTTGAGTCTCGAGTCTTGAGTCTTGAGACTTTAAACTGTCGGTCTCCGAACATCCAGACTTAGACTGATAGAAACGTTTTGTCAGCTTCAAAATATTCGGAAAGATTTCGCAACAATCTCCCCTTTTTGATGGTGACAAAACTTTCTTGTAGATTTGAACAACTTTGACCTGCAAAAAAAATTTCTCAAGCAATATGGCTAACTCATAAAGATTAATAAAACAACCGACTCTGCATCCACGAGAAAATTGGTTAGTCTTTCATGAGTAACACCATATAACAACACTTGAAATAAATGCAACCAGTCAAGCATCGAATCCACACCAATTCAGTCAAATTCACACCCAAGTTCAAGTTCTCAAGTCATACTCAAAAATAAACATAACCACTAAAGTCAAAAGTTTTAAAAGATATTGAAAAAGTTGTTGGTTCAAATTGGTTCTCCCCCTTTTTGTCAGCATTAAAAAGGGTGAGAAAGGAGTCATGTCCGCTGGAATGCGCATGATCCGGAAATCCCCAATGGACTGGACTACTCCTTCGAGCTTCTTCAGGTCTTCCCTCGGTTGAGCTACCTCTTCTCCCTTAGCATTGGCTTGAAGTTGCGGAGCGAGGTCTTTGAATTTATCCTCCAGAGAGACTGAAGATGCTTGTCCAGCATTCTTCAAAGCTTGGATTTCACGATCCGAGCATATATCGGCCACGCATTTCCGAAGAATATCCATGATACGACAAAAATCTGCGAGAATCGTCCGTCATTGTACTAGCATTGGCTTTCTCGGATGGTGTGTATGTAGACGATGGCGCTTACATTAAGTCTTACAGATTTGGTTCGACGTATCGTGACCTTTTCGAGCAATTGAGAGACCCGAACTTCTTCAGGTCTTCGGAGATTATCTTAGATCTTCACCGACGGCGGCATGAGGTGTAGACCTCTCTTGCTCGCAAACTCCCCCTGTTTCTAGGACATTGAAAGGGGAAGAGTGATGATCATGCTCTTGATTTCCCTTCTCTCCAGATTTATCAGCAGACTTTTCTTTCTCTCCTTCTCCTTCTTTTTCAGCTTCTATCTCCTTCTCTCTCTGCTCTTCTTCTTCTCTGTTTTGCTGAAGTTATGTCGGTTGAGACACAGAACGTCTGGTTCTTGTCAGTGCTTGGATAGAGGGATCTTCATCCTCTTCATCTTCATCTTCATCCTCCAGGATGAGAGTTCTTTTGTTCTTTTTCGATGGAGCACCAATGGCCTCTTTTCCTTTTCTCTTTAAGGCAGACTGAACTGGAGATTTCACTCTGAATTTCTCCATTGCCTTGGAAAGTTCTTGCAGACGCATCTTCGTTAACATCTTCAAACCTACCACCATCTTATCACACGGTCGAACACAAAATGTTTGTGGCGGTTCAATATTCATGTGTCTGAAGATCTTGGTCACCAGACCAGGATAAGGCAATTGTCCTTTGTCTTTTGACATTACTCTGTACATATGGAAGAGAATAGTGTGCGGGAGAGAAAACTTTCGTCTGAGTTGATCGCGTACATCAACTTTGCTTCGAAAAGAGACACGAAGTCTTTGACGTAGACTTTGGTCCGAGACAGGTTGATCACAATCTTATGAAGCACAATGTTGATGGCTTTCATCCTGGAATAGGTAATTTTCTTCTCTACGTCCCTATCTTTGACAAGATCCGAGTAGTACGAGCGGTGAGACTTTGATTGGAAGATAACGTCCTCGTTCAACTCCAACTATGTCCGCCAACATATTCACATCTACCACGTAGACTTGATCTCGTACATTTGAATGAAATTCTATTCGCATCCAAAAAGCTAAGATTTGAATAGAAATAAGCGGTCGAGTTGAGCATACCCGTCCGTAGAGTCAGAGCAAAAAGTCTCAAGTTGAAGCAAATTCAACTTCTCTCTTAAGTTCATGTTGATGGCGTCCAGGAAGTCAAAATCAACACTTCTAGGGTTTATCACCCCTCTTTTCAACAGCCTGAAATACACTTTTTCTTGATCCTTGGATTTAAACAAATCCATCCGATGTCCTTTCACCTTTGCTGCCACACCCATTCTAGGTTGAAATTCAAGGAACATTTTGTCATCATCATTCCCTTCAATCAGATTTTGTCCTGGCAAACGAGGGTCACTGGGAATGTTCGCAAGTGCCTCCTCTGCCCTTCCTTTAGGAGCAACTCCCAATTCCTCCATTTTCCGCAGAAAAAGATACTCATTCCCATAATTTTTGTCCTTAAGGAAGTCATCTATATATTTTAATGAAGAACCGGAGCTTTTCAACGCACGATAAAGCTTATAGATAAAGGAGGGTCTTTGGACTCTTACTGGGTCGGCTTCCTCGATTATCTCTTCTTCCAGATGTTGACTTGCACCTTGTGGGGCAGGAGGTGTTGAATGACGTGGATGAGAGCGAATCGGACTTTGTCGCTGACTTGATAAGTCTTCTTCCTCAGTAAGATCGAAGTGAGTTGGTCCCTTCTCCATTCTTTGTGGTCCCCGCTTGCGATTCTTGATGATTTCCTCGAAGACGACATCTTTCTTTGTCTATTGGAAGATTCCTTCACTTGCTTTTCCCAAGAAAAATGACCACTTTCTCAACGACGAACAAGAAGTAGAAACAGTATCGGGAGGAGAGTGCCTTTTAGGGTTTTGAAAATAGGGCGAAGAAATACTGTATATATATATATACCTCGGATTTGAAAAGGGAAATTTAATCGGTACAAGGAAAGTGTACGAACACTTCTTTTCAAAATCAATAACTGCCAAAATTAATTCCTTAAAAAAAAAAAACAAGTTCACGAATTATAACGAATGAAAGATCGTACCTTTTCGAGATTAGATAAACGAGAATTCGTACCTTTTAGATAAAATAGCAACTTACAGTCTATAGCCATGAATGATTGAGTCTCAGGATTTAAAGTCTGAGAGATCAGAGTCTTAGAGTTGGTGAGTCTCTAGACTTTAACTTCTTCAAGCTTCAAAATGTTGAGTCTTGAACGGATAAAGTGAAATTGATTTTTCTCCAAAGGCTTTGTGAATATATCCGCTAGTTGACTCTTCGAATCAACAAATTGAATCGAGATTTCTCCATTTTGAATATGATCTCTAATGAAGTGATGTCGAATCTCAATATGCTTTGCTCTTGAATGAAGGATTGGATTTTTGGTGAGATTGATCGCGCTGGTGTTGTCACATTTGATTTACGTGCATGAGTCTTCAATGCCAAAGTCTTGTAACTGTTGTTTTATCCATAGAATTTGCGAACGCAGCTTCCAAGAGCTACATACTCTCCTTCTGTCGTTGAGAGAGCTACAGTGCTTTGCTTCCTTGAGAACCAAGACACTGTCTTGTTTCCAAGCAGTTGACAAGTTCCAGAAGTGCTCTTTCTATCGACTCTGCAACCGGCTAGATCTGCATCTGAGTATCCTAGAAGATTAAAGTCTCCCCTCTTTGGATACCAAAGATCGATGCTTGAAGATGAGGCAACGCATTTGATAATACGTTTCACGGCAATGAGATGTGATTCTCTAGGATCTGATTGAAACCTAGCACAGATGCAAACACTCAACAAAATATCAGGTCTAGAAGCGGTAAGATAAAGAAGTGAACCGATCATGCTCCGTACAGCTTTTGATCTACTTTCTTCCCTTCTTCATCCTTGTCTATCTTCTGAGAACATGACATTGGTATGTCGGTCTTTTTGCACTTTTCCAATCCAAACCTTTTAACAAGATCATTCGCATATTTTTCTTGATGAATGAAAGTTCATTCCTTCATTTGTTTCACTTGGAGTCCAAGAAAGAATGTTAACTCTCCCATCATACTCATTTCAAACTCATCCTGCATAGACTTAGAAAATTTCTTGCATAGACTTTCATTAGGTGAACCAAAAATAATATCGTCCACATATATTTGAACAAGTAAAAAGCTTTTGTTTTCCTTTTTAATAAACAAAGTAGTATCTACTTTACCTTTGACAAAACCATTATGTAATAAAAACTTACTTAGTCTGTCGTACCAAGCTCGAGGTGCTTGCTTTAGACCATACAAGGCCTTTTTAAGTCTGAAGACTAAGTCTGGCTTCTTTGGGTCTTCAAACCCAGGTGGTTGTTCCACATAAACTTCCTCATGGATAAATCCATTTAGGAATGCACTTTTGACGTCCATTTGGAATAACTTGAAATTTTTATAACAAGCAAACGCAAGTAATAGACGAATAGCTTCTAACCTTGCTATCGGTGCGTAAGTCTCGTCATAGTCTATTCCTTCTTCTTGCGTATAACCTTTGGCCATAAGTCTTGCTTTGTTTCGTACGACTTTTCCTTCTTCATTCATCTTGTTCCTGAATACCCATTTGGCTCCAATAACAGTTTTACCTTTTGGTTTAGATGTCAATTCCCAGACATCATTGATGTTGAACTGTCCGAGTTCTTCTTGCATAGCTTCGATCCAACTTTCATCGGATAAAGCTTCTTCTATGCTTTTTGGTTCAATTTCAGAAATGAGAGCCACAGCACTAGATTCTTCACGCCTTTTTGATCTGGTGCGAATTCCTTCATTGATTTCGCCAATAATGAGATCTTTGGGATGACTGGATTTATGCTTCCAGTTACTAGTTGATTTGCCTGGTTGATGATCTCTTTCTTTATTTGAATCTTCATGAGCATCTTGATGTTGGACTTCCAGAGTCTGAGATGCTTCTTGAGTTGAAGACATTGGAAGGTCTAGAGCGGGTTCGAGACTCTTCATACGAGTCAGGCTGGATTCATCTTGTGTTGAGTCTTGGAATTTGACATTCATTGATTCCTCCACGGTTGACCGGCTTTTCTTGTTGTAGACTCTGTAGGCTTTGCTTGATGTAGAATATCCAAGGAAGATGCCTTCATCTGATCTTTCTTCAAACTTACCAACTCGATCATTTGCATTTTTCAAAATAAAGCATTTGCAACCAAACACATGAAAGTATGAAACAATAGGCTTCTTACCTTTGAACAATTCATAGGGGGTTTTCTCTAGAATAGGTCTTAGGAAGACTCTATTTATGATATAACATGCTGTTGAAACAGCTTCAGCCCAAAATCGTGAAGAGATTTTACTTTCAATTAATAGAGTTCTAGCCATTTCTTGAAGAGTTCTATTCTTTCTTTCCACAACTCCATTTTGCTCTGGAGTATACGGAGAGGAAAACATGTGATTAAAACCAGATTTATCACAAAATTTTGTAAAATCTTGATTTTCAAATTCACTTCCATGATCTGTTCTTATACTTGAAATAGCACATCCTTTTTCATTTTGAACCTTTTAGCAAACTTCTCAAAGTACGAAAAGGTTTCGACTTACTTGCAAGAAAATATATCCGAGTAAAGCGAGAGTAATCGTCTACAATTACTAGACAATACTTCTTACCTCCAATGCTCGGGTTCTTGTTGGTCCGAAGAGATCCATATGAAGCAACTGTAGTACATGATTAGTAGAGATATGATTTATTGGCTTAAATGAATTTCTTACCCGCTTTCCCAGAATGCATGGAGTGCATGAATCAGACTTTTGATATGGCAATTTAGGTAGTCCTCGAACAAGCTTCTTTGATGAGATTTTGGCTAATTGCTTCATGTTGATATGGCCAAGCTTTCATTGCCATAAGACTGCTTCATCTTGAATTGAGATTAGGCATTGTGCTTCATTTGGCTTTACATCAAGGAGGTAGATGTTTCCATGCCTTCGACCCATGAAAGACTGAGTTGAATCTTTACTAATTCCAGAACATATGCCTTCTTGAAAGGAGATCTTGAAACCGGTATCATACAATTGGCTAATGCTGAGAAGATTGTAATTGAGTCCATCCACTAGAGAGACATTGCTTATTGTGAGATTTCCAATTTTCATAGTTCCGAATCCCACAATGCTTCCTTTGCTATTTCCTCCAAATGAAACTTTTCCACCATTTACTTGAATAAGCTTTGTGAAACAATTTGAGTCTCCCACATGTGTCTTGAACATCCGCTGTCAAGATACCACTTTACCTTCTTTTTGACAGAGACCTGCATTCAAAAGAGAGTCTCAAGCTTTCTTTGGTACCCAAATCTTCTTGGGTCCTTTGGTGTTAGTAGGATAAGCATTATTAGGCCATACTTTCTTAACGAGGCTTCCAAATCATAGGACACTCTTTTTCAAAATGATCTTGACTGTTATACTTTGAACACCTTAGAGCATTTCGACCTACGACTTTACAAAGACTTTCTTGAAATGATTTTTGTAAGCCTCTTTTGACGGTCTTTTCTTAATTCTTTCTTTTACTTTTGGAAAATCAATCAAAGGGATTGTTTCTGCTGTCATACCTAGACCAGACTTATTAAAGTAAGGTCTTTGACCGAAAGAACTTTTTCAAGTTTTTCCGACCCTATTGAAAATTTCTTTGAAATATTTGATAAATCAGTTTTTAAGAAAGTATTCTCTTTTGAAAGTTTATCTTCATTCTCTTTAAGAGTAGAAACATTCAAGTTTAAACTTTTCACTTTTTCTTCTAAAATGTTTTCCTTTTGTTTTAAAACTAAGTTTTCCTTCTTAAGTTCGGAAATCTTTTTGAGAGAAGTCTTAAGACTAAAACATAGTTCATTAATGTATTTAGAGACTTTGACAGGGATTTTATAATCACTTACCTCAAATTCACCGTCCGAGTCGATCCAGTCTCGAGTCGATTGCGCCATCGACACAGGTTGGCATATTCCTCATCACTTTCTTCACATTCTATATCGCTCTAGGTTTCGGCTTTAAGAGCTTTTCGAGACTGCTCAGGCTTTCCTCTTTTCTTCTTCGAAGAGGACGGTTGGGTCGATGTGTCCCTTTTCTTACACTCGAAGCAAACTACATCTTTGTTTGGTTCCTCATTATCAACAAACTTGGTTTGCTGTTTCGAAAACTTTGTTTCTTTGAGTTGAACCTTCTTCCTTTTCTATTCAGCTTTCGAACCTTCTAATCATAAGAGCAAGCTCCTCATCGTCCGGATCTTCTTCGAATCTGTATCATCGAATCATCATTAGATCTTAATGCAATGGATTTCTTACCTCTTGGATCTTCGTCTTCATTAATTCGTTCCACTTCATAAGACGAAGAGTTCCAATCGGCTCGTCTACGAGATAATGGCATAATTCTTTGCGTCTCTCTTATTGAAGTCTTTATATGATTCCAATCCTTTGAGAGTCCACGCAAGAGCTTGTTCACCTTCATAGGATCAGAAATTTTCTGTCCTTTATTCTCAAGACCATTGACAATATCTGTAAACGGCTAAACATGTCGGTTATAGATTCTCCTGGTTTCATTTTGAAGGCTTCATATTGACCAAGGAGAATGTTAATTCTGGTCTCCTTCACTCGGTCTGTCCCTTCATAAGTGATATGTAATCTATCCCAGACTTCTTTTCTGTAACACAAGAAGATATTCTGTTATATTCGAGTTGGTGACAAAGCACAATATAAAGAATAAATTGCTTTAGCATCGAGTGCTTGTCTCTTGTTTATCTCTTCTTGAGACATTCCGCTGGTTTCAACGGTTTCTTTTCCTCTTTCGGATACGATGCAGCGGTAGGAGTGATTCCTTTTTCCACCACATCCCATTCCGGAGGATCCTTTGACCGTAGAAAAGCTTTCATCTTGTTTTTCCGATGTTGTAATCTTTTCCATCAAAGTAGGGTGGTGCAGTATTGCTTTGCCCTTCCACCAGCCCCGGTGCTAGCATACTAGCCATGGATCTTTTACTGCAAGTAAAACACTTCAAATAGAGTAAGAACACGGGCTCTGATACCAATTGATATAGCTAGTACGAGAACCTAGAGGGGGTGAATAGGTATATAAAAATTTCCTTGAAGATTGCACAATATTTAAACAGTTAAAGGATTTGCAACGGTTAAAAATTCAATCGCAAGACTGAGTAAGGGAAAGAGAGAATTGAACATGCGGTTTATAGTGGTTCGGCTTGATTCAAGCCTACGTCCACTCTTACGCACCGACAGCCAATTGGCTGGATTCCACTATGATCAAAGAGCTGTTACGGTGTTGATCTTCCTTGATTTCTAGGTGTAGATGATCTACCACACTCGCTCAAGGTGTCACCAAGTATGAACACTCTCTGTGTATACAATTTCGCTCGAACTATATCGACTAACAATCAAGGTTCTTCAGACTTTGGAATTTTTCTATCAATCACACACTTAAAACAACTAGAACGTCTTCCTTTTATACTCCTTTATGCCATCATAGCCGTTGGCACTTACCAAAGGAATTCCTCCAATCTACCCGTTGGAGGGAATCAATCAAGAAGATCATCCGAGCTATTTAAGGAATCGATGATAGCCCATCAATCTGTTCGCCCATACATTCAGGATCTTGGTTTCCAAGAATAGAACATTCCAAGAATATTTCGTCGACCATCGGATCTTCAATTGATCTTAGATAAGAATCAAAGAATCCGAAATGATTATCCAACCAAAGAATCTTTTCCAGAGGATAGGATCGAATCCTCAACCATATACTTCGGCTTTGGATTTCCTTCGTCACTGGATTAGAAAGACTGTCATCAGATTCTTAAGTCTTAAGTCTTGATTCTTAAGTCTTGAGTCTTGAGTCTTGAGTCTTGAGTCTTGAGTCTCGAGTCTTGAGTCTTGAGACTTTAAATTGTCGGTCTCCGAACATCCAGACTTAGACTGATAGAAACGTTTTGTCAGCTTCAAAATATTCTGGAAAGATTTCTCCAACAGCTATGACATTTGATAGTAGTAGCCAATTCAAAGATGCTTTGAAAAAGTACTCAATGATTAAACGATGAGGTTTTAAAAATGAGGTGTCGGGTTTGGTAGCGCCGTTAGCAAAGAGAAGGTAATCATCTCGCATTTGTCTAGTGGTTCCTTGAATAGAATTTGAAAAGGTGAACCAGGAATAAAGTAACAAAGATTGAGCAAATGACTGATGTACATCCAAACTTCAAGAAAGGTGACTTGGTTTGGGGCGTGACTGGATGGGAGGAGTGTAATCTAATTACTGTGCCAAAGACTTGTTTTATGAACACACTGATGTTTTTTTGTCTTAATATACCGGCCTTCTAGATATGTTCCTTAATCATCTGGTGCGATACCTTTTCCGTTCCAAGCAAAACAAAGGAGATTGCAAAAAACTTGCACTTCATTCATGTTCGAACTTCATGTGGACAAATACATGACATCTACTCAAACAACTTAATAATGCAAACGACATTAACACATTTTACGGCAAGCTTCCACAACAGTGAGCTTCATATGCGAAGGGAAAAAAAAAACCTACAATGTTCCATGAATTACATCATGACAAATTAAAATAAAAAATTTCAGCTTTCAATCACTTTTTTGAAGTTGCAATCTTGGATATGCATATCATATTCAGTTCGAGTCGTAAAAAAAAAAAAAAAATTTCATGTGCTCATGGATGATATATATATAGAATCCCTCCAAGTATAATATAAAATCCACAACATAGGCAGGCCAAAATTGCTGCAATTGCTGTGAGATTTAGGTGATCTAGACGAGCTTTGGGAAATTAGAACGAGGAGTATATTAGGATCTCCATATACCTAACAAACTTTGTCAATCTGAACCAGAGGCAGCAAATCAAAGTAACATATTTTTCCCAAATGAGCCAAAAGCAGCAACAATACTAAAAATTCTAGGCGAGACAGAGACATTCTACGCGAGACCATCCACAAACCCATGTCAGCAATTTGCCCGGCCATTTCAAATGAACCAGTTCAACAACCACAAACCCATTACTACAACAAACCCATGTCAATGAAATTTAAAATAAAATTCAAGTGAAATCAAGACGGCTAAAGCCTCAGCATAAATATAAAGCACTGCAATTTCAAGAAGACGATGAACGCCTTGAGTAAGCGTCAAGCAAGCACCGGGCGAATTTGAGCGAGCTTTAGATGGAGGCGTCGAGCAAGCATCAGACGAAGATGTCAAGCGAGCCGAGCATCGGATGGAGGCATTGGGCCGATGCACATGTTAGATGGAGACGTCAGGCGAGCGTTGGCCGGAGGGGTTGGACGGAGGCATCGAACGGAGGAGTTGGGAGAGCGTTGGCTGGAGGGGTTGGACGGAGGCGTCGAACGGAGGCGTTGGGCGAGCGTCAGCTAGAGGGTTTCGACGGAGGTGTTGAACGGAGGCAGCCAACAATAATCAATGTTGGGTGACCATGAATCAAGGGAAGATCCTCTCAATTTAGGGTTCCCTGCTTGATTTTGGGAAAGAACCCAGCCAACCCCATGCCTTTTTCTCTTCACGCCCTTGTCTCTTCTGCCTTATGTTTTTGGCTTTTATTTTTTATTTTTAAAGCGAAACGGTGACGTTTTGCTCTCCGGTGCCATGTTAGCGTCGGCAATGCCGACCAGCGCTGACTAGGATGCCACATCATATTTTTCCGACTATGCATGGCCAGATGGACTAAACTGGAACAAAAACAAAAGGTTTAGGATTAAATTGGCCAAAAAAAAAGTTTATGACAGAATTGGCACAATTGTTATAGGTTTAGGACTTTTATGGTAATTTTCCCAATGTATTTGTTGATTGTCAATTGTGATGTGAACGGGTATGTTCTAACTTGCTTTGCATTGATTCCTACATTTTTTTTCTGCCTTGGTCTCTTTTCTTTTTCCTTGCTTTACAAGTTTTAACCTCTGTTAGTTTCCTAATATAGTCCACTTTCCTACTTGAATTATGGGGTTTTACCCTGCTTTTTCTCCATTCCAATTCGTGCAGTTTACGTGATCTGAGTTCCAAGTATTGTTCATGTTATGCCTCGGTCACATTTTTAATGTCCTAAGAATTTGTTCTAAGTGGGGTTTGAACTTTTAAGAGCTTTGTCTTTACGATTTTGTGTTGGATTTTTCTTGGAGGAGTCTATGTCTGTTTATTCATGGCTTTGCCTTTCTTATTGTGGCAATTGTCTGTTATGTTTATGATCTTATGAGATATTCTCGTAACCATCTGCTTGCGGGGAATGAAGATAATATATATAATTAGATTAAGATTTTAATGGAGTTGTTGATCTCTTACTAAGAATTGTTAATACTTTCTGTCTAGGTGATTTATATCCATGGGAAACAAAAGACGCATGATCACATTTGTGGGTTCACGCGCGGTGCAAATAAGCTGCGAGTTAGAAGAGAAGCTTAAAAGGGTAGACAATGATCAGCCTCAAGAAGAGAAATGTGAATGCATCAAGTAAGACTTACCCACATAGATAGTGTACAATTTTTCATCATACTATACTAAAATGGTCCGAGTATTGATTTGGTTTGATAATATTAGATCCTTCTTTCAATATTTACAATTTCTTGTCTAGTAGCTACCACTAGGAAGCACATCTTTATGTGTCTATAGGGCGTATGGAATCTTTCTCCTGGGAAACGCATCATTGTCAAGTTAGGGAAGAAAATGCAGCCTATTGGAGGTTTAATGAGTTTCTCGGAACCATTGCTAGCGTGTTGGCACCATTGTTCACAACTTTGAAGCAAATTACCAAGGATATGAGAATGCCATGATTAGAATCGTAGAGGCAGTTAGCTTGTACTTGTATGAAATTTTATTCATGTTGTAAATAAATTTATCATCATTATTAATAGTTCTTTGTTGTAATCTAAGTTTGATTATCTTCGTACCAGCCATGGAAAATGGATTCTACATTCCTTAATATTGCAAAAGTGATCTCAAAGCTGCTCAATATGATAGCTTTCAATCATTCTCATATCAGTTGAAGAATCTGTTGGAAAGAGTGAGGAGAGATCAATGGAATAATCTGGTCACTTTTTGGAGTTTAGAGGATGCATTGTTTTAATATATGACCTGTCGACATTAAATAGACTTTTGTTACCTGTTAATGACTATTTTCTAATAACCTTGTTTTTTTTAATTGCGTAAGCTGAGTGAAACAAATAAGGCTAACTGAGCAAAACAAAACATGGCTCGTTGGAATGTCCACTCAGCAATTCTTTTCTAAAACAACGACGTCATCCACGTTCACTTAAGTGCTAGTTGTGGTTAAAGAAAAATCACTTAAGTGTGAAGCGGTGGTGTAAGTGATTACTTAGGGAATGCATGACAAAATTTCTAGAACATAAATCAATTTATGGCCAGAAATTGATATCTCAATTTATATTCCTTGAACGAGTTTTTGAGTAAAGAAACACGAATGATAATAATTCAAAATTTCTATTTCTGAAATACAAATTCGTTTGATAACATATTAAAATTTCTATTTCTAGTAGCGGCAACGACCGGCGTCCGGTGGCCGGAGTCCAACGTTCGGCGACCAGCATTCGACATCAACCGCCAAGTCCGGTGACTGGCAGTAGACAGCCAAAGTCCGAGTCCGACACCAAGTCGGCAACGGCACTAGCATCCAGCATCCAGAGTTCAACGTCTGACGTTCGACATCCGGAGTCCGGCGATAGGAGGCCGGCGGAGGGTGGCCAGTGGCCGAAGTCTGGCGACGAGTGGCGGAAGGCTGACATCTGGCGGTCAGTGGTGAGCAACGGACGGTCTCCAACAAACATCCGATGGTTGGTGATGAGCCTTCGGTGTCCAATGATTGGCGATGAGCAACCAACGACCGATGGGCGTCGGCATTCAGCGACGGCGATTGGCGATAGGCAGGCCGGAGTGCGGTGGCCGGCGGCCGACGTCTAATGGCCGGCGGTGGACGGCTAGTGGGGGCGTTCGGCATCCCACAAGCGGCAAATGGGTGATGGGTGGTGATAAGAGTGAACGATAAGAAAAATTTTGATTTATCATTTATGTTCCAGAAATAGAAAAGCTAAAAAAATTTCACTTTTGATTTCAAGCTCCAGATCTATTTTTGGAATAGAAATCTTTTCCAAAAATAGAAAAACGAATTTGTGTTACCAAACGGATTTCTGTTTCAAACCTATTCCGGGAAACAGAAAAACAGAGAAATAAAGATACATAAATTTTGTCATACATTCCCTTAAGCGCCCTTTGTAGTGAAAAATAAACACTTAAGTGCCAAGTTTTGTAGAAAGTGATTATGAAGTGTCAAACGACATCATTTAGTGTCGTCTCAAGTAGTCTACATGCATAGCGCCACGTCGTTTTCCCTATCTACATGGATAATTCTTTTTTTAATGAAATGCTACATCATTTAAAATTCTTGCTAGAAAAAGCCAGGTCAACTATTTGGCTAGAAATTCTCATTGTTGGCACTTAATTATTCATTTCTTCTCTAATTTTGGCATTTAAATGTATCTTTTTTGAAATTTTGGCATTTATGTGTCCCCCGTGCCAAGTTGTGGCACTTCGGGTTTTCTTCTACTAATTAAAAATATGTGGGGTAGAGGACACCCATGTGGCAATTGACATAGGCGGCGCTTGTAGCAATGCTCCACTTGTAGTGCCAATGGAGACCATAGCTGCTAAGTTTGATAGAGTCCGAGTTCGATCTTTTGACATTTATTGATGCAATGGTGGTTGTTTCTACAAATTCTTGTGCCTCGGTTAACGTTGCAAGTAGAGTTAGTGTCTTGATAAGGTCCAAGGTTACGGTGAAATTCAAGTGCAACTTGGACTCAGAAGATTTCTATGGCAGTTGAGGCAAAGGTAGAAATTGTTAAAAGATGTCTCGAATTTAAGCCCTTGAATGAAATCTAATCTAATATTGTGAGAAAATGCGGCTTGATATGCAACAGTCAGATTTGACATGCTAAAAGAGCCCAAGACTATTTTTCCTAACGAAACAAGAAAATCACTTTCCTCGTTCGATACCCTAATTTAGTTGGACATATATATTTATATTGAATCTTGGGTTTTCGTCTTCATGCCACTGGTATATAGTGGTGTGCCTTGCGTATGCAACAGTTGGGCACTAAAAGTATGACTTATTTGTGAATGACACCCTGAAGCAATCCAGAGGCGTTGAAGGGGTAAGATTTTGTGTGCTACTTAGTGAGATTGAGAGAGATTGTTTCGTGGGTAACTGTGATAGCTAAATATTGTGCGAATTATTGGGTAAGATTGAGGGTTGGGAAATACTGAGAGTGTTTGAGTTGACTTAAGTGTGAATATAATCTCAATCGTATCACTCAATCTATAAATGAATCATGTATTGCTCTCTTTGTGGAGTATGTCATATTGACAAAACTATGTAAATATAATATTTGATTTATTTTTTTTCTGTCTATTTTATTGTTTGATCGTTTGTTTTTTGCAATAGCTTGCTCCAATATTCAGCTTATTCATACAAAAAGAAAAACGTTTCCTTGGGGGTGTTCAAGGAAACATAATCTGGACGAACTCAAACCAAGGTTTGTTAGTTTGGTTTTGGTCGGGGAGTAAAAAGAATAAACCAATTTGTTAGTTTTGGTTTACTTTTCCCCAATTCGACCAGAACACTGTTAAACAGCCACGGACATTCGGCATTTGTACTGGTATGATCCTTTATATGAAGAATATGTATGAGAACAAGCGACCAATATTCTCTTATTTAGACTTAAATACGTTACTTTTTATTAATAAACTTGCAACACGAATATTAAACTAGTGCAATTGGATGTAATTTGTGTGAACTTCTCTCATTTGATTCACAGAAGTGCACAGAATCGCAGGATATTAGAAACAATGAACAGCTAGATTTTACCCAGAAGGACGCTTAACAATGTGCAGTCAGAGCAGACAAGCCCTTCTATTACAAGAAACCATACAAAGGTTTAAACAAAGTGAGATTTGCAAGTATCAGCCTCATCTTCTGCCGACTCGGCAACTTACGCCCATTATTTTTCAATACTCAGTTTTTCTCAGGGTCAACGATAGGTAGGAACTGTTCGCTCAAGCCAACATGTACCATCAATAACCAAACCAAGGTGATAAGTTCTCCTCCTTTATCAAGTTGTTGAGCGTGCATGTGCGGTTGGCAATGAATCGCAGCATACTCCAGCAATTCCACCCATACTTCACTCACAATCATCCACATGCTTTCCTTTTCAATTCTCAGCAATTGTTTAGCGAGATGACATGCTTTAACAAGCGCATATTTCCTTGTGACTCCATTCATATCAGCTTCTCCAAGATCAGAAAGGAGACGTGCGCAGGCAGTGTTCTTCGTTATGTTCGGTTTGCTCTCAAGTAAGTCAATTTCAGTGAGGAACGCGTCCATCTCAGCACAAGTGTCTCGGGTCATTTTTGGCCAAACCCAGCTGCACCAGCCATCATACCAGGTTGTTTGATCATAAGATAAAGCATATAATCTGACAACACCTTACTGGTTTGACGCCGGGGATATCCACTTTCATCAATGTTGTAACAGAGTTCGGTGGCAATGTGCCACAGTAAAAGGCTCTCACGATAATCAAGACTTAAGAATTGAAGCAAGTCTCGCGCTGCGTCATGTTTCGTCAGAGACCATTTACCTTGAGAAGCACACCTCGTCTTTATGCTATCCCAATTATCTTCATCCAACGACTTCCGTCTCACCTCATTAAAAATCAGTTCACCTAATTTGTCCCCATATACTTCTATTCGTCCAGACTTCAAGTCATCGAACAATTCCGTCAGGGGGATGAGACCAAGGAGTTTCTCAATCCATTCTGGCCACTTTCTCAGCCGCGCATCTATCAGTTTCCCAATCCATTTGGGACGCTTTCTCAGCCGAGATTCTATCAAATTGCACTGGCCAATAGATTTAGACCATCTAGCATTGAGTACATGCGACGCAAATGGTGAAGTTTCAGATTTAAATTTGAGGAGGAACTCAATGAAGGTGCTTCCTATAGACAAACGTCTACGACGTTTCTCAGATCTCCCTAAAAGTGCAATTGTCCAGTCAGAGCAAATGAGCCTAACAAGACCTAAAAATTCCAGGCCAACACCTCCAATGAGCAAGGTGTATGTAATCCACACATCATATTTGTGAAAAGCACCCTTCTCCAGGAAATGGAAAAGTGTAAAAGCAGTGATGATGGAACCAATTGAGATTGCCCGGAAAAGGTACCCTGTTGGACGGTGAACCACGGCAGTCTTGGTATAAAGAATATCATAAAAGAAGTTGAGCTCAGCCTCAATCACCCGAAAAGCATCCTTTGCGGTTCTGCTGCTGAAAAATTTCCTGCATTTGTTGCGGTCATGGAAGCTGAAGAAGAAATCCACAAGGAGGCCTTTGAAGGTTGTGAAGTGAAGAAACGCAGCTTCTATCACTTCTCGGTCATCCAAAATCTCTACATCTTCCACTCCATGGTATGTGGACTCAATGGGGGGCTCCGCCATAGTCTCTATTGAAGCTGGGACATTAGCTTTATTCTCGCATAAGATTTCTGCCTTGATCTTTGCATAGTTCGGCCAAGCGTCGAGAGATGTGAGCCCTCGCCCATGGAATTTACTGAAGCTTGCAAGATACACAGCACATGCTCTCTCTATGTATTTTGTGGTTCCACCAATAAACATGAGGATGGTTGGGACCATGAGCATGTTATTGGGGAACGATTGATAAAATACAAAGCCTGCAGTGCCTAGCTGGAATAAGAGATTAAGCAAATGCCTACGCCACAACTCATTATCCTCAAGCGAATAAGCAGTTATGCAGTCTGGTCCTCCGAGGTGCAGCAGAAGAAATGGAGCCCAAAATGCCAAAAGACGGCCATATGCATCTTTATCATCATCATAGCCTGGAGTCAAACCATTGATTTGGGCTTTGGAAATGATTCCAAAGGCATAGTTAGCAACCCAATCAGCAGTCAAGTAAGCTATCCAGGTGAGGGTATCGGTGCACCTGTTTGAATGCCTCTTCCGAAAAGGTGCATATATCATGAGAAGGACTTGCAGAGATAGGCTAAGAAGGATTGTCGATCGGATATCAACTCTCCCCCATAAATACTTGGCTTCTACAAAAATTGCATATCTCCCGTTTGATCCTCACTCTCTCACCAGATCCTGGAAGGAAATGTTTTAGACAGCACGAGTATTATTACAGTAAGGCAACAGTTATAGATTGTAGCAGAACATAATGATAGAGAAGGTTACTTGCAGAATCCTGCTTTATGGACAACGACTTGCTTTACGGACGACTAGCTTTATTCGACCCAGTTGTAAAGGAGTTAGAAGCGACAGGACTCGAGCCAGTACCGAGCAGGAGCTAGGCGTGAAATGTGGCACCCCTCGACGGCCCCCAATCCGCTAGAGTCACCACAGTTCACTTTTTCTTTTTCTTTCCCAAATATTAAGTCACTCTGATACCATTTTTAGTTGCAGTGGGTCCATACAACCATGGGGGTTTACATCTTTTATTAATGGTCCCTTGCGCGATTTACATAACGGAAGCATATCCAACAATTCCCTTCCCTACATTCAAAAATCGATGCACACCTACTAAACATCTTATATAAGTTAAAGCCGTACACTTTTTATTTACTTAAATCAGATGGACATCGTTCATCGGTACATCGAAATGCCAATGTTTCTATACTCGGCTATACTTTAAAATATGACCGACATCTCCTCCCACAATCGTATGCTTAAGGTCCATCAACCAGTGTCGGCGTCCAAAGGTTCCCTCCTTTGCTATCCTTCTCCCCGCGGTCATATCCAACCGCTCAAACCATCTACTAATCTGAAATGTTGGTCCCCAAAAGGGTGAGTACAACCACTCGGCGGATAGGAAATCCAATAACATTCCAATGCATCATGCATATCATCACACGTTGCAAGCATCACTTACCTTGTAATCATGCGTATCATGCATCATCACATCATATATCATCATCATCATGGCATATCATATATCATTGTCATCATCATACATTTCATCATGCATATCATACCATGGATGATCATCATGTCACATCACACATCATCATCATGCATCATCATGCATATATTATCATAGGTGATCATCATATCACACCACATGTCATCATCATTATCATGCATACCATACCATGGGTGATCATCATATCACATCACATATCATCATCATCATCGTGCATATCATCATGCATATCATACCATGAGTGATCATCATATCATATCACATCATCATCTCTATCATCATGCATATCATCATGCATATCATACCATGGGTGATCATCATATCATATCACATCATCATGCATATCATCATGCATATCATCATGCATATCATCATGCATATCATGCCATATCATGCCATGAGTTAATTTTCATCTTTATCTTTAAATTTGATCACCACATCACCCTTCATCGATTCATCAATTTTATCTCATATTTTACACTCGCATCTCATGCGAGAAAACCTCCGGGCATGTATCCAAGATACAACCGGGCATCCGGCCCCCCACGTTCCGGGCATCTCGCATCCCAACTAGCATCACGAGGAACCTCCGGGCATGTATCCAAGATACAACCGGACTTCCGGCCTTTACCCTTCTAGCCGGGCATCCCGCACCCAAATCCTGGCATCGCGAGGCATTCCCTTCGGGCAAAGACCTCCGATAGGGCTTCCGGAATTATGTACCGACATACCACCAGGCCTCCCCTGGAATTACGTACCGTATACCACCGGGCATCCCGACACTCTCGGGAATCTCTGGAATTATGCCACTTGGCCACCAGACATCATCCTCCACCACAACCTCTTCCTCATCCACATTTATTCTTTTATCTCAATTTAACATGGCAATTGGCATGGCTTCAAACAAATCACACTTGCATTTCAATTCACATGTCATACACATGCCAAAGCTTTATCACATATGTATTTCAACTTAATACATGTACAAAGACCTCATCACACAAGTGCCACACAAATGAAGTTGAATCCATGGCCAAATAAAAATCTATTTTATTTTTTTATTATTTTATTATTTTATTATTATATTTATTTATTTCCATAAATAAATATTAAATTATATATCTATGATTTTTCCCAAAATCATGATACTCAAAAATCATTAAACAAACAAATGGAATCACAATTTCATACAAAATTCGTGGCCAAATTGAATTTCTCATAATTTCACAATTTTCACAAAATAGCACCTTATATTCAGATAATGGCCAGACTTGCACAGTTTCCAAATAAATTCGATTAAAATACTCATATGGCCTTAAAAAATTACGAAATTTTACAGGGTGATAGCCAACACATTTTCGTGCATTTCTCATGAAGAACTCTAAGCCAAATTATTTTTATATTAATTTCTACAACCCTACGAAGCTTCTGGAACCACGACCGCAACGTCCAGAACACACTTCTCCGTATTTCTTAGATTTCACCCATCAAATCTCTTTTTTTTTCCTCTGAAATTTGAGTATGTTATGTACCAATGTGTCCTTTACAAGTCTCATGAAGAGATCTAGGTCAAATAACCAGATTTTGGTCACCATTTTAGTCCATGAAGTTTCGGGTGTCTCGGTACACTTCATCAGAATCAACCATCTCCAAGATCTAACCGATTCACCAAGTTATACTTGTTATTTTTGCCTCATATTCGAGTATGTTGTAGCTTAAGGTGTTTCCTACAACTTTAAAGAAGACAACAAAGTGAGATCTCCAACAGAAATCAACATGCAAACAAGAAATCGACAAGAGGTCAGTGAAAATTTCGTAGATCTAAGTCTCCGTATAAGAGAACTTTTGACCCCTCAAATCTCCATCGTTTTCTACGAATTTTTAGTATGTCATAGTACAAGACATCAGCTTCAACTTTCATGAAGACAACGAAGCCAAAATCGAACTCCAAATACACATGCAAACTCGAACAAGCTACTGACTTCAACAAACCGAACAAGAACAGTCACACGGTTTACAAATAACCAACTCTTACCTCTTTTTTTCGCACAAATCACACCTAAAATCTAACATGCAACCACCACAACAAACATGCAATAGAAGTTACGGACTCCACTTGCCTTAAAGGTGAACAAACGACGACGAACGGGGACGATCGGACGGCGAACGAACAGCACACCCCTCCGGCTCCGCCTCCTTCCCTCTCGGTTTCTCTCCCTTTCTCTCAAACTCTCTCTCTCGCACCCTCTCTTTGGACGACAGCCACTCCCTCTCCCTCTCTTTCTCTCTCTCTTTCTTTTTAGTGGCTTTTATATTGCATGTGGCCGCCCAAGATGGCCAATGGGGGCAGCCACACCTTGCACAGCCTCCACGCCACTTGGCAGCTCGCAAGCAAGGCTTGTGGGCTTGGATTGGGCCGGCAAATGGGCTGGTCGAACTCCCTCTTGGGCTTCCATTTGGGCCGGCCATTCGGCCCACTAAGCTTAGGCCAAATGGGTCCAAGGCCCATTCCAAATTAACCCCTTTTCCCTTTTTTTTTTTTTTTGAATTCCTTCTGTAAATATTTTTAAATTCCAATTTTCATCTTGGCCAAAGTCTTTGGGCATTTTTGTTCATTGAAATTTAAATCATATGGCCAAGCATAGATTATTAATCTATTAAATTTAAATTTCGACAATCACAAGCACAAATCATCAAATTAAAAGACTAATGACTAAAACATAAGCCATGGAAATTCTATCACCTAATTAAAGACTTTAATCACACCTTATGGCTTGGCTTTGAATTTCTGGGATGCCACATGAAAGTCGTGGAATCTAATTCTTTTTTTTTTTTTTTTACGTGTGATGGGTTTTTTGATAGGCCTACTTAGGCTCGTCTGCCCATGTTGGGCCCAAAAACCCGGCCCGTAAGTTAAGGGCCCATGGAGGAGGTTATGTTATCTGAGCAGTTAAGATATATGGGAAGTTACGTTAGTTTTGAAGTAGTGTTTTAAAATAGAGAGATTACATTCTCTCAGTTAAAAATGCTCTCAAAAAGTTTCTCCCTAAATAGAACAGTACTCTCATTGGAAGAACAAGATTGGGATTTCCAAACTGCGACATTGGTGTTTTAATTTGTGAAAGACAAGGTACGTTCAACTCCGTAAGGTACCTTTGATCGGTGTAACTTATGTTTCTTGGGCACGCTTCTGCGTTCGTTGTTTTTGGGGTTCGATTGAGTATCGAATTGCTATTTTTGGGAATTCGTTTTCCCAACAACGAGGAATCTAAATTAAAGGCAAGAAAACCAGAGCGCTTTGGCTGTTGTTAGGGATCTAAATTATTTTTTCAATCATGCTTTATCCGTTCTTCTTCATCTTTGTCTGTTGTTAGGGATGCAAATTATATATTTAGTCACACTTTAGAATTTTCTTCTCCATATGTACCTTAGTCTATTCGTTTCTATCATATCATGTCTTATAGTCGACCATTTGATTAACTTGCTGTCTTTGTAACTTGTAGACGATGAAGTATTTGTTGGAAGATATGCTTGAGATACAGCCCTGAGAGTTGTTCAATTTTGAGCACAATTTTTATAATCGAGGATTTCCACAAATTTTAAGAGAAAAAGACTAACAAACTAATTTTTTTTAGCTTTTTCCTAGTTTAAAAAAATCTGGAATTTTTTGGAATTTTTTAATTAATTTTTTTAAAATATTTTTTGATAAAAAATATTTTTTATTCGAAAATATGGACCCGCGCCGGATTGAGATTGATCCGGGTTTGCTGACCCAAAACGTTGGGCCCCAACCGGATTGGACCTAAATCATGGGCCCAATTCAACTCAAAATTAAGTCCATTCAAAAAAAAACCTAAATAAACTAAGCTAGCCCAAAACAAAAAAAGCATAATCTATAATTAAGCTGGCCCAATGGCGTTGCTTCAGCCCAAACGTGGCCAACCCGACGAACAAACAAGCCCTGGTCAGCCAGACCTGCGATTTGCTTCGCAGCAGTGCAGTCGCAACTGAGGCAGCGCCACAACAGAATGCACCTTCTTAGTTCAGCTGAGGCACGACGGTGCCACCTTGGCCAAGCCGAGCCTAGTGCTTAGCCGTCATTTGACCAGCGATGCCACCATGATGGCCACGACAGCTGCCGCTTGTGTCCTGGCACAAAAGAGACCCACAGCCTCCATGGGTTGCCACAAGGGCGGGCGCGGGTCGAGTGGTGGCAAATAGTAGGGGTGAGCACGGTTCGGGTTGGACTGGTCCACCCCATAACCCATAGAACCGATCTGCATAGCGCCGGTTCTTAATTTTTAGGATCGAAGACCGACCCTATTGAGCTTGGGACCAAGGACCAGACCGATGTAATGGGTTCGATCCAGGTTCAAGGTCAATCCGAGACCAACCAATAATTTTTTATTTCATTTTTTGTTCTCATTGAAAAAGCGATTAAGGACCAGACTGACCCAATGGGTTCAGTCCGATTCTAGGGTCAACCCAAGACCAACCAATAATTTTTTTTTTAATTCATTTTTTGTACTCCTTGAAAGGACAACCGAGGATTGGACTGATCCAATGGGTTCAATGATGAGCAAGGTCAGCTAAGAAAGGCAAGCAATGAGGGTCGAGTGAGGTGAGCATTGAACAGAGTGAGCATCGACTGTTGAGTAGGGAGCAACAAGCCAAGCGAGCATCGAGCGGTGAGTGGCACGAGTGACCCAAAGTGAGCGAGACGAGTGTCGAGTGGCAAAGTTGTTTCATTTGATTTTGGCAAATTGAAGACTAAGAGGAAAAATAAGATAGAAGAGAATGAGCACTAGAAAATGATGCCATAAGAAGTTATTTATGCCATTTTGAACGCCATAAGAACTCTTCACAAAAATGTTTTTTCTCTTTCTTAAATTATGATTATTGACATCGTAAAAGACATTAACTTGAAGTTATTGAAGAACAATGTAAAATGACTTGAACTCCTCACTAAATAGTTGTTTAATGTTGTTGACACTATTTATTTTAAGGTTTTTTCTATATAAAAAAATTATAAATAATATATATAGACAAGGTTGATCCGGGTTGGACCGATCCTGAATTCCCAAGACCGAAGACCAACCCACATACTTCTAGTCCAAAAATCCTAGGATCAAGGACCAACCAAGTCTCCCTGGGAACGGGGCCAGGACCGACAAGGTTGGGCCGGCCTAGGGTCAATCCAGGGTTGACCCTAAATCAATGCTCACCCCTAGCAGATAGGCGGCCGCAGGTCGAGTGGTGGCAAATACACCTAGGACGCCAAAAGTAGCAAGGATGCCAAAAGTAGGAGGAATGCCTCAACTATGCGGGTTGGTGCCCAGACGACTTGATTGGCTCAAAACAATGAAACAAAACTGGATCTCATGACATTTTATCGAACAGGTGGACTGCACCACCAAAATGAGAGATTCCCAACTCGAATGGGACTAGAATGTGGCCAGGACTTTCAACACACGATGTACAAGACAGCAAGCAACTTAATAAGGAATCGGTGGGGCAGGAATTCGTGTTATCTGGACAACGCGAGCTCCGCTTCAGCATACCCAAAACAAGGTAAGAACAGGGCACAAAAAGGGGCTTATTAGGTTCAGTTGGAGGACGTCGGCCGAGAGAGGTCGTCAAACAGGGCTCGTGCGCAGCCGAGGCGTTGGCTGACGCTCTCTCTCTCTCTCTCTCTCTCTCTCCGACCTCTCCCTCCAACACGATTTCTCTCTAGAAAATCCCCCCTTCTCTCTCCGCCTCTCTTTCCTTTAATGGCCACCAGCACATACAGCACATATGACCTCTACCATGCCAACTGCCGATTGGCGCCTGATAGGACCATAACACGGCGACGTCCTTGCTTTACTTTGCTCCTATTCTACACCGTCCCTTTAGTACCGTCCTCCTCTACCACAACCAACATGAAGGATGAAGGGAAAAGGAGAAGGCCATGAAAGGGCTAGTAAGAAAACCTAGAGGGGGGTTAATAGGTGTTAAAGAAATTCTTGCGAGACTTAACAGTTCAATTCGTCTTTCGAAAACAATAGACTGAAGATATAAAATATTGTTGGACAGTTAAATAAGATTACGAGAATAAATAAAGAGATTAGGGAAAGAGAATTGGAACGCAAGGTTTATAGTGGTTCGGCTTAGACCAAGCCTACGTCCACTCTTCTGCACTGACAGCCCACTGGCTGGATTTCACTAAGAGCAAAAAAGAGATCTTTACAGCCTCACTTCCTTGATTCCACAGTGTAGAACTTCTACCACACTACCTCAAGGACTCACAAGTATTTAATCTCTCTTTTGAGTACAATTTAAGCTCAATGAATGAATCAACAAAGAACTCGAAGCTTCAATCTTTGGAATTTTTCTCTTGTACACACACTCGATCAACTTGAGCGTCTCACTTATATACTCCTTCATAACAATATAACCATTGGCACCTTCCAAAGGCGTTCTCCCAATTTACCCATTGGAAAGAATCAATTAGAGAGATCTCGAGTTTATTTGAGGAATGTGAAGATAGCCCACCAATCCCGCTCGCCTATACAATCAGGATCTAGGTTTCCATAAGTAGAACCTTCCAAGTTTACTTCACTAATCAACGGATCCAATTATCCGAATTGATTCCAATGATAATAAAAGATCACAAGGTGCTATCTCCAGCCAAGAGATCTTCAACAGCCGATCGAGCCAAATCCTGAAAGATACACTTACATCTAAGAAGGTCTTCTTTATAGGATAAGTTTTTCTTCATCGGTCTGGAAACTATCAGTGAAGATAGATTTCGAATCTTGAGTCTAGAGGTCTTTAATGGCAGATTCTGCAAGTCTTCAGACTAGACTGATGGAAACGTTTTGTTAACGTCAAAACAAATAAGGAAGTTTTCTCCTACAATCTCCCCCTTTTTGATGGTGACAAAACTTTCCAGCAGATTTGAAAACTTTTAACCTGCAAGATAACACTTAAGCAGAACAATATATCTCACAAAAGATAAACCGATTAGAATATGGATAGCAACGATTCTGCGACCACAAAAAACATGTTTGTTCTATCCTTTTCATAATCATAATTATAGCTTAAGTTACTGCAAGCATTAAAAGATCAAATCAAGCAATCCATCAGTTCCAACCATCACAGAGAAAATAAGTCAAACGAAAATCCACACAGTCCAAAGTCCAAAACAAAAGAAAGTTAGAGCAAGTCAAATCTGCAAACTTCTCCCCCTTTTTGTCAACAAAAAAAAGTGGAGAACGATAGAAAGAGCTGGTCAAAATCAAAGTTGTTTTGGAATGCGAACAAGCTGGAATTCTCCCATATAAGCCATTGTCTTCTCAATCTTCTTGATGGTCTCCTTCACCTGGTTGAATTCATCACCCTTCACAAGGTCTTGCATTTGAGTCTTCAGAGCGGCCAACTGATCGTTCAAGGACACTGAAGTAGCCATGAAGGCATTCTTAAGATCCTGTACCTCATAACCCAAGGCATATTACTATTTCCTAACATCAAGTAGAATTTCTAGCAATCTTGAAAAGTCTGCTTTTTGGCCTGTTCCAGTACTAGGTCCAACCGAATCAAGTCAAGGGGTTTTGAGAATTGATGGATCTTCAGTAGATTGAGCACCATGGCTATGGGTTGATGCTTCTAGATAAAGAGAGGCATATATATCCTCTGGGTCTACCGCAGAATGACTCACATCACTAGCAAGGATAGGTGAAGAAATACCTTTGTGTCCAGCAACTCCCCCTATTTCGATGCCTTCAGGTGGAGTAGGAAAGATTTCTTCTTGATCGACTTCATCTCTAGTGTGATGCATGTCGGTAGTTCCAACTTGTGCAACATTTGATCCACTTGACAAAGAGACAGCCAGGGTTGGCTCAACAGAGTCTTCTTGACCCTAATTTCTCTCTTCATCTCTCTCATCTTCTCCTTTGCTTTCTTCCTCCTCTATTCTTCCTTCTTCCTCTTCCCTTTTCTTCTTCCTATGTTCTTCTCTGATCCTCATCCTCTTTCTATGTCTCTTCTATCTCTGTTTCTTCTCTCTCCAGCTCTCCTTCTTCTGTCTTAGCTTTTGTCTCTTGAAGATAAACAAAACTCTTCAGATTTCTCAGGGCAGAGAAGGTCATCTCATCCTCATCCTCTTCATCCTCTAAGATGAGGGTTCTCTTCTTCTTTGCAGGAGCCACCATGGGCTCATTTCCTTTCCTTTTTGCTGCTGTAGAGTCTGCTTGGCCTTCACAGGAGACTTTTCCTTCATCCGCTCTAGTACCTTGTTGAGTTCTTTGAGACGCATTTCGGTGACCATCTTGAATCCAATCACCATTGGAGAAATATTGGTCAAACACAAAGGTGCAGGAATGTGAATTTTAAAGTGCCTAAAAAGGCGTGTGATAAGAGTAGAATAAGGAAGTTGTCCCTTATCTTTCACCACTGTTTTGTACATGTGGAACATGATGGTGTGAAGTAGAGAGAATTTGTAACCAATGTTGATGGCATGCATCAACTTAGCTTTAGAGCGAGAGACATCAATCTTTGATGTTGATTTTGGCCGAATGCAGTTGATCACAATCTTATGCAGGAAGATGTTGGAGGCATTCATCCTAGAGTAGGATATTTTACCTTCGGCAACCCTGTCTTTCACCAACGACAAGGTAGCATGAGCAACAGACACACTAATTGGTTGGAAACTCGTTCTTACCACCCCAACTAGACAGCCAAAGTATCCATGTCCACCAAAAATTCCTTATCCTTAACTGTAAAGGTGAAACTGTTCGCATTCAAGAAGAATAGATTCGAGTAAAAATATGCGATGAGTTCGGATAGGCAGCGGTGGTCTCGGAACAAAAACGCTCCAACTATAAAAGGGCAAGCTTCTCTCGCAGATTTACTTTGAGTGAATCAAGAAAATCGAAATTGACACTTCTAGGGTACATGACCCCTCTCTTCATTAGATTCAAGTAAACCTTTTTGTGATTCTTCGATCTAAACAGACTCAAACCATCACTCACAACAGTAGCAGCCACTCCCGTTTTAGGCTTAAAATGAGTAAGCATTCATTCGTCATCGTCCAGTCCTTGTGGTTGATTGGTTGTGCCAAAACGCAAGTCACTTGGAAAATTTGTAAAGGCCTTTTCAACCGATCCTTTTTCAGCCACACCCAACTTTTCCATATCACGCAGAAAAATGGTTTCATTTTTGTAGCCTCTCTCTCTCAAAAATTCATTGATCAAGGACATGGTAGTACCTCCACATTTCAAACAAGAGTAAAGTATGAAAGCAACTTTGGGAGTTAGCGTTCTTACGGGTTCAACTCCTTCCAAAACTTCATCTTCTGTTGAGTTAGTGGAGTAGATTAATGCTGCTGAGAAGGTTGTTGCTGACTTTGTTGCTATGGTGAAGAGGAATCTTCTTCCTCGATCAAGTCGAAATGGGTAGGACCCTCAGGCATGTGCCGTGGTCCCTTGTTTGCTATCCTCGAAGATTTCCTTGAAGACATTGTCTCTATGTGGGAGAAAATCACAGACTTGCTCAAAAAGGTGAAAACTTTTTGGGTTTGAATAACAGTGAAAGCGAGAGCAAGTGGGAGTTTAGTAAATTAGGGTTTCAAGGGTGAAAACGAAGAAGATGGATTTCAATAGTATATAAAGCAAGTGAAGAGGGGCAACCGAATTGTCACAATAAAAAATGCATTTTCAATAATAACTGCATTTTTGAAAAATAGATAACTATCTTTTTCAATAATAGATAACTGCCTTTTTGAGTAGTTGCCATTTTCGAAAATGAATGCCATAAATTCAAGAATAAACTTGGGAAGATAATTTCAATCAATTTGAGATTAAATAGCAATCGTACCTTTTCAAGTAATTATCCAAAAGTAAACGAAATAACTTATAGTCGCAACTCTTGATCTTCTAAGTCCAAGCACCTTCAGACTTTAATATCTAATAGATTTGATGTTCAGTCTGGTGTGAATAGACTCAAATGGACTTTTCTCTAGTGGCTTTGTAAATATGTCCGCCAATTGATTCTTTGAATCAATAAAATCAATCATACCTTCTCCATTTTGAACATGATCTCGAATAAAGTGATGTCAAATCTCTATGTGCTTTGCGTTGGTGTTGTCACACTTAATCTCGATGCATGAATCTTCAATTCTAAAGTCTCTCAATTGTTGTTTTATCCATAAAATTTGAGGACATCAACTTCCAAGAGCCACGTACTCTACTTCTGCTGTTGAAAGAGCTACTGTACTTTGCTTTCTCGAGAACCATGATACTGTCATGTTTCCCAGCAATTGACAAGTACCGGAAGTTCTTTTTGATCAACCCTGCAACCTGCTAGATCTGCATCTGAATATCCAATGAGAGTAAAGTCTCCTACTTTAGGATACCACAGACCTAACTTTGAGGTAGTTGCAACTTATTTGATGATGCGCTTCGCAGCACTTAGAAGAGATTCTTTGGGATCAAAGTGAAATTAGCACAAATACAAACACTAAACAAAATGTCAGGTCTAGAAGCCAAGAGCTAAAGAAGTGATTCAATAATGCTCCTGTAAAGCTTTTGATCAACTTTCTCCCCTCCTTCATCCTTGTCCGGCTTTGAAGGGCTAGTAAGAACACCTAGATGGGGTGAATAGGTGTTAAAGAAATTCTTGCGAGACTTAACAGTTCAATTCGTCTTTCGAAAACAATAGACTGAAGATATATAATACTGTTTGACAGTTAAATAAGATTACAAGAATAAATAAAGAGATTAGGGAAAGAGAATTGGAACGCAAGGTTTATAGTGGTTCGGCTTAGACCAAGCTTAGGTCCACTCTTCTGCACTAACAGCCCACTGGCTGGATTTCACTAAGAGTAAAAAGAGATCTTTACAGCCTCACTTCCTTGATTCCACAGTGTAGAACTTCTACCACACTACCTCAAGGACTCACAAGTATTTAATCTCTCTTTTGAGTACAATTTAAGCTCAACGAATGAATCAACAAAGAACTCGAAGCTTCAGTCTTTGGAATTTTTCTCTCGTACACACACTCGATCAACTTGAGCGTCTCACTTATATACTCCTTCATACCAATATAACCGTTGGCACCTTCCAAAGGAGTTCTCCCAATTTACCCGTTGGAAAGAATCAATTAGAGAGATCTCGAGTTTATTTGAGGAATGTGAAGATAGCCCACCAATACTGCTTGCCCATACAATCAGGATCTAGGTTTTCATAAGTAGAACCTTCCAAGTTTACTTCGCTAATCAATGGATCCAATTATCCGAATTGATTCCAACGAGAATAAAAGATCACAAGGTGCTATCTCCAGCCAAGAGATCTTCAACAGCCGATCGAGCCAAATCCTTAAAGATACACTTACATCTGAGAAGGTCTTCTTTATAGGATAAGTTTTTCTTCGTCAGTCTAGAAACTGTCAGTGAAGATAGACTTTGAATCTTGAGTCTAGAGGTCTTTAATGGTAGAGTCTGCAAGTCTTTAGACTAGATTGATAAAAAACGTTTTGTCAACTTCAAAACAAATAAGGAAGTTTTCACCAACAGGCCGAGGCCAGAAAAAGAGAAGAACCAGCCAGGCCCAGGTGAGAAGAAAAAGAAAGGAGCCAAGCCAGCCTGGCCTCAACCTGGTCTCATTTTTCCTTTCCTTATCTTCTTTTTTTTTTTTATGTAATAATAATGAGATTTAAATAGATCCTATTATTATTAATCCTAAAGGGGTCACTAAAAATTAATTTTCTATGTAATTAAGGCATGTTTGTTTATTTTCGTTTCTATTCCTCAGAACAAAAATTTATGTTCTTTTGTTCCAGGGAACAAAAATAAACAAAATGCGTTTGATAAAACTTTTGTTCCCGAGAACAAAAAATCTATTTTTTTATTCCCGAGAACAGATTTTGAACAAAAATAAGAAGTAGAAAAGTTGTTTCTTGTTCCTGGAAATAATTCCGAAAAACAATTTTTCTCTCCTTTTTTTTCTTCTCTTTCTTTTCTTCTTATTTTCTTCATCTTCTTCTTATTCCTTTTGCCGGTCACCGGCCTTGCCATGGCCAGTGTCGGCGACTAGCCAGACGAGGTCCGACAACCTCGCCAGAGCGTTGCCGGCCCCTAGAGACGTCGAGCCATAGCAAGGCTCGTCGGGCCGAGCCTTGCCTATGGCTGGGCGAGCTCGACCTCGCCAGATTTGGGTGAGCTTGAGCTCGCCTAGCCCGGTGAGGCCGGCCTCACATGGCCTAGGCGAGGTCGAGCCTCGCCGGTGGCCTCGGTGGCCAAGCGAGCCTCACAAGGCCACCGGCGAGACTCGACCTCGTCCAAGCGACGCGAGGCTCGCATGGCCACCGAGGCCACCAACGAGCTCGCCCGGCCGGTCGCCGACCGCCGCCGTGGATGGCAACCGGGCACAAAGAGAAAGAAGAAAAAAAGGAAAAGTATAATAAAAAAATATTGAAAAACTAAAATAAACAACAAAATTATACAAGTTTACCAAATGCATTTCTATTCCTAGAGTAGAAATTTTTTGCAGTTACCAAGTGTGTTCTTATACTTAGAAATTGTTCCCGAGAACAGAAAAAAAAAAAAAAAACTATTTCTATTCAAAAAGTGTTTCCCGGTACAAAAATATTACCAAACGCGCCTTTAATGAATGATTAAATGAGTCACTAAAATTTAAGTGTCAATAATTTAGGCCTTTTTTGGTAATATTTTAATTTTTATAGAAATTAAATTTTTCAGACAACATCTTTACCAAAAAAAAAAAAATTTCAGCCAACATAGTACATAAAATCTCCCGATTTGGATACATGGGGCCATTGAGAAATCTGAGATCACTAGACATCCATTGCATGCTCCTCCTCCTCCCTTCCCCAACTATTTGTCCAGATTATCGAAATCACAACTAGCACCGAGCAATTTCATTGCTTCCCAATTGAAGAATCAATCATGGGCTCGATCGTTAGAGAAGACACCGATGGAACAACATTGTGACAAGCTCAACCATCTCGGTTGCCCGTCTCACCAATTTAGTGACCGTCAAATCGCCTCTTAAGTAAATGATGCAACTTTTAAGCAACCAGTTATGAATATGGATTCTGACGTTCATTTCACGGAAAATGAATTCATTGAGAAAAATAATTTCCATGAAAGGAAAAATGTCTTCTAAATTAGGGAAAAAATTTCCATTTTTAAAAAGTGGAAAACATTTTTCTGACTTGATCTCTCTTATCTCACATCTTTACAAATTCTCACTTTCTCCTCTCCCTTCTTCTTCTTCTTCTTTTCTTTTTTTATTCGAAACTTTTAATTTTCTTTTTCTTTTTTTAATTCCAATTATTTTTTTAATTTTTTTCTTTTCTTTTCTTTGTTTCCCATCTTCTTATTTCTTGGCTAGTCACCAGTCACGGCGATGGCCAACGACCTGCCATAGGTGAGCCTCAAGCTCATCGACAAGCACAAGGCTTGCCCACCTCTTGCTAGCTCGGGCTCGCCGATCCGGCGAAGCTCGAGGCCCGCGAGCCACGATCTTGTGGCGAAACTCATGCTCGCCGATCTAGCGAGCCTTGAGCTTGCTGGGCTCGGGCCTCACAAGATTGTCGAGCCTTGAGCGCGTCGAGCTCGGGCCTCGCTAGATCGGCGAGTTTAAGCTCGCCCGAGGTGGGTGAGCCTCATGCTCATTGGAGAGTTAGAGGCTCACCTGTGGCCGGTCGTTGACCGTCACCGTGACCGGCAATTGACCAAGAAAGAAGAAGTTGGAAAACAAAGAAAAGAAAAATAAAAATGAAAAATAATTTAATAATCGATTTTTTTAAAAAATAAAAATAATTAAAATCGATTTTAAAAAATAAAATAAATGAAAAAGAGTATATGAAGGAAAATATTTTCCTTACGGAACAACAAAAAATATTTTCCGCTTCATTTTCATGTTTTATTCAAACATTGGAAAATAATTACATTTTCTTGGCAAATGGGTACTTGGAAAATATTTTCCGAAAACGCCACATTTTCCGCGAAACGAATAGAGCCTATGGCCTACTCATCTTGAATCTGAACGATTTAATTTTCATTTGAAGCTCCCTGCATTAGGTTTTCATGGGTTGCTTAAAGCTTGCTTTTTTTGTCTGATTTATCCTTAATCTCTTGTAAAATTTATAAGTATTGCCTCAGTCCAATGATTGGCTAGCCCTCCCCTCTTGTCTGTCACCAAAGCCAAAGAAAGAAGGAGGGAGGAGGAAGAAGGGGAGAGAAGAGGGGGAAAAAGAGGAAAAAAGACAAAAAAATTAGTAAAGTAATTCGAAAAAATAAAATATTATTAAAAAATTGTCGCCGGTGCGACAACCAGATGAATAGACTGAACTAGCACAATTGCAAAAGATTTATGATTCATTACACTGATAAAATTTCAGCTCAATTAGACCACAAATCGAATTCGATACCAGCTTAATGTAAATCAAACTTATCCTAAACCCTAGATTTTCTGATTGCTCTTTCTTTCTTATCACTGCGTTTTTTAATTGATTCCTTTGCAGCTGCCACTTAAAAGATGATGAGAAATCCTATTTTTCCATATTACTCATCATATGGGCTTAAGTCCTTTTAGGCTTGCAATTCATTGGGCTTCATCCACATGGGAGTGAACGTTGCTAATATTTTCCAAGTTCTGTCTTTTATTGCGTTTGAATTTTCCTTTTTGTCCTTTACTTGAAGCATATGATCAGACCATCATCAACTAGTGGCTTAAGTAGCTTTCGAATGATTCATGTTAATGGGATGTAGTGGTTCGTGTGTGTGTGTGTGCTTTTCATATCGAGTGCCCCATCATTATTTTGCTTAAGCCTCGAAGAAGAATTATTTCAGTGCCTTTGTTACGGTTATTATGAGTGACGAAGGAATTCTGTCTACTGCAGTTAGTTTCGCTCAGAGACACGAGGTGCGCCAAGTTTATGTCCGAAGCACTGCTTGAGTTTATTAGATATACTACGCCCTCAAGCAGCAGACGGCCAATGAGTATCTCTGTACAGTTTGATGCGGCATTGTCGATAGGGACCAAGTTCCAGACTGGGATGTTCCTCAAGCAGCTAATCTTGCTTCTTGTGGGCACTTTATGGATGAGCTTGCCGAAGAAAGATCCAAAAGTGAGATTAATTCGAATGCTGGTGAAGACGGCTGGGTTGAAGTGAAGGCGCCCAGCACTTCATTTGAAACTAACAGAGATGTTGCTACATCTTTGAAGTCCTCTGTCAAAATGGTCATAGCCTCGCCCTCTTGTATATGCAGATGTAGCTTCCTTTCTTTTTATCGTCTCATATCCTATAGTCAATTCTGAGCTATGCATGTGTCGTATTTGTTGAGACCCCAAGGTGATTGGCGGTTGTTACGTTTGTACGGTAGGCAAGACATATGTAGGACCTGAAGGTGCTTGGAGTGCTTTTGAGATTGTAAACGGATCCAAATTTGGAAATAGGATGCTGCTTTAACTTTGAAAAAGGAAGTGAACAGAAAACAAAGGATGGAATGTTGTCAGCATATCAAAGGAAGAGTCTGCTCGACTTGCTTAAATTAGAAATCACTGTTGGAGATGATCACAAGTTTATTTTTCTCGTTTCCTCTTCTTTCTGATGCTGGTTAAATCCTGTTCAGGATTTTTATGAGGCAACAGCTGAGATTACGAATGCAGACCGCTGCACATCTCTCACGATTCGTCTGCTCTCAGTTCAAAGTGGAGACTGCGTGTGTATATATGTAGGACCAGAGCTCTTTGGCTTTTGTCAGTGACGTACATCCTATTCTTTATCACACTTTTAGCCTATCTTCTTTATCTGTAACCTCTCTTCTCATCCAAGCATCGTCATTATCCCTCAGGAGATGATCTACCAGTTTGAACTTTGAAGTCACAGAGAGGGAGAGAGAAAGAGAGAGAGACTTCTCCTGTCATCTGGTGCTTCTTGCTTTCGAGCTTTAACACTGTTTGTTTCCAATTTTAGCTTTAGCCTTAGTCACATTTCTCTCTTTTCCATTGTCTTGCAGGTTCTAGTATCTTTCCTGATGAATAAGAACGAAAGCCAAGGGCTTACCCAAACAAGAGGCCTCAAAACAACTCTTCAGACGTTGAGAACTTAATATCTTAAAGCCACACACAATGGACAGAGTTAAGACAGTTCAGAACATCATCCAGAATCACACCTTTCTTTTATGCTTTCCCATTTATTTGGATCGGATTCTCTGCAATCTGGCCACTCTTCCGGAGCCCACTCACCTCGAGAATCACACCTCTCTTTTATGCTTTCCGATTTATTTGTATTGGATGACTTCCGTTTCAGCTCACTAAAAATCAGTTCACCTAATGTTTCATTGTATTGTTCTACTCGTCCGGTCTTCAAGTCATCAAACAATTCATGGAGAGAAATGAAATCAAGGTGTTTCTCAATCCATTTTGGCCACCGTTTCAGCCGAGAATCTATCAAATTGTACTGGAAGATATATTTAGACCATCTACCATGGAGAATATGCATCGTTTGCAGAATTGAATTTGAGGAGGAACATAATGAAGGTGCTTCCTATCAATGAACGTCTACCGTGTTTCTCAGATCTCTCTGAAAGTGCACTTGTCCAGTCGGAGCAAATGAGCATACTAAGTGCTTCAAATTCCAGGCCAACAGCTCCAAGGAGCAAGGTGTATGTAATCCGTATATCATATTCTTGAAAACCCTGCTTGTTCAGGACATAGAAAATTGCACAAGCAGTAATGATGAAACCAATTAAGATGGCTTGGAAAAGGTACCCTGCAGGACGGTGAACCACGGCAGCCTTGGTATAAAAAACATCATAAAAGAAGTTGAGCTCAGCCTCAACGACACAAAAAGCATCATTTGCGGTTATGCTTCTGAAAAATCTCACGCTTTCGTTACGTTCACGGAAGCTGAAGATGAGATCCACAAGTAGGCCTTTGAAGGTTGTGAAATAAACAAATGCGTTTTTGATCATTTTTCTGTTATCCAAGCATGCTTTTTTCGCTTCTTTGTCATCCGAATTAGTTTTATCTTCCACTCCAGCATCTGGGGATTCCAAATCGGTTTGTGGCTTCATCTCTATTGAAAGGAGGATATTAGCTTTCTTCATGGAATAGTGTTCTTCCATGAGCTTTGCATAGTTTGGCCCAGCATAAAGATACGTGAACAAGGAGTCACGGAATTTATTGAAGCTTGCGAGGTACAGAGCACGTGTTCTCTCTATGTATTTTGTGATTCCACCAATAAACATGAGGATGGTTTGGACAATCAACTTGTTACTTGGGAGCGATTCATAAAATACATAGCCTGCAGCACCTAGCTGGAATAAGAGATTCGGCAAGTTCCTCAGCTACAGCTCATTGTCCTCAAGTGCGAAAGCAGTAACGGTGTCTGGTCCTCCAAGGTGTAGCAAAAGAAATGGAGCCCAAAATGCCAAAAGGCCACCATATGCATCAGCCTTGGATTCTGAAGTGCCACCAATGAATTGGGCTTTGGCAATGAGTCCAACGGCATAGTCAGCGACCAAGTCAGCAACCAAGTAAGCTGACCAGGTGAGCGTCACGATCCAACAGTTTGAACACCTCTTTCAAATGGGTGCGAAAAATATGAGAAAGACTCGCAGAGATAAGCTCGTAAGGATCGCCCCCAGAGATTGAGTTTCATCCAAAAATTCTTGACTTCTGCAAGAATTTGCATATTGCCAATTGAAAGGGCTAGTAACAACACCTAGAAGGGGGTGAATAGGTGTGAACAAAAATTTTCGCAAGGTTCATTAGAAATAATTTGCTTTTAGAATAAGACAGACTTTAAACAAATTCAAAATTTAAACAGTTAGATAAAACTATGAGCAAAGTAAAAATTTTAGGGAAGAGAATAAGAACACAGATTTATAATCCTTGCCAAAAAAAAAAGAAAAAAAAATAGATCATTTATAGTGATTCAGCTTAGATCAAGCCTACGTCCACTCTCCCACGCTGACAGCCCATTGGCTGGATTCCACTAATAAACAAAAGAGATTTTACAGTCTTGCAATCTCAACTTCACAATGAAGAAGTCTCACTATGAGTTTCTCTCTTTTGTATACAACTTTGAGCTTAGTATTTAGAGTAACAAGGAATTGAAAGATTCAGACTTTGAAATTTCTCTTTCTTGTACACACTCGAACAACTAGAGAGTCCGCCTTAAATACTCCTTCATGCCTTCACGATCGTTGGAGTTTCCAAATGAATTCTTCCAATCTACCGTTGGACAGAATCAATTAAGGGGATCTCAAGTTGGTTGATTGATTGTGATGAAAGCCCATCAATCCTATTTGCCCATACAATTAGGATCTTGGTTTCCATAAGTAGAACTTTCCAAGTTTACTTGCCTTCCAAAAGATTTGATTATCGGAATTGATTCCATTAAGGATAATTAATCATGTAGGTGCTATATCCAACTAGAAAGTTATCCATAAGTCATACAAATCGAATCTTTGAAGAAATAAAGATAATATTGCATCCGGATAAGTCTTCATTCTTTAGTAGCATTTAGTTTGGAATCTGTCAATGTGAGTAGACTTTGAACTTAAAGTCTATCGGTCTTCAAACTTTGACACTTCAGTCTGGAAGTCTTCATACTAGACTAGGGAAATGTTTTGTCAACTTCAAAACAGCAAGGGAGTTTTCTCCAACAACAATTTTATCCTCACTCTCTCACCAGATCCTGGAAGGAAATCTTTTAGACAGCATGAGTATTACAATAAGGCAACAATAATAGATCTGCGAACTGGAGAACATAATAACAGAAAAGGTGACCATTGATTGTAGAACTAATAATACCTTGAAATTTGTTTTAGATCATATAGGAATGGATGTCCTACTATATAGGACTCGAGCTGAGGTCAGTAGGAGCAGATTTGGATTCAGCTAGAAGCCAGTAGAATGCAAATTAAATTAAAAGAATGAAGAGCGCTTTCAACTATTGTTTCGTGATGTACATTCTATTCTTTACCTTGCTTCAGCCTTTCTTCTTCTCTTTAACCACTCTTCCCATTCAAGCAAGGTCATCGCACCCGTCACTCTCCATCATCTTTCAGGAGATCATGGACTAGTTCGAACCTCTGAGAGAGAGAGAGAGAGAGAGAGAGAGAGAGAGAGAGAGAGAGAGAGAGAGAGCCTTCTTTTGTTATGCGGTGCTTCTTGCCTTCGAACTTGACACTATTTGTTTCTAATTCTAGATTTAGCCTCATTCACAATTCTCCCTTTTTCATTGCCCTGCAGGTTCTCATCTTCCTGACGAAGAAGAAGAAGAAAAAATCCAAGACTTACAACAAACAAGAGGCTTCACAACTTACTCCAAGCAAGCCCGTATGTTTTCATTTCACTTTCCCGAGTATTGACAACTTATAATCATAAAGCATCGCACATTTAACAAAGTTAACAAAGTTCTAAACATCATCCAAACTCAACGTAGTAGCTTCATTACTTCGCGAGAATGTGCACCCCTAAAAAAAATTAAAAAAATAAATAAAATGGGACACTATATCAAAACATCAGACAGCGAGCAACCAAAATACCAAAGAAAGCACAAATTCAATGCAATGCTAGTCCCTAACCTTATGCACTAAACCTAAGAGAAATTTGAACAATCACCATGAACACTATTCGAGTGACATACTTATTTTCAGGTTTTGTCTTTGATTGAATAAGTTGGGCTTTTCATCGACGCGCCTATAGTTCTTTTCCCTGAGTTGGCCACTTACATGATAACTAGTCTATTAGGTGAAGCCATTAAGGAATCTTAACGCAATAGACTTGAGAATTTGACCAGAAATTGATTGCTTGACCGTGCTAATCTGCAAGGGTCATTACGACACCATCAAAATCGATCAGAGACTAGAGATATGTCAATTCGATAGAAGTATATGATTAGTGTATGGGTGATTCCACCTAATTGTAAAATTTCTGTTGAATGGCACTTAACCGATTTTTTTGTCATTTCTGTACCATGTATCCGTATCTAAAATCTCGAGATTTTCACGACAACCAAGCGTCGCCAATGTGTCGAAGATGTACACTGTGGCTCGAAAATAATCGACCACGGGTCAATTGCACTAAAAATTCCTTAAAAAGTTACTCAGTAGGCTAGGTCACACTAAAATCGCACCATATTGAAATTAACAGCGAATTTGAACCCAATATAAGAAATTGAAAGTTCTGTTATGTCATAATTCATTTTACGAACGTTGACTCATCCTTTGAAGATTTTTCTGCAAACTAGAATTTTTGGCGAAATTTCAAAGTACGGCCATTTTGGACTAGGAAAATCAGAGGACCATTTTTTAGCTCACCGTTGGCTATCAAGTTGGTTCAATTGATGAGGAAAAATGTGAATTCAAGTGTGGGCACCTTGGTTGAATTTATGGGCATCAATTTAGGTTCAATTGGAGGAGAATTGAAAGGAAATTTAATGAATTGAGTGGCAAATCTTCCAAAATTCGTAGGCCTTGGGTGTGCAACATTTTGACCACTTGGTCGCTTGTTGAGGAAGACTTTGGTGCTGCAAAGTGGGATGAGGATGACAGCCAAGCTAGTGGGGCATGTGTGATGATGAAAAAGAGATATTTGTTTCCAAATGGTGGTCCCCCTTTAGCCATCAACTTCTTCGTCTCCATTGAGCCACCTTTCCCCATTGTTGAGTGTGTTTTGGAGCTTAGAGAACCAAAAGAAGCCAGCTAGCCCTTCCCCCTTCACCGTCTATAGCCTCCCAACCCACTAGAATTGCCACTCACTCGCTAGTGCTGCTCGCTCACACGCTCGAGCCTGCAAGTCCCCTGCTCGGGTCCCGTGCCATTTCGCCATCCCCTACGAGCCCTAAGCAGCCGTCGACTCTCCGTCCAGCCGCCTGGCCACCATTCGTTGCCTTCCAGTGACCGTCCGCCTTCGCCGTCAACCACGTAGCCACCGCCGCCCGTCCATTATTGTTTCAGCCCCAACCGGCTGCTCAAGCAGCCTCCTCCAGCAACGAGCAGAATCAAAGCTTCAACTTCGGGCTAAGCCTTCAGGAGGCTTTTCTAGGCCCGTCCAGTCTCTGTTTGGTGTCGCCGTAAGGTTGTTTGTCACCCATCTCTGCGTCGCTGTCGTCGTGGACTCATTGAATTGCTAAACCGGTGGGTTTACTTGCTAAACTCTGCTTAAGGAGTTGATACTTAAGAGGTTATTAGTTTAGGCTAATTAGGGATTAGGTGGTTAGTTAGATTAGATTAGTGATTTAATTATTTAATTATGCATGTTAGGTAGTTAGATTAGTAAAATTAACAGCTGGATAGAAAGTACTATTTATCTAGATAGGTCCATAAATTTTCTAGGCCTGTTTAGCTGGTTAGATTAGCGTTTCCAGCCTAAATTGGTATTTATGGTATTTAATTACATTTATTAAATTATTTTTGGTATTTATTTAATTATTAAATATTTTTCGAAAATTAAACCGAGATAGCCGATGACTGGAATTTCGTGCCGATTGCAATGGTGTGTTTAGTTTCTATAATTGAGTGATAAATTGTGCAAATTGAATGGTGATTGGAATCTGGGTTATTTATTTCAAAATTATGAAATTTTGGTAATTATTTAGAAATTACCGGGTGTTGGGTTTTGATACCGAAAATAATTTTAAAGACTATATCAAATAGTGGGATTTTAAAAAGAAGGGTATCAGTTTTTCGGGTTCAAATTGACCATGTACCCACACATTATTATTTTTACCGTGTGTTTTTACTACAAAGAAAATTGACCAAGTACGTTATTTTAATTGGGACATTTGAGTGCAAAGCACGATGTCTTGGCCAAGAATTGGATGGGTGTATGAATGGTTATGAGAACCCGTCTCGGGCTGTTACGTTGGACGTTGCCCCTATATGGGATGCCCAATCAATGGATGCCGGTCGCAGTAGAGGCTAGACCGATACTCCTTTATGGAATGTTGTCGACGTAGTGACGTTGCCATGCTCGATGGGACGAGACAACGCTTGGCTACACCAGAAGACTGCTGAACTTCGAGTATGCCGTGCTTGTGTGTGGCCATGATTAACAATTGGAACGCATGCTAAGTGATATTGACGCGCTGGATTATCGAACAAAATTGTGTGGCACAAAATGGGACATGCCATAATGATTTGGCCCTATAATCACGACCCCTATGATCGTTTGTGATTGACATGGCGTTCCAATGGATTGAACTTGTTTATTGCTCATGTCTATGATTTGAATTGTAATGACATGCAGGGAGGAGATGAGATGAGGTAAGTCTCTTTCGTTGCGTGATAGTGTGGTTGTGTGGTTAGGACGCCTCTAGGCGTATTTCCTTCCTAATCGGGGTTTGGAGCGTGAACTCGTTGAGATTTATATCTCACCCCGTCGTGGGCTTTAACTTTCCAGGTCCTTAGATGGTGGTTTCTCTGGAACTTTTTGGTCAGCCTATGAGGGTTACCAATGCGTACGTGTGGGATGAACCAAATCGTCATTGAATTTGATTTTTCCATTAAAGGGGGCTTATACGTGTTCGGCATCGATGGTCGGCAAGTATGATGGTCCTAATGATGATCCTGCATGTATTTCGTGTGTGCAGGGCCCATTCAAAAAGGGATCATATATATTCATCTAATGAATTATGACTTAATTATTCCATCACTAAGATTCATCTAGACGAAGTAACTAACAACTCCGAATTCAAGTAATGGAATTGTTCTTTTTTTGAATGCATCTAGAGTAATGGATCCTTTATTTAGAGTTTCCATTCGATTAGCGAAGTTTTGACTACCCTACCCTCGAGGGTCACTGGGTCTATGAACTCATGGTAACCACCGTATGGGTTGATGAGGGCCTGCCTTAGAGGGTACCTCATCGATTCAGAATGTGGTTTCGCCACGGATTCATGGGAATCAAGGAGGGTCCCCACCAGGGTTTTGAGATCCCCGTGGTGGTAGTCGATGCCACTCTAGGCAAAAGTGCAGCTAACCCTCCTGATGGTGCCGTGGAGGACCTAGAGTCGAGGACTGGAGAGATAGGAGTTTAGAATCTCCGTAGTCCCTTTTTTATCTAAACATCTTTACATAGGTCTTTTTAATAGACTTTTGTATACGACTCAGTGTGTATATAAAAGTGTGTTTTGATTGTGAATCTATTTTCCTGCTTTTTTATCCCATGTTGTTTACTGTCAGAGGATTTGTTTATTCACTTCTACAAGTGCATTAAAATGAATGGGTTGGCGACACGTCCTTAGACGTCGCAAATTTTATCGACCATCGAGGGATGGGCACACGCTTGAGGTTCGGGGCGTGACATCCTTGCCCGGAGTGGTATTAGAGCTGATCGGTAGTTGGAGTGATAATGTGAGATGGGTTATTGGGATAGTTAGTAGGAATGACCTCTATTTTATGCTGATACATGTGAGTGATAGATATTTGGTAGATTATTTTGTGGGGATCACTCAGTTCTAATTCTGTATGGAATTGGAAAGCAGGTTTCTGTAAAAGACTTGCATTATGAGTGATCAGGAGCAGAGGACTCCTAGGAGGAGAACCATTGGACCAGAGACTCGGGGTAGGACCCCGACAAGGGTCGGAACTCGAGGTGGTCATGGTAGAGCGCTAGTTTAGGCCAGCGCTAGTGGAGTAGCACTGCCTCTAGTCAGTGCTAGGGTAGCAGCCCCTAGTGATCAAAGGTTCGATAGGATCATTCAAGCGCTTGAGACACTTGGGAATATGGTAGGGCAACATGCCTAGAATCAAGCTGCCGCCGCCACCGCCACCGCTTCAGCCGCCGCTCTGCCCAGGCCGCTAATCTTCGCCAATGCCACTACTAATGTTGCTGCACCTATTACCACACTTGCCGAAACATGGTTGTTGAGAGAGAGAGAGAGGCTTATGCATAAGCTCGTCAAGCAGTTCCTGAAGTTGAACCCGCCGAGGTTCACTGGCGCCGGAGACCTTGAAACTGTAGCACTCTAGGTCCAAGACTTGAAGAAGGCATTTGCACTACTGAGGTGCACTGAGGAAGAGAAGGTTGTCCTTGCAGTATACCAGCTATAGGAGAACATAAGTACTTGGTGGAAGGCCACCAGAGGAGTAGTGTTTCCAGAAGGTGTAGTTCCGGAGTGGAACACTTTCGTCAAAGTATTCAACAACAAGTACTTTTTCTGACAGTGCTAGGGAACTGAAGATGTTGGAATTCCAGCGCCTTTGCCAAGGTACAATGGCAGTAGATCAATATGAAGCGAAGTTAGTTGAATTATCATAGTACGCCCCCAGACTGATCGAGGATCCGGTAGATCAAGTTATAAGGTTCAGAGATGGGCTCATATTGGAATTGAGGAGTCCGCTAGTACCATTCAATTTGAAGGACTACAATGACTTATATGAACGGGCCCAGTTGATAGAGAGAGACCAGAACGAACAAACCACTACGTCAGGGTCAAGGTTTGGGTCAAACAGGGATGGAACTAGGTTTGGAAGAGACCTATGCCTGGAGGAAGGTACCCTATTCCGCCCAACAAGAATGGTGGGATAGGAAAGTCAGAGCTAAGATAGAATGGCGTGTGTCGTTTCTATGGAAGACGACATGGATCAACCCTTTGCCATTCTAGGCTGGGTGCTTGTTATGAGTGTGGCCAGTAGGGTTACATAGTTAGAAACTCTCCCAGAAGACCAATGGAACCGCAACAGTTGCCGCCACTACCACCGATGGGTCAGAATCGGCGATACGCGCCCCCGAATTCACAGCAGAGTGGACAGAACATACCTCCAGCGCAAGAAATGGTGTACGCCATCACTAGAGGACAAGCAAAGGACTCGCCTGATGTGATCATAGGTCCGGTCTTGTTGAACAACCATGTTGCTTATGCTTTATTTGACCCTGGCACAACTCATTTGTTTATACCAGAGCAATTTGTTAAGCTGGTAGGATTGATTTCTGAGTTGTTGGAGTCAGTGGTTAGCAAATCTACACTGTTAAAGGATAAAGTGTTGTCTACGATGGGTTGTCCCGGTTGCAAGTTAGTGATTGGTGAGTGAGAGGGGAAGATAGATTTGATAGTCCTAGCCATGTATGATTTTGATGTGATAATTGGCATGGACTAGCTCACCAAGCAACAAGCTAAAATGGATTGTTATCATAAAGCAATTTGGTTTAACCCATTAGCGGGTGAAAGTTTCGAGTTTATTGGGAGTTGAGGAGGACCCTCGATTACCTTAATCTCATCGCTTGAGACAACCCATTTGTTAGATGGGGGTTGCCAAGGTTACTTGGCGACTGTCGTGGATACGATAGTTGAGGAGGTGAAGATCGAGGACATCACTGTAGTGCAAGAATTTCCAAATGTGTTTCCAAAGGAATTGCTAGGCCTGCCACCAGAAAAGGAGATTGAGTTTGTGATTGAGTTAGCTCCCGGGACAGGGCCAATCTTTAAGGCTCCTTACCAATTGGTGTTGTCTAAGTTGAAAGAACTGAAGGTGCAAATGCAAGAGTTGTTGGATAAGGGATTCATACGTCCCAGTGCATCACCTTGGGGAGCACCAGTTATGTTCGTGAAGAAGAAAGATGGTTCATTGCGTCTGTGCATCGACTATCGTCAACTCAATCAAGTGACGATCAAGAACAAGTATCCACTCCCGAGAATCCACGACTTGTTTGACCAACTATAAGGAGCATCAATATTTTCTAAGATCGACATGAGGACAGGATATCATCAGGCGAGGATTAGAAAGGAGAACATACCAAAGTCAATAGTCACGGCCCGAACTAGATAGAATCTCTCTTTGTCTCGTGTCTCGAAACACACAAAACAAAACACCCCTTTCTCTCTATTTTTAGCAGCCCATTCTTATGTCCCTCGTTCAGCATTTTTAGATAAAAATAAAACCGATCAGCAATGGTTGCTAACCGATGGACGATCAGCAATCGTTCCTGATCATCTGCTGATGCATGATCTTGTGCATGATGGTCAGCGGTTCATGCTTCGTGCATAATGGTCAGCAACCGCTGACCACTATGCTTCGTGCACATGCAGGAAGCTTTAAATTTTTTTTAATTAGTTTTTTTTTTTTTTGGTAAGTAAGTAAGTAATATAAAAGGGGGGCAAAAAATATAAAGAACCGACTTCAAAGACTCGCACTTAAAAGAATAGTCTCAAATGAGTGAAAGGAAGCCAGGCAAAGGCCAAGCGGCCAAAAGACAACAAAAAAACAACACACGCTAAGACCACGAACCCAGGCTACACATCAAACTGTGAAGATAGCAGGGTCCAATTCCTAGGAGCGTTGTAATCTTCTATTTCTTGGGGAATCCTTCACATTTTTGAAGGTGTAAGCTTTGTCTTTGACCACTTTCATGAGATGCATCTTCATAGCGGAAGTAGAAATCTGCACACCCCTGAAGAGTATGTCATTTATGTTCTTCCACACAATGTGGCATAAAGCACCAAAAGAAAAGCGGCAATGCAATTATGGAAGTCCTTGCCGGATAGCAAGGCCAAGACCCAGATAATTATTTCCTCCCACGGATTGTTCCTCCAAGGAATACCACACCTACTCGCCCAAAAGGAGGCAACTCCCGAAGTAACTCGACAACCAAAAAAGAGGTGATCAATCGAGTCATGCACATCGTTACAAAAGGGGCAGGAAGCAGCTTCGATCCTACCGTAGGACATGAGAAGGGCCTGAGTAGGTAGTCTCCATTTGGTGATGAGCCACAAATTGAGCTGGTAACCAAGCAGAATGGCATTGTTCCAAATGAAGCCATGCCTAGTGACTCGATCTTTCTTCCGTCTAATAAGCTCCCAGGCCGAGGCAACCGAAACCCTACCAAACGAATCCTCCCTCCAACAAAACCGATCCAAGGCATTAGTCAAGGAAGGAAGCGGTGAACCCCAGCTTTCGATCACTGACCTAATCGCCCGGCCATCCTTAACGAAGAGATTAGCAACCCTGGCCTGCCTAGATAGGCCAGAGTTATAGATGAGTGAATTTGAAAAGAAGAGGTTCAATGGACCCTTGGGGTGCCAATTACCGAACCAGAGTGACGTGGTGAGTCCATCGCCTATCCTCCAGTTGAAGCGAAGTTGGAATTCTGTCCTTAGTTGTAGGAGCTTCTTACAGGCCCAAGAACATAAGGTCGGCTTCTTCACCACCCAAAAATTCCCTCTTTTTAAGAAGGTTGAGTGGATCCATTTGCACTAGAGTGACTCTTTATCTGAAAATAAAATCTAGATATGTTTGAGCATAGCCGCCTTGTTGCACTCACGCAATCTCCTGATACCAAGACCCCCCTCCACTTTAGGTAGGTAGACATCCTCCCAGGATACTTTGGCACCTCCTTTGCCCAATTGAGGTCCTTTCCAAAGAAATTATCTAAGGATCCGCTCAATCTTATCCAGCACAGTTGCAGGTAAAATACAGACACTCGCCTAGTAGGCCTGTATGGCATGAAAGACTGACCTAATCAATTGAAGACGCCCATCAACGGAAAGGAACCGATGAGTCCAAGACTCAACCCTTGCGGTGATACACCTAACAAGAGCATCACAATCCACCTGTCTCATCCTCAACGTGATGATTGGAACTCCCAAATAACGAACTGGGAGGGATCCCGCTTGGAAGCCAAGTTCCATCAAGATTTGCTGTCGTAAAGTGGAAGGACCGCTAGATAGGAACACCTCGCTCTTCCCCTGGTTTGGAGTAAGGCCACTCCAAGAAGAGAAGTGTTGAATTCCTTCATTGAGAAGCTTAATAGAAGGCAAATGACCTTCGTAAAAAAGAAAAACATCGTTAGCAAAGAAAAGGTACGAAAGGCTAGTAGGCCTACACCTCCAATAGAATCTAAAGTCTGGCTAATTCGAGCACCTCCCAAGAATCCCAGAGAGGACCTCCATCACTAGCGTGAATAAATAGGGAGACAAAGGATCTCCTTAGCGCAAGCCCCTCCCATTGGGAAAGAATCCATGCAGCTCTCCATTCAACGCGATGGAGAACCGGAGAGTCCTCACACAAGTCATAATGAGGTGAACCAACCGATCAGGGAATCGAAAAGCAAGAAGGACACTCTCAAGGAAATGCCAATCAATAGTGTCATATGCCTTCCTGAAGTCGACTTTTATAGCACACTTGGGTGTATAAGGCTCCACGTGAAAACCAGCAAACAGCTCCTGTGCCAAAAGGACGTTATCCCCGATGTGACGTCCTTTAACGAAGGCGCTTTGAGAAGGGCTCACAAGGTCCTGAAGAACACCTGCAACCCTATTCGCAAGCACCTTAGTAATGATCTTATAAGCTGTATTGTAGCAAGCGATAGGTCTATAATCATCGATAGTAGTTGCATTAGGCACCTTCGGAACCAGCACCATAATAGTATTATTAATTTCCTTCAAGATTCTCCCTGAAATGAAGAAATCGTGCACAGCATTCGTGACTAGCTAACCCACTGTATCCCAATTCTCCTAGAAGAACTCCACCGTGAAACTATCCAAACCGAGCGCCTTCCCTCGAGCCAAGGAAAAGAGGGTGTCTCGAACCTCTAGGTCAGAAATCGGGCGATAAAGGATAGAGATCTTGTGGCATCCCAAAATTCATGACAACCTCTAGAGTGCGATGAACCATGATTAGGTAATGGAAGTGCCGTTTGATTTTGTATTAGCCATTGAGTTAATGATTTTCAATTAATTTAAGGCCGAGCATTGTAAAGGATGATTTTTGGATGGAGGTGTGTCTTCAAGTGACCCAAGGAATTATTAAAGTGCAAATTGATATAGAAAATCTTATTCTTGGTGGTGCACTTTATAAGTAGAATTTTATTGATTTAAATTATAAAGTTTTGTGGGCTTATAAGTTGAAATTAGAAGTTTATTTAAATAAGGGTTAAATGGAATAGGAATAGGAGAGGGTGGGCTGATTTTTTTTAGGCCCAAAAGCCCGTCCAACTAGCCCACGCCAGCCCCTTGGTCGACCAGCCCATGAAGGCCCAAGACCGGCCCAAACCTTGAAGCCCACAAGCCTTGCATGCGAGCTGCCAAGTGGCACGGGGGTTGCGCAAGGTGTGGCTGCCCCCATTGGCCATCTTGGGCGGCCATATGTAGCTGCAATGATTAAGCTTAGGGGGAAATAAAAGGGAGAGTGACCGGTTATGGGGGGGCTGTCGTCCAAGTGAGAAAGAGGGAGAGAGCTGCCGAGAGAGAAAGGGAGAAGCTGTGCTAGGAGGAAGGTCCGCTCGTCCGTCCGCTTGTCCGTCGCCGTCCGTGTGCCGTTGTTCGCTTGATTTTGGAGGCAAGTTGGGATCCGTATTCTACTCTTGCATGTGTGTCTTGCATGTGTGATTGTTTGGTGGTAGATTGCGGATGTTAAGGGTAGGCAAAACCGAAGCTAGAGTGTGTTGTTCTTGAAATAGCTTGCTGTTTTCGTGTATACCGCCTGACCCAGAAACCTGTAGAGGCTTGCATGCGTGTTTTGAGTTGGATTTTGACTTCGACTCCTTCATGAAAGCTGTAGAAAACATCTCAAAGTATAACATACTAAAATTTGAGACAAAAAGGCTGAGTTTTAAGGGGTGAAACCCTTCTCCTACAAAGACACTAGATCTGGAACTGCGTTGTCCACTTCTTGGGGGTTTTGTGGGTTGCATGTTACTTTTTACCGAGAATCTCCCTTTGACTTCTTCATGAAAGTTCTAGAGAACATCTTAAAGACTAACATACTCAAATTTGAGGTAAAATGAGAAAGTGTAGCCTAGTGAAACGATTTTCTTTTGAATATGGTAAATCTGGAAATACAGTACTGGACCCCGAGACTTCTTAGACCTATTTGGTGACTATCCTTTGAGAATATCACTTATATTCCTTAATTAAAGTTGTAGGGGACCTCTTGAGACAAAACATATCAAAATTTCAGAGGAAACGAAGAAGTATAAGTAGGTGAAAACTCGATATTTCTGAGATAGCTATACTGGACGTTTCGGTGCTAGAATCAGGAGCTTCGGACGCCTATAGAAAATTATCTAGAACGAATCTGGCCTAGATTTCTTCATGAAAAATCTACCCTAGGGTCTTAGCTATAACTTGGTAAAATTTCATAATTTTCGGAGGTCATTCGGGTATTTTAATGGAATTATTTCAAAAACTGCGCAATCTGATTTTATCCGAAATTACATGCTGTAATTGTGTGAATTATATTTTCTTGTGTGAAACTCGTTTGGGCATGTGTTCTCCATGAAATTGTTATCTTATTGTCTTTTCTAGCACATTTCCTGATTTTATGATTTTTGAAAATCATATGGATATTTAATTTAAATGTTTTCAAAAATTGTACAAGCTGGAATTTAATAAACTTCAAAAAGGCATGATATATGGACTATTCCAAATTGTATGGACTCCATGAATTGTATTGTTATGAATGATTGTGTCTTGCTGCATGCATGATGATGATTGGAAATGCATATATGAATCGAAGGATGAAAATGATCTTGATTTCCATCACATTACATGCCATGTTAAAATTGAACTATAATTGAAGTTGTGAATTAAGATAAGTGAGAAGGCCGTCGGAGGTGTGAGCCGACGATGCCCCAGGAGTGTCGGGATGCCTGGCTAGAAGGGTACGGCCGGTTGCCCGATGGCCTTGAATGGCCGGATGCCGGAGGGTCCTCGGGAGTTTCGAGATGCCCGGAGAGTGGGGGAGCCGGAAGCCTGGCTGGTATTGAGCCAGGGGATGCCTCGTGATGCCAATTGGGGTACGAGATGCCTGGCAGGTATTGTGCCGAATGCCCGGCAGGTATTGTGCCGGATGGTTCTCGCGATGCTAGGTGGGATGCGAGTGATAAATGTGGGATGCAAACATTGGTCCCGAGAAAGAGAAATGTGGCGGCCCAAAATGAAAGGATGAAATGGGGAAATTGAAATTGAATTATGCATGATGGTATATGTATGACATGATGATGATGATGATGATGAGTGCATGTGATACAATGATGATAAGTGCATGGATGCATGATGATGGTGAGTGCATGGATGTATGTGCACCTATGGCATGATGGTACATATGATATGATGATGATGAGTGCATGGATGCATGATGATGGTGAGTGCATGGATGTATGTGCACCTATGGCATGATGGTACATATGATATGATGATGATGAGTGCATGTGACATGATGATGGTGAGTGCATGGATATATGTGTACCTATGGCATGATGGTACATGTGACATGGTGATGGTAAGTGCATGACACGATGGTGATAATTATATGATGATGTATGTACATGCGGTATGATGACATGTGCATGATATCAAAGTAAATTGTGAATAGATGCTTGAATGACATGTGTTATGCTATGATTGTGATGATTGTATTGTATGATGCATTGAGTGGTTTATTAGTCATTTACCTGCTGAGTGGTTGTACTCACTCCTTTTGGGGAATAACATTTTGGACTAGATAAGATACATCTGCTGCCACTGCTACCAGTAGATGGATCAAGTGGTTGGATATGACCGCAAGGAGGAGGATAGCAAAGGAAGGAACTTTTGGACGCCAACACTGATTAATGGACTTTAAGTATACAACTGTTGGAGAGATGTCGGTCATCTCTTGAAGTATAGCCAAGTATAGAAAACTATGACATTTTGATGTACCGATGAATAATGTCCATCTGGTTTAAGTTAATAAAAGTGTTTGGCTTTTACCTATAAAAGTTTAGTAGGTGTGCATCATTTTCTGAATATAGGGAAGGGAGTTGTTAGATGTGCTTCCGTTATATGAATTGCGCAAAGGACTGATCTAAAAGATGTAAACCCTCATGGCTGTATGGACCCATTGCAATTGAAATAGTATCAGAGTGACATGTTATTAAGGAAAGAAAAAGGTAAGCAAACTATAGTGACCCTATCGGATCGGGGGCCGTTGAGGGGTGCCACAAATTTGGTCATCATTCAGTGTAAAGTGGATAACCTCCCTAATATCCGGGACCGTCGGGGACTCCTACGCCTCCCGAGGCAAAAAAAGACCCTGAAAATAGTCAACGAATTGCTGCTGGATCAACTGAGGCTCAGAAATTTGGCACTCTGCAGCATCCGTCACAGAGAGGATTCTATTCCTCAATTGCCTCTTAATGACATAATGGTGAAAGAACTTCATGTTCCGATCACCTTCTTTTAGCCATCTGACTCTAGCCTTCTGCCTAAAGAATGATTCTTCCTAAGACCGAAGTTCGACTAAGGATCATCTTTGCTCCTTCTCTAGGTCGGCAAGAACCTCATTGGTGGGATCCTAAAGAAGGCGAACTTAAGTCTGCTTCAACGCTTCGCTTCATAACTTCTAATAGAAATGTTAGCGAAAGACTCCCTGTTCAGCTACTTGAGACAACCTTTGAGGGCCTTTAGTTTGCTGACAAACCTAAACATAGGCAACCCTAAACATGGAGCCTCCCAAACTTGCTTCACTAATGATTCAAAGTCCGAGTGTTGCATCCAAAAATCAAAGAACTTAAAGGGCCTTCTTCTCATAACCGGATTCTCCACCTTAACCACCATAGGAGTATAATCCGAGATCCCAGGCACAAGGAAAGAAGCCTCCAAATAGGAAAAGACCTGACTCCAGCAAGCGTTGACCAGGACCCTGTCAATCTTCCTCATCTTGTGCAGAGAGCCTAAAGAGGTAGACCAAGTGTACTGGGACCCAACATATCTCAGGTCATCCAGCTCCACCTGGTCGAGCCAATGCCCAAACTCATCAAAACTCGATAGCCACACATCTGAGCCACCCAATCTATCCAAGGGGTCCTTGATCGCATTATAATCGCCTATTACAAGCCAAGGCACATCCTGCAGGGAAGGGCTTCTCGTAACAAGATCCTCCCATAAAATTCTCCGTGCAGTGAACGAGTGCTCGGCATAGACAATAGAGATCATACAAGTCATGCCAGAATCCAACCAACGAAGCTCCCCATGAAAGACCTAATCCAAGACGGATATAGCCTTAAAAAAAATTGTAGAAGGATCCCAACCAACCCAGATCCTACCCCGCTCGGAGTAGCCCAAATTAGCTTTCCAACACCAGTTGTTCAGCAGCTTACCAGAGATGGCACCAAAAAGGTTGTGTGGCACTTTAGTCTCAACAATCCCGATCAAAGATAACCGATTCGCCAAGATCAAGTTCCTCACTTCCGCTTGCTTGAGAGGAGCCATAAGCCCCCTAATATTCCAACAACCTATGTACATATTTACATATTTACAAGAAAAGGAAAGAATTTACCTCCTTTTGTAGGTTTTACTTCTAGTAGAAGGCGGGGATGGCTTGGGCATGGGAGGTGGAGATTTCGACACCAAGGCTAGCATCTTGTCTTGCAATGTCGATGGAGGTGGATCCAGAGCCAGGGCAGGCCTATTCTCCGCCATAGTTGCCTTCAATGAAGGGCAAGGGGGGAGGAGGACATCATCCGAAGATAAGAGGATGTCCGATCCCCCTGTCCCCTCAGTTGGGCAAACCAAAGCAAGGTTATCCAAATCTGAAGGAATAACCACGTCATCCAAAGGTGTAGAATCCTCGTCTAGTTGCTTCGAAATATTTGGAAGTTCCCTAAGGTTTTTATGTGTGGAGGCACCAATTACTGTTTTTCAACGGTAGTAGATTTGAGATTCAAGTCCCTGCCCTCAACACTCGCCGCTTGTAGGGACGAGCCTACCTCCATCAAGGAGTGAGACTTCTTTTTCTTTTTGTTCTTTACCTGCAACCAGCCTTGTTCCGAAGTCGCAAGAGCATCCGGGACCAGAGCAGCATCCAAATCAGGGGCCGCAGGGGCAAGAGCAGGGGATTTGCCCATCTTGGTCATGAGAGGCCGAGAGGGCTTGGAGGGCGCATCACAATTGTGGCCAAATACCCTACACTTGAGGCATTCCACCAGCTTCCATTCATACTCCACAGCTATGGATCTCGCAACACCATCCACATTAGCTTCCACCATAGAGACTCTTGGATGGTTAGCTTGGATTTCGACACACACCCTGGCGAAGGAAATCATCATCTTGCCCTCAGTGCGTTGATCCACAAGGAGAGGTTTCCCAATAGAGCTAGCAATAACACTAATCGCTGGTGCGGACCAAAGGTCAAGAGGAAGGTTTTTAAGCCTTATCCATACCGGGATAGAAGATTGCTTGCTCTTCTTTAGCTCCATTAGAGGTCTCCATTGTTGCAAAATAAGAGGGACCCTCGCAACGGTGATGGGTCCCTCCTCTAGAATCTTCATCTTGAACACTGGGTCTGGGACATGGAGAAAATAGAAACCTTGGTCGTCGGCCAAAACATCTACTAGCTTCGGTCCTCAGGTACCTTTGAGTGCTTGTTCGGTGAGTTGAAAGGGTAGTCACTTCCCCACATAGTGCCCCACTAAGAACTCATTCCACTTTGGATCAGCCGCTTGAAGAACCTCAGCGGATAAATTCACCATAGCTTTTTCCCCCACCACAGCCGGAGGGATAAAGGATAATTCGTAACCCTTTGCAACCAATCTAGCCACATTGGCCCACGACCTGGTCTGGGGCAGCCTTGAAGAGCTCGAAGGCTTGTTAGGGGGTCTGCTAAGAGGGCCTCGAGAGCGGCACGGCCCCTAGATCTATTGACCTGAGGAGGCCTAGCATTTGGCCCATTAGAGGAGGCACTTGCGGCATGGGCAGCACCCCCCCAAGGACGGGAGGTTTGAGACGGTTTACCAGCTAGCCATTCAACAGAGCTCAGGCCTTTCCCCTTTCCTTCACCTAGACGAAGCTCGAAAGAGGAAGCCGCCATTGAGCTCAACACCCATAGCAGTCCAACCAACCTCTACAGAACAGCCGACAGAGAAAGATCCATACCAATGTCTAAATGCAAGGGAAGGTCGAGAACAAGGCCTAATCTGAGCACCCAAGCCCGCACTAGCAGCACCTGCGAACAAGGACTCCAGCGGCGACAATTCGGGCGAACAGCTGCTCTTAGGGTAAGCGAGATCTTCTCAATGAGGAGGAAAGAGGGCAAACCGTTTAGAGAGGGTTGAGGTTAAACAAGATGAAGAAAAACCCCCCAAAAATCGTGGCAAACCAACGGCTAGAACAGCCGGAACGAACAGAACATCAGAAGCAGTGAACAGCAACCCGATCGCCCCCTTGAGAGAGAACGTGAACAGTATATCGAGAAGCAACAAATGACCCCTTAATTAGTTATTAATTAATTAATTAATTAAATGAATAATTAATTAATTAATTAAACGACTAAATAATTAATTAATCAATCCCTTTTTTTAAAAAATAAAAATAACATAATTTTTATATGTACAATTGGGAATACATTAACATATATTCACTTTGGGCATGTATATACATTATATGTAAATAGGCTCGAGACTATAATACAAATTAAATTAAATCTCATTTAATTTAATTTCAAATCAGCTCAATTCGATTGTAGTAATTGCAAACATATTTGCAACTATACTTCTCTCTTGCTCCACGTTATCCTAATTGTTTATGGTGTGTGACATCCCTAGGTTCATCACTAAGCTAGTAGTAAGACTTGTACCAACACATTAGTACTCCTAAAAAAATTAATCGTCTCGATTAATCTTTGGGTCCTACAAGCCATAATTGACATCTAGCAATATGTCATGGCTACCCAGATAGTGTGAATGCTTTAAGAACATGATGAACCTGTCAGCTTTGGCTACAGTGTAATTCAATCCCTCTATCTTACTATATCTCGATCAAACAAAGACCATGGAATATTTGTCAAGTCATTAATTCGATCATATGCACAAATCTAATTGACATGCATTTTATTTGAGACATAAATAATTTATTCTCAGTTACAACCCCGGCCGAGGATTTCAATGCAGTGTCATAGTTAGATCGCATAGGACATCATTATTATACCCTGCATTTAACAAGGAGACAGATTCCATATTGTGCACGCGTGTAACTTTGTATATGAACAAACTATGACCATCAAGTATAAAGACGGATCAACGACCCGGCATTATGTGCACCTGAGAACCATAGTTGTTCAACACACAAATTAACACTATGCCTTAGGTCTAAGGATTATTTACACAAGACCAAAGCATGAACAATTAGACATTGATCACGCTAAAAGCTTCCATGTCGCTAATTGTTCCATATGCATCACGTTCAGTGAACTTGTCTAATACAAGCACTTGTGTTCTTAACTCAAGCATCACAATACCCAATGACTTGTGACTCATCATTCCCTTAAGTATCCAATACTTAATGGTGAAGTTATGAACACACCAATCTCACGGGATTATTAATATCCACTAAATAATCCATCAATCGAGAACAATTTAAAGATTCAGTCTAACTATGAACCCGTCACATATATTCTTGACGTCTCAAGAATAGGTTTAGTTGCAATTGATCTTATAGAATCATTCATAAATATAAAATAATTGGACATATGAATGAATACGTCATTGCCATTAATTAAATAATAATAATGATAGTACGACTGAAATCCCTAATATGTAATTATTATATAGTAGTTTTAGGGCATATATCCAACAATTGTTTCGTATGTGATACGACCACTATGAGTTCACTATAATGCTGTTTGATTTGGCGAACGCCTAGTTGCTTTCATGGATTTAATGAACTGAGTGTTTAAAGAGTACCTGGATCAGTTTGTGATCGTGTTCATCGATGATATCCTAGTATACTCGAGAAGTCCTGAGGAGCACGTGAGGCATTTGAGGATGGTACTTCAAACACTGAGGAATCATGAGTTATACGCCAAGTTCAGTAAGTGCAAGTTTTGGTTGACTCGCATTGCTTTCCTAGGACATGTGATTTCAGGCAAAAGAATCTCCGTATACCTGTCCAAGATCGAATCAGTTATCAATTTGCCAAGATTGACAACAATGACTGAGATCATAAGCTTTTTGGGATTGGCAAGTTACTACAGAAGGTTTGTGGAAGGGTTTTTAGCATTAGCTTCGCCGTTGACTCGAGTACTGAAGAAGGAAGAGAAGTTTGTGTAGACAGACAAGTGCGAGCGTAGTTTCCAATAGCTTAAGCAGAAGCTAACTACCACACCCATATTGATGATTCCATCTGGTCCTAAAGGATATGAGAACTATAGTGGTGCGTCATTTAGAGGAATGGGTTGTGTATTAATGCAACATGGCAGGGTTGTTGCATACACGTCCCGTCAGTTGCGACCTCACGAGATAAATTACCCAACGCATGACTTAGAATTCGCAACGATTATTTTCACTCTTAAGATTTGAAGACATTATTTATGTGGAGAAAGATTTCAGATCTTTACAAACCACCAAAGTCTCAAATACCTATTTTCTCATAATGAGTTGAATATGAGACAGCGTCATTGGATGAAACTCCTGAAGGACTATGATTGTAATATTTTGTATCATTCGGGAAAGGCTAACAAGGTCGTAGATGCGCTAAGTCAAAAGTCTTTAGTTGCAAAGATGCTGTTCGATGAATGGATTTTACTTGAGAGGGCTTGAGATTTAGTTTTCAAATTTGAGGTAAGCCACATTTCAAATCTTATGACCACCCTCAGAATTGAGCCGGAAGTGCAGATCAAAATCAAGACACTACAGTTGACCTAACAAGCGCCAACACTCTCTGGAAGCTTTCGTGTCGTGTTCGACACTCGACACGTGTCGACACACTCCGACACGCTCCGACACGCTCCAACACGTTCCGACACGCGGTCAACGAGTGTCGGGAAATCAGACACGTGGTCAACTCTTCCTGACATGCTCTAACATTCGAGTCCGAAATTCCAATACGTGATTCCGACACACATGGGGTCAATTTTAAAAAATTTTAATACTTGAGGGGTCAAAATATAAATATATGAAAAAATAATGAAAAAAACAAAAATAAAGGGGAAATAAGAAAATTCTTACTCTCAAGTTTCTCACTTATAAGTTTTGACATTCCCAGTGAGTGACGATGAAACACCTCTCTTCTTGTTGGCATCGCTCTGCCGCTCCCACTGACTTAAAGTTGTGATTTTTTTTTTTTTTGCTTCTTTCTGCCTCTTGCAGGTGTCGCCTATGAGTTATCTCTTTTGGTCTATGTCATCAGCTTGTGAGTTATCTCTTACATTTTCCATGGCGAATTTAGTTATTTCCTTTTCTTTTCGTCGTACTTTGAGAGTTCTTGTACTAGATTTTCATTTTTCTCAAACCTTGTTTTGTAGAGGAGCTCCAAGCCGGTCTATATCATGAACTCCGAACTGTGTCTAGGACTATAAGAAATCTCACTAATTTCCAATAAGTGTAAAAAAAACATGATATGTTCCTTCAAATTTACTCTTTTGTGTTTGCAATTTTTGAATTTCTTATTCAATAGCTGTCAAATTAAAACAATGAATGATATTAACAAATGTTGAATTAATATTTTTAGTATAAATTAATTCTATGCTCTTTTTATTATTTATTTTTTATTTATATATAAAAATATATATAACGTGTCGAAACGTGTCGGAATTCTCTATTTTTGAGAAATAACGTGTCAGCATGTCATGTGTGTCGTGTCATGTGTCGCGTGTCTGTGTCGGTACTACATAACAGTCGACAGACCAAAAGATTCAAAAAATCTTGCAAGAGGATACCAAAAAGAGAAAGGCTGATTTCCAAAATTTTCAGGACGGATTATGTGTACCTGACGATGCAAAGCTTAAGGAGGGAATCTTGTCAGAAGCTCATCATAACAGTTACAGCATTCATCCAAGTAGTACGAAAATGTATCAGAATTTGTGTTAACACTATTGGTGGTCCAGTATGAAGGCGGACATCGCTAAGCATGTCGCCAAGTGTCTAACGTACTAGCAAGTGAAAGCACATCATTGTAAGTTGGGAGGACTTCTGCAACCTCTCGAAATTCCCAAGTGGAAATGAGAACACATCACAATGGATTTTGTGACAAGCTTACCAATGAGTCGGAGGGGTAATGATTTCATTTGGGTAGTGGTCGATAGGCTGATGAAGTTAGCTCACTTCATCGCCTTACGAAAGGACCTTGTTTTGGACAAGTATGCAAAATTGTACGTGCGTCAGATTGTTCGTCTACATAGAGTGCCGGTGACGATTACATCAGACCGAGACCCGAGGTTTATAGCTGCCTTTTGGAAAAGTTTGCAAACTGCCTTGGGAATGAAGCTGCAGTACAGTATGGCTCATCATCCTCAGATGGATGGCCAATTTGAGAGGACGATTCAAACCCTCGAAGACATGTTGCGAGTTTCAGTGTTAGATTTCAAGGGAAGTTGGGAGGAACAGCTTCACTTTATCGAGTTCGCCTACGACAATAGCTACCAGCAGAGCATTCAGATGGCTTCTTTTGAAGCGTTGTATGGCCGGGCATGCATAATGCTAGTTTGTTGGGATGAGGTTAGAGAACGAAAGATCACAGGCCCAAAGTTGGTGTAATAGTCAGTGGATGCAATTGCCGTTATTAGAGACAGATTAAAAACCGCTCAAAGTTGCCAGGAAAGCAACGCTGATAAGTGTCGAAGACTTTTGGAATTCCAAGTTGGTGAGCACGTCTTTCTGAAGGTGTCATCGTAGGAGGTACTTTACGCTTCGGCAAAAAGGAAAAGCTGAGCCCGAGGTACGTAAGTCCCTTCGAGATTTTGGAAAAAATAGGGACTCTAACGTATCGTCTTACATTACCGCCGAGGTTGGCACAAGTGCATGACGTCTTTCACGAATCGATGTTAAGGAAGTATGGGCCTAACCCGACCCACATGCTAAATTTTGAAGAATTAGACATGGACGACAGAGTATCGTACGTGAAAAGACCGGTTCAGATTGTGGATCGGAAAGAATAGATTCTATGCACCAAGACGATCCCGTTGGTTAAAGTGGTCTAGCAACACCACGGCACCGAATGAGCAACCTGGGAAAGTGAAGATTCGATGAGACAACTATACCCTCACCTTTTTTTTAAAGATTTGTAATAATTTAAATTTCGAAGACGAAATTTTTATAAGAGAGGAAGAGTTGTGACATCCTGATTTTCATGTTATGTCTTCGATTAAATAAGTTGGGCTTTTCATCGACATGCCTATAGTTCTTTTCCCTGAGTTGGCCACTCACGGGATAACTAGTCTATCAGGTGAAGCCGTTAATAAATCTTAATGCAATAAACTTGAGAATTCGACAAGAAATTAACTGTTCAATCGTGCTAATCTACAAGGGTCATTACAGCACCGTCAAAATCGATCAGAGACCGAAGATAGGTCGATTTGATAGAAGCATGTGATTAGTGTGTGGGTGATTCCACCTAATTGCAAAATTTCTATTGAACGGCACTAAACCAATTTTTCTATCAATTCTGTACCCTGCGTCCGTATCTGAAACATCAAGATTTTCACGACAACCGAGAGTCGTCAATGTGTCGAAGATGTACAATGTGGCTTCAAAATAATCGACCATAGGTCAATTGTACTAAAAATTCCTAAAAGCTACTCAGTGGGGTAGGTCACACTAAAATTGCGTCATATTGAAATTAACTGCGAATTTGAACCCGATTTCAGAAATTGAAAGTTTTGCCATGTCATAATTCATTTTAGGAACATTAACTCATCCTCCGAAGATTTTTCAGCAAACCAGGATTTTTGGCGAAATTTCAAAGTAGGGCCGTTTTGGACCAGGAAAATCAGAGGACCATTTTTTAGTGCATCATTGACCATCAAGTTGGTTCAATTGATGAGGAAAAATGTGAATTCAAGTGTGGGCACCTTGGTTGAATGTATAGGTAGCAATTTAGGTTCAATTGGAGGAGAATTGAAGGGGAATTGAATGAATTGAGTGGCAAATGTTTCAAAATTCGTAGGCCTTAGGGAGTGCAACATTTTGACCACTTGGTGGCTTGTTGAGGAAGACTTTGGTGCTGCAAAATGGGCTGAGGATGACAGCCAAGCTGGTCGGGCATGTGTGATGATGAAAATGAGATATTTGAGACCAAATGGTGGTCCCCCTTCAGCTAGCAGCTTCTTCTTCTCCATTCAACTAGCAGCTTCTTCTTCTCCATTCAGCCACCTTTCCTCATTGTCGAGAGTGTTTTGGAACTTAGAGAACCAGAAGAAGCCGGCCAACCCTTCCCCTTCACCATTGATAGCTTCCCAACTTGTTAAAATCACCGCTCACCCGCCGGTGCTACTCGCTTGCACACCCGAGCCCGCGAGTCCCCTACTCGCATCCCGTGCTATCTCGCCATCCCCTGCAAGCCTTAGGCCTCTGTCTAGCCGCCAAGCCATCATTCGTCGCCGTCCAGCCACCGTCGACCACTACAGCCACCACCGCCCATCCTTTACTGTTTCAGCCCCAACCGACCACTCGAGTAGCCTCCTCCAGCAGTGAGTAGAATCGAAGATTCAGCTTCGGGCTAAGCCTTCAAGAGTCTTTTCCGGGCCCGTCCGATCTCCGTTTGGTGTCGCCGCAGGGTTATTTGTCGCCCATCTCCACGTCGCCGTCATTGTGGACTTACCGAATCACTAAACCGGTGAGTTTACTTGCTAAACTCTACTTAGGGAGTTTATTATGCTTAGGGGTGATTAGTTTAGGCTTATTAAGGATTATGTGGTTAGTTAGATTAGATAAATTAAGGGCTAGATAGAATGTACTATTTATTTAGATAGGTCCAGAAATTTTCTAGGCCCGTTTAGGTGGTTAGATTAGCGTTCTGGCCTAATTTGGTATTTATGGTATTTAATTGCATTTATTTAATTAAATATTTTGCGAAAATTAGACTGAGATAGCTGGTGACCGGAATTTCGTGCTGATTGCAATGGTGTGCTTAGTTTTTGTAATTGAGTGATAAATTGTCTAAATTGAATGGTGATTGGAATTTTGGTTATTTATTTCAAAATTGTGAAATTTTGGTAATTATTTAGAAATTACCGGGTGTCGGGTTTCGACACGGAAAATATTTTTAAAGACTATATCAAATAGTGGGATTTTAAAAATAATGGTATTAGTTTTTCAGGTTCAAATTGACTGTGTACCCACATACGATTTTTTTACCATGTGTTTTTTTTATGCAGAGAAAATTGGCCAAGTACGTTATTTTTATTGGGACATTTGAGTACAAAGCACGATGTCTTGGCCAAGATTTGGATGGGTGTATGAATGGTTATGAGAACCCGTCTTGGGCTATTAAGCTTGACGTTGCCCCTATATGGGATGCCCTATCTATGGATGCCAGTTGCAATAAAGACTGGACCGATGCTCCTTTATGGAATGTCGTCAACGTAGTGACGTTGCCATGCTCAATCGGATGAGATGATGCTTGGCTACGCCAAAAGGCCGCTGAACTTCGAGTAGGCTGTGCTCGTGTGTGACCGTGAGTAACAATTGGAACGCATGCTGAGTGAAATTGACGCGTCAGATTATAGGACAAAATTGTGTGGCACGGAATGGGACGTGTCATAACGATTTGACCCTATAATCAAGACCCCCCATGATCGTTTGTGATTGACATGGCATTCCAATGGATTGAACTTGTTTACTGCTCATGTCTGTGATTTGAATTGTGCTGACATGCAGGGAGGAGTTGAGACAAGGTGAATCTCTTTCGTTGTGTGATAGTGTAGTTGTGTGGTTAGGACGCATCTAGGCGTATTTCCTTCCTAATAGAGGTTTAGAGCGTGAACTCGCTGAGATTTATATCTCACCCCATCATGGGCTTTAACTTTTCAAGTCCTTAGATGGCGATTCCTTCGGAACGATTTGGTCGACCTATGAGGGTTACTGAGCGGAGTTTTGACTACCCTGCTCCCAGGGGTCACTGGGTCTATGAACTCCAACGATTCCAACACCCCAGCGATGTGGATCTCATCTAGTTTTAGGCAATTCCACATGGTGACCCATTCCAGCATCTTCATGCCGGATAGAATGAATCTCTGGAGGGGTCCACCATCATCATCAACATAAAGTTCCCTTAAATTTGGAAGCTGAAGCCCATTGAGTTTAATCACTTCCACTTGAGGGCGATGTAGCGTTAAATCCGATAAATTCTTTAAGTTGGAGGAGAGTAACGCGATTGAATTGAATTTCTCAAGGTTTAGCTCTAATAAAGAAGAGGGAACTTGTGTGAAGGGTTGCAAGTTCAGTCCAAACAAATGGAGTTGACTAAGCCGATGAAGGGAAGCCAACTCTATGGGAGTAAGGACATGGAGGAGACACAATCTCAATTGTTCTAGTTTGGATAACTTCTTGATCCACCTTGAATCACCGGTATGTATATCTCGTTTGCCATATTCAAAGCCACCACGTAGGTCCAACTCAACCAAATTAGTCAAGTTTGAGAGGTCTGGGACAACTTGCAATGACATAGACAACACTTCTAGATGCGTTAAACTTATTAGGAGTGCTAGCAACTCTCTAATTTCATATAAATCTCTTAACACCAGTCTTTGTAGCTACGGAAGTAAGCCAATTTCATAAGGAAGTTGACCTTTCAAATTGGCATTAGGCCAACATACTAAATCTTCCGAAACCGATTCTAGACTTGAAAGCTCCAACTCTTGTAATGATTTCCACTTAAATATGGAATCCGATAGTTCTTTCATTTCACAACACCCCTTTAAAATGAAGAGCTCTAGATCCTGTAGGTCCTCGATTTCTTCAGGCAAACCAAGCAGATAGCACCCATCAACCGTTAACTCTATCAGATGCTTTAACTTCCCAATAGAGCTGTCAATCATCCTTAAACCATGGCAATGTCGAAAAGTAAGCCGCTCTAAAGTTGAGCATCCCGATAAGTCTCGTGTTGTGGTTATGTGATGACACCAACTAAGTTTAAGAACTTTCAATTTTCTTGTCTACTGTAAAAAAGTGAGTGCATTATCCAATGGAGGAACAGTTCAAATGTTGCTTTCAAGGATAGAATAGAAATAAGCATATGAAGCACCTTTATTACGCTCCCTAATTTCACATCGTCTAAACCGGCAATGCTTGAAATTGAAGGACAACTACTTTCTTTAAGTATATAGTGGTCAGCTCACACTTTAAATCAAAAGCACTCCTGTCAATCCATGTTAATTTAGGAAAACAATCCATTAGATTGCTAACAAAGGTTCCTCCCTCAAGTTTAAGGAACCTTAGCTTTTCAAACCTTCCAATCTCTTCACTTTTGATATGTACTTTTGCATGAAACAATTTGAGTACCATTGCTTGAATGTTCTTCATCTGAAAATGAGAGCAAGAAATGAGTAGCATTCAGCATTCTATTTTATCAAGAAAAAATATAAAACCAAGAAGAAAAAAGAGAATCCAGCAATTATCTCATTAAGTTTTCCACCTTCTTTGTCTTTATTGTATCGAAGACTTCATCCTCAATCCATAACCTACTACGCTCTTCAGGATTCATCGGATTTTCGTTATGAACAATTCCCCTTCCGAGATCTCTTAGCTGATCATGCATCAAAAACTCATTGCCCTTTCCAATCTTTATCAAGGACATCCTTTTGAGGACCTCAATTCCTCTAAGTGGGGAAAGTCCACAATCATTCCACATATAAATGTGTCTGTCTTTTTCTCACCAATGAAAAAGCATGCAATATCCAGAAAGATTTGTTGTTCCTGAAAAGTCAATGCATCATAGCTAATCTTCAACTTATTGTGAACATCCTCTGGAAGTGTTTTGCTTAACTTGTCCAATGTTTCTTTCCATATTTCTTTTTTTTTCATTGTGCAACATTGAACCAATTACTTTGATAGTCAAAGGAAGTCTTCCGATAGCAGATATAATTTTCTTTGAAATACCACAATCATCCCCTAGAGGAAAGTCGCTATTAAATGCATGTCTATTGAAGAGCTGAAAAACATGATCACTACTCATCACCTTCATTTCATATTTTAAAATTTCATACATTGGTCCAATGATTTGCAAAACATTCTCGTTTCTAGTAGTAATCAGTACTCTAGAACCTGAAAACAAAGCAACTTTTCCAACTAATTTCTCCACTTGTTCACTTTTATCAACATCATCTAGTACAATTAAGACCTTCTTATGGTGAAGTGTTTCTCCAATCCTCTTCATTCCATTGTCGGTTGCATCAATGCTTCCTATTCCCACGGCATTTCCTATTTCAGATAGTAACTTCTTTTGCAATCCAACTAAGCCATCCGTTCTTGATGACTTTTCTCGAACATCTTCAAGAAAGCAGCAACACTTTCCAAAGTGGGTAGAAAGTTCATTGAACACGACCTTGGCAAAAGTTGTTTTACCGATACCCCCATGCCATGAATTTGAATGAGCCGTCCACCTCCAGAGCGTATGTCTAACAAATTTTTTACTGCTACCACTTGATCATCGATTCCAATTCAATGTTCAGTCACAGACTTTTGCTTTGTCTTCAACTTCTTCACAACCTCTTCAATGACCAACCTAATGAGTTCTCCTTGGCTGTCATGAAGGAAAGCCATTTCAATAGGGGAAAACTGCAGGGAATAAAAAAAAAAATCTAAATTTCATTCGTGATACAATTCCATCAGACTTCGACAAAATCTCCTTTTTATTTTGTTTGTTTCCTAGCAGTTGATGTTATTCAATTGCATATGCTTAATTGCGCAATAATTCGATAACTAATGGGACATCAACAATCAAGACGTTTCTTCTCAAATTTTGTATTGAATGTAAGGTTTTCTTAGTTATCGCTTTTGATAACTTAACATTTGTAATTTGATGTGTTGTGCAAACCTTATGTGTACTTGATCTTGTAAAATTCCAAAATAACACCAAGCATGCATAAAACAAAAATTTTGACGAGAATGATGGAATTGACCTTGAAGGATTTCAGATTTGATTTTTCTAGCTAATTCTATGTAACCATAAAAAATATGAATCTACATCACTTTCAAAGGCACTTTTCATTCACATTGCTAGGTGCCACGAGTTGCATTGTGTCATGATGAAAATTGACAATCCCAACATGTGATTAGCAATCCTCAAATTATGTTAATCTTCTTTGTGCAAGATGAATGTACAACTATTTATGCATTGCGAATTAGCATTTTATCAATTATATTCATGTGACAACCTTAGAAGTGGGACATTATATGTTCAGGAGGAGAAATATCTAATGTATTAATTGAAAGATCAAATTTTTAGACAGAAACGTACATGGTATTCATTTATTCCACTTTGTCACCCATAGTTTCACATTTTATTTTACATGCATACCATTTAGTATTACTAGTGGAAGTCCCACCTCAAATGTTGTGATATATCTATATTACTAAGTTTTGAGTAGTAGTTCTAGAAGCATTAGAATTTTACTAAGAGTTGCTTACTAAATGACAGAGGTGAAAAAGGAAACAAAATTTATATAGACCATCAAAGAAAGGAAAAAGAAACGAACGTTAGTTTCTATTTTTATTTCGTCATTAAAAATAGACATATGATAGCACTTCTAGTGAAATCAAGAACACTAACAATTTTAGTAGCTCTAGCATGATTTTTATGTTTTTGAATTTTCTCCTCCTACTCGCATCTAATATGTTCCTTTATTCTATGAATTATTTACTTAGTCTTTGCAACCCAGAAAAAGAAATGAGGGGAAATAAGGATCTTAGAATGCAGCAAGCTCACCCTTTGTATTTCTTGACTTCCCACCCCTTTATTGCATCAACCTCCTTCAAAGCCTCTCTCCAGGAATCTACTTGTTCAGTGCTCAAGTTCTTCTCACGCTCCAAGTTGAGTATGGCATCGCGATACAATGGAGTTTTCAGCTTAACATGGTCAGGTTTCACGTCAAAGAAAATAGGTAGGATCTCTTTATGCCCACTGGACTTGGAAGCGTTCTCCACAATCTGCCCAAGCTCGCAGAGACACCATTGGCTCGAAGCGTAAGTTCGAGAGAAGATGGGGATGTGGATCCTAGAGTTGTTGATCACTCTCGGGAGTGCTCCATCAATTCTTTCACCAATAGGGAGCTCTTCATCATCTCAAAAGACACAGATGCCAGCATCGATCAAGCTACGGTAGAGGAAGTCAGTAAATCCATCGCGAGTGTTGGGTCCTCTGAAGCTTAGGAACACTTGATACTCGCTTCCTGACGATGTTCCTGCCTCGAGCTCCCCATTTTAAACTTTAGCTTTAGTAGCTCTTTCCCTCCCTCCCTCCCTCATTGGTGAACAAGATAGGCCTTCGCCCTTGGCTGATTGAAGGTCTCAACCTCAAACATATCGCGTAAATATATCATGAGTGAGGTTACCGATGATCAGAGAAAAGCATAAAAAATACCATCACAGACTATTATATAAATTCAGTTACAGAACAACAAAAAAGAAGCAAATATGCAAATGACCGTATTATATTCAAACTCCCAGTGATCCATATCATTTGTAAGTCAAAATTTTGGAAAGGTTAAGATTAGCCTGCAATTTCTCATAAATCCACTTGTCTATTCTTGTTAAGAAGCTGATCAGGGAGATTTTCGTCCAAGTATATAGGAAGGAATGCAAAAAAATACAAATTGGTATATCAGTCCCGACGACCTGATCCGCCCTCTACCGTGGACACCGCACTATTCTGAGCAAGGTTTTCATGAAACCGAACTCTTCAAGGCAAATCCAGAACAAGTCAGAAGAGAATCGTACCATGTTCGTGGTCACTACTGCTGGGAAAGGGCTTCGTGAAGATGAATATCGATTGCTCCTAGTCCTCGCTAGCTGATTCGTCGGAGGGGTTCATTGCCAGAGTCGCTCGGGACGACCGGGGAACGTTGATCGCTCGGTTTGAGAAGAAGATTGTGGCCTCCTCTCCCCTGCACACGGAAAAACTAGCCCTCAAAGAAGCGTTTGTCGGTGACTGTGCGAGGAAAGGAAGCTCAAAGACGTTTAAGTCTTCTAAGCGATCTGAGAGTGCCTTCAAGCTGTATGTACGGTGCTTAGGCCCTCCGGTGTTTCATTTTAGACAATTGAATTTTCTCAAATTGTTTCTTGTCGAGAACAAAAAGTACTTGCGGCAAAATAATAGTTGCTAAGGGAAAAAAAATGCCTAGGACACGAAATTGATCATAAATTACTATTCCTACAAAGCACCTAACCAAGTCCACCTACGTTAGGATAGATAATTATCAAATTAGTACTAAATTTATTGTACAAATATTAATTCAATACTATCTTTTTTCATTTTGCTAATATAACTTTAAACCTTTGTGCAAAATTCCGACATAATCTTTCTGGCCAATTGTCACAAACAACTGCGCCTCTACAGTTCGCCGCCGCATCTCTATTTTTCCGGTTACAGCCCCTTTCGACCCAACACCCTATAGCGCCTCCATCACGACTAGCTACAACGACTCGCGACACCAGAATCCGTTGCCAGGCCCTCCTCGCTGCACCATCGCCGATTTGCAGCTTATACCAGAGCCTTCTGTTGCCAGCCTCCACCTTTGATCGAGGCAACTGCAGCCTAACGCCAGAAGCAGCACCCCTCTACAACAGATCTTGAGCTCGCCTGCAACCTCTGCCCGACGCCACAGGAGCTCGCACTACTACTCCGTCACCCCGCCGGATGCCGTGTCGCCATTCCACCAGCCACCTCCACGCCCACTGCTACTGCCTCGATGCTCTACATGCCGTCGTTGCTCCTAGTCTGAGCCTGTTGCTGCACCTCGCTTCATCTGCAACGCCCTTGCCACTGCTTGCTGAGCTGCCCGCCCCTTGCTGCTCCTACACCAGAGGTGGTTGCTACTTTACCATTGTTGGTTCAAGCTTGATACCTCTCGCCAAAACTCCGACGACCATGCCCATCGCCCTCACTGGAGCCCTTGGGTGACCTACCACCACACTGCTGCCCTTAAGCCGTGCCGTGCCAAGCTTCCATCCTTGAACCACCTACCAATTGGGTTTTTTTGAGAAAATTCAAATTTAGGTAGATTTTGTTATTTTATTAGGTAGAGATTTATTTTATTAGGTTATTTTATTTTATTAGGTTGATTTAACTTATTAGGTAGATTTGCTAGGTAAGTTTATTTTATTTCGTTTTAATTTTTGATATTTTGTTTGCTCTATTTGAAATATTTCTCGATGCATTGTTAAAATTCCCGATCTATAGCTTCGATTTGCAACCGCACGAATTTTTATTCCGTCTATAAGGCTTTAGATAGAACAATTATTCATGCGGGAGTAAAATTGATATCTTGATCTTTAAGGCTTAAGATCAATTTATCGATTTTATTATTGAGATAATCAAGTTTGATATGCAATTATAATGGTAAATAACATTTTTGATGATCATGGATGGTTTGAAGTTTATCTCTTAATTGTTTTGTTTATCACGAAAATACAAAAAAAAAAAAAAAAAAACTGCATTTGCATCCCATGTAGATTTTGAATTGATTGCATGATAGGTTAGTTAGATTTTTTAAAGATGCATGTAATTAGAGTAGATAATATTTCGCCTTAGTTTTCATTTTAGTTAGATTTTTATTTTTTAGCATTTTTTAACTACGAATTTTTCATTAAAAAAATACAAAAAAATCATGCGCATGTCATGTAGGATTAATTTCATGAAATGCCCGTCATTTAGTGATTTTTGCAAGGTTCATTTAGTTAGAAATTGCTCGTCATTAGAATTAGATCATTTGGTTAATTTAGATTGCATATTTAATTGTTGCATTTTTTTAATTTTGAATTTCACGAAAAATGAAAAAGGAAAACTTAGAGTTAGGGCATTCTTTGCATGTTATTGCATACTAGGGTAGGATTGCATGTTTAATTTTATTTTCTACTTAATTATAGTTAGAGATAATTTTCTTTAGGATAGACTACATGCTTATATTTTATTTATGTCATATAACTTAGGTCATATTGCCATGCCATATCACTTCATGTTAGGTTAGAAGCATGCATTGCATAAAGCATGATTTTCATTAAAAGAAATGAAAGCAAAAAAAGAAAATGCGTGTTAATTAGAAATTATATCGAGGACTCTTGATGTGAATTCTAATTTAACATTGCAGGTGCTTTCGTTGCTATGAGGTAAGTTTTTGCAAATCATACATTACTTTATTTGGGTGTTAAATTGGTGGTTTGGGTACCCGCATGATCGTCTCACATGTTAGCGAGGTAAATTAAAATTAATTCAAGTTGCCTGCAAATCATTTTTTTTTTTTGAAATAAAATATAAAGGTACGGAAAGGGCATTAGGAAATTCTAGTGTAACCAAGTCCCCATACCCAAAGTCTCTAGTTCGTAGAAGTGAAATAATTCTCTCGTTATTTTACTTAAGTGTCTAATCGACCTACCATAAACTGATTAGTGACGACTCCTAGATAAAATCCATTTGCATGTTAAAAATTTGAGCCTAAGTCGCGATTTGGTATGGGCTTGGGAGAGGTCAAGCTAAGTTTAGGCTTAGTAATCCATTAGCCTAATTTTAGGTGATGCATCCGAAAATTTGGTCGCGACAACTTGGCGACTTCGCTGGGGACTTGAGTTGAAACTCTTAGTAGACTTAGGCAAATTTTATTTTTTGAAAAATGTTTTTGTTTGGCAACGAGGATTCCAGGTACATCCCCAACATTTAAGGTGTTAAATGTTTTTGCAAATTGGGAGGCATAAGGGGAAGTGTTTGCTAACTCTTTTTTTGTAGGGAGGTATAGGAATGTATGGTTTACTTGCACATATGAAGTGTTGCTTGCTATAAACTATTGTGCATGTTTTGCATTTATACTACACTCTCGCACACACAACCTGCCGTCAGGTCTGGGCCGTGCTAGGATATTTAGGATGGTATTAAGTTGGATACAACTTCGACCGCGAGGCCACGTAGTAGAGTTTGCGCAACTCAATCCCAAAAGTTTTTTCCTGGTGTCAAGAATGTTTACCTTTGCCCGTGAGACTGCGTCGCATTGGGGTATCATTTTTGACTAAGTTGGAGTTAAGAGGACTTGACTTTGTACACGAGGCTGCGACTAGTCATCCCACCCTTTAAGCTCCACCTTGCTTAGCCTTCTTAGTTAGAAATCGAACCCCACATTTCATGTGCTTGTCTATGTGATTGCTTTAATTGTCTGGTAAAATAAGTTTTCTACCCTTTACTCTTGCAAATTACTTACCTTATTATGTCTTTGGTCCATCCGTGACAATCTAGATCAATCTTTGATTTAAGTCCTTTGTCAATTAAAAATGAAATGAGGAAATTGCCATGCAAATAATCATTTGGAAAATACCAAAAAAAAAAAAAAACTTTGAAGAATTTGTTTTCAATTTATGTCTAGGAAATTTGGTCTTTTTAGGGTGTCTATTTTTCTAGCTAGTTTATAGGAAATTCCTTCTTGTACGAACTTTTCATGAAAAAAAAAAATTGATCAGATCATTATCATGGATTAGCTCTCTATTTTCATCTTGTGCTTACATATTTTCATTCATTTAAATTTAGGTCATAACGGATCCCTCACGTTCGCCTATTATTACACGATCAAGAGCTACAATGGCCGACTAAACTGAGATGCATGATCGTATGTCCATTATGGAAGTCCAACTTCAACAGTTGCTCACCTCTATGCAACTTATGATGGATCAAATCCAATCCCTTTGAGCAAATCCGACTCCTGCACCTGCTCTCCCTGAGATAGTAGTTTCAAAGCCGACAAACAAGGCTTAAATTATGGGTGATGACAACATTCCTAACCTGGAAGATGATTCGCCGTTGATCACTACCGAAAAGGCTAAGCTTGATAACATTCCTAAGGCGGAGCAGAATGAACGCTTCACAAAGCTGGAGGAAAAAGTGAAGCAATTGCAAGGATCACAAAGCTCACTCTCGTTCGACTTGTCAATTTATGAGAAGGTCAAGATGCCAAAGAAGTTCAAAATGCCAAAGTTCGAGAAATACGATGGTACTTCTTGCCCAAAAGCTCATTTACAGATGTACCACGTACGCATGGCCCAATATGTCAAGAATGAGCCCCTCATGATCCAATCATTTCATGTAAGTTATCATTTCATGCAAGTTTGACCGAGCCCACACTGAGCGGGTATGTGATGAAGAATGTGAACCTCCTCGACACTTGGAATGAAGTGGCTGATGCATTCCTCAAGCAATATAACTTCAATATGGACATTGCACCTTCCCGAGAAGATCTTGAGAGGATGGAGAAGAAGTGGAGTGAATCATTTAAGGAGTATGCCGTGAGCTGGCGAAATCTGGCAGCTCAAATCACTCCTAAGCCTACTGACAATGAGTTGATGAAGTTGTTTGTCAAGACTCTTCCGTCTAAGTTCCGTAACTAGATGGCTAGTACATACGTCGAAAATTTCAACCAACTTGTTCTCGTGGGAGAACAAATTGAGATGGGAATAAGAGAATGGTGGTTTACTGAGTCATCTAACAAGAGATTTTCTACCAGGAAGGAGAAGGACCTTGAAGCTGAGATTAATGTGGCCTATTCTCAACCGAATCACGCTCCAATAATTAAGATTTCTACTGAGCAGCAAGGTGGAGGGCATCAGTTCTTGGGTTGACGATGTAATGTTAGAAGATAGTTCACACCTCTTCCTGGACCCCTATCCAAAGTTTTGTCTGTCCTCCAAAAGAAGGGATTACTCTCTACTGAGCCGAAGCGACCAAATCCCAAGCATCATCCTGCATATAATCCCTCCGCAAAGTGTGACTATCACGTGATTGCTATGTTTTGAAGCATAAGGTCCAAGACCTCTTGAATATAAAAGTATTTGCTTTCAGCAGTAATCAAAAAAACCCTCTGCCCAACTGTGACGAAGGCGCAAATGCTGTCACTGAGTGAAGGAGTTCTTGTCTTCACACTCCTCTACGAAGGAGTCTTTTTTATGCTTTCTAGGATTTCAAGTTTTTAGGATTTCCCGCTTTCTAAAATTTCAATTATTGCTTTCGTTTCTAGGATTTGCTTGTTTGCATTTTCCATTCCAATAATGTAATTCATTTGATTCAATTCAATGAAATTACAATCTTATTTCCAATTTTGAGGACATGACGGGGTACACCAAACTAGCCCGGTGACGATATCCAACAATGAAAAGAAAATATCATCCGAGGAGAATTCTGAGAACCGGGCTTCTTCATGCTTCCTCATCCAAAAGAATTCCAAAAAAAAAAAAAAATCATTTTTCAAGCCATTTCCAAAAAAATGCATTAAGTTAGCCCTGTTTAATTTTCTAACTCAGTTATTTCATGTTTCAAAGTATTACTTTCTTGGCCTGATGAGAAAGCATTTGAAAAGGCACATCAAATGACGAATTGGGGACACTACAGATTCTAGTAGTGAGATGATTGTGATAAAATCTCGATTCGAGCCAAAAGGGATATGCAATTTGAACTTGCTTTGATAGTATCCTATTCATGCACGTTCTCTTGTACAAGGCCAGGGGCAAGAAGGGAGTATTTATCCAATCAAAGATCGGATTTCCAATCTTGATTGATAGGGACAATTCAAAAACACCCATTGCTAAGACAGTCCCTTTGTGGGCCAATTCCTTGAATGAATGCTCAAAACTATGTTTTTCATACTTACAAAAGCATTTTTGAGTGTGGCAAATTGTTTGTTATGAAGTTTGCAATTTTTCATGCTTAAAGCTATTAAACAACTTTAAAAAGGATTTTGCATGATGACTTTTACATGTCCACCAATTCCACTAAAGAACATCAAGATGGACTAATTCAATGAATGATGTGGAATGGAGTAAGCATGCTAAATGAGACGTGTCAGGATGATGAAAGGCAAGCCTTATCCTATATACAGTTCCCTACCCATACACTTGTGAGATAAATATAAAAGTTTCATATCCGCAAGGTAAAGAGTCCTCTCGCGAAAGGTATGACAACCGAAATGACGATGGACAGTTTATTTCTCTATCCCAAACACTACATATGATTTATTGCTTAATTCCTTTGAGCCCCATACACTTGTGGAAATTCTTTCAAATTACCCCCGTCAAGAACCACCCCACGTCGGGGCAAATTGGAGGTAAGACAGTATCATGAGGTGAGGAAAATAAAAAGGATTTTTTTTGCTCTCACTTACATCAATCTTCTAGTCATGCTATTACATTGAATTCATGTGGTAATTTAAGTGCCTTAAGATAACAAAAAGCATTTCTTTCACTATCATATACACTTATATCATTTGCATAGCCCACTTGAGCTTGCAATTTCATTTCTTTAAACCCATTTAGTGATCATCCCCTACACTGGGGTAAGGCAAAAGACATATGAAGATTCTTGAAAAGTCCGAGTGTTACTCAAAGTGTAATTGCTCGACGCATGCATTGTGCGTAAGAATTGAATTCAAAATAGATTTAAGGGGCATGAAAAAGCAGTGTGCTTGGTAAAAGCAAGGCCAATGCCCATGCAAAGAAGTGAAGAAAAAAATGCATGAGAACTGAGGGCATGAAAAAGCGGTGTGCCTGGTAGAAGCAAAGCCGATGCCCATAGATGAAAAAAGAGAGTCAAGATAGAGACTATCAATTGTAAAAAGGTTGCATCTCTAATTGAGCAATACTCAAAGGTTGATACCTAAATTTTGGCGACCTAGTCATTTATTGCGTAAAAATTAGGGATTAATTTTTAACCCCTAAAAAAAATATTATAGTTAAATTGCATAACATATTGTCATTAGGAGCATATTTCATTGCATATTTGTTGGGCTGGCAGTGAATGGATTTAGGTCCACAAGAGCATTAAACTTTGGATAAGTCAATAATTCCTCCATGGTGATTGATATTACATTTACATGGGTGTCTTAAATTGTTAAAAGTCAATTAGGAAGTTTCCAGCACATTGGCACTGATATATTCGTGCATTTAAGGGAACAAAGGCAAATAAAGGACAACGTGTAAGCGGCCACCAATTTGTACATGGAGAAGCCCATCCACATGAAGGAAAACTATGCACTTGGCCATAATTTGGTCAACGTAGGGGGGGCAAGAAATTGACCGACATTATTTTAAGAGGAAAGAATTTATGCATGATTCTCTGGTCAGATTCACGCAATATGGGCAAAGTAATAAGGAATGGAAGAAAAGGAAATCGGCATAATATTTCGATATGAGCGTAACCCTTCGAGTATTCGCGGTGGCCGATTCTCGTGTTTGCAGGAAATAAAGGACGTGACTTGGGCTTAAAAGGAAAATAAATATATTTGCATAGCTAAAGGTATAAGTTCCGAAAAGAAAAAAAAAAATCAAAGGAATATATTTCAATGCATCCACAATACGAAAGCAGATCACCTTCTCTTCCTGGGGATCCCATGTCGCCTTGCATTTAAAAAGGAAGAGCTCTCAAGCAAGAAAGAGAGGGCCACTCGATTGAAAATACATGGCCAGGATATCGAGAGCCACAACATAGAGAGACAACAGAGAGGAGAAACAAAAAGACAAGACGAGGGAGAGAGTTGGTTGTCTTCTTCCTCGGACGACCGCGACCGGGATCCTCCATCTCCACGACCCGACACTGTTTTCTTGCCGTGAGCTTCACGCCGACACCACTGAGTCTTGCTGCCAATCTACCGCAAGCCCGAGTCGATGCAGTTCGTGATCCATCGTCCGAGCCGATGACAACCGAGCATCAGGCTGATCCGTGCTGCTGCCCCCATGCCGTCCTTGCCGAGCCGCTGGCCCACAATCGCCAATTCTCGCCAATTCATGCTGATGACGACGCTAGTTGCTGCTGACACACTTGCAGCACGACCAGCCAAGCTGCACTCGCTCCGCCTTCGTCGCCGCGCTGCTCCTCCAGTCCCAGCCAGCCCGCATCGTGAGCAGCGACACGATTCTTTGACCGTTGCTCTTGAATATTTTCTCGTGTGGATTTGAGTTTTCACGTGGAGATAACATAACCCATACGATCGAGCAGTGGAGAGAAGGGAGGCACGTGGAACAACACCTGGTGGAATATGTTGTTCTCGGTTGTGGCCGAATCAAAGACACCATGACTATTGACCACCGCTTGCAAGAGAAGAGATCGGGTCGATTTTTTTTTTTAAACCACATCCTGCTGCAATAGGCGTCCTCTACCAATTCCACGTTGGTGTTCCTCTAAGCATCACCTCGACCGCAAGCCCCAATCGTGATCTGCAAGTCTCCAGTTGTGGATCCAAATTTGGAAGCCAGTATTTGGATTGGGTTTTTATAGCCATCGTGCTCCCTACGGCACCAGTGATTATCCAATACTTCCTGATCCAACATCGAGCCTCGAGTTGCGCCTCCAACAATCTCACGGACATACAATACAACGACGATCCATAGAGAGCAAAGGAGAAAGGAAAATCGTGAGCGTGGCAGCCATAAAAAGGAGACAATCAAGCAATCTCCCACACGTGCTCATACTAATAAATTGATGCGTTGTTGGGAGAAGGCCTGTCTTGGAATTGGAAGTCCTCTTTCCACGGCTTGGAGTGTGGAATTTCAGTGAGTGGGCTTCTCTGGGTCCAAGAAAATCGTGAACTAGGGGAAGAGTAGCAGCCACCTGCCACTTCACACCTTGCCAGATTGAAAGAAACACTACACTAGTCGTCCTTGCTTGTGTAGTTGTCTTCGTACGGCCACGACGAGCTGCAATTGCAGCCAGATCTTTTTGCTTCGCAACCGAGACCCCACTGACTACGTTCAGCAAAGATATCACCATGAGCCACCGAGCTGAGCACCACCACGTCGAGTCACGAAGATCTGAATTTGGAAGCTAATATTTGAACTAGGTGAAAACCTTATCTATCTTGATTTCCAAATATTCCATTTCCTTATTTAAAATATCGTTGATGTATGATTGAAATTCCCGACATGGAGTAGCCGTTTAAATTAGGGATTGACAGTCCGATTTTCACGCCCGAAATCCAACTCGCAATCGCCTGGAAAATCGCTGATCCGATCTCACGCTTGGGATTCGATTCGCGGTTTTATTTAAAATTGGTCAATCTAATTTCATGCACGAGATATGGTTTGTCAATTCTTGGATATCAATCTTATCTTGCTTGATTTGCTATTGTAGTGTTTGAATCAATTTTATTTTCATAAAAGAAAAAAAAAATCCAAAAAAAATATTTGAGTTAGGATTAGAATATTTTTTGTTTTAGGGTTATCTTGCATATTTAGAATAGGAATTTTATTTCAAATTTTTAAAAATAAAAAATGAAAAAAATCCATTTAGGATGCTAGTTGTTTTTGTTTTTTTTAAACTTAGATTGCACGTTTAATTATTTGGCAATTTTAATTTCAATTTATAAAAGAAAAAGAAAAAGAAATAGAAATAGAATTAGGGCATTCTTTGCACGTTATTGCATATTAGGATAGATTGCATGCTTATTAAAAAAATAAAAAATGATGTGCATGTCATATAGAATTAGGTTCATGAAATGCACGTCATTTAATGATTGTTACTAGGTCCATTTAATTTGAAATTGCCCGTCATTAGGATTAGGTCATATAATAAATGTCGCGTGACATATAGTTTGCATGTTGCATGTCATTTTGTATGTCATGGCATTGCATTGCACGTAATTTCTAGGCTTCATTTAAATTAAAAAAAAAAATCTTGAAAGTTGAGTGATTGCAGGTTAATTAGAAATCATATCTAGGATTGTTGATGTGAATTATGATCTAACAACGCAGATGCTTTCGTTACTATGAGGTAAGTCTTGCATTTTTTATTTGCTTTCTTGAGTGTTAAATTGGTTGTTTGCGCACCCGTATGATCACCTCACATGTTAGGAAAGTGAATTAAAATTAATTCAAGCTGCCTACAAAACATTTTTTCGAAATAAAAAGAGAAAGGTACCGAAAAAGCGTTAGAGAAATCTAACGTAATCAAGTCCCAGAACTCACAAATCTCTGGTTCGTAGGAGTAAAATAATTCTCCCGTTATTTTATTTAGGTGTCTAATCGACCTACTATAAACTGATTAGTAGCGGCTCATAGATAAATTCATTTTAAAAAATTGAACCTAAGTCGCGAATTGGTATGGGTTTGGGAGAGTCCGAGTTAAGTTTAAGCTTAGTAATCCATTAGCCAAACCCTAGGTGATGCACCAGAAATTTTGATCGCGATAGCTTGGCGACTCCGCTGGGGAACTTGAGTTAAAACTCTTAGTGGACTTAGGCCAATTTTCTCTTCAATTTGAAATATATATATATTTTGTTTGGCAACAAGGATCCTAGGTACGTCCCTAACCTTTAAGATGCAGGATGGGAGGTATAAGGGGGAGTTTTTGCTAACCTTTGTTTTGCAGGGAGGTGTAGGAATGTATAGTTTATTTTCAAACTATTGAAGTGTTGTTTGATATAAACTGCCGTGCATGCCCAACATTTAGCACTACACTATTGCACACACAACCTGCCGTTGGACCTGGGCCGCATAGGATCATCTAGGATGGTATTGTGATGGATACCACTTCGACTGCATGCCCGCGGTACGAGTCGCCCATCTCAATCCCGAAATTTCTTTTTTAGTGTCAAGAGTACCCACCTCGGTCCACATGCCCGCGACCCAGGTCGGCTCTTGACCAAGTCAGAGTCATGAGGACCCGACGTAGTCCACACGCCTATGGCTTGTCCAATCATCCTTGTGGCTCCACTTTGATAAGCCTTATAGATTAGAAATCAAGCCACTTACCATGCGCATGTCTATATGATTGCCATTGATTCTCCTTGTTGAAGTAATTCTTCTACCCTTATACTCTGCAATTTACTTTTGGTCCGTCCATGACAATCTAGGTAAGTCGTTTGATCTAATTCATTCATCAATTAGGAGTGAAATGAGGAAATTTCCATGCAATGAATCATTTGCAAAAAAAGCAAAAAAAAAAAAAAAAAAACTTTGGAGAATTTGTTTTCAATTCATGTCTAGGAAATATGGTCTTGTTAGGGTGTCTATCTTTATTTTCCTAGTCAATTTTTAGGAAATGCCCTTCTTATACAAACCTTTCATGAATAAATGAAAAAAATGGAAAAATCGATTAGATCATTGTCATGGATTGACTTTCTATTTACCCTCATGCTTACATGTTCCCGTTTATTTGAATTAGGTGATTATGGAGCGATCCCGCTCACCCATCCATTCATGATCGAGAGCTAAAATGATGGATCAAAAAGATCTAATCTTGTCAAGCAAAAGTGCTGTGATCTATCTTCAATGAGAAATTGCGACTCTAATGAGAGAGCCAATAAGACTTTTTGAACCGTCTCATTTTCCTTAGGTAGCCGAATTTGATGCTATCATGAAGGGACTAGTAACATATCTAGAGGGAAGAATATCTAACTTGAAGGGTTCGCATCATAAGATCAAGGAGGGTGAAGAATTCAAGTACACATGATTCATGGTTCTAAGTAATTCGATTTCATCATTTAATTAGGGGCATGCACCTTCCCCTGCATGGGAATTTTTATCGCTTTTTAGGGATTGATTTCAATTTCTTCTGTGCTTGAACATCACATTCCAATAAATGTAATTCGATTGATGAATATCAATAAAATTACAAGTTTTGTTTCGAGAACATGATGGTTTATACCAAACCAGCTCGGTGACGATATCTAACAATGAAAAGAAAATATCATCCATGGAGAAATTCCGAGGACTAGGCTTCTTCATGCTTCCTCATCCAAAATATTCCTTAAAAAAATCATTTTTGAAGCTATTTTCAAAAGCATGCATTAGGTTACGCTTGTTTGTTTTTCTAACTCATTTACTTCATGTCTTAGAGCATAACAGAGAGGCATCTGAAAATAACGCGTCAATTTCCAGTGATAGTGGGCTCGTTGATTTGGGAACATACATCCGAAAGAAAATAGACATGAGGGCAAAGGATCAATTCCTAGCTAATTGTGATGATATCTCCCAAGAGTGAAGAAGATCATCTTGATTCCAAAATGTGATGTGTGGCACATCTCATTACAATTTGTGTGAGATGTCATTCTCAAAGGCCAAATGAAGTTTCTCATTTCCATGAGAAAATGATGGAACAAATCAAAAGAGGATCATCTGTCTTGGATGAAATGGACGCATTGCGTTCATGAATATAATTAATTCTAGAATTGACACTCTGTTTTTTTCCTTGCAGATGATGAATTGGGGCACTACATATTCTAGTAATGATATGACTGAGACAAAATCTCGATCCGAGTCAAAATGGTTGTGCAATTTGAATTTACTCTGATGTTGCATGGTATCCTATTCATGCACATTCTCTTGTGCAGGGGCAAAAGCGGATTTTCAGGGACAATCCAAGAACGCCAAATCCTGAGATAATCCTCTCGTGGGACAATTCCTTGAATGAATGCTCAAAGTCATGTTTTTCATACTTACGAAAGCATTTTTTTAGTGTTGTAAATTGTTTGTTCAGAAGTTTGCAATTTTTCATGCTTAAAGCTATTGAGCTCATTTAAAAAGGATTTTGCATGATAACTCTTACATGTTTAGTCGACCAATTCCACTAAATAACATCGAGATGGAGTAATTCAATGAATGATGTGGAATGAATTGAGCATACTAAATGAGACGAGTCGTGATGATGAAAGGCAAACCCTATCCTATACACAGTCCCTTACTCATACACTTGTGAGATGAGTGTAGAAAGTTTCATATTTGCAAGGTAAAGAGTTTTCTCGCAAAAGGTACGACGATTGAAATGATGAAAGGCAATTTATTTCTCTATCCCAAACACTAGAGGTGATCCATTGCTTAACACATTTGAAGCTTCATACACTTAAAGATTCATACACTTATGAAAATTCTTTCCAAATTACCCCTGTCAAGAACCACCCCCACATCAGGGCAAATTGGAAGGTAAGACAGCACCATAAGGTGAAGAAAATGGATTGAAATTTTCTTGCTCTCACTTGCATCAATCTTCTAGTCATGCTATTACATTGAATTCACATGTTAATTTAAGTGCCTTAGGGTGATGAAGATCATTTCTTTCACTATCCTATACACTTATATCCTTTGCATAGCCCACTTGAGCCTGTAATTTCATTTCTTTAAACCCAGTTGGTGATCAACCCCCACACTGGGGCAAGGCAAAAGGCAGATGAAAACTCTTGAAAAGTTCGAGTGTCATTCAAAGTGTGCAAGAATTGAATTCGAAATAGAACTAAGGGGCATGAGAAAGCGGTGTGCCTGATAAAAGTAAGGCTAATGCCCGTGAAAAAGAAGTGAAGAAAAATGAATGAGAACTAAGGGCATGAAAAAGCGGTGTGCCTAGTAAAATTAAGAACAATGCCCTTAGATGAAAAAAAAAAGAGTCAAGATAAGGACTATCAGTTGTAAAAAGCTTGTATCTCCAATGGAGCAATACTCAAAGAACTCAAATGCTGAGTTTTTACAATCAATGGGGGCGCTTCATGAAGACAATCTCCAATGGTGAAAAAGAAAACTGGTGGCAATGCCAAAATGATCACCAACTCTCACCCTTCACACATATGATCCTTTTGTTTCTCAACCTATGAACCTCGCCTATGTTACATCCTTTATAAAGTCTCTTCTGATTATGGCACTTGATTTAACGTATGGGTTCACATGTCATAAGCATCGCTCGAAGAAGTGCGAGCAAGATTATTTCTTTCTCATTTTATAGGGTTCTTGACTTGTAAACCCGGAGATGATTACAAAATTGTTCTTTCAACTGCCTTGACTCGAAGAGTCCCTTTGTTAAGCCATTGACCAAGCCCACATTACGGTCCCTATTAAAGACATCTCAGATTAGTAAAATCGTACTGCTTGCGAGAATACTCAAACCCTTGATGGTATGATGATAGTGAGATTGAGTGATTATCATAAAATAGCCCTTTTGAATGAGAGGGAGTGAAAGTCATTTCTAACTGAAAGTCTCTCATTTAGTATTCTTAGAAAATCCATGTCATGGAAATTGTCTTGAATGATGATTCTATCCAATGGGAATTTGGGTGATGCATGAACCCTGATTGAATTAATGAAAACTTTAGTGGATTTTGAAATATGCATTCCAAAATAGCCTTAGTTGCTTATTTCCTTGGTAAATGCATTTTTGCTCTAAATCATGTCTGATGGGTAATGTTTTCTCAAAGATCCAAGGCTCCTGACATTCTGGTTCCTTTCATAATGCCTCATGATATCAGGAGATGAGAAACATTCACAAACATTCAAGGTGCATCATTGATGTTTCAAAATTTATTTCTACTAGGAGGTGAGAGACCTCCACAGGATATCTAAATTCCAGAAAACATATCCCCATGAATCGGAGATATCACCAGGTAAGTATATCTCTGCTCATATACTTGTCATTATGCAAGTATTCTCTCTCAAGTGCATCGACACTTGACTCGGTCAAGCTATCCCATTATACTGACCCGGCGTGCTTTTGTAGTCCAAAGCTCCTCTTTATCGACTCGGCGTGCTTTCGTAGCCCGGTGTCCATTTATATTGATCTAGCATGCTTTCATAGCCTAGAGTCTATTTTATCAAACTGGCGTACTTTCGTAGCCCAGATTTCTTTTATTGACCTAGCATACTTTCGTAGCCTAGAGTCCTTTTCATCGACATGGCGTGAGTCCCCCTGTCAAATCGGTGTGCTTCCATAACTCGAAGTTTATCTTAACTAACACTCGATTGAGTTGTTCCCTAAAGATTCTTCTTTAGATTTAGTCCCATTTAGGTGACCGTAGAATGGTACGGGTCCTAGATAACACCTATTTCCCCATTCAAGCGACAGTAGAATGGTACGGGTCCTAAACAACACCTATTTCCCCATTCAGGCGACCGTAAAATGGTACGGGTCCTGGAAAATGAATCTCCGTTTAGGCGACTGTAAAATGGTACGGGTCCTAGACAACACCTATTTCCCATTCAAGTGACCGTAGAATGGTACGGGTCCACAAGAGCATTAAACTTTGGATAAGTCAATAATTCCTCCATGGTGATTGATATTACATTTACATGGGTGTCCTAAATTGTTAAAAGTCGATTAGGAAGTTTCCAGCACATTGGCACTGATATATTCGTGCATTTAAGGGAACAAAGGCAAATAAAGGACAACGTGTGAGCGGCCCCCGATTTGTACATGGAGAAGCCCATCCACGTGAATGAAAATTATGTACTTGGCCATAATTCGGTCAACGTGGGGGGCAAGAAATTGACCGACATTATTTTAAGAGGAAAGAATTTATGCATGATTCTCTGGTCAAATTCACGCAATATGGGCAAAGTAATAAGGAATGGAAGAAAAGGAAATTGGCATAATATTTCGATATGAGCATTGTCACGACCTCTTTTTTTCCGTCCGGAGGAAAAGGAAGAAGGTTTAGGGGTATTTGCCTAAAGAAGTGGACCAATGGCCTTAAATTAGGTGCGAGCTCTCCCAAGCCCATACCTCGCGCGACGTTGGATTTTATATTTCAATTATTAACAACCTAAATATTTCTAGGAGTCGCCACTAGCCTATTGGGGTCGGCTAGAGACCAATCGAGACACGGGAGTGGTGTCTCGATTCCTACGCAACCAGAGATTTCTAGGAACGGGGACTTGTTTACGCCAATGTTTCTATTAGCGCCCTTGCAGTACCACTAACTTGGAAAGTTATTTATCTAAATGGCCACACATTCTTGATTACCAATTATAATCTCTATGAAACCACTAAGTGTCCATGCAAATGTTTTTGTAGTTTTTTTTTTTTTTTTTAATGTCTAGACTAATCATAACATAATTTATAAGAGAAATTTACACTCAAATTAATGAAAAGCGGCGTGTAAGTAAACATCTAAGAAATTGAAATGACTTGAAAATAAACGCGGAAAAGGTAAACCCGATACAAATCGAGCAAATAATATTACATGGCCTTGTTATCACGCCCCGGGACAGGACCCCCATGAGCAAAATGAGAATTCAAATATGCATGAAATTACTTTAAATAGTTTTAATTTACGCAAAATGGATTATTTACAAAAATGGTTATAAAATACCAAAATAGCATTAAATTATGAAAATGACCTTTTAAAATTAGGAAAATTTCATATATGTCATTTATATCTTAATTTGATGCTATCTAACATTTTTTGATATTTTTGAAATTTTCATATTTTTCTCTTTTTTAATTATTTTTTTAAAAAATAATAATAATTCCTTAAACCGATCTATGCTAACATGGAGTAACACAGCACATGAATATCACAATAATCAAGCTCAAATCGACCGTTTCAAGATCGAAACTTAGTTTGGACATTTTGTCGAACACTTGGTGTGCATTAAACTAGCCCCAATAGCCTCCTCGAGCCATGTTTGCAGCCTTCAATCTCCACTCATAAACAATCTCATGTGGAACTAAAGTATTAAGATTATACTACCACATGCAAAGAACAAGATTAGACAGAACTCATAGCTAAAAACACACTACAACCAAGCTAAAATCATCCTCAAATACACGGGTTTGAACTGATTTTGCAAATCTGGGTTTGAACCCAAGTCAAACAAACAGGTTACATGCCCATATTCAAGCCCCGACACTCATCGCATACGAGATCTAAAGGAAACATTACTTGATCCGAGTGAAAGTACGTAACATGAGCTTTCAAATGTAACAAACATCATAGAAAATGACCAACCGAACATATCAAAACGACCTCTCCAAGAAGCACACATGCAAAACTCTTGAAGAGATTTCAAACACTTAGAAATATTTCAACCTCAGAAATCAGTTTTCCGGGCTGGTTTTCCTCTTGATTTTCATGATCAAAACATGCTCAAAATCGAAAATAAATACATCTAGGATGCTTACCTTGCTTCCTAGTTTCCTTTTCAAGTGGTTCTTGGCCGATGAAACCGAAAAATTATCCTCGGGGGCCTGTGGAAGTTGGCTTCTTCAACTGGAAATAAGATCTGCAAAAAAAAGAACTGATAACGAAGGTTTTCGTTGACCTCTAACATTAGACTTCAAGACGTATTTTGTTGGAAAACTTGACACCACACCAAACTATATGTATTATAGCTTGGGTCAAAAGTCAAGATTTTCCTCATTTGTCTCTCAACTTTCTCAAAAAAACACTGGCTTTCCTCACTCGTGACCAACCAGTCTCCACACTTAAAAAAATTTTCAGACTTTCTTGGCCCGCCAGGAGGGCACTGTTTCGGGGGGCTTTAGGAGGCCTTCCCAATCTCCATTTGAGACGTGTGACCTATGGTTGGAAATATCTTTGAATGAAGTTTCACTCTCTAGTTGAAGGTTTTGGCTAATTTTGGCCGCAGGTATGTGAAAATCTCACTTTTCTCTCTCCAGGTCGGTCTGGAATTTCTGGGTTTTTCTTCTGGGGTTGCTTCTGAAGGCTTCTTTGGGGAACGATTCCGAGCTCTCCTTTTTCCCTCTCGTCTCCTCTCTCTCATCCCTTGAAAGACCTTGCTTCCGTGATCTTATCCCAAGAATTGAGGGATTTTTGGTCGGTCTTTTGTCCACCTACCAAGCCTACCAACTGAGCTAGTTCACCTACTCTTCTGACTTAGCCAAATTTTTTAACTTCTGCAGCTGTTGAGTGTGCGAACTTTGCTGCGATTTTCCCGTGCTGTCAGCGGCTTATCCCTGTCCAATTTCCGTCCACTTGCACTACTATATATGGTCTTCCATCACGTGCAAATATCGAGCTAAATGGGCGGCTTAGTGAGATATGGTGGGGCCACCAATATGCCTACTTAGCAGCTCTGAATTAAGACCTAACCGTGGGCTGGGTTTTGGTAGCTGGTTTGAGTGCTTTAATCCATCAATTTGATCGCGATTTCTGATCAATTAGCAACCTCATGTATAGTAGCTTAAGATTTTGACCATTTTTCGCAATTGTCTCCACCCAATTTTGCAAGAGAGTCCCTCAAAGTTAGCCATTTTCTTGCCCGAAAATGTCCAATTCAATGTAATTTGGTCATTTTTGCCCAATTCGATTAATTAGACCTGACCCAAGTTCAATTTCAACTTAATTGGGGGCTAAGATGATGATTTAAGGGCTCGGGTGAAATTTTACAAAATTTGCGAATTGATCCCTCAACTTTTAATTCCAATCTAACCTCCTGAGCTTGGCTAGTCACATTTAGATCATTGGCCCCAACTTTTTTTTTTTAAAACTTTTTTTAATCTTTTTTCTTTTTTTTTTTAATTTGCTTTTTTTTTTTTTTTTTGCATGAAAAACATCTTCCATTTTAAACACCTAGATAATCTATATGCAATAATTTGGGCAAACAATTAGGTGTCAACAAGCGTAACCCTTCAAGTATTCGCGGTGGCCAATTCTCGTGTTTACAGGAAATAAAGGATGTGACTTGGGCTTAAAAGGAAAATAAATATATTTGCATAGCCAAAAGTATAAGTTCCGAAAAGAAAAAAAATCAAAGGAATATATTTCAATGCATCCACAATACGAAAGCAGATCACCTTCTCTTCCTGGAGATCCCATGTCGCCTTGCCTTTAAAAAGGAAGAGCTCTCATGCAAGAAAGAGAGGCCACTCGATTGAAAATACATGGCCAGGATATAGAGAGCCACAACATAGAGAGACAACACACAGAGGAGAAACAAAAAGACAAGACGAGGGAGAGAGTTGGTTGTCTTCTTCCTCGGACGACCGCGACCAGGATCCTCCATCTCCACGACCCGACACTGTTTTCTTGCCGTGAGCTTCACGCCGACACCACTGAGTCTTGCTGCCAATCTACCGCAAGCCCGAGTCGATGCAGTTTGTGATCCATCGCCTGAGCCGATGACAACCGAGCATCAGGCTGATCCGTGCTGCTGCCCCCATGCCGTCCTTGCCAAGCCGCTGGCCCACAATCGCCAATTCTCGCCAATTCGTGCTGATGACGACGCTAGTTGCTGCTGACACACTTGCGGCACAACCAGCCAAGCTGCACTCGCTCTGCCTTCATCGCCGCGCTGCTCCTCCAGTCCCAGCCAGCCCTCATCGTGAGCAGCGACACGATTCTTTGACCGTTGCTCTTGAACATTTTCTCGTGTGGATTTGAGTTTTCACGTGGAGATAACATAACCCATACGATCGAGCAGTGGAGAGAAGGTAGGCACGTGGAACAACACCTGGTGGAATATGTTGTTCTCGGTTGAGGCCGAATCAAAGACACCATGACTATTGACCACCGCTTGCAAGAGAGGAGATCGGGTCGTTGTTTTTTTGAAAATACATCATTCTGCAATAGGCGTCCTCTACCAAGTTCCACGTTGGTGTTCCTCTAAGCATCACCTCAACTGCAAGCCCCAATCGCGATCTACAAGTCTCCGGTTGTGGATCCAAATTTGGAAAGCCAGTATTTGGATTAGGTTTTTCTAGCCATCGTGCTCCCTACGGCACCAGTGATTGTCCAATACTTCCTGATCCAACATCGAGCCTCGAGTTGCGCCTCCAACAATCTCACGGATATACAATGCAACGACGATCCATAGAGAGCAAAGGAGAAAGGAAAATCGTGAGCGTGGCAGCCATAAAAAGGAGACAATCAAGCAATCTCCCGCACGTGCTTATACTAATTAATTGATGCGTTGTTGGGAGAAGGCCTGTCTTGGAATTTGAAGTCCTCTTTCCACGGCTTGGAGTGTGGAATTTCAGTGAGTGGGCTTCTCTGGGTCCAAGAAAATCGTGAACTAGGGGAAGAGTAGCAGCCACCTGCCACTTCACACCTTGCCAGATTGAAAGAAACACTGCACTAGTCGTCCTTGCTTGTGTAGTGTTGTCTTCTTACGGCCACGACGAGCTGCAATTGCAGCCAGATCTTCTTGCTTCGCAACCGAGACCCCACTGACTACGTTCAGCAAAGATATCACCACGAGCCACCGAGCTGAGCACCACCACGTCGAGTCGCGAGGATCCGAATTTGGAAGCTAATATTCGAACTAGGTGAAAACCTTATCTATTTCGATTTCCAAATATTCCATTTCCTTATTTGAAATATCGTTGATGTATAATTGAAATTCCCAACATGGAGTAGCCATTTAAATTAGGGATTGATAGTCTGATTTTCGCGCCCAAAATCTGACTCACAATCGCCCTGAAAAATCACCGATCCGATCTCACGCTAGATATTCGATTCGCGGTTTTATTTAAAATTGGTCAACCCGATCTTATGCGCGAGATATGGTTCGTCAATTCTTGGATATCAATCTTATCTTGCTTGATTTGCTATCGTGGTGTTTGAATCAATTTTATTTTCATAAAAGAAAAAAAAAAATCCAAAAAAAAAAAATCAATTTTTTGTTTTAGGGTTATCTTGCATAGTTAGAATAGGAATTTTATTTCGAATTTTTACAATAAAAAATGAAAAAAATCAATTTAGGATGCTAGTTGTTGTTTTTTTAACTTAGATTGCACGTTTAATTATTTGGCAATTTTAATTTAGAATTTGTTAAAAGAAAAAGAAAAAAAATAGAATTAGGGCATTCTTTGCACGTCATTCCATATTAGGATAGATTGCATGCTTATTAAAAAAATAAAAAAATCATGTGCACGTCATATAGAATTAGGTTCATGAAATGCACATCATTTAATGATTGTTACTAGGTCCATTTAATTAGAAATTGCCCGTCATTAGGATTAGGTCATATAATAAATGTCGTGTGACATATAGTTTGCATGTTGCGTGTCATTTTGTATGTCATTGCATTGCGTTGCACATAATTTCTAGGCTTCATTTAAATAAAAAAAAATCTTGAAAATTAAGTGATTGCGAGTTAATTAGAAATCATATCTAGGACTGTTGATGTGAATTTCAATCTAACAACGCAGATGCTTTTGTTGCTATAAAGTAAGTCCTGCATTTTTTATTTGTTTTCTTAAGTGTTAAATTGGTTATTTGCGCACCCACATAATCACCTCACATGTTAGGGAAGTGAATTAAAATTAATTCAAGCTGCTTGCAAAACATTTTTTTGAAATAAAAAGAGAAAGGTACCGAAAGGGCGTTAGAGAAATCTAACGTAATCAAGTCCCTGAACTCACAAGTCTTTGGTTCGTAAGAGTAAAATAATTATCCCGTTATTTTACTTAGGTGTCTAATCGACCTACCATAAACTGATTAGTGGCGACTCCTAGATAAATTCATTTAAAAAAATTGAACCTAAGTCACGAATTGGTATGGGCTTGGGAGAGCCCGAGCTAAGTTTAAGCTTAGTATCCATTAACCAAACCCTAGGTAATGCACCTGAAATTTTGGTCATGACATCAAAGAATTCAAATACTAAGTTTTACAATCAATGGGGCGCCTTATGAAGACAATCCTTGATGGTGAAAAAGAAAACTGGTGGCAATGCCAAAATGATCATCATCTCTCACCCTTTACACATGTTTTGAGCCTAATGATCCTTTCGTTTCTCAACCCAGGAACCCAGCCTATGTTACGTTCCTCACAAAGTCTCTTCATATTAGGGCATTGGAATTAACATGGGAGTTCATATGTTTATAAGCATCGCTCGAAGAAGTACGATCAAGATTATTTCTTTATCATTTTACAGGGTTCTTGACTTGTAAACCTAGAGATGATTACAGAATTGTTCTTTCAATTGCCATTGACCAAGCCCACATTATGGTCCCTGTTAAAGACTTCTCATATTGTAAGGTCGTACTGCTTGCAAGAATACTCGACCCTTGTCGATATGATAATGGTGAGATGGAGTGATTCTCATAAAATAGCCTTCTAAATGAGAGTGAGTGAAAGTCCTTTCTAATTGAAAGTTTCTCATTTAGTATTCTTAGGAAATCCATATCACGAGTGAAAATTGTCTTGAACAATAAATCTCTTTAGTGGAAGGTGATGCATGATTAATAAAAGCCATCACATATGAACCTCCCTTGAATTAATGCATGTTGGTGACTACAAATGCATGTTGCCTCTCCAACGACCATGTTTTGCAGGAGGCATATCTCCAGGAGCAAAGATATTACCAAGTAAGTATTTCTTTATCAATACCTTAAATACTTGTCATTGCACAGGTATTCCGTTTTGAGTATACCGACACTCAATTAAGTTGTCCCCCAAAGATTTTTCTCCAAATTCAATCTAATTAAGGTAACCGAAGAAAGGTTCGGGTCCTAAAGGTTCGAGTCCTAATCAGATGATCCATGCTACAAAGCTAGGCGCTCAAAAGAAAGGTTCGGGTCCTAGCCAAGCAAAACCTCAGTTTAGGCAATTGTAGATGGTACAACTCCTAAACAATATTTATTGCTCGAACAGTGACCATAGAAAGGTACGGATCCTGGAAAAGCAATTTCCCCATTCAGGCTACCGTAGAAAGGTACATGTCATGGAAAGTGATCTCTTATTCAAGCGACCATAGAAAGGTACGGATCTTGAAAAGTGAATCCTCGTTTAAGTGACTGTAGAAAGGTACGGGTCTTGGAAAAGCAATTCCCCATTCAGGCGACCGTAGAAAGGTACGAGTACCAGAAAATCAATTTTTTTCGTCAAGGCAACCGTAGAAAGGTACGGGTCCTAAACACAACCAAACACTGCCGTACGAGGCGACCGTAGAAAGGTACGGGTCTTAGGAAAGCAGATTCCTTACAAAACCACTACCATACTGGGCAACCGTAAAAATGTACGAGTCCCGAGAAAGTAGTTTCCTTACAAAGTCTTGTTGCTATTCTGGACAACCGTAAAAAGGTACGGGTCCTGGATATGTAACACAAACTATCTTGAATCACTCTACCCTCCTTGAAGGTAAGATATTCCAGGTAGGTTATTTTGACATCTCAATCTGGATTTAGATGTCGTAATTCTTTTTGTTGAATATTTCACTTTGGATGTGAATGTTTTTTTTAGCTTTCTCGTTATATCTTAGTCTAGATCTACGTATTTCGAATTTTTTAAATAAAAAAATTCTTGACAATATGGATCTGGATGTCTCAATTCTTTTCGTTGAACATTTCGCTTTAAATGTGAATGTTCTTCTAAGTCTCGATATCTCAATTTATTACCTATTAGACTCTTCAAGGAACCTGAGTGGAAACTGGATACTTGTGGAGTAAATGGTGATTTATTATGTATCTCAAGATGCTCTACCGCACTGATTGGTAAAAAACTGTAGGTACGTTCTTTCCTTTCGCATCATGCATTTGTATTAGCATTTCCATGCATTATATAAATTGCATTTTAAAATGAGAATTCATTTTCCAACAAAAAAACATCATTCGATGCATGTGCATAATCAAAATTTAGGTCTCAATTTGTCTTTGTAAGTAACCTCTTCGAGCTCACCTTCAAAGAGGGGCAGCTATTGATACCTAAATTTTGGCGACCCATTTAGTCATTTATTGCATTAAAAATTAGGAGTTAATTTTATCCTTGAAAAAAAAATATTAATTGCATAGCATATAATTTTAGGTACATTTATTTTTAATTTGCATTTACATTGGACCGTTGACGGATGAGTTTGACTTGGTGAATCTGAACTTTAATTTGGCAAGCTCACAAAGAGGGCAAATTGGCCCAAGCTTATATCCTCAACGAGATATTACGAGCTTATCTTTGCAAGATTTGAAATTTGAGGAAAATCCTATTGTAATTTTGAATATTTGGCAATAGGTGACAGAATCGGTGGATAATAGTCGCGTTTGCAAAGGAAATCCAGAAGAGATGTCGAAAATAAAAAGAAATATTGCATTCGGGGGTGATCTTCGTGGATGTTGATTTGAAGAAAAAACCCTAGTCCACTCTCTTATAAAAAGGTGGCTACACTACAGTTCGAAAGGGGGCCACACAATTGAACAATTTTTTCTCGGTTTCTACCTTTTCTTCTTTCTTTCGAAGGGGTTTTTTTGTTCCTTTGAAAAAAGAAACAAAAAGAAAAGGAAAAAGCTTGCTATTTGGGGGGTGTTCTTTTGGAGGAAAAGAGAAAAAGTCAGTAGAAGCAGAAGAGGTACAGTGAGAGAGAGACGTGAGAGGACGGGCGCAGGTGAAAGGAAGAGAAAAGAAAAAAGAAAAAAAATAAAACCCAAAAGTCACTGTTTATCTTCCTCGCAAGTCATCTGCTGCCGTGACCGATTCCCCTGTGCCGCCGATCTCCTCGCGTCACCACTGTTCAACCGCGCCACCTTCGCTCTGCACTGACACCGTGCCGTGCCAAGCTTCCATCCTTGAACCACCTACCCATTGGGATTTTTTGAGAAAATTCAAATCTAGGTAGATTTTGTTATTTTATTAGGTAGAGATTTATTTTATTAGGTTATTTTATTTTATTAGGTTGATTTAATTTATTAGGTAGATTTATTAGGTAAGTTTATTTATTTTGTTTTAATTCTTTATATTTTGTTTGCTCTATTTGAAATATTTCTCGATGCATTGTTGAAATTCCCGATCTACAGCTTCGATTCGCAACCGTACAAATTTTTATTCCGTCTATAAGGCTTTAAATAGAACAATTATTCACGCGGGAGTAAAATTGATATCTTGATCAATTCATCGATTTTATTAGCGAGATAATCAAGTTTGAATTTCAATTCGAATGGTGGATAACATTTTTGATGACCATGAATGGTTTAATGTTTATCTCTTAATTGTTTTGTTTATCCCAAAAAAGCAACAACAAAAAAAATTGCGTTTGCATCCCATGTAAATTAGAATTGATTGCATGATAGGTTAGTTAGATTTTTTAAAGATGCATGTATTTACAATAGATAATATTTCACCTTAGTTTTCATTTTAGTTAGATTTTTATTTTTAGCATTTTTAATTACGAATTTTTCGTAAAAAAAATACAAAAAAATCATGTGCATGTCATGTAGGATTAATTTCATGAAATGCCCGTCATTTAGTGATTTTTGCTAGGTTCATTTAGTTAGAAATTGCTCATCATTAGAATTAGGTCATTTGGTTAATTTATATTGCATATTTAATTGTTGCATTTTTGTAATTTTTAATTTCACGAAAAAGGAAAAAAAGAAAACTTAGAGTTATGGTAGGATTGCATGTTTAATTTTACTTTCTACTTAGTTATAGTTAGAAATCATTTTCTTTAGGATAGACTGCATGCTTATATTTTATTTATGTCATATAGCTTAGGTCATATTGTCATGCCATATCACTTCATGTTAGGTTAGAAGCGTTCATTACATAAATCATGATTTTCATTAAAAAAAAATGAAAGCAAAAAAAAAAAAAGAAATTGCGTTTTAATTAGAAATTATATCCATGACTCTTGATGTGAATTCTAATTTAACATTGTAGATGCTTTCGTTGCTATGAGGTAAGTTTTTACAATTTATTCATTGCTTTATTTGGGTGTTAAATTGGTGGGTTGCGTACCCGCATGATCGCCTCACATATTAAAGAGGTAAATTAAAATTAATTCAAGCTATTTGCAAAACATTTTTTTTTAAATAAAAGAGAAAGGTACCGAAAAAGCATTAGAAAAATCTAGTGTAACCAAGTCTTCATACCCAAAGTCTCTAGTTCATAGAAGTGAAATAATTCTCCCGTTATTTTACTTAGGTGTCTAATTGATCTACCATAAACTGATTAGTGGCGACTCCTAGATAAAATCTATTTGCATGTTAAAAATATGAACCTAAGTCGAAATTTGGTATGGGCTTGGGAGAGCTCGAGTTAAATTTAGGTTTAATAATCCATTAGCCTAATTTTAGGTGATGCATCCGAAAATTTGGTCGTGACAATATTTGTTACATATTTAATTTAATTCTTGGACTATATTAAAATGTTCAATACTATCCCTAAAATTAAATTAATGGGAGGATAACATTAAATATTTTCATATAATTCAAGAACTAAATTGAACATGTATCAAAAATCTATGAATCAATTCAAGAATCACATTGAATAAATTACAAGTTCATAGACCATATTAAATATTGGGCCAAAGTTTATGAACCATTTATATTATTATTCCTTCAATGAATGGTTGACATGTTTACAAAGGCACTTGTATGGAATGCATGAAACTGTTCATGCTTATTTTCCCCAAGAAATTATGGTTAAAACGCATTTGTGGCATTCCAAAAATTTGACAATTTCTAGATACATTACAACTTATGGAAAAGTGAATGGTTGTGCCGTTGAAGTATGTTGTGGCCACTAGACCGAAGAATTGTAATAGATTAAGGCCGAACACTTTAATGGAAAGATATCTTATGTTCTTGGGTTATCAAAGTTGGTGCTATAGGATAATTTGATAATGAGAATTTTGTTCTTGGCTATGTACCTTATGGATTTGATTTTTATGGATTAATGTTGCAAGTTTTTGGCCATATTATTTTGTAATTAGGTATTTATTTAAGTGGAAAATAATAGTGGATTATTAAAGGAGGGAGTGGGCTGATTTTTTTGGACCAAACCAGCCCACAATTCCCCACCCTTCAACCGGCTAAGGCCCGGCCCATGAAGCCCATAGGGCTGTCGACGGAAGGAGGGGTGGCCCATGAGAGGCCCATCCTCTTGCATGGCAATTACCAAGTGGCAAGGGGGATTATCCAAGTGTCCCCTTGCATGTTTTGTGATGATTACATGCTAATCATGAGGGGGAAGAAAAGAAGAAGGGGTGGATTGAGCAAGGAGGGGGCGTCGCACGAGAGAAAGGGGAAAGGAGAGAAAGAGATTGAACCGAGAGAAAGAGTGACCGTCCGAGAGAGGGAGAGCGAGCGAGCGAGAGAAGAAGGGGAAGAGGGAGGCCGTTCGCTGCCGATCGTCACCGCCGTCGAGCCGTCGAGTCTCGCCTTGCCCCGCCGTCTTTGCTTGCTGTGTTGTGCTCGGATTAGAGGCAAGTAGAGTCCATAAACCTACCCTTTGCTTGCTGTGATATGTGTTGTGAGGGATGATAAACTTTGGTTGTGGTAGAAGTGAAGAAATTCGAAGCTTTGGGGAAAAATATGGTAGCCTTGCATTCTGTTTTCTAGAAAGGCAGTCCGACCTTTGATGAATTCGTGAGCTGCATGCGACTTTTTAGTAGGAATCTCACTTTGACTTTTGCATGAAAGTTGTAAAGGACTTCTTGGAAAGTAACATATCAAAATTTCAGAAGCAATGAACAAGTATAGACTGGTGAAACTATTTTTCTTTGAAGAAGTTAGATCTGGAAATCGTAATACTGACCTAGTGTGATTCCGTAAATTTTATAAAATTATCCGATTGAAATTTGATCTCATGGTATGAATTAAAGTTGAATATGATATGTTAAGGAGTAACATACGAAAATTTGAGAGGAAATGGATGAGTTTAAGTTGGTGAAACGATTTTATCCGAAACGGTTAGATCTGGAATTTGATGCCAAGGGTTATGGACGGTTATGGTTATTATAGTTTTTAATCTATCACAAATATGGTTTCTAGTTCTTCATGAAATATTTAATTCTGGACTTTTTCTATAACATATAAAAATTTCAGAATTTTTGGAGTTGATTTAGGATTTTTACTGAATTTGTGAATGAAACTGTGTATGGCAATATTTCGAGATTATAAAGACTGTAATGTGTGGACTGTACCGAATTGTATGATGTTCTTTTGACATGGTCATCTTCACAGAATATTTTCCTCTAGAATTTATAACATGTCGAATTTTTAGAATTTATTAAGGCTGTTTACTAATTTTTCAAGAATTATGACCAAAGGAGTGCAATCTGTTTTTATCCGAAATTTTGTTGTATTTTCAAAAATAAATGAAATTGCTCCATGTGATATAATGTCTTGAGTGGTTGATTATGCTGCATATGTGGTTACATATGGCATGTTTATGACATCAAAAGCTGGTTAAGACATTTGATATTGTTGCATCAAATACCATGTTGAAATTGAGATACATGTGTGAATATAAATTGAGATAATAACGAGACCATCGGAGGTGTGAGCTGACGATGCCCCGGGAGTGTTGGGATGCCCGGAGTGTGTGAGCCGGATGCCCCGGGAGTGTTGGGATGCCTGAAGGTGTGTGTCAAGAGCCCTGGAGGTGTGTGCCAGGGGGATTCCTCATGATGCTAGTTGGGGTACAAGATGCCCGGAGTGTGTGTGCTGGATGCCCGGAGGTGTGTGCCGGAAGCTCCTCGCGATGCCAGGTTGGATGTGAGCGATAAATTGAGGGATGCAAACATTGGTCCTTAGGAAGAAAAATGATGTGATCTAATTGAAAGATAAAGATCGAGAATTGAATCATGCGCATGGATGTGTGCATATGGCATGGGATGGACCTCATGGGAATGCAAGCCTGGAGTGCATGGTGGTATATGCACGTTGCATGATGATATATGCATGGCTGCTTGATGATAAGTGCATGGTGGTATATGCACGTTGCATGGTGATATATGTATGGCTGCTTGATGATAAGTCCATGGTGGTATATGCACGTTGCATGAAGATATATGCATGGCTGCTTGATGATATACGTACAAGTGCATGGTGATATATGTACGTTATATGATGATATATGCATGGCTGCAAGATAAGGTATGCTTGAATGCATGAATGATATGTGTTTTATTCATGATACCTTGATTGTTTTGTTTGACGCATTGTGTAGTTTGATGAATATTTACTGCTGAGTGGTTGTACTCACCCTTTTGGGGATTAACATTTCATATTAGAAAGATGCCTCTTTCACCAGTTGTGCGTGGTACCTTCTATGGCATACCTACTGACATTGAGGTGGAGTGCACAGAGCATTCCTGTATTAGTGTACCTGGTCTGGTGTATGTCCAAGTCCGTGTCTTGGTGATGTACGACGTGGGTTCTGCTAATGGCCCTGTTATCCAAGAGTTTTTGTCCGTTCACGTTCGACGCAATGGGGTGATGCTAGGGATGCTATTGCCGCCACCGCTCGATGCACCGGGTTGGGTGTGATGGCACGTATGACTGGTGGGAGCTGATACTTTTTGGGGATAGCCGACACTTGTTGATGGAGGAGTGTACATGCTTGATGTAGAGTCGAGTTCTCTTTTGAGTTATAGCCAAGTATAGTTAAAAATCTTGGCCTTTTGCTGTACCGACCCGAGATGTCCATCGTGAAAATATAAATAAAAGTGACTCGGCTTTGTCTTTTCATTTGGAGCGTAGGTGGTGTGCATTGCATTATTGTTATTGGAGCAAGGGATGGTGAGACTCGTTTACGCGTTGGGACCTTTCAAAAAAAAAGGAAAAGGGGAGAAGAATTTTATTGATCAACCCCTATGAACTACGGTTTCACTTTAATTAAAAAGTTATTAGACTAATATGTAGTAGGATAAGTGATAAGTACCTATGGCGACCCTAACGGATGGGAGAGCGTGCCGAGGGGGTGCCAAGCATTGTGAGCAATTCTTCTAGTAGTTACTCCAATGTTGGACCATGAATATGCCTCAATGACTTTTTTCTTAGGATGACTTCAAATGGGTGTGGTGTCTAAGTCTGCCCCCGAATTTGACTGGAATCTCTTGATCCCGCTTTTTCTCTTGGATTTTAGAGGCTCTGAATCTGCTTGACTTATTTACGAAGACTTAAATATTGAGCTGCTGACGACAGTCCACATTTTTTTCCGGTCGAATACGCCAGACTACTTGACAATGTCGAATATAAGACCTTCCGCAGGCTGACAATCGAAGACCCCGCAAATTGCGGACTACTTCATTCCCCCAAGAAATAAACAACAAGTAATCATTTATAGAGAGGATGTTAATATTTAGAGAAAATGACACAAATAATTACTGAATTTTGACCCAATATGCAATGTAGTTCTTGAACTTTTAAATTGTTTAATGTGGTCCTTGAATTTTAGCCCAATATATAATGCCATACGTGAAATATATAATTTTTAAACTATATAAAAATATTTAGTGCAATCATTTCATTAATTCAAGTTCAAGAACAACATTAAACATTTTCATGTAATTTAGTGACTAGATTGAATATAAATTGTAAGTTTATAGACCACATTAAGTAAATTAAAAGCTGATGGATGATTGCATATTGAACCAAAGTTCAGAAACCATTTGTGTCTTTATCCTTGATATTTATAATCTACATGGACCTTTCATATAAACTAGTAAAATTCGATTGCAGGTATATATGATAACAAAACAACATATTTTGTACTAACAACTATAATAATACTTGGTATTATGCAATTTTTTTTTTTTGGTCGGTCTTGGTATTATGCAATTGACCGAGTTAAAAATGGCGACTATTCAAAATCGATGGCTCGCTTTCACCGTACACCACTTCAGCAATAAGAAACGGTCAATCTTGCGGTGCCACGTACTTTTTATTTCTCATCACGACCGACATTGAATAAGAAATAGAATAGCTGGACTGCCAACATGTAAAGAAATTAATTTATTTCTGGTAATAGTTCTCATTAAATTTAATTCCCGATTCTTCAAAACAAGCCCCGCATCAACCCTCCCAACAACTCCTTATAAATGAAAATTTATGACCAGTCTCTCGAGCAAAGAGAGAGCTAGAGTTCAATCATATGACACAACTTCACTTGGACAACACCAAGTATCTACACAAGCTTCGCTTCTGCAAGTGTGTGCCTCTAGTGAGCAAACATGAAGGGAGAGATCAGCAACTTCATCATGGTGTGGACCTTGGTGGTGATATCACTCACCTATTGCCACACCATCGGTCAAACCGTCCCTACTGGAACCAAGAGGCTCTTGGCCATTTCACCGGTCATTGGCCTCTTCTTCATGCTCCCTCTAAGCCTCACCACCATCTCTCTTGGAGGCCTCACTTCATTCTTCATCGCTTGGCTTTCCAACTTCAAGCTCATCCTCTTTGCCTATGGCAAAGGCCCATTGTCGTCAAGTCAATCTTGCTTGTTAATTGCTTGGTACACAACCGATTTTAGACGGTAACTCTATTGATATACCATGGTGGGCTTTAATTCAATAACTCTATTGAGAATGGACACACTATATATCTTCAAGATAATTCTAGCCAACGCCCTTCAAAATGGAATTATGCTCTCTCTCTCTCTCGACCGAAGCATACTCGAGGTGCCCTTTCCCTCCAAAATTCAAAGGGCGGCCATTTTCAAATTTACCTTTACAAACCGAAAAGAAAAGTTCTCAGATTTCATGAGAACATCACATATGATTGGTTGTATAGTGCTTCGCCTTATCTAGAGATTAAGTCATCAGAGTAGCAAGAATTGGAAAAACAACAAATTCAAAATCAAAAGAAGAAGCTTACGTGCTTGGGAGTTATGAAGCTCAGCTTGTTAGGACTCCTAGAAATTGAGCCGTCACACAATAGATACGACCCTTTGAAAATTTTTCTTTTTACCATATAGTGATGGCAAAGACTGCAAAGAAAACATAAATGAATCAAATTGATTCATAATCTTATAAAGATTATGGAAACCCTTGAACCATCATTAATTTGATCACTTAGCACAAATCACAACAAAAAGGCAAATACTTCTCACGGATGGACTTTCACCATTTTCGCAAGATCCGAAAAAATTGTTTAGACGTACTAAGGACGACGGTCAATTTTACCTATGTCCCTTGCTGCAACAAAAACACTATGTTGTTGTGTTTTCTTTTTTCACATTTTAAAGCAATTTTAGTTGCAGCTTGAACATACAGCTGCAGAGCGCTAACATAAGGTTCAATTGCACGTGAAAGAGGTTCTATCATCACTAGAAAATATTTCTAGCCTCGCACATTGAAAAAGCAGGAATTGTACTAGTTCTTTCAATGACCTTTCTTCAACAACGGGCACAAGTAGCTGTTTAGTTCTTTTTTGCTGGACCGAAGACATTTATGACAAAAACAAATAGTCAGAATGCGGGCTCTACAATGATCGCTGTACCTTTGGAGATAACACTTGATGATGGAGAGCGCAAAATGATGTTTGGAGATCTCAATTGTGTGTTATGATGTTCATCATCCTACTAATCAAATGAGTGTGGGAAAGAGCACTAAGCATAATGGGCACAAAACTAGTACAAGAAATCATGTCACTGATTACTTGAACATTACCCAATCAAACCTTCAATAATTTGGATTGGAGAAGGATTTAGAGGGAGCTTAGATCACAAAAAGTAATAAAATTAATATACAGAGGGGCTCACAATTAATCTGTAAAGCATAGCAAAACATAGACAAGATAAAGCTTATTTCTTTAAACAAAATGAGCAAGACATGATCAGCCACATCTTCCATCACTTGAAAAAAATTGCAGAGACATGAACAGAGGAGCTTCATTCACTTCATTGCAAAAACATAGTTTTGAGTGGCCAAAGCATCAGATAAACACTACAACCAATTCTGAATGGTTGTAAACCAAGAGGCGGACTTCACAAATCACAATCATTGCTACAACAGTAAACTTGAGAAGTTCAATTATGAAAATAGAAGCCTAACCTTAAGAGCAAGAAGAAGAAGAAATGGATTGAGGGCCAAAAGTAGAGCAGTGTAAGATAATCGGCATATGGTATTAGGTAACCCAGTAAACCCATACATCAACAGAGACCATTTCCAAGCATTTGACTGTGTCCCCAACCACTCTCAAGTGCCAAAATGGGCAACATTTCGACATCCCTTCATTATAAAAGATGCTATAACACTCCAAGATCTATATAGAGAAGGACAAGAGAGCTCAACAATGACTATCTGGAAACATGGAAATAAAGAGCAACACCCAGCAATGACTAATAAGGGCAGCACCCAGTGAACTCATAAATACGTACGATTGCCTTTGATTCTTAACTCTGCTTCCTATCATGTGCCAGAACTTGGTTTTGTCAGCATAACTGAATGAATTATATCAAGAAGACATTCAATATTTCACACTTGCCTGTGAAACAGGAAAAGATGTCCAGTCAAATTGAGAAAGTAATCACATTCTTCCTAACTATAGCTGTTCCTTGCTGATTTGTTATATCACTTCATCCACTGAAACCATATGAAAACACACGCCAGGACGTTAGACTTTAGGTTTTAATTTTAGACTATTTATTCCAGCTTGCCCTCTTTTCTTGATCCATTCGTCTTTTGCCCAGATAACTGTATAAATTCCTAATACATTGTAGCAGCAATATTGTCACTCCCAAGACTGCATAACATTTGTTGACACTAGATGAACTATATTAAATAACTTTTCAACAAATGTGGGGACATGTGCGATGGCACAGCTAGTACTTGGGTACTCCAGGGTTGCAGTACTTTTCTGTTTTTCGATCTCTCTCATTAAACCAAACTGCAGTCGGGTTAGCAAATTAATAGAAAATTGTACAAGTTTCATCATCTCAAATTTACTTTACAGCTGTAGCTGCTATATAGCTCTTTTGTTAATGATGGTGGACTATATGTGCTAGATAAACCTGAACCAAGTTATGGATATTGTGCTGTCACTAGCAACCCCATTCTTAGAGCTATGGGATTAACAAGATATCAATGTAGGTGCTGATAACATAGACAATCTTAAGGAGGCAATTCTTGAACACATTCTATGTCATCTTCCTATCACAACTGCTATTCAAAACATGCATATTGTTGGAAAAGTGGCAAATATCTCTAGACATCTTTGCCTTAGGTCCAAAAATATATCACCTCAGCAGAATCTTTTCTAAAGCGAGATTATTGATTTACACAATGGAAATATCACTTATAAGGGGACACAAAAATTTAAGTAAACATGAGAGTACCTTTTCTGCTATTATTCTAGCCAAACTTTTGTTCTCTAAGGTGTTTGTATCTTTTGTTTTGCTCCGTTAGCCTTATTTGCATTAGTCAGCTTCTGCAATGAAAAAGATGAAAAAGAAAGGTTATCACAAAGTAGTCATCAACAGGTAATGAAAGTTCATTTAATGTTGACAGGTCAATTAAAACAATCCTAGAACAAGATTCGTACCTTCTCTTCCTTTCCTTTGAACTCCAAAAAGTGAGGAGATTTGTGCATTGATCTCTTCTCACTCTCTCCAACAGATTCTTCAAATGATACAAGAATGATTGAGAGCTACCATAGTGAGCAGCTTTTAAATCACTTTTCCAATATCTACATTTAAGATTGTAGAATCCATTTTTCTGTAGCCGGTACAAAGATAATCATGCTTAAACAGCAAGAAAATATTAATAATGACGTTAAATTTATTTAAAACATGAATGGAATTTCATGCTGGGTAGGATGCCTCTAACTATATCGTGCCTTCTATTTGTCTGACGTACGCTCCACCTATGGATGGTGTCTCAAATTTTGAACACGCTACATTGAAGATCAACGTGATCTCCATGGGTTGAAAAAGGAAGAAAAAAATCATGTATGTTTGGTGCAGTCCAAATAACGGTTCAAACCTAACAAAGTCCGGAGCTTTCGGAGCTTCCGGATAAGGATTATTGGCCCGGTTTACATTTTGGTCATCAATAAGCAAAGAGCTTGCGGGCTCATATTCGGACCCAGGAGTGATTTTAGAATTACAAGAGATTTTAGAGGGTTTTCTCACCAAGAAGTGTATATATGGTTGTTTGTCTATGATATAATTACTATAACAAAACGTGACAATTTTCTCAAGATTTTTCACTTGAGTTATCTTCCCTTTAAAAGGGAAATTTCTCTAGTTAGTCTTTTGATTAGTAGGTTACCAACATATACATCACCGACATTTAATTTTGGTTAAGTTTGCATGTGAATGACGGCATAATTTGTAACACACCAAGCAAAATCCTAGTTGATGGATAAGAGTTTCATGTCTTTGGTCTAGTTACTTTATATGAACTTGGATCATCACTTGGGTTTATACATATTTCGTCTTTTCTCTATTTGCACTTAGACTAAGTTGCAATGCGGTGTTATGGACGACCGTTAACGAGTGTCCATTTTAACCATGTCATGAATGATTTTGACCAAGATGGGTTGAATGAATGTACCGAACATGAAGACATAAGAAGTTACTGAACATGTGAAGTGCGGGAGCTAGAGAAAAATAAGATGGACTCGACCAATCATGGACACTCACAAACAACACGAAGACTCGCACAGAGTTTGTGCTTTCAATGTCCTTGTATTTTCGCTTTCATGCACTTTTATCTCCGTGTAATTTCCTTTAAGTGATGTCAATTTCCAATTCCGTGCATTTCCTTTCAATATAATATCAATTTCAATGCAATTTACATTTTCTCCCGAGACGCTTCTTGAAATTAAGATCTAATCATTTTCTCTAACCTACTATTTTCCGTATATTTCATTGCCTTGATCCAACTATAAAATACGAATTTGAATTCAAATCAAATTTTGAAGACAAGTTTTTTCATCAAGCATGTAGATGCTCAAAATCTAGTTATAGAAATCCATCCTGTCATGTAGATTGTCCACTTTCTACCTATAGTTTCGCTCGGATATATTGACAATATTTTGTCCTGTTGTCTATTCACTATTTGTACCAAGGTCCTTCCAAATTGATCATCTGCATTCAAAACTCTTTGACTGCGATACAATGTCACATAGTTTGTTTACCTTCTACAATTTCGAGGTTTATCAAAACATTTGACGTTTCATCAACATACCTCTCCAAATGTACATATTATTAGCCTTTTGATTATTTGTCATTATTAAAATAGTCACAAGGAAATTCATACTACAATCATGTTGAATAATTTTTAAAGAGTGGTACTAGATCATTGACTCAAGTGCCCTTTTGGGGCTCTAGGACAAGTGGAATCAACTAGAAAATTCAAAAACATTGCTAGAGATGTGAAACATTCACATACAACAACAATTATGGAAAATCTAGAGGGGTTACATACTATCTATTATTGTAGGTATGACTGATGCATTTTCATAATGTGGAGATAAATACATAATTAAGGCAGTAAATTGTTGTTCACTATTATTAAAATCATGTTTTTCATCTATCTATAGTTGGAGGAAACCATTTCTCTAATTGGTGAGTTAAAAATATAGACATCACCTGCATTCTTATTTAGTTAATTTTCCATATGAGGGATATCCAGGACTCATAACCTAATAAGAGGCATAGGTGGAGAAAATTTCCTCCAATCACAAAGGAAAATATGACTTTTATCTTGTCGTACTTTGAATCTTCTTAAAAGATAGATGAATTGATGTTACTAGATTAAGTGAAAATCTAGCTTCCAGCAATTAAATAGTTTAAAGTTTGTCTTGCAAATATAGATAACCAAATAGAGTGGACTTAGGTTATGGTTGGTTGCAAAAGAGAAGGCAAAATCATTGTGTTTACCTGCCCCACAATTTCCTCTCATTTACTGCTTAACATCCTAGCAACTAAGAAGCCTCAAAAAGTTTTGACCCCATTGAAAGAGTCTCCTGCCCTCTTCGCGTCTCTTTCCTTTCTTATTTTATATGTATACTTCATCCACTTGCTTGCAATTGAGTTGAATTGTCAAAAAGAAAGCTTGTGGAAAAACACGAAAGATGAAGTCAGGAACGTGCCTCCTCTTTTGCTTCTTCCAACATATAATGGAGTCGAGCCACCCGTTTCACTTTCCTTGCGATTACATGGGGCTTTCGCGAGGAGTTGAATGAAAGCTTCATGTGTTCATTACTTGGACATGGCTTGACTAAAGTGGCCTATTATTACTTTTACAGCCAAAGAAATCGACATTATTTTATCCCTTGCATTTCAAGTCTTTTTTGGATGATTCACTTCTCTATTGGGATTCCACCGTAACTTCACTCTTGCATTCTAATCATATGTGTAAAAACTGTGCCATCTCTTGGATGGATCCAATTTGATCTTGTTTTTTTTTGGTCAAAAAGGCAAATATATTAAGTAGAAAAGGCAGTACAACCCGAAACCAGGGCTTCATTACAGATTAAGTTCAACATAGTTGGCGGTGGGTAGAGAACCCAGTTAGAGGGAAGGAGGCCGCTCCCATGGGCCTTCACGCCCAGCCCATTGCATTCCCGTCGACAATGCTGCAAGAGAGATGAGGAAAACAGAGCATTAGGGATTCACATTCGGTGAATAGGGCTCGAACAGCTCCATGGAGGCGAACGGCGTTGATTCAAGGTGTCGACAAGGATTTGATTGTCGGTTTCAAGCTGCAGGTAAGAATCAGTTTGCCGTTGATGTATGAGATGCTTTAGCATTTGTAGAAGAGCTTGAATTTCTGCTTCGAGTGCGGTTGATGCTGGAACAGTGCGTGTAAATCCATCTATCATCTTGCCTGTGTGATCTCGAAAGATGCTTGCAATCTCACCTGTATGATTAGGGCTAAGAAAAGCAGCATCCATATTTACCTTAATAGTTCCTTGTCTTGGAGGTTGCCATGAATTGGTACGGTGTTGGCGGTGAGGGCCGATTGGTGTTGCAAGCTATTTGCTGTGAGCTGAGGCAAAGTTTGGCCATATGTAGGGCGGTATCAACAAGAAGGTCTGGATGAGTTCGTTGATTGCGAAAGAGGAGCTGGTTCCGAGCCTTCCAAACATGCCATAAAAGCTGCAGTAATCTCAAAGTCAGGTATGTTCCCCTTCTGCTCTATAATATATGCAAGCCATTGATCGATACGGATTGTTGATGAACTAGGAAAAGTGATGTTTACTTTCGGGTTGCTCCAAATAGTTCTAGTCGATGGACAAAGTAGAAACAGGTGTTCAGTGGTTTCAGGAGTAGTAGCTGAGCATAGTTTGCAAAAAGGTTCGGGGATAATTCGGCGATGAAACAGATTGTCTTTGGTAGGTAAGGCATTATGGCATAGAGACCATAGGAAAGTGCGGATTTTGGGGGCCATTTTTGTCTTCCATATCTGCTTCTAGATTTTTGTTGGTGTGGTATAAGAAAGGGAGGCTTGTGGATGTACCTTGCGAGAAGTTGATTGAGTAATGAAATGATAACCGCTTTTAACAGAATAGTTTCCATCGTGTGTGGCTATCCAGCATAGTTTGTCTTCAGTGTTGGTTGTCCATAGCTGAATGGTTAGAATCTCTTCCACAATTTGAGGTAGAAAAGTCTGATGAAGAAGGGCTACATTCCATGTATTCTATTCAGGAAGGATATAGGCAGCAACCAATTTAGGCTCCTCTCTGTTCGCTGGTCCACTTAGGGTGCCAATGTTCAACCATTTATCATCTCTAGCATTAATAGAAGATCCATTTCCAACTGACCATTGAAGTCCCTCAATAATAGAATCTCGGCCAAGAAGAATACTCTTCCAACCCCAATAAGGTTGATATCCCTGTTCAGCTTTCTATAAAGATGTAGATTGGAAGTATAATGCTTTAAATACACTGGCTAATAAAGAGGTATGGTTATGGAAAATCTGCCAGGTTTGCTTTCCCAGTAGGGCTTTATTAAAAAATATGAGATCTCTGAAGCGCATTCCTCCTTGTTTCTTACTATCAGTTAGAAGATCCCAACTTTTCCAGTGAATGGAAGATATGTTACTGTTGTTTTGCCACCAAAATCTAGCTATTTTCTTCTCAATAGATTTACAAATAGAAACTGGAACTTTAAATGTCATCATAGCATACTAGGTAAAGCCTAAACCATAGATTTCAACAGGATTTCTTTCCCCCCTTTGGAAATCAATTGTTCTTTCCATCCCTCCAACTTAGAATTAACTCTGCTTAATATCCAGGCAAACATATCCTTCTTAGAGGATCCCCAATCAGATGGAATGCCAAGGTACTTACCAGTTTTAGCCAACAGAGGAACGCGTAATTCATTTGCTAAGTTAGTCTTAAGGGGGTGAGGGCAGAATGTGGTAAGATATAAACCAGACTTGTTCCTATTGATTGCTTGACCTGTAGCTAGGCAATACTGATTTAAAATGCTTGATAAATTCTGACATTCGTTGATAGTTCCATTGAGAAAAAAGATGGCATCATCGGCAAAGAACAAGTGGGATAAAGTGGGACATCTTCTATTAAAAGTAATACCTCGTAGATTACCCATATCAATTGCTTGTGAGATGAGGGTGGAGAGTAGATTGGCCAAGAGAATAAATAAGTATGGAGAGAGGGGATCTCCTTGTCGGAGTCCCCTAGATGGTTGGAAATAGGATAGTAATTCACCATTGAACTTGACACTAAGAGAAGAAGTAGTTACACATTGCATCAGCCACGTGACCCAACGTTGATGAAATCCCAATCGGCAAAGATAAGCTTGTAGAAAGTCCCATTCTACCCTATCAAAAGCTTTCTGCATATCCAATTTAAGAATAGCTTGAAAGTGTTTCTTTCGTTTTCGGATCTTTAGCTGATGAATTACCTCTTGAACGAGGAGGACGTTGTCTTGAATTTGCCTACCCGAAATAAAAGCACTATGTTCTTTAGAAATCAAATGTGGCAGCCAAGGCTTCAGTCTATTAACTAACACTTTGGAAATGATCTTGTAAATGAAATTACACAAGCTGATAGGGCGGAATTGGTCTAACCTTCCGGATTGGGTATTTTTGGAATTAGAGAGATGGCAGTGCGATTAATTTCTGCTGGCAGTCGGCCTAAGGAGAAAAAGTTTTGAACTGTTGTAAAAGCATCTTCCTAAATAATATCCCAGTAGTTGTGGTAGAATAAGCCATTTAAACCATCAGGTCCTGGGGCAGATGTAGCACCTAATTGAAAGGTAGCAAGCTTGACTTCTTCTCGAGTAATGTCTGCTGTCAGTGGTGTGTTCATTTCTGTTGTGACAATCTGAGGACATTGTGATAGGATAGGTTGAAAATCTCGATGACCACAGGAGGTGTAAAGCCTATTGAAAAACGAATGAGTGAGATGCTTCAACTGGTCAATATCTCGGATCCACTCGTCATTATCATTCTTCAATATGCTAATGCGATTTCTTTTCCTTTGTTGAACTGTGGTTACGTGAAAAAGCGAGTGTTTCTATCTCCCCATCGCATCCATTTAATACGGGAACGCATTCCCCAATATTGTTCTTCCTGAGACCAGCATTTTTGAATCTGATCTTTCAGAGCTCAAACCTTATGTGCATCATAATTTCCTACAAATTGATTAGTATATTGTTGAAGTTGCTATTGAAGAAGAGCAATTTGGGTATGGTTCGCAGAAAAGGTAGATCTGCTCCACTTTGTTAGAGCCCTTGTTGTCGCCCGATCTTATGGGATATGGAAGATCTCACTGAGAGATAGAGCAGACCAGGCATCCCCTACCACTCGTGGACAATCCTCATGCTCAAGCTAGAAAGATTCAAAGGTAAACCTTCTTGCTCCCTTCCCTGATTTTATATGAGTGGATAAAAGAAGCGGACTGTGGTCTGACCCTATGGCAAGGAAAGCCACAACCTTTGCTGCTGGATATGTTAAGTGCCAATCAATAGTGCATAGGCCTCGGTCAAGTCTTTCTTTCACCAACTCCTATCCATTTCGATTATTGCTCCAAGTATAGGCGCAACCTTTAGTCTCTAGGTCCATCAAGGAACAATCCTCTAGCAAATCCCGAAATGATTGTAGTCGATAAGGTTTAGCAGGTTTTTTACTCACCTTTTCCCAGTGATACAAAACTTCGTTAAAGTCTCCTAAACACACCCAAGGTTGAGTGTGGGAGTATGAAAGTTGCCTCAATTCAGCCCAAAATAGTTGTCTCTAATGATAAATAGGAGGAGCATGCAAAACAGTAAGGCACGTAGTAGAAACACCCCTATTATCATAACAAACAGTGTCAATAAAGTGAGTGGAGTGGGTTATGACATGTAGAGAAATGTGGCCTTGCCAAAAAGGACCATCCCTCCAGCCATGCCCTGGGGGTTAACCATAAAACGATTACTGTAGTTTAGCCTGCGTTGGATCTGATCAATGACTGGTTGTTGGTTCCAAGTTTCCATCAAAAAAATTATGTCGGGCTTATCATGAGCCACCATGGCTCTAAGAGCACGAACTGTCGGGAGTTGCCTAATCCTTGACAGTTCCAACTTAGGATCTTCATTTGGTAGTTGGTGGCTTATTTGGGCAAGCCACCACAGCCCCGTTCATAGGCCCTGTCAGCCTGGAGAAATAGGGGTATCCAACAGAGTACTTTCATCCAAAGTGTCGAGAAGTATAGGACGTTTCTTTGCTTTCTTTAACTGAGTTGTTTTAGCCTGCAAGCGAGGATGAGTAGGTTTTTTTGATGGAGATGCAATAGTGTGAAGTACTTTGACCTCGGATATATGTGCTTGGGCAGGGGAGGTTGTCTTGTCTATCTTGGAGGGAAGAACATCATGAGGACTGACAGCAGGTGAGCTATGAATATTCTAAGTAGTCTAAGTCGCTGTAGAAAGTGGCTGAGTTTGCATCTGTACAAGGGCAGGAGGGAGTAACATGGGCCCTGGCTGAGGTGTTTCAGGTACACATTCGTCAATCTCATCTGATTGAGGTTGAAAATCATAAAATGTCTACCATAGGGACTATGTTCATTAACTTCAGCGCGTAACCACTGCCCATGATACATTTTGTCCCGCCTATCAAACTAAGTCTCATCATAAGGAATTTCTTTGCAATATGAGGCATAGTGTCCCAAGACACCATAGGAATAGCAGAAGTGATGTAACCGTTCATAACAAAAATCAAGCCAAGTATTTTTTCCTTCCACACATATGAGTTTGCCTGGTTTGAGAGGTTTTATGAGAGGAAGGTCTACTTTAACTCTGACAGCTCTGGATGTAGGTCCTTCTTTTGCATCAATCCTGACCTCGAGAGGCTGGCCGATATCTTGTGCGATTCTTCTCAGGAACTACTCGGTGCATTGCTCTAGGGGTAAGCCTAAAACTTGTAACCAAATGGCACAGGTTGTGAAGTTATAGCAGTGCAAGGGTGTATTAGGAACCCAATGCTTGAGGAGAAGCAAATTGTTAGTGAATAACCAGGGTCCATTGTCAAGAACCTTCTGTTTGTCAGCTTCTGATGTAAATTTGAAAACATATAAACCTTCTTCTCTTTGAGTAACATTTACATTGTCTATCCGCCAGGCTTTTTTCATAGTTTGCTGGAAAGCAGGAAAATTGACATTTGAATTTGCTAGGAGTTTGCCGACAAGGGTTAACTTACATTCTTGTATTGTGGCTGCAAGAGGAGCATCGTCCCAGGCTTCAATTGCAGTAGATGACCAAAGTTTGCCTAATCGGCTACATAAAGCAGCTAACCAAGCATCTTCAATTGGGTCCATCGTCGCGATAGGGGAAACAGCTTTGAGAATGAAATCAGTGGAGATGGTCGCGAGAGAAGTTGCATGCAGAACCAGGGGATGTCATAAGGGAAGTGGCTAGATTGACATGCAAGATTTAGAGAGAACCGGCGAAGAAGGCGGTATACGGAGAGAGTGGAGTGGGAAGGAGGGAGGGTGGAAATTGGAGGAGATGGAGAGCGTCATCGAAGTGATCGGTAGAAAGAGGTGTTGAAGTAGTTGCGAAGAAGCCGAAGCTAAAGGGAGATGATGAAATTGGGTTCGGGAAGAAGAAGATGACTACCAGAGCGGTAGAGAAAGCTCCACATAAATGAGAGAAAATGGCAAAGTCACAATTTGATCTTGTTTTGAGGGGGATAAAACTTTGACTTGGACTAATAGGCAGTCCCATTCGGCTGATGCTAGTGTTATTGTCTGCCTTGATGGCGGCTTGCTAACCTTGCACAATTTTAAATCCCCTTGTACTAATTTGAGCTTAGGGAAACTTGTCTATCAACATAATAAATTTAAACATGGACAATCATGGACGAGAGACATATATGATACCCAATATCCTCCAAAAGCTAGCTTTCTGATCACAATTAAAACAAGAGACTGATCGAATATAAAACTAAATTGATTTTTATGTTCTCTCCTATATTTCTATTCTCTTCCATCTATTACCAATCTTCACATCTCCTCATTCTTCTTCTCCTTCTAGTTATGTTCTTCATCTATTGGTATTAGAACAATATTCATCCTGCATTATCTAATAGTAGAGCCAAAAGCACTAATTACATTGTGTTGAAGGTTTTTTTACCCGTAATATGATTTTAGTGAGATTATGATGACAAAAAGTTAAAGAAATGGGTGCGCCATGTTCAAGTTTTGCAAGAGTTCTTTTTCTCTTTTTTTGGTTCGGAAGTTTTGCAAGGGTTAGTGAGTCAAAAATCACCAAGAAAAGTGTCAATCTCCCTTAACAGATGCAGCACTACAACCAAGAACGCATATTGTACCATTTAGATTTTGTGCCAGCCACTTGTCGATGTGAAAATTTGTCCTCGCAACCAATTTGCTATTTTAACTGCTAATCTACGAGTTTATTATTCTAAAGCTAGGGAAGGACAGGCCAAATCAAGAAAAAAGATGCATTGGAAAACTCATCAATAGTAGAGTTCTTCTCAGTGGGCGAGATTGATATGAGATGTGAATCAAAGTAGAATTGTTATCTTAGTAGCTGGTACTTACAAGTGAAATTTTCTTATCATACTAGATTATCGTTTTAGGCTCTTATAAGTGAAACACCAAAAGTTCAGATATTTAATTGAATATGCAATCAAGTCCTAAATTTTGAATTTATGCAATCAAATTCTACACAGTTTTCATGAAGTGCAATATAATCCTGCTAGGAAACTCATGGTCAAATTTGCTAAAATGGATGCCAAAATCCGACTTGGCATTTTGTAATTTCTTTTAATATACATGGCTTTGATGTGGCGCTACTATAGCCCCACGTCAGGAAAATTCAAAAATGTTAAAAATTAAAAATTTGGACAAAAACTTTATAAAAAAAAAAATACAGAGACTAGATAAAGCTGAAAGTCATAGAGAGTGGAACCCTCCGTGAGGGCTGTTAGAGGGCTTGGAGACGGCAGAATTGCTCCCACTATAATGTCCATGAGCAAAGACTATACTTCTTTTTCTTTGTCCTCTACCTCTTACTCATTTTAGTTGGCACAAACCTGTAAAATATTAAGTCATATGTCTTGATTTTTAAGAATATTATGTCGATTCAATGGGCTTATGAAAAATGAAATATTTTACCTCCAATCAGGGATGTAAACCGATTGAAGGGAGGAATCACGACTTAGGCTTGTTCCTCCTAAAGATGTAATTTTTTACCCCTCTCTCTCTCTCTCTCTCTCTCTCTCTTCATTCTAAACTATTTATACATATATATAGTCGGCATTTTATCCCCTTTCAAATAGATCAACTTATACCGGAAAATAGATAGAGCTAAACTTGAACCAAATTATATGCATGCATGGAGATATATATAAGTTTTATGTTGTTTGATTGTGAGTGTTTGATTTTTTTTTTTTTTGAGAGTATCAATGAATTTCATGAATTGTTTCTTTCTCTTCTTTATTGTCAAATGCTGATCTTGGCATCCCCTTTCCCGCTTCTGCTTCACTTCTTCTCCTTATTGTCTCGAATCATTTGGTATTAGAGGTGAAAAAATTGATTATATAGCATTGAAAGTTTCCACCAAATTGGTTTACGCGCAAGTCCTATTTTTAAACAAATGGTGAGTTTGTCTGACCTAGACATTTTTATATCGTTTATCATGAGGCTCAGCTACGTTTAACTGTAAGTTGTGTATTTCTTTAGTATTTTATGATCCGTTGGCTTAGCTTATACTAAAAAATGAAATGGAGAGAGCTAAACATGAAGCAAATTATATGCACGCACGAAGATATATACAAAAAGAAGTTTTGTGTCTTTTTTTTGTTATTGAATATTTAATTCTTTGTGCATCCAACCAATTCAATGAGTCGTGATACAGTCCAATTACCTTAGATTACTTTTGTGGCACCTCTCAATGATTATGTTTGTATTTTCAGGATGCCTTTTGCATGGCTAAAGTTGAAAAATGGGACAACCCACGAGAATTTTATGTGCTTGTCCGAAAAGATGCTTTAATTCTTTTCCTTTTAGGACAGGCACATGTACCTTCCGACTTTGTTTATCTCATTTTCAACTTAACATCCCATCAACTCAGAAGCCTCAAAAAGTTTCGACCCCATTGCAAAGGTCTCCTGTCCTCTTCTTGTCATTTTCCTCTCTTTATCTTTTATGTATTCTTCATCGACTTACTCACAATTGAGTTGAATAGTCAAAAAGGCAAACAAAAAGTTGTGGAAAAACACAAAAGAGATAAAAATCATGCACGACTCTCTCCCCTTTTGCTTTTGCCGACATATAATAGAGTCGTACTGTGCGTTTTCAATTAATGTTGAAACTTCATATATTCAGTACACGGGCATGGCTGGAACATAGCGACCTCACTCCACGCATTTTCCCTCTCCTTGCACTTGTCGACGTGAAAATCTGTCCTCACAAACAATGTGCTATTTTTGCTGCTAACCTACAAGTTTATTCTGTAGGCCAAATCAAGATAAGAGATGCATTGGAAAACCCATCAATAGCATAGCTCTTTTAGGTGGGAGAGATCAGTGTAGGATGGGAATCAAACTATGAATTTTTATCTAAGTAACACTTATTTGTTATTATCTTATAAGAATATTTGCTATCCACTCTGCCAGTTCTCATTTTAGGTTCTTATAAATGAAAAGTACACCAAAAATCCCGAATGTTTGGCCAAATATGCAATCAAGTCCTAAATTTTGAATATGTGCAATTAAGTCCTAAACATTTTTTATTGAGTGCAATTTAATCCTTTCGACAAGCTCATAACCCAATTTGCTAATGTAGATTCCAAAATTTGACGTGGCGCTTTCTAATTTCTTTTACATTGGTGCTAATGTGGCGAAGAAAGACCAAAGAAATTATTAAAAAAGTAAGAGAAAACCTAAACAAAAGGAGACAAAAACTAAAGAAAAAGAAATTCGTAGAGAGTGGAACCGTCAATGAGGGTTGTTTGAGAGTTTGAAAACAACGAAACTACCCCCACTTAGGGTGCATTGGTTGGACTTTTAGGGAAAGCTATTGGGAAAATGCAAAGGACTTTAGATTGAAAGAGACTTTTTAGAATGCAAATTGTGTTTGGTAAATTACAATTTAAAAACCCATTGTGAAGTACCTTTGAATAAAGTGGTGTTTGGGGGAATTAAATTTACAAAGGATTTTTGTGATAAAAAATATCAAAAAAAAAATTAAAAAAATTGACCGGTAAGGGCGGGCGGCCGCCGGTGATTGGAATTTGTCACCAGCAGTTGACATCTAACTCAGGCAACCCCGGAGATAAGTGGGGAGGGTTGCCCCGGGTAGAGCGACCCCCGAAGACCACTAACAAAGGCCGCCTGAGGTCGGGCGACCTCCGGTGACCCCGCTGCCCTCGAATCTAGGGCGATGAGGTCACGCGACACCGCCGTGACCTCCGGCAACCCCAAATCTGGGCAATGAGGTCGTGCAACGCCGCATCAACCTCCGACAACCCCGCCGCGACCTAGATCTGGGGCGTCGAGCTTGTGGGAGGACCTCGCCACCCCGACCTTGGTCACAGCGGGGTCGCGCAACCTCGCCACCCTCGGATCTGGGGTGGCGAGGTCACAAGAGGTCACGCGACACCGCCGCAACCCAGATCCGGGGGCAATGAGGTCCCGCAACCCAGATCGAGGGCGGCAAGGTCCTCCCGCGACCTTGCCGCCCCAGATCTGGGTCGCGGTGACCCAAACCTCACCGAGACCCAGATGGCGCGGTGGTCGCATCACCCCCCGATGACGGTCACCGGCGATTGCCTACCCACGACTGCCTGCCCTTCGCTGGCGACTGCTCGCGAAAGAAGAAGATGAAGAAGATGATGAATAGTGAGGGCAAAGTCAAAAAAATGAAAAACCAACGAGGATAATTTGGGAAGAAAAGTTTTTATTTAGCCCCTCCTCAGCATGCCGAGAAGGTTGACATTTTGCAGATGGGGTTTGAAAATTTTTTGCCAAACACCCCATCCTTGGCCCAAGGATTTTTGGGGCTTCAAAGTAGCTTCTCAAGACTACTCCCAAACGCATATTTATAATGGTCATGACATCGGCAGATCCTGCACTTCATCTATTTTTGTCCTTCATCCTCTTATAACATTGTAGTTGGCACAAACCTATAAAACATTGAATCAGATAACTTGATTTTTTAGAATGCTGTGTCGATTTAATAAGCTTATGGAAAATGAGATATTTTACCTGCAATCAGAGATGTAGATCGACTAAAGGGAGTAATCACGAGGTTAGCTTGTTCCTTCTTAAGAAATAGCATTTGACTATTTTCTTTCTTCCTCTCTTTTGAAAATTCTAGAGTGTTTGCACATATAGTAATTATTTTAGTCCCTTTCAAAGAGATCAACGTGTACTGGAAAATGTAGGGAGCTAAACGTAAATCAAAATTTTTTGCACGCGTGGACATATATACAAAATATGTTGTATGTTGTTTCGTATTGATATCAAGTATTGAGTATTTAAGAGTATCCAACCAATTTCATGATTCGCAATTGCCTAAGTTATATGCATGCATGGAGATACATACAAAATATAAGCCACCTCCTTGAATTATGTTTGTGTTTTCCGGATGCCCTTTCTAATGGTTAGAATTGAAAAATGGAACAAGCCTCCACAGAGAAATTTATGTGCTTGCCCCATAAGGCAGGTTGGTTTTTATTTTTATTTATTTATTTTAGGAAAAGCAAGGGCACCTTCCGACCCAGTTTCTATAAAGTTGTCCGGCATTTTTTAGAAACTTCATGCCTCCCTTCAACTTTTTGTCGACTATTGCTTTGCTTCCATGAAATATGCACATGCGAGGGGTTTCCCTGCTGTTTCGTTTCACCCTTTCCGACTGCATTATTGTCCATCTCAGGTTCGCATCGAAGTACTGTGCCTGATAACAGTTGACACATCAAGCTACTCTATGCATAGAAGTTTTACTGATAATTTCTAAAATATGTGTTATAAGATGAAATATTTATTTCAATTTTTTTTTCATGACATAAAAAACCTTAAAGTTTTTTTGCGACACCATATTTTTGAGGTAAATATACTATACATATACAAGTTTGAAATCTTTGGTGTCACAAGAAGAAATTTCGGGTAAATATAATCTGTTAAATAAGTATTAAGTTTGAAATTTTTGTGTCACAAATAAATTTAAGATAAATATATCGGAATAAACATAGTTTAGAATTTTTTGTGACCATTATCCTAAAATATAATCACGCAAAATTGAAACTTCTTTTCATTTCTAAAATGAACACCGGAGGGCCCATGGGCTTAGAAACGAGTCTGATATGCACTGTACATATCAGCTTAAAGTCACGCTCAGATCACGAGGCAGACTTAAAAAGTCATCGACCTTCCTTTCCTCGCACAGCCACCGACAAACACTTCTTTGAGGGCTGGTTTTTCTGTGTGCAGAGCAGAGGAGGCCACGACCTTCTTAGCAAACCCAGGATCAAGGTCCCCCGGTCGTCCCGAGTGACTCCGGCAACCGACCCCTCTGACGAATCGGCTAGCCAGGACCAGAAGCCAACGATATTCATCTTCATGAAGCCTTTTCCCGGCAGCGACCACAAACACGGTACGATTCTCTTCGACTTATTCTGCATTTGCCCTGAAGAGTTCGGTTTCATGAAATCCTTGCTCAGAATGATTGTGGACAACGCAATGGAGGCCGGATCTGGTCGTCGGGACTGAAATATCCATTTGTATTTTTGTTGCGTTCCTTCCTGTGTAATTGGACCAAAAGTCTTCCCAATCAGCTTCTTAACGAGAGTAGACAAGTGGATTTATGAAAAAGATTGCAGGCTAATCTCAAACTGTTCCAAAAAATTAAGTTTTTTAGAAAAATCCGTGATACAGTATTTGATTTCATGATACTAATCATTATACATGTTTATTTATATATGTTTGAATTGACTTTTTATTTTAACTTTTTGAGTTTTTTTTATTTTCTTAGGTCTTGCGGATTGAGTTTGTTGATTGTTGATCTTTTCCAGTTTCCTAGATTGACACATAATTTAGAGGTGTCAAACGGGTGGACAAGTGGGTCGGGTCGGGTTTGGTCGGGTCATTAATGGGTCGACCCAAATTGACACATTAACCCATTTATAATCTATTTAAATCTAACGTAAATTTTCTAACCCATACCCGACCCGACCCATACCCAATCTATATATATTTTTAAATGGTATTACTAAAATAGTTCTATACAACACAAATTTAATGGGCAATTTTTATAATTTTTAAAATAATTTTTTTAAAAATATAATTTTAATTATTTTTTTATTTTTTAAAAATAATTTTAAAAATAATTTTTAGTTTTTTTAAATATAATTTTTCTTTTTCTTTTCCTTTTCTTTTCTTTTTCTTTTTTTTTCTTTTTCTTTGGCCAACACGAGGCGAGGCCTCCGTCTCGCCAAATCTGCAAGCTCGAGGCTTGCCGCATTGGGCACGGCTCAAGCCTTGCCGGACGTGGTGAGCTCGAGGGCCTCGCCGACGTTACGTGAGCTCGAGGCTCGCCGGCGTTCGTGAGCCCGAGCTCACCCCTCACCGGATCTGGTGAGGCTCGAGCCTCGCCGAACGTCGATGAGGCCTTCGCCTCACCAAATTTGGCGAGCTCGAGCCTTGCTAGCGTCGGGCGAGCTTGAGCTCGCCCCTCATCGGATCCGGCGAGGCTCGAGCCTTGCCGAGCGTTGGCAAGGCCTCCGCCTCGCCGGATCCAACGTCGAGCGAGCTTAAGCTCACCCCTTGTCAAATTTGGCGAGGCTCGAGCCTTGCCGAGCGTCGGCAGGCCTCCGCCTCGCCGGATCCGGTGAGGGTGAGCTCGAGCTCACTCGACATCGGTGAGCTCAAGGCTCGCTTGGCCGGTCGCCGACCATCGCCGTGCCAAGAACCGAGGAAGAAGTAAGAAAAAAAGAAAGAAGAAAGAAAAAAAAAAAAAGGAAAGAAAATTAAAATTAAAAAATAATTATAATTTGGTTTTTAATAAAAAAAAAAATTACAAAGTTAACGAGAGAAGAGAGAGGTTGTGAAGTTTTGAGTGAAAATAAATGGGTTCATTTTTAATGGGTGAGAAAGCTGACCCATTTAAGACCCATATATCTTAGTCTTGACTCATTAAAATCCATTATGGGTGCTTTAAGGAATAAGCCTTGACTCATTAACGACCCATTTAAACATAAATGGGTCCATAAATGGGTCAATAACCCATTTTGACACCTCTACACATAATGCTTCAAAATATTTTTAAAAAAATTAGTAGTATTTTTTAACACACCCATCAAACAATCTCTCTACATGGACAATCTTTTGTTCAGAAAGTCTTCCTAGAATTTCGTGAGTGGTTAAAAGTATTTGGCAAAAGCAATGTTATATAAGCTTTTCATAGCATTGACTTACAAATCATATGGATCATTGGGAGTTTGAATATAATTCGTTCATCTAAATACTTGCTTTTTGTTTTGTCGTTACTCTGTAACTGAATTTATATATTGGTAATCTCACTCCTGATCTATTCATGCCACATGTTCGTGGTTGAAACCTTCAGTCAGCCAAGGGCAAAGGCCTCTCTTGTTCACACACGAGTAAGAGAGCTACTAAAGCTAAAGTTAAAATGGAGAGCTCAGAGACAGAAGCATCATCAGAATGCGAGCATCAAGTGTTCTTGAACTTCAGAGGACCTGACACTCGTAATGGATTTACCGACTTCCTCTACCACAACTTGACCGATAATGGTATCCACGTCTTTCGAGACAGTGAAAAGCTCCATGTTGGTGAAAGAATCGATGGAGCACTCCAGAGAGCGATAGACAACTCTAGGATCTATATCCCCATCTTTTCTCCAACCTACGCTTCGAGCAAATGGTGTCTCCGTGAGCTCACGCAGATTATGGAGAACATCTCCAAGTCAAATGGGAATAATGAGATCGTACCTATTTTCTTTGACGTGGAACCTAAAGATCTTAAGATGGAAGGTGGATTGTATCACAAAGCCATTCTCAGTTTGCAGGACAATAATAACTTGAGCAATGAAGAAGTAGATTCCTGGAGAAAGGCTTTGATGGAGGTTGATGCAATAAAGGGATGGGAAGTCAAGAAATGCGATAGGTGAGCTTGTTGCATTCTAAGATCCTTTTGTTTCCCTAATATTTTTTCCCGTTTGCAAAAAAACTAAGTAAATAATTCACAGATAGAAGGAACATATTAGATGCGGGTAGGAGGAGAGAATTCAAAAACATAAAAATTCATGCTAGAGCTACTAAAATTGTTAGTGTTCTTGATTTCACTAGAGGCACTATCATATGTCTATTTTTAATGAAGAACTGAAAATAGAAACGAAAGCTCATTTTTTTTCCTTTCGTTGATGGTCTATATAAATTTTGTTTCATTTTTCACCTCTGTCATTTAGTAAGTAACTCTTGGTGAAATTCTAATGCTTCTAGAACTTTTACTCAAAACTTAATAATGTAGATATCCCACCACAATTGAGGTGGAACTTCCCCTAGTGATACTAAATGGTATATGTGTGTAAAAAAAAAAAAAGTGAAACTGCTAGAGAAAAGGCATTTTATATAATGGGTGATGAAGTGGAATAATTGAGTACCATGCACATTCTGTCTAATAATTTGATCTTTCAATTAATACATCAGATATTTCTCCTCCTGAACATATAATGTCCCACTTCTAAGGTTGTCCCATGAATATAACCGATAAAATGTTAATTGCGATGCATAAATAGTTGCACATTTGTCTTGCACAAACAAGATTACCATAATTCAAAAATTGCTAATCACATGTTAGGATCAAGTCAATTTTTGGGTGTCATGACACAATGCAACACGTGGCACTTAGCAATGTGAATGAAAAGTGCAATTGAAAGTCATGTAGACTCGACAAAAAAAAAAATGATGCAGATTCATATTTTTGATGGTTACATGGAATTAGCTAGAAAAATCAAATCCAAAATCCTTCGGGTTGATTCCATCATTCTCGCCATAATATTTGTTTTGTGCATGCTTGGTGTTATTTTGGAACTTTACAAGATCAAGCACAACAAATTAAATGCCAAATTTTAAGTTATCAAAAGTGACAATTGAGAAAACCTTGCATTCACTAGGAAATTTGAGAAGACATGTCTTGATTGTTGATGTCCCATTGGTTGTTGAATTATTGCATAGTTAAGCAGATGCAATTGAATAACATCAATTGCTAGGAGAAAAAAAAAAGATTGAGATTCCATCGAATTCTAATGGAATTGAATCACGAATGATATTTAATTACTAGAATGTTTTTTCCGCAATCTTCCCCTATTGAAATGGTTTGCCTTCATGACAGTCAAGCCAAACTAATCAAGTTGGTCACTGTGGAGGTTTTGAAGAGGCTGAAGATAAAGGAAAAGCCCGTGACGGAATGTTTAATTGGAATTGATGATCAAGTGGTAGCAGTGAAAAAATTGTTAGACATAGACTCTGGAGGTGTGCGGTGTATTCAAATTCATGGCATGGGAGGTATCGGTAAAACGACTCTCGCCAAGGTCGTGTTCAATCAACTTCATACCCACTTTGGAAAGTGTTGCTGCTTTCTTGAAGATGTTCGAGAAAAGTCGTCAAGAACTAATGGCTTGGTTGAATTGCAAAAGAAGTTATTATCTGAAATAGGAAATGTTGCAGGAACAGAAAGCATCGATGAAATTGACTATGGAATGACCAGGATTGAAGGAACACTTTGCAAGAAGAAGGTCTTCATTGTACTGGATGATGTTGATAAACGTGAACAAGTGGAGCAACTAGTTGGAAAAGGTGCTTTGTGTTCAGGGTCTATAGTACTGATTACTACTAGAAATATTAATGTTTTGCCAAACCCTGAACAAAAATATGAAATGAAGTTGATGAATAGTAATCATGCGCTTCAGCTCTTCAGCAGACATGCATTTAACAAGGTCTCTCCTTCAAATGATCGCTATGACATTGCAAAGGAAATTGTAAATGCCACCGGGAGACTTCCTTTGACTATTGAAGTAATTGGTTCATTTTTGTACAATAAAACACAAGAACTATGGAATGAAACATTGGAGAAGTTAGGGAAAGCACCTTGGGAGGGTGTTTCCAAAAAGTTGAGGATTAGCTATGATGCATTGACTTCATATCAACAACAAATTTTTCTGGATATTGCATGCTTTTTCATTGGTAAGGAAAAGGCAAATGCAATTCATATGTGGGAAGATTTTGACTTTTCCCCAATTAGGGAAATTGAGGTCCTCAGAAGCATGTCCTTGATAAAGATTGTAAAAGACAATAAATTTTGGATGCACGATCAACTCAGAGATCTTGGAAGGGAAATTGTTCGTCAAGAAAATCTAATGAATCCTGAAGAGCGTAGTAGGTTATGGAGCGAGAGGGAAGTCCTCGATGCAATAGGGACAATGAAGGTGGAACACTTCATGAGAGAACTCATAAATTCTCTTTTTCTTCTTGGTTTTAATACTTTTCCTCAATAAAATAGAATGCTAAACACTACTCATTTCTTACTTTCATTTGCAGATGAAGAAGGTTGAAGCAATGGAACTACACTCATTTCCTGCAAACGTATTCATCAAAAGTGAAGATATTAGAAGGTTTGAAAATCTGAGGTTCCTTAGACTTTGGGGAGGAACGTTTGTTGGCAACCTAATGGATTGTTTTCCCAATTTAAGATGGATTTTTTGGAGTGCTTCTGGTTTAAAGTGTGAGCTAAACAATATGTGCTTAAAGAATGTGGTTGTCATTGAATTTTATTTCATTGACGGTATAGACAATCTGAAGTTAAGCAGCTTAATAAAGGTGAGTCATATGCTTATTTCTATTCTTTGTCCTTGAAAGCAACATTTTTGAACTGTTCCTCCATTTGATAATGTGTTCACTTTTTACAGGAGGCAGGAAAATTGAAAGTTCTTACTCTTTGTCAGTGTAATAACATAACCATAACACCAGTCTTATCAGGATGCTCAGCTTTAGACAAGCTAACTTTTAAGACTTGCCGTGGTTTAAGTAAGATTGACAGTTCTATTGGGAAGTTAAAGAATCTGAGAGAGTTAAAGTTTGTTGATTGCTATCAGCTTGAAGGTTTGCCTGAAGAAATTTGGGGCTTACAGAATCTAGAGCACTTCTCTTTAATGGGTTGTTTTGCAATGGAGGGACTAGCAGATTCCATATATAAGTGGAAATCATTACGGGAGTTGCATCTTTCAATTCATGGTCCAATGGAGTTATTGCCTGCTATCAGAAAGCTTGGGAATTTGGAAGTGCTTTCGATTAACGCCGATTTGAAAGGTCAACTTCCTTCTGAAATTGGCTTGCTTCCGCAGCTAGAACTACTGAAGTTAAGAGAGTGTGATGAAGTCCAAGAGTTGCCGGCACTCCCAATAAGTCTAATCCATCTGGAAGTGTCATCTAAGTCATTGCAGGTTATTCAGGATCTCTCAAGCTTGACTAATTTGGTCCATCTGGAAGTGTCATCTGAGTCATTGCAGGTTATTCCGGATCTCTCAAGCTTGACTAATTTGGTTAAGTTGGACCTAAGCCACTTCGACATTGACGGACAAGATAAAATTCATACTGGTGACATAAGGTGGATCGGGAAGTTATCCAAACTGGAAGAGTTGAGTTTGCATCTCCCACATGTCCCTGCTCCCGCTGAGTTGGCTTCCCTTTCTCGGCTTAACCAACTCGAATTGTTTGGATTGGACTTGCAACCCTTCACACAACTTCCCTCTTCTCTATCAGATCTAACCCTTGAAAACTTCAAATCAATGGCCCTATTCTCTTCCAACTTGAAGAATTTGTCAAATTTATCGCTCAATTGCTCTCAAATGCAAGATATTAAACTCGATGGGCTTCAGCTTCCAAATTTAACGGTGCTTTGTCTTGAGCATTGTGAACCCCTCAAGGGATTCTTGCTGTCCAGCATGACGAAGCTAAAAAAGGTCTACGTGAGACATTGCCCAAAACTAAATGAGATCCACATCACTGGGGTGTTGGAATCGTTGGAGGAATTGTCTCTCAGTAATTGTGAGTCCTTCACAAGGTTAGTGTATGTCAACGGGCAATCGGAATCTTCTCATGAATCTTCACTAATCCTTGCATCGGGAGTCTTCAATGAGTTGCGGAGGCTGTGGCTACAGTATTGCCCTAAGATACTTGGTATTCAAGTTGTTGGTACGTTGGAATCGTTGGGAGATCTGTTACTTTATTCTTGTGGGCATTTGCAAAGTCTTGATTTGTCAAACTTAAAGAACCTCAAGTCTTTGAGCATACGTCTCTGCCATGAGCTACGGATTGTGGAGGGCCTCAACAAGTTGGAGTTTTTGAGCGATTTATTTCTAAATAACTGCCAATCGTTGGAAAGTTTGATTGATGTATCAACCACCCAATTGCCAGATGAATGCCAATTACATATCTGGAATTGCCCGGAATTATGTGGGGTTAAACAAGAATTCACAGGCACCGTCAAGCGTTTCAAGCGTCATAAGGTGAGTCAAAACCATCCACAACAAATTTAGGCAGATTTCTAAAAGTTTTGGAAATTAAAAAAAAATAAAAAAACAATCATACAAACGTGAATTAAACTTGGACTCGCTCACTTTAAAAGGCAACTGACGCACGTGATGTTTTCTCTTCTTTTTTTCCTTCCTTTTTTTGTATATGAGAAAGTTTCATAGTTGCAGTAAGAGAAGTTCAGTTTTTATCACAGGTGTTTGGAAAAACTTCATAATGTCGGAGATATATATATATATAGAATAGCTTAGAGCATACTATTTAAAATGTTTTCTCGTTTTATATGAAACAAATGATTTTACTTAGCATTTTTTCTATGTAATATACTCCATTATTTTTTCCGGTTCTTACTTAATACCAATTATTATAACAATGACTTTCGTAATTTATGATATTTATGGTGAAGATAAAACATTAAAGTCATAAATGCATAAAAAGTTCTAAAATTAACAAAAATTCCAGTCGACTCATAAAACTTGTTAATTTGATACAATCGTATCCATTCGTTAATCATGTCCAATTTGACTAATGGAAAATGCTGATCATGCATTTTTTTATTCATTTTCCTCTCCTACGTGGCATAGAGCTTCAAAGAAAAGGTCTGTCCTTTGAAGGTTTGCCCCAAATTTCCAAGCCCTAATTGAGTTTTCTTCTCGAGTTTTCCTCGCCTCTTCACTGGTCTTTCTCGTCCATAGTGTACTTCTTGTTCGTGGAGTCCACTGCTTATCTGTCGATCCTCTTGTTCTTCATCCGAGTGTACCCCTTCTTCGTCGAGTCCCCGAATTTCCTCTTCGTTCTAGTGCGACGATGTCGAGTCTTTGCACAACTACTCGATTAGGTCAACGAGGATGTCGAGTCCTCTTCGTCCTAGCCCGACGGCTTGAACAAATGAGTTACAAGCCACTACATCAGGCTTAATCCCCTTTTCTTGTATGTTGCTTTCGTCCCCATGGAGGTATGTGAACTCATTTAAGGTGTTTTCTCTTGTGGATTAAATAGGTCTGAAGTTTGGGAGTGATGTCAATGAGTATATGCCCAAACATAGGAAGTTCTTGCGATCTTGCTAGTCTTAGCGAAATAAAAGATAGGACCGTCCAAAGAAAAAAGACATGGATTGTTCGCATGATTTTGCTTGGATTAACTAAGGCGGGAGCAACTATATTTAATGCTCGAATTCACGTTTCTTTACTTGGGAAACATGCTAGAAATAATTGGGGATTTGGCTTTATTATGAATACATCTTTTGGCCAGTGGAGTCAAATTAAATGTGTCATCTTTGCTTAAAGTGCTTTTTGTTCACTTAGAATCTCCAGAATATCCAATGATTGTATGATTCCTTTAATATTTTATTTGGGATATTTTCAATTTAGAGCTTGAACTGGCCTATATAATTTGCCAATCCAAAGTGCTATCTATTTTTGGAGTGCCGATTTTCAAGGATAATCAGGTTTGAGGTGCTGAAGCTTTCATTGGTACAGGACCATTCGTGCTATGGGTAAAACAAGCATGTTTTTAGTGTTACAATCATCGGCATTAGATGGCAACTTAAGGAAGACGGCGATTTTTCTTCTTTCATGTTGCAAAATTTGTTGCTTGGAGTCCTTCGGGCAAAGAAACAAAAACCTGGATAAATGGCGTTTGTTTGTGAGTCTTAAAATTTGTCTGGCCAGTTCTTTGTCAAATCGAATTTGAGTAGGGCCAACATGTGGTAATTAGGTGTCCTTCCTCTGGTGAGGCCACGAAAATGGTGATATACAATGCCCTAGGTTTGTTAATGTCTCCCATTTTTGCAGGAGGAAGAGAGTGCATTAACAGAGCTATCGTTGTATTGGCACCCATCGTTGGTTTCGCATGCAGAGGGCAGCGCACAAGGACAAATGCGCGTACCAGGAAAGATGGAGGAACGCCTGGCTCCATTTGAGGTAAATTCCCGTCGATAGACTAGCCATATGGCTGAAGTTTGAACACTTGGTTTGGTTGCATTTGGTGCAGACTGTACTGTAAATTTAAAATACTTTGTTTATTAGTATTCCTTCTGACTGCGAAAATGGTGGAATATACTTGGTTTATCAGTGGGGACTGCATTTAACTTTTAAATACTTGGTTTATCAGAGGTCATCCGGGTTTCTATTGCTTCAAGGTCCGAGAGAAGTTCGGTTTTTATCACAGATATTTGGAAAAACTTCATATCGTAGGAGATATATATATATATAAAGAATAGCTTAGAGCCTATTATTTAAAATGTCTTCTTATTTTTCATGAAACGAATGGTTTTACTTGGCATATTTTCTACGTAATATATTCCACATTTTTGCCCATTTCTTACTTAATACCAATCATTATGAAGATGAATTCCGCGATTTGCGATATTTACAATGAAAATAGAACTTAAAGGGATAAGTGCACCATAAGTTCTAGAACTGGTCGAGAAAGTACAATCGAGAACTAAACTTGTCCTTTTGGTGCAACTGAGTTCCTTTGTTAACTCTGTTCAATTTGGCTAATGGAAAATGCTGACGGCACATTTTTTATTCATTTTGCTCTCCTACGTGGTGTAGAACTTAAAAGAAAAGGTTTGTATGCAAAAATGTCTCTGTTTAAGGTTTGCCCCAAGCTTCCAGGTCCTAACTGAGTTTTCTTCTCCAGTTTTCTTCACTTCTCCTAATTCGTGGAGTTTTCTTCTCAAGTTCTCCTCACGTCTTCATCAGTTTTTCTCTTCCATGCCTCCATGGTGAACTTTGTGTTCATGGAGTCTGCTTCTTGTTCATCGATCCTCCTATTCTTCGTCTGAGTGTCCTTCTTCGTCAGTCCCCAAATTTCCTCTTTGTTAGAGGGCGACGACGTCGAGTCCTTGTGCAAGAGCTCTATGAGGTTGACAGCAACGTTGGATCCTCTTCGTCCTAGCCCGACAGCATGAACAAAGGTGTTACAAGCCACTACATCAGGCTTAATCCCCTTTTCTTGTATTTTTCTTTTGTCCCGATGGAGGTATGTGAACTCAATAGAGGTGTTTTCTCTTGTGGATTAAATACGTCTAAAGTTTGGGAGTGATATCAATGAGTATGTGCACAAACACAGGAAGTTCTTGCGATCTTACTACTCTTAGCAAAATAAGGGATAGGATCGTCCAAAACAAAACAGAAAAAAGGACACATATTGTTCACATAACTTTGTTTGGGTTAATTAAGGCAGGAGCAACTATATATATTTAATGCTCAATTTTGCGATTCTCTGCTTTGGAAACATGCTAGAAAAAATTGGGGATTTGGCTTGATTATCATGCATGCCGCCCCTCCGAAATTTTCTGAAAAGTCAATTTCAAATTATTATGAATCCACCTTTTGGACTGGGAAGTCAAAATAATGGCATCATCTTTACTTCAAGTGCTATTTATCCAATGAGTGTGTGATTTATTTAATATTGTATTTGGGATATTTTCAATTTAGAGCTTGAACTAGCCTACATAATTTGACGATCCAAATTTCTATCTACTTTTGGAGTGCCAATTTTCAAGGACAATCTGGTCTGAGGTGCTGAAGCTTTTACTGGTACAGGACCATTTGTGCTATGGGTAAAAAGTGTTACAATCATCAGCACTAGATGGCGACTTAGGGAAGACGGTATTCGTTTTTCTTCTTTCATGTTGCCAAATTTGTTGCTTGGAGTCCTTCGGGCAAAGAAACAAAAACCTGGATAAATGGTGTTTGTTTGTGAGTCTTAAAATTTGTCTGGCCAGTTCCTTGTCAAATCGAATTTGAGTAGGGCCAACATGTGGTAATTAGGTGTCCTTCCTCTGGTGAGGCCACAAAAATGGTGATATACAATGCCCTAGGTTTGTTAATGTCTCCCATTTTTGCAGGAGGAAGAGAGTGCATTAACAGAGCTATCGTTGTATTGGCACCCATCGTTGGTTTCGCATGCAGAGGGCAGCGCACAAGGACAAATGCGCGTAACAGGAAAGATGGAGGAACGCCTGGCTCCATTTGAGGTAAATTCCCGTCGATAGACTAGCCATATGGCTGAAGTTTGAACACTTGGTTTGGTTGCATTTGGTGCAGACTGTACTGTAAATTTAAAATACTTTGTTTATTAGTATTCCTTCTGACGGCGAAGATGGTGGAATATACTTGGTTTATCAGTGGGGACTGTACTAAAGTTTAAATACATGGTTTTTCAGAGGTCACCAGGGTTTCTATTGCTTCGAGATCTGGGAGAAGAAGAAGAAGACCGTGATGCAGGCGGGCAAGCAGCAGCCCCTACAACAGGCCTAACAGCAGCTGCAGCTGATGCTGCAGAACTCGTTGGGGAGCTTGAGCTTCGGCAGCAACAAATCGTCGTCGAGGAAGGACAAGGAGATGTCCACTTTCAGGGCCAAGGAGGAGGAGATCGAGAGGAAGAAGATGGAGGTCCGCGACTGTGTCCTCTCCCACCTGTGTCAGATCAAGGAAGAGACCAAAAGCTTGGCCACTATTCGCAAGGTACGCAACATGAAATCCCCACATGGAATTGGTTTGCTTGGGGGCCTTTTCTTTTCTATGTTCTGGTAATAGCATATACGAGGTGAGGGGTTTTTGTGGTTATATTCATGGAGAGTTTTTTGCTACTTTGTTTTGGGGAATGAACAGCAAAACGGCAGCGAAGATGACGGTGGCAAGTATAAAGCTGCTGAGGAACAAGAGACAGGCGGTGGACAAGCAGATGAGGCGCGACATCGCGTCTGGTCAGGGTGCCACTGCTCGTGTCCGGGTACGTCTAGTTCTTTCACTACGATTTGCTTTTGGTTATTGAATTGGCAGTTGGTGTGGCTTTTTGTATTGGACGTAATTCATGTCTGTGTTGAGAGAAATTGGTCTTGAGAAAAAAAATTACTCCCAAATTTCCAGTGGTTTTTGTACGTCTAATTTATAATTAGAATGCTTTGAGAGTGCTGAACTTGAAATAGCCATATTGGTTTTTGGTTGCATTTGGTCAATTTTGTCATTTGGGGTGTGAAAAAATTCATGTCCGAATGAATTTTTGAGATTTTGAATCCGCATCTTATTTTGTTCATGGAATGCTCTATACATATCATGGACTTCTAGAAGTCTCAACATTCAAGAAGGAATGCTTTTATATCTGAATCAATCACCTGAGACTTCAGCATTCCGATCGACGAGGATGGTAAAACAATTTATACATACATATATATATTGTGAACCTACCTAAAAAGCCTAAAGCTGGCTTGCATATGTGACTTGATACATTGAATTGGACCTACAAAATGGCATAGCATTATGGATATTGATTTCTAATGTGGATGAGGGCCTGTGCTCAACACATGCTCGAAATTGACACGTGAAACCGACGACCACGAATCTGAGCCAAGGGACCTGACAAAAGCAAAGCGGAATCCCAAGCTGTACATATGCGTCCGTTTGATGATTTCAATAAGAGTTGAAAAAAACTAATATATTCAGCACAAGAAACGAGTATTTCCCACAGGTCTACAAATATGCAAAGATATGGGAGTATTATTGAAAATCACGGATTTAAGTGTCTTTAGTGTAGAAGTACACAAGTATTTTAAACCTCTGATAAACCGCTGGGCTGAGAAAAAGAAAACAATAAGGCTCCGTTTGTTTCGTAGAAAATATGGCATTTCTGGAAAATGACTTTCCAGGAAGTCATTTTCCAGGAAAATGTAATTATTTTCCAGTGTTCGGATGAAATCTGAAAATGAAGTGGAAAATATTTTTCGCTATTTGGTAAGTAAAATATTTTCCTCCATATACTTTTTTTCTTTTGTAAAGGCAAGTATAAATAAATAGGGAAAGCCAATATACACAAAATCCGGCGCCAATAACTTCCATATACTTTTTTTCATTTATTTTATTTTTTAAAAATGGATTTTTCAAATTAAAAAAAGAAAAAGGAAATAAAAATAATTCAAATTAAAAAAGAAAAAGAAAATTAAAAAATAATTCAAATAAAAAAATAAAAGAAGAAGAAATGGGAGGAAGAAGTGAGGATTTGTAGAGGTGTGAGATAAAAGAGATCAAGTGAGGAAAATGTTTTCTACTTTTCAAAAGTGGAAAATTTTTACCTAATTTAGAAGACTTTTTTTCCTTTAATGGAAAACATTTTCCCAAAGAAATTCATTTTCCGTGAAACGAATCCCGGAAATTTTTTTTCCAAAAATTATTTTCCGCGAAACAAATGGAGCCTAAGACTTCATTTTATTCTCCTGCTCTGACCATTCAGGGTAAAATTTTTAATCACTGTTTTATGGTGGAATGTTCCCCACTCAAGGGGGTTGTCATTTCATTGTCTCGCTTCTAGGGCATCTTTGATAGAATCTAGATCCGCATGTGCCAGTTACACCTGTGACCAGCAGGCATTTCATGTATATATTAGACTATACATGAGGCCAAAGCTGTTGCGTTCACAAGATTTTTTCATGATAGAATGAGAAGGAATTAGAAGTTCTCCGATAAGAATGGTAAGAACGATGAAAGCTTTCTCTCAGATTGCCAAATAGCCAACAGCTATCCATTAGAATATCTAGTTTTCAGTGGTAAAGCAACTCTAAAGCATGAAGTAGGAACAAGCGTACTGAAGATGAGGGAAGTAGGACTCACCTAAATAAACTATGGAAGGCTTTGAAACTTCCCACAACTCTTGTATTAGACACAACCAGCACAATGACACAACAGCTGCATAGAACAATTGACAATTAATATATCATATTTTCTTTCTTCAATCATGTGAGCTCCTCCTTTTAACGTCTATATTTTGCCCTTTAAGCCTTGATTTCAGCAAAAGTTAGCTCATGTTAACCTCGTCGTGCCTCGCTTAGCTTGATTCTCACAATGCTTGATTCCTTTCAAGAGAGTTGCTACTATGTCCCCACCATGATCTGGTGTGTTTTGATCAACCCACAACTTAGCACAACCATAAAACCAATTCCTACATTTTTCCTTGTCTTTGCCATGAGAATTGGTGATTGAAGACCCCAAGAGTAGTGAAGCTCTGAGTCGACCTCATTAGCCATTACACCACTTGGGTTTAGATGTTGGCGCCCCCAATCTTCTTGCCACCATTCTTTGATTTGGCAATTGAAGTTTCTACTAAATGCAACAGAAGCAACAGATGAATGCGACAGAAGAAACATATGTTGACTATCAAGGTTACATAATTCTACTAAGACCTTCTTCGCTATAACATAGACAATGCAAAGCAAAAGGAAAAAAAAAAGTGGACTTTGTTGTTGCAAGAAGAATAATGAATTCAGAGACATTACCATGTGCAGCTTGATCACAAGAGCATTGAAGAAATTGGGACATTTAAGAGCAGAGTGTTAACCATGTTACAACTCAAGTCATGCTTTTCGAATACAATTCTATGTCAGTGACTCGCAAGAGTCAAGAACATAAGAGGAACACAGGCATATGTGCGAAGTACGGCGCAAGTGCCATAATCACTTAGAAGGGACATGACACTTAAGTGCCATAACTTTAAAATGGTACACTTGAGTGCCGGTTTTGAAGTTAAATGGGACACTTAAGTGCCACTGGGCGAAGCTTACGTGACGACTTTCTGGCGAGTCTGGTCCAAAACGGCGTCGTTTTGCACGCTGACGTGGCGGAGAAAACGCAAAAATGACGCCGTTTCGTGTCTACGTGTAAATAATAATATAAAAATTAATTAAATTAGATTTAAAATATTCAAAAAAATTAATATAAATAAGAAAATTTTTAAATTTTTAAAAAGTAAGAAAAATTTTAAAAATTTTAAAAATTAAGAAAAATTAAAAAAATAAGAAAAATATAAGAATTTAAAAAAATAAGAAAAATATAAAAATTTTAAAAAAATTAAGAAACTTTTTAAAAAATAAGAAAATTCTAAAAAAATAAGAAAATTTTAAAAATTTTAAAAAATTAAGAAAATTTAAAAAATTTAAAAAATTTAAAAATTTAAAAAAATTAAGAGAAATATTAAAATTTTAAAAAATTAAGAAAATTTAAAAAATCTTAAAAAATTAAGAAAATTTTAAAAATTTTAAGAAATTAAGAAAAATTAAAAATTAAAAATTAAAAAAGGGGGTGTGTGGGAGGTCGAACGGGACGGGCCGAGAGCCGAGCCCTCGCCGTCGCCGCCTCCCAGCCGTCGCTGGGAAGGGCCGGCGACGGAGGGGGGAGGGCTGCGAGCCCTCGCCGTCGGTCGGCCGTGGGTCGGCGACCTCGGCCGACCCTCCCCCTCCGTCGCCGCCCTTCTTGGCGACGGCGGGACGGTGGCGGCGGCGAGGGCTCAGCCCTCGCCGCCCCATTCGACCTCCCACACACCCCCTTTTTTTTTTTAATTTTTAAATTTTAATTTTTCTTAATTTCTTAAAATTTTTAAAATTTGCTTATTTTTTTTAATTTTTTCTTAATTTTTTAAAATTTTAAAATTTTTCTTATTTTTTGTTAAAATTTTCTTAATTTTTTAAAATTTTTAAAATTTTCTTAATTTTTTAAAATTTTTAAAATTTTCTTATTTTTCTTTTTTTTTTAAATTTTTCTTAATTTTTTAAAATTTTTAAAATTTTTCTTAATTTTTAAAATTTTTAAAAATTTTCTTAATTTTTTAAATTTTTAAAATTTTTCTTTTAAAAATTTTTCTTAATTTTTTTTTTAAATTTTTAGTTTTTCTTAATTTTTTTAAAAATTTTTCTTAATTTTTTTAAAAATTTTAAAATTTTCTTATTTTTTTAAATTTTTTTGAATATTTTAAATCTAATTTAATTAATTTTTATATTATTATTTACACGTAGACACGAAACGGCTTCGTTTTTGCGTTTTCTCCGCCACGTCAACGCGCAAAATGACGCCGTTTTGGACCAAATTCGCCGAAAATTGCCACGTCAGTCATTTGGCCGGATTTTCGCCGGAGTGGCACTTAAGTGTCCCATTTTACTCGATATTGGCACTTAAGTGTATCATTTTAAAGTTATGGCACTTAAGTGTCCCTCCGTGCCAAGTTATAAGACTCTGTGTCCCAACCTCCGGGCATATGCAAGCCTCGCCAAGGAACTACCTTGAAAAACAGTTTTTTTTTTTTTTAATCTAAGGCTCCGTTCGTTTTGCGGAAAATAACTTCCAGGAAAATATTTTCCGAATTTTCCGGTGTTCGGATGGCGGAAAATACACGGTCAATGAAAAATATTTTCCGTTGACCGGAAAATCCTTCTTGATATCACAGAAAATGATTTCCTCTTTTGAAAAGAGGAAATCATTTTCCGCACCTCTCACGCGCTCCCGCTGCTCTCTCCTTCCTTCATCAGTTCACGTTCTCTCTCTCTCTCTTTCTTACTCTCCCTGCTGCAATGGCTTTGACAACGTCCTTCTCCGGGATCAGCCTCCGCCCTCCCCGCCGCTCCCGCCCGCCCGCTTTGGCCGGGCGCCGCCGCCACCGCCGCGCTAAGCTTCCCCGGCGGCTCGAAGCCGCTCGGGAGGATCCGGCTCAAGAGGGAGCACCGCGGTGGCGCCAGGAGGCTCGCGGGGAGCCCGCCGTCCGGCCGCTCGTCGTGCGGCCGCGAGCCGTGAGCTCGTCGGATCGGCGGCGCAGCTCGCGGCTCGCCGGATCTAACGGTAGAGCTCGACTCCCAATCCGGGCGAGCTCGAGCTCGTCGCCCATCCGGTGCGCTCGGGTGAGATCCGGCGAGCCTCGAGCTTGCCGGATCTGGCGGCGGAGCTCGCGGCTCGCCGGATCTAGCGGCGAGCTCGAGCTCCCGATCCGGCGAGCTCGAGCTCGTCGCCAAATCCGGCGAGCTCGGGTGAGATCGGCCGAGCCTCGAGCTCGCCGAATCTGGCGGCGGAGCTTGCGGCTCGCCGGATCTAGCGGCAGAGCTCAGGCTCCCGATCCGGGCGAGCTCGAGCTCTGTCGCTAGATCCGGCGAGCTCGGGTGAGATCGGCCGAGCCTCGAGCTCGCCGGATCTGGCCACCGGGTCTTGGTCGGCCGTTGGGCGGTGCCGCCATTGTCGGGCGGGGAAGGAGGCGGCGGTGGCGGAAGGAGGAGGAAGAAGGAGGAGAAAGGAGGCGACGGCGGACGAAGCCGCTCGGGAGGAATCGAGAGGAAGAAGGAGGAGGAAGGAGGAAGGAAAAAAAGAAGAAGAAATAATAAATAATAAACAAATTTATTTTAAAAATATAAATAATTAAAAAATCATTTTAAAAAAATATAAATAAATAAAATAAATTTTTTGGTCAATTAAAAATATTAAAATTCAATTTTTGATAATTTTTTCGGGAAAATGTTTGAGCTAACGAACAGTGGAAAATATTTTCCACTCAAATTTTAGATTTTGGCCGAATACCGGAAAATAGTCATTTTCCTAGAAAATAACTTCCAGGAAAATGTTTTCCGAAAACATGATATTTTCTGTGAAATGAACGGAGCCTTAGTCTTATGATATAAAACAAATCAGAACTAGAGTTAAGAAAAGAGTGGATAACACAACGATGATGATGACAATAAGAGATCATGACACCAATAGAAGGGTACCGGTAGTACTGGATGCTCGCTGAGGACCGAGTCTTGTTATTTGTGGCCGGACAACAGCAGCCGCTTGCAGTAGAATGAACAAAGAAGGAAAGGAGATATAGGCAGGTCGGAAAAGCTTGTTACATCTCCTTACGCCACGTCTCAACCACAATATTGAGCAGGCTTATTTTGCTTTACCCTTCTTTTTCTTCTGTTTTGGCATTTGAGCCACAAAACAATTGCCTTTACGTACTTTACCAAAAAAAAAAAAAAAAAAAAAAAACAATTGCCTTCACGTTTGGTATTTGACAATTAGAATAAACCATGAGAATATGTCTGAATAGATACAGCCACCTGCTCTAACATTGACTTCACTCCCAAACTTCAGACCTATTCAATCCACAAGAGAAAACACCTCAAATGAGTTCCCATACCTCCATTGGAACGAAAGCAAAATTCAAGAAAGGTGATTGAGCTCAGTGTAATGGCTTATAACACCTTCGTTCATGCCGTCGGCCTTGGACGAAGAGGACTCGACGTCGTCGTTAGCCTCATCACGTTGTTGTCGGCCTCATCAAGCTCTTGCACGAGGACTCAATGTCATGGCGCTTGAACAAAGAGGAAATTTGGGGCCTCGACGAAGAAGGGGGACACTCGGGCAAAGAACAGGATGATTGACGAATGAGAAGCGGACACTCCACGAATAAGGACACTTCGGATGAAAGACAGATGAAGTGAAGAAAAGCTCGAGGAGAAAACTCGATTAAGGCTTGCAAATTTGGGGCAAACCTTAAACGATATTCGTTTTTGCACAGACTTTTTCTTTTATACTCTATGCCATGTATGAGAGAGAAACGAATAAAAAATATAGCATTGATATTTTTTGTTAATTAAATTGGACGGAGTTAATAGACGGTCTCGATTGTACTAAATTGACAAGTTTTATGACTTGATTGTATTTTTTTTTTTTTTTGTAAATTTTACAACTTAATTGCACTTTTAACAAGTTTTAGGACTTTTGGTGCAATTTTTCCAACATTAAAAGAATCAAATACTCATTACACAACTAAAAAAAATATTGCTAAGGGAAGTGTTTCAAGAACACAACATACATGGCCACCTATCTACAAATCAAGCGACTTACCTCCTTGATAAAATTGAGTGTTACTTTAATTTTGCGTGTGGTAGCTAGGGGGAGAATCACCAAAAAAAAGTCATAAACATATTGCAATTGTGCCAATTTAGTTATAAACTTTTTTTTGTCAATTCAATCCTAAATCTTTTGCAATTGTGTCAATTTAGTCCATCCGGCAAAATTTAGCCAGCCGGTGTTGACGTGGACATTGGCCCACGACAGCCGTCCGATGACCATTGACATGACATTGTTTTAATTATTTTTATGAATTTTTATGAATTTTTTTTTATTTTTTTTAAAAATTCCATCCATCTTCTCCTTCCTCTGTCCGATGCCGGCCAATGGTGAGGCCACACCAGATCTGGCGAGGGCCGACTTGACCGACTGGCGAGGTTGACCTTCGCCATGGCTGGGCGGGGTTGATGCTCACCAAATTCGGAAGGGCCTCGCCCAATCAAGGCAAGGGTCGACCTCGCCGGCCACTGGTAAGGTCAGCCCTCGCCTTGGCTAGGTGAGGCTGAGCCTTGCCAAATCCAACGACGGTGGCCTTACCGGCCACTAGTGAGGTCGACCCTTGCCTTAGATGAGCGAGGCCAAGCCTCCCCAAATTTGATGGGGCCTCGCTGTCACGCCCTAAACCTTAGGCACGCGCACATCTCTTGGTGGTCGACTAAAAATGTGACGTTCCTAGGACATATCGCCAACCCTTTCTTTTTATCTTTCAATTAAGCACGTGCGGAAGTGAATTAAACAGATACCCTAACAACCATCAAACACTAGGATAGTAAAACATGCTAACACCTTTTTCATAAAACACACTTTATATACATATCAGGTTGGCCATACAAGTCTATATACGAAGTGTAACTCAAAAAGAAACTACCAGGTCACCTATACTCTGGACCCTTCTGCCTTGGGCTCTGGGTTGTCGACGTCCATGGGGCAAGCTACCTCCCAATCCTTGGTTTCAATAGTAGGTCTGTCAAAACCCTGCAAAGGACCCTCTCGGACCCCGTTAGGCTCATTAAGGAGCCACAATTTGAAGCGATGAGGCACTAAGTGAGATAGGCCCTCATCGACCTAAACCGTGGTCACCACTTGCTCATGGTTCCAGGTGGTCCCGAGAGTAGGGAAAAAAGTAGACTCGGACTCCATCTCCCATGGCCACCCAAAACAAACATGACATAAATTCACCTAGAGGCAGCCTAAACAAGCGTCACACACAACTTACCTCGTCTCAGCACGTCCCTGTACATTAGTTCATCACATATGCATTTATCAATGCAACAAGCGAAATTTTAATAACTGGAACATCTCATTTCATTCTCAAACAATCACAGGGGTCCCGATTATAAGGTAAAACCGCTATGACACGTCACATTCCGTGCCACACAATTTTGTCCCATAATCAGACGCAACTATCTCAATCACTCAGGCGTGTCCCAATTATTACGACCCATCGGCCACGGCCAACTCAATAGTAGGCGGTCATCCGGCATAACCGGGTGTCGTCCTGCTCCGTTGGGCACGACAACGTCTACCTACACCTAGACAACATTCCACATAGGAGCATTGGCCAGCCTCCACTACGACCGGCATCCATTGACATGGGGCATCCAGCCTTAATCAGGCATCGCCTCCCCAACTCCCATTGGGTGACAAGTTCTAATAGCGATCACATGCACATCTATACTTGGCCAAGAATACTGTGCTTTGCACTCAAATACTTCCATTTCCAATTTTCTTTGAATTAAAAATTCCCGGTAAAATAATTGTGTGTGGTCACAAATTTAAATTGAACCAATAAACATGGTACTCTCTCAATTTAAAATTTCACGATTTTATATAGTACATAAAATATTTTGGCGTCAAAATTCGACACCCAGTATTTTTCTAATTAAATGCCCATAAAATCAATTTTTGCAATAATAGCCAATAATCACCACCCAGCACTCAATTACACAATTAAGCAATCAATTTCACATATCAACTTAACCATGACGATCAGCGTAAAATTCTAATAAATGGCTATCCCATCACAATTTACGCTAATTATAATTAATTAAATAAATTATAATTAAATTAAATAAATTTAATTGAATTAAACTAACCATGGTTAACTAAGTTAACCCTAGTTAACTAAACTAACCTAGGGTAGATAGCCTAACCAAACTAACCACCTAACTAAACTAGTCTAGGTAACTAACTAACCTAACTAACTTAGTTACACTAACTAAATTAACACTAATCCTAATTAATCACTAAACTAACCACTAAGTGTAATTAATTTCCTAATATGAGATTAAGGCGTTAACTCACCGGATTAGCACGGCGGCGGGTTCACGGTGACGGTGGCGCAAAGGCAGTGAAGACCCGAGCCTACCGTTTCTCCAACGAAGGACCGACCAGGGCTGACAACGGCAAGGAGGCTCACGACCAAGGGAGGGGAAACCAGTTCTGTGGGGCTGCTGGTTGGGCGGTTTGCGGGGCTGCTATGGAGGAGTTGGGCGGCTGATCAGTGCAGCGTTGCTGGACGGGTGAGCTAGCGTGAGGTAGTGGCGGTTTGATGCAGGAGCTGGGCTGGTGAGGGTGGAATTGGAGTTGCGGTGGGTTGACGATGGAGGTGAAGATGTTGGGGATGGGGGCGTATGGCTGGACGGCTGCTAGTGGTGTGGGCGTGTGGCCACATGGCTGCTGGCGTGAAGTGGAGCGCTGGCTGAGGAAATGGTATGTGGCGGTAGTTCTTGGAATCGTGATTGCTGGACTGGAGTTGGCTGTTCGGTGGCAATGGAGAAGGAATGGAGTTCGGCTGCTGCAGGGGGAGTTGGCTAAGGAAGAAAGGGAATGAACGCATGGAATAAAGGAGAGAAGAATGAGGGAAAGAGAGGGCAAACCAAGTCAAGACAGCAGCTAATGGAAAGCCTTGGAAAATATTTTTGCACTCAAGTGTTAGCCTCAAAAGTCTTGAGCCAATTTGTCAAGGGGCCAACCACTTAGCAAATAATCCTAATTTCCACCAACAAATCCAAATTGAAGGTAGAAAACCCCTTTTTGTTCAGCCATCCGAATTTGCAACTCTTTTCTGATTTGTCCGAAATCGATTTTTCCGCAAAACTTCGTGCTCAACAGAATTTCTTCAAAAGATGAGACGACATCCTAAAAATAAATCGTGACATGCACGAATGTTTGATTCTCGAAATTGAATTCAATTTTGTGGTTAAAATCGACCGAACGCGATTTTAGTTCAACCTAACATACAGGGTAGCTTTTAGGGATTTTAGCTCGTTTGACCCGTAGTTGATAATTTTCGGTCCACGTTTGTGCATCTCTGACTCGTAGGCGACCATCGGTTATTGTAAAAATCGCAAGATTTCAATTATGTGTGCCGAGTATAAAATCGATGGAAAATCGAGTTAGTGTCGTTCAACGTGAATTTCGCAATCCTACGAAATCACCCGCAATTCAATTACGTGATTCTATCGAATCGACCTATGTCTGATCACAATTCAATTATAACGGTGTTGTATTGACCATTGCAGATTATTATGGTCGAGTAGTCGATTTTTAATTGAATTCTCAAGTCTGTTGCATTTATATCCCTTGACGGCTTCACCTAATAGATTAGTTAACTCGTGAGTGGCCAACTTAGAGAAAAAAGACCATAGGCATGTTGACGAAATGTCCATTTCATATTATCGAGACGAGGTCGAAATTCAGGATGTCATACTCGCTCAGCCAAGGCAACGGTCGACCTCGCTATGACTAGGGTGAGGTTTGCCTTCACTAGTGGCTAGCGAGGCTGACCTCATCGGCCCTCACCTCTAGCCGACACCGACTGGCTAGGTGGAGGAGAAGGTGGGGGAAAAATAGAAAAAAGGAAATAGAAAATTCAAAAAAATCTTTAAAAATTCGAAAAAACTATATAAAAAAAAAATTTCATGTTTGCGTTCACCGACCGGCATCCACGTTAGCTCTAGCCAGCCAATTTTGGTCGGATAGACTGAATTGGCACAATTGTAAAAGGTTTAAGACTAAATTGGCAAAAAAAAAAAGAAAAAGTTTATGACTGAATTGGCATAATTGCAATAGGTTTAAGACTTTTTTTTGTAATTCTTCTTGTAGCCAAGCAAGACATGTGCTCCTGAAGCACCTAAAATACTTATTTTATCGGTGCCCCTATCTTTTACGGTTTCATTTCGAGTATAGAGTCAATTTATGCTACTTATTTAACTTTTGAAGCGGAGGTTGAATCTTGATTTTAATTTCTTCTATAGATTAGTTGATTGTATCCATGAAAATTCTTAATTTAGCTAGATTGGGAACAAAACCAGTTTTCATCAAAGTTGTGATATATCTAAATATATAGCATGTGTTTATGCGTTCACGAATTCACACAGACAAAATTTCATTGACCTGCTTCCACAACTATGCTAGATAGAAAGGGAGGAAAGGAGTAGGAAGGCTTTATCTACTTGATTAACTAATATTTTCATTGTTTGGTAATAAGATATTGCTCTCTCCTAGAAACTTATATCTTAGGCACCTCGGGAGTCAAGCCCATGACATATATTACTAATCTCATAGACCAGGTAGGATATGGGTCAAAGACTGGAAGAATTGCTTTAGTTTAAACTTGTTTACATTTGATGGTGTGGAAAATTGAACTCATGTGATGGGCTGAATCCACACGCATAATTCCTTTCCTTAATCACTATGCAAATCCCACAAGATTCACAATATATTTTAACATTATATTGTTTCCTTTTATGCATAGATCCTTTCTCTTATTTTAACATCACCTATTACTCAGGATTCACAGGCCACCATGGCACCACCTACACCTGCAGGCGGCTACAGATACATCAGCTTCACTGGAACTCTGGCGGCTAGCATTGTGCATTGGATTGATGAATACCTTATTTTCCACACTATCTTATGAAGTTACCGGCTTTTAAGTACTACCTAAGAACTACAGTTTGGATTCCTACAGCCCAAAGCGCTATTCTTACCTGTTACCTTCCAAACGAGCTAAAGCTGATCATAGGTCAAGCCTTAAAGCAAGTGCAGTAAGCTAGCTTTACCCTCCAGCTAGTCCTAAAAGCCAGTCTTTCGCCTTTCCTTGGCTCGGCTGGTCTCACTAGAACTGTTTTCAGGGTTGGAGGACGAAGGGCTACTATCTTGTTGAGCTAGATGCAATTAACTTACATGTTATTCCTACTAGAAGGGAGGCCTTCTAATACTTCATTATGTTATTCCGATCCATCTATATGGTTGAGTAACCTATCCCGCTGAGCTAGATGCAGTTAACTTACATGTTTGACTTCGTTATGTTATTCCGATCCGTCTATATGGTTGAGTAACCTATCCCGCTGAGCTAGATGCAGTTAACTTACATGTTTGACTTTCGTTAGTAGCTTTGAGGAATTTAAAACATCTTCTATCTAATTTCTTGTATGTAGTGTACATTGACAAATTGATTAAACATAGTAAATTAGTTGATATGCATTGTTGATTGATTTGACCGCATAATTTAATCATGATATTCCTTTTCTAAAACTTTCTCGAAAAATTAATTGTAATTTTATTTTTCACGAATCCAACTCTCATCGGACTTGTCCATGTTTTAGACTCTAGAGGCTTGTGAAGATTCGAAGACCACTAGCATCACTCTTGTTGGCATGCGAGGAATGATGTGGCATATTATTTGGGTCAATGGACTAAAAGCTTTTTAAATAAGATGTTAGATTGATTTGAAGTAATTGTTGGTACAAAGTTTAACTTGAAATTGAAGCTTTTATATTGTACCTTAGTACGCCAAAACTCAGTTTTTCAATCCCATGCTCGAGCTCAAATCTTATGGTTTCAAAATTAGACTCGATTATTGATAACTTAAAAAGTAAATCGTAATGTGAAGCTTGAACTCCATCTCTAGGTCTCATAAAAAATAAAAATATAAGAAATAAAGTAAGATTTTTATTTCGTTTTCCTAACATCTTTGAAATTATTATCAAAATTTGCAAGTCACGTGAATGTAGTATTCCCAAATTTGGCACCTACGACATGACATCGTAATGAGTGAGGTAACCATAAGAAAATATTACATTTTAAAGGTTAAATTATAAATTTATTTGAAAAACTCTTTTCAGCTCTAGTGCGTTTTATTTCTATGTATATATATCTAATTACTTTTATCTTGAGTTTTTTCGGTTTTATGCTGCAAATGATTCCCAAGAAGTTCTTGGGGAAGATATGGCACTAGTTGGACCAAACTAAATCCGTATAAAGGTTCCGAGTGCTGCAGTATTTTCAGACAAGTGAACGGGCCGATTTGGCCGAGCCCGGGCCTATGCGCTCCTGCCTATACCCGGCCCAATATCCATTGGGCTCAAACAAATAACGAGGCTTGTCCGTGCAAGCCAATTTTCTTGGCTAAGTCAGCCCATTCTGGACGGGCCCCCAGGGGAACATGTAAACATGATCAAGTCTATCAGTCACTGAACAAACGCTCAACACGATGTGACTAGCAAAAACTAAAAAAAAAGTATAGGAAGGTCAATTAAATGAATGCGAATGCAATTAAAGCTCAAATTACTTCTCCGATGTTTAGGAAATCTTGTAGGTGAAAGGCGAAGAGATGCTCACACTCGACCATTTCCTCAAGTAAAAGATGAGAGAGAGGCTTTCTCTGATCCAATCTCTTCCAATTTTATTTTAATATAGTCCAGGTCAACAACATTTGAAGTGGAAACAACGAAGCCCCCCTCTTTAATATATATATATGTATGTATGTATATGTAAATATATTTTATTTCTTTATCTTGATTTTGCATGCTACGATTGATCCTCTCAAGAAGTTCATATCGAATAAGTTCAAGGAAGCAAGGGTATTACTGCTCCATGCTTGGTATACAACCAATTTCAGATGGTGGAACTCGTATTGAACTTCCTAATGATTATGGCTTCCTTTGTAAAAGCAACCAAGCCGAAACATGTCCAGAAAGTATTCTCCATGGCCGACGTCGATTCTTCGAAGGGGTTCGAGAGCTGAGGAGCTTGCTCAGCCTAGATAGAAGCAAGTACCTCCGGTCGGTGGGATTTCACAAAGAGGATTTCCCGGCGAGTCTGAGACGTCCGTGCCTTCGGGCTCATAAAGAAGACAGGACATCGTGGAGTTGCGCGTCTTCCGGAATGGGTCATTCTCCCTCCGTTATTTAAGATTTGCTATGGACTTCTTTTTGCCATGCACCACATACCGATTCGACAAGTTCTCAAATCGAACCCATATGATTGGTTATATGGTGTTTTGCCTAAAAACATTAATGCGGAAGACAAAAATTGCCAAACGTGAAAACACGTTATCACCGATCCTAAAGCACACCACGGATTCGAGCGTACCTTTTTAGCCACAGAAAAAAAAAATTAAACACCGTTTTTTAAAGATTATGCCGATTTAATCAGGAAGAGAATTTGGCTTTTGCTCTGTTCGATCCGATGAAAAACGCGACAATTTCGCCCCTTTGAAGGGAAGAAAAATCGTCGCCTTGTGCCCACAGATTAAACACCAATGCCGATAAGAGGAAGAGAATTTGGCCTTTTTCTTTTTACTTTTTTTTTTGGGGGAGAGAGAGAGAGAGAGAGGGATGGACGTACGTTAATGCCCAAAAGGTGCATCCTCCCTCTCTCTCCTCCCTTATATACGTCCCCTCCAAAAATATAAAGGTGCCCCTTCATCGTATCCCTCCATCCATGGGCCCTAATTTTGTGGGCCGGGCTTTCAGGCCCAACATGGACGGACGGGCCTTAAACCCATCACGTAAAACCATCATCTCCCACTCGCACATGGTAGGCTGAACAAGATTCTCTTTACCTCTCTTTAACATTCATACCGGTGAATAATCCGTGCGACCAGCATACTTTGAGAGCTCGTTGCTATACATCTGTTAGGAATATATAGCAGCTCATAATGGGCATCACACTCTAAGTAGATTTAGTATGCAGTACCCTAGATCGATCGATCACATTTATATCTCTCTTGATCTCTTTTAAACAATGATACATATATTGTATTCACAATTATAATTATCACAAAGACAATCATAATTGGTCGACCAGTGAACACAAAATTACAATGTGATTCTCCAAATTCGATCTTCCTCTTTCCTTCAAACTTTCAATTTTAGTTCAGCTTGCTTTTCTAAAAATGTCCCATTAGATCGAATCAACTCATGACCATTGGCAACATCCTAAGATAGCAAACACTAAATAGAAATCTTGAGAATAAGTAAAAGTCATGAGGGCACTAAAATTGAGGAACTCATTTCCTCAAGAGTCTCACACGGCATAAAAGTTGAGATCAAACTTTTGCCACTCTTATTGGTCGGCTCATGCATACGTAGTATGAAATACGTATTACGGTATTAACTCATTTCCCATTGAGCGTATGTCTACACCTTTCAATACCGTACATATGATAGTTTAGACATACCCAATGTCTAACTTGAGTTCACGTATCTACTCATTCACAAAATTCATCAAAACTCACATCTGGCATCTTAGATAGATAAAGTAAAATATGTGGGTTATTTTACTTTCGGACATAGTAAATATTATGTCCTCATCTTAACACTCAGTTAAGGCGACAAATATATTTTTAAGCTTGAGCTCTCGATTATCACCTAGATAATAAGCTTAAAAACAGTCTCATCTCTATTTATCACACAGTAAATAGAGGCGATTACCCGTGTGAGTAGGCTAATCTTTTATCTGTCCGACATACTTCCTTAACTTAAAATAATGCACTGAGCATTAAGATGCATAAAGATCATACAAAGATTCATAGGCATTAACAATGAAAAAACACAAGTTCATTGATGTGAACAACTCAAGGAAATTACAATATCCAATACATCAGACTCTACGCAATCCTAGAGATTTTACATGACCACAAAACACATCTCTAGGTATTGGCTTTGTCATAGGATCTGCTACCATTCTATGCGTAGATATGTACTGTAAGTTCACATCCTTTCGTGCAACCATATCTTTGACAAAGTTATACTTGGTATCTATATGTTTGGTCTTGCCATGATATTTTGGATCTTTGGTGTACGCTATAACTGCTTGGCTATCACAGTTAACCAATAATGGATTTGCAACTTTCTCAATAACACCTAAATGATCCAAAAATCTCTTAAGCCAAATTCCTTCTTGTACCGCTGCTGATAATGCCACGAACTTAGCTTCCATCGTGGACAAGGCTATACACCTTTGCTTTTTACTACTCCATGATATGGCACCATTGTTCAATAAGAAAGCAAATCCAGATGTAGATTTTCTTTCATCTAAATCTCCTCCCCAATCAGCATCTGAATAGCCTTCAAGTCGCAGATCATTTCCTTGGTAATTCAACGTATAATCAGCAGTCTCCTTTAGATACCTCAGTATTCTCTTAACGGCTTTCCAATGTGTTTGACCTGAATTGGATTGGTAACTACTCACCATTCTAACTACAAAAACATATGTTAGGTCTTGTACACATCATAGCGTACATCAAGCTCCCAACAGCACTAACATAAGGAACATGTTTCATTTGTTCCTTCTCTTGTGGAGTCTTTGGATACACTCTATGGCTCAATCCTTCACCTTTTGCAATTGGAGTGTCTATGGGTTTACAATCTTGCATACGAAATCGTTCAAGAACCTTGTTTATATATGTTTCTTGCGAAAGAGACAACGATCTCTTCAAACGATCTCTTGAAATCTTAACTCCAAGAATGTATGCAGCCTCACCCATATCTTTCATCTCAAAGTTGGAAGACAACCAACTCTTGACAGTATTAACAAACTCCATATTGCTTCCGGCAATTAGTATATCATCAACATATAATGATATGATCACAAATTGATCCTTGGATCTTTTGATATATACACAATGATCCTCATCAATCATTGTAAAATCATATGCCATTATGGCATTATGAAAACGTATATACCATTGTCTCGATGACTGCTTAAGGCCATATATCGATCTCAAAAGTCGACATACCTTTTCTTCTTGGCCTTTCACTATGAAACCAGCAGGTTGTTCCATATATATTTCTTCCTCTAATTCTCCATTGAGGAAAGCAGTCTTTACATCCATTTGATGTAACTCAAGATCCATACTAGCTACTATTGCCAATAATGCGAATCGAGGTAAATCTCACTACGGAGAAAATGTATCTTCATAATCAATTCATTCATGTTGATTATACCCCTTCGCCACAAGGCGAGCCTTATGCCTTTCTATCGAGCCATCAGCCTTTCGCTTTATTTTGAGAACCCACTTGTTCCCAATAGCTCTGCGTCCTTTTGGAAGATCAACCATTTCCCAGACTTGGTTTGATTTCATTGACTCTATTTCCTCTTCCATTGCATGAATCCATTTTTCCTTACTAGGGCAATTCAGAGCCTCATTAATATTTCTTGGCTCATCCTCATCTTGTGGAGCAACCATAAAAGTTTCCCCTTCAATGTCAAAACGTCGACGGGGAATACTTTGGCGACTTGTTCGCCGTATGGGAGATTGTACACTTTGCACATCATTCCCCATTATGCTCCCACTTGGATTAGATAATGATGATGTCGTCTCATCATGTGGGTGTAATTGAGAATGAGTTGAATTCAATTCATCACTTCTCATATTACTCCCACTTGGACAAACTCCACTAAAATCATTATCTTGATCCAAGGTTTCAAATAAGGAATAATCTTCCCTTATTTCGCCCTTCTTAGGAAATTCATCCTCTAAGAATATGACATCTCATGATTCAAATTCAGTTATACTCTCACTTTCCTGCTCACCTATGAACACATACCCTTTCGAGTGTTCCAGTATCTTATGAAAATACTCTTCTTTCCTCTGGGACCCAATTTCCCAAACTTGTAAGAGGACTCATGAGTATAAGCCTTAAGAAAACTTAAGTCAGGTTTTCTACCTGTCCATAACTCATATGGAGTGGAAATAATTGATTTGAAAAGCACCCGGTTAAGTATGTAAGCAGCAGTTAACAATGCATCACTCCAAAAAGTGATAGGTAAGTTAGCATGTGGCATCATGGACCTAACCATTTCCAGTAGAATTTTGTTCATTCTCTCCGCAACACCATTTTATTGAGAAGTATATGAAATAGACAACTGTTTTTTTATTTCTTTTTCATAACATAATTTCCTGAACTCATCAGATAAATATTCTCGACCTCGATCGGATCTCAATGCTTTTATTTTCTTGTCTAATTGATTTTCTACTAAGTTCATAAATCTTTTGAAACAACTTATTGCTTCAGATTTATGAAAAATCAAATAGGCATATCCGAATCGAGTATAATCATCTATAAAAGTGATGAAATAAACAGCCCCATGCCTTCCTCTCACATTCATTGGACCACAGACATCATAATGGATTAAATGCAGAGGAAATTCAGCTCTTTTACCTTTTCCAAATGGTTTCCTTGTCGTTTTCCCTTCTAGGCAATGCTTACATATGGGCAAATCGACTTTTTCAATGTTGCCCAACAAGCCCTCTTTGGCTAGTCTATTCATACGTTGTTGGCCAATGTGACCAAGTCTAGCATGCCACACATTCACATCATTATCATATGTATTAGGAGACGTGATAAGGGAATAACAAACATTTGCATTAACATAGTCAATATCTAATACAATGAAACCATCCAGAAAATAACCACAACCATAGTAATTTGTATCCAAAAACAAATCCACACCTCTATTATAGAAGTTCATATTAAAACCTAGTTTAACCAACACTAAAACAGACACTAAATTCCGACGAATCTCCGGAGCATACAATACATCATGTAGGAACAAAGTGCGTCCACCACGCATATTCAGTTGGCATGTGCCAATTCTTTCACTTCAGCTCTGAGTTGTTTCCCACATAGATCCACTTAGTTCCGGTTGGTACTCGTCGGAATTCCACGAAGGATCCTCTATCCTTTGCTACATGGTCTTGTCGCTCCCGAATCCACAGTCCACAAAGGATTAGACTCAGTTAAGAACACATAACTCGACACAAAAGTAAAGTTCTGAAAAGCACAAGGGGTGTTTACCTTCTTCGGCTCACGACAATCGCGAGCATAGTGACCCTTCTTGTCACAGTTGTAACACTTCACCCTTGCAAGCTTCTTCATTCGAGGACGCTTTCCTCTTTCATGTTGGTTAAGCTTGGGTTTCTTCCCTGAAGGACCTGCTTCCTTGCCTTTCCCTTTATCAAACCAGTTAGGACGTTTGCGCTTGGAGCTCGAAGCTCCATGTGAGCTAGAACTAGCATGATAGAGTTCAGCTTCTGGCTTAGCCGCCAAGAGGCGGTCCTCTTCCAGCTCAAGATGACGCATTGCATCCTCAAAGGTTTTGATATTATCATTATGGGTCAGGTGCACCTTCATATGCTCCCAACTCTGAGGCAAGGAACGAATCACTGCTTGCACTTGCTGCTCATCTATCAGGACATGGCCAGCATCTTTCAGCTCATTTATCATGTTTGACATCTTTCTAAGATGTTGCTTCATGGTCTGACCATGAGGCTTCTTATAAGAGTCAAACCTAATAGTGAGCTGCCTCAGTCTGGTCACCAAAGTATGACCAAATCTTGCTGCCAATGCTTCCCACATTTCCTTGGCATTGTCAAAACGCCTAAACTCTCGCATGACGTCATTGTCCATGCTGCTCAGCAATGTAATGCGAGCAAGAGAGTTCTTTCTTTTCCATGCAGCAAAAGCTTCCTTATCTCTTTTGTGCTTTGTGATGTTTCCTTCTTCAGGTTCTACCATGGTTAGGTTAAGAGCTTCTAGTGCCTCTTGCTCTTCCAGCACATATTGGATTTTCATGTGCCATATTTCATAGTTGTCACCATTGAGTTTTTCACCTTTGTTCAGCTTGGCAACTATACTTTTTATGGCTAAAGCCATTGGTCTAAACACATCGATCGACATATATGCATATGCGAATTATTAATGCCCATCATTTATGCATCCCTTTTGCACAGACCCATCATATTAATGAATAATTTCAAGTAAGATTTCAGAATCAAAAGGTCACTAAGTTTCCAATCATCCTCCAAAAATCCTAACTTAAAAATATCATTAATATAATTGTCTTATGCAAAATAAATTCTATGAAGCTACAAAAAATTTTATAACTACCCACAGCAACCAATAATAACAGAAAGCAAATAATAATTGACATCCAATAAAATAATAATGCTTTCACATAATACAACTAACATATCGGTTGCTACATCAACAACAATCAGGTAGTAAACATTACATAAGATGTCCACAAAGCACACTTAACAAAGATCAGCCAATACATCTAACACCAAGTCAGCACACGAACTGGGAAAGATCCTCTTTTGTTCAATTTCTTGATCTTTTCCCTTGTAACAATCCAATAATATTCATCTACAAAATCCATCACAATTTTCTTATATGAAGCAGCTCTGTTGACATCCCATATGCGATTCAACACTCCTTGCCATTCAGGTGGAAGGGTGTTCATGAAAAATCGCACCATCTCTGACTGTGGCATAGGACGACCATTCCATATGACCTTTTGAATTTTCCCGTTGACTTCAAGGACGTGATCAATTAAGTCACCACTCTCCCATCGATGATCAATCAGCTCAGCTATCAACTTAGACAGCCTTTCCTTTTGTTCATCGGTAATTGCGCGAATAGGTGTGCGCAACCTCAGGGGAGGCATTGTTCCTGCAACAAATGCAGAACAAATAAGGGATCATATATAATCCACATAGACTTAATTGAAAAAGAAACACATTCTTCTCCTCCCCATTTTTTTTTCTTTTTTTTCTTTTTTTTGGGTCAACGGTCAACGGTCAACGGTCGTTGGTTGTCAGTCAACGGTCAACGGTCAGGTTGTCGGTGGTCGGACCAGTCGGACCAGTCGGGCCGGGTCGGACGAACCGACCGGCACATGCCATGCGCGCATGCGCGGGCTGACGTCACGCAGACGTCAGCCGGCACGTGCGCGGCATGCGCCAGGCTTCCATGCGGGTCGGGTCGGGTCGGGTCGAGTCGAGTCACCGGTCGGGTTGGGCCGGCCAACGGTCGTCGGCGATGACGTCACCGATGACGTCATCCCGGGGTTACCGTGACGTCACGATGATGTCACACGCGTCGGTTCACCGACCGGCGTGCTGGTTCATTCTTGACCGCGCACGTGCCGGTTCGCCGACCGGTGCGTGTGGCGCACGCGCTGGCCGAGCCGGCGCCGGATGCGCGCGCCCATGCGCGCGGCTTTTGGCCGCACGCGCTGTGGGCGCGTCGGCGGCGTCCCGGCGGCGCACGACATGCCAACGGACTCGTCTCGACGAGCTCTTTCATCCTATGCCTTCAAAAATTGATTTCGACTTACAGAAACTCGAAAAAAAAAAAAAAAAATGGACGAACAGTGCTCGGGTGTCGGGATTTTGCGCCCCGATCCGTGTCGGCCGATTATTTTCGCGAAAAATCAATCAAAAAACATGAAAGGGGTCGGGAAAACATGAACTAGGGCTCTAATACCAATGTTGGGATTAACGGGTTCCCAAAAACCGGATTCGACACTAAATCGAACCCCTAAAACAAATGCGGAAGACAAGCCCGGGAAAAATCACGTATCACCAATCCTAAAGCACACCACGGATTCGAGCGTACCTTGTTAGCCACAGATTAAACACCGACGCCGATAAGAGGAAGAGAATTTGGCCCTGTTCGATCCGATGACGCCAATTCGCTTTGAAGGGAAGAAAAAACGTTGCCTTGTGCCTTAATGTTTTTCTTTTGGGAGAGAGAGAGAGAGGGAGAGGACGTACGTATGTTAATGTGCCAAAAGGTGCGTCCTCCCTCTCTCTCTTCCCTTATATACGTCCCCTCCAAAATATAAAGGTGCCCCTTCATCGTATCCCTCCATCCATGGGCCCTAATTTTGTGGGCCGGGCTTTTAGGCCCAACATGGGCAGACGGGCCTTAAGCCCATCACATAAAACCATCAAAAATCTAGAAAACCCATACAATAACAGAGACCATGTCCAAGCATTTGACTATGTCCCTCAACCACTCTCAAGTGCCAAAACGGGCGACATTTCAACTTTCCTTCAATATAAAAAATAATATCACACACCAAGTTCCATATAGAGATGGACAAGAGCGCTCAACAGTGACCATCTGGAAACCTCGGAAGAAAGAGCAACACCCAACAGTGACTAATAAGGGCAATCACTTGTATATTTCAAACTGACCAAGAAGGACAATGCATAATGCAAGAGAAGTAAACCCCAAACGTGATTAGACACAGCAAAAGGAAAAACATGGTTACACTATGCTACATTTGTATTCCACTTTCAAGCTCCATCAAAGCGATCCTGATACCAAACTCGTGTTTTAAGTCTATCCACCTATATTCCCTTTAAAACCACCTTGACGTCCAATATCCACATCACTCAATATTTAGTAAATAAAACACCTTTCACTATTTTAACATTTAATAAATTTTGTGACACGTCATGGCTCATGACGTACTTATCTCGTCCAGATCTTGGGAGACCATTTCAAGGCTATTGCATGCTGACAATTCTATTTAATGGTAGACATCTTTTGAGCCACTAACTCTTGTACATCTCCATTTGTCTTCTACTCTTTCATTGCTTTCAGTATTTCCTATAAACTTGTGAATCTCTTCATCTTTCTCATTCTCTAACCTCGAATTCAAGGATAGAAGACAACTCGATTTCGAGGCCCCAAATCATTTAGGCATGGACTATGCCCTGGCATCGGACACATCCAGGTTTCTCTTTTCCCAACACTAGAATAACAGTATTTCAAAGAGGGATAGCTCTTTCCAAGTTCCAAATATACCTCAATGAGATCATTCATACTTCCTTGCAATTTAGTAGCATAAAAAACTTAATAAAATAATGATGTTACCATTTATTGTTAAGCAATTTTAAGCTGAAGTCATAGATACTTTGCTTCCATCAAAGAAAGGTGGCTTGTTAGGAGTTCGAGCATCATTAGTAAAGAAGCTGCCAAAGTTAGCCATGAGAGAAGATCTTTACACTTAGAAGAAATACACTTCAAATAACGAGCAACAAGGCTCTGATACCAATTGTTTGGGGGCTAAACATACAACCTAGAGGCGGGATGGATAGGTTGTTTAGAAAAACTTGACAATCTTTTGCGGAAACTAGCTTACACTAAGTAAAGATCAAGTCAATGTGATGTTTTCAAGCTTGTGATCGTAATGTGTGCTTGTGAGAGTAAAGAAAGTAAAGCAGTAGCGCACAATGAGGTATAGTGGTTCGATTTTATTCTCAAGTCTATGTCCACTCCTTAGACTAATAGTCACAAGTCGGGCTAGATTGCAGTAACAAATTGCTCAAAAGGTTACAATTGGCAAGTACTAGTCATATTACAAGATAGATCATACTATTAGGACTCATATAATACTCTTACTCTTGTGCACTTATTCTAAAGCACAATGGCTCAGACAACACGAATACACTACTCAGTGAAATAATCAAAAGAGAGTTTTTCGCTAGGTCTGGCTTGAAGCAAATTTAAGATATGTTGCTCTCTCTCTTTTGGCTTCTAAGATCTTCTCTTTTATAACCATCTTTAATCTATCTATTGGAGGTAGATTGGAGAAGCAAAATGTATGTTGTTGCCACAACACCAATGACCTGATATTAACAGCATCGACATAGACATCAACATCGACTGATCTTTTAGATCCGTTGGTATTGTTTATAGAAAATCTGTATCATGACGTTATGCAATCTTTTGTCCAATGAATCACACCATGGATCTTGCTTGGTTCTTTGTAACAAACATCTACATATACCGTAGTAAACATTATACTAAGAATAGTTTGGACATCATTAAAATCACTTCGAGATGTTTCTCAAACAACTTCAAAAATCTATTTCGTAGTTTGAGATGGCTTCCTTGGCATCATGGCCCATTGGATTTTTCAAAGATGAATCTTCAACCGGTGAATTTGGTCATGCTCAACCTTTTGGGGAGCATGATCATCGACAATTGGGGTGGATGGAGGCAAATCAAGGTATCAACACATCTTACTCACGGTCACTTCAAATTCCATCAATTGGCCTTCAAAGTCTCATACTTTTTGCCAGCTTGTTAAACACCTTCTTTTTCCATTATGTATGGCGAAAATGTTGAAAATTCTAGATTTGACATAGTGCTATGAGTTGACCAAGACACCTAATTTTTTTAAAGTTTGGTAAGTTGGAGAAATTGATTCTCACAAGGTGTGTAAAATTGTCTACGATTGATAGTTTAATCGATAAGCTAAAATTGCTAAATACTTTGAATATCAAGGGATGTGAATCCCTCGAAGGGTTGCCCGAAGAAATCTGTTCTCTAGAACGCTTATCGGAGATTATCATGCTCCACTTCAACAAACTGTCCAAGCTTCCTAAGACACTAGGTAATCTAAACTCTTCAACGAACTTTGAAATTCCAATCCATTGTCATATTGTCCAACTTCCTCGCTCTATTGGAGAACTAGAATCATTGATCCAGTTGGACTTAAGAGCCTCAGGAATCTCCATTCTCTCTGATTTCATTGGAATGTTAAAGAATATCAAGCATTTGCTTTTATCTCAATGCAAGAATCTACATGAACTTCTGGACTATATTGGGGAATTAGAATCATAGGTCAAGCTGGATTTAAAATTCCTAAAGATCTTTATTCCTCCTGATTCCATTGGAAAGTTAAAAATTCTCCATCACCAGCTTTGCTTGTTGCCAGAGCTTCCCTCGAGTTTGAAAGGCCTAGTTGTTGAAGCTGCTCAATTCCCTGTTCTTCCCTTAAGTGTAGTTGATTCTCATGATCTCAAAGTTCATAAAGAACATTATATAATATCATCCTTGAAACATCATTCTATCCCGCAATTGCCCAATTTTTCTATCAACCAAAACTTGTTGTCTATTAACAGTTGTCTGATGCCACAAGTGCCCAATCTATCGCGCTTGAAGAGGCCACAGGAGTTATGGCTTCTTGAATTTCCCAAAATGAAGGAGATTCTAAGTCAGGGGAATTGGAATCACTAAAGTTTCTACAAATTAGTGAGTGTAGTGCGATTGAACAATCATCTAACCTGTCACAGTTGAAAAACCCACTACATCTTGAGCTATTATTTCATGGAAAGTTGAGAGCCATCAAAGCTTTGAAACAATTGAATTCTTTGAAGAATATGAGGATTATAGATTTCATGTCCCTAGAAAGGTTGCCTGATGTGTTGGCATTCACCAAATTGGACAAGATTGGAGGTCACGCTGAAAAGCTACAAAACTCAACATTTAGTCTACCGTGCTGGGGAAGCAAATGCGATGTCGGGAATTGCGGAACTTAAAGTAGAATGCATCATCCCAATAGTGCAGGGACTTTTGATTAAAGCACATCAGGTCTGAGTTCGAGCTAGTGCAGCCCTAATGTGAGTAGCTTCGAACTTCTTCGAGATTTACTTTGCATCATAGATATTGGTTCGAATATTTGCACCGAAATTTTCAATCAAAATTTATGTTTCTAGGAATAGAAATTCGTTTGATGATAGAATAAAATTTATATTTCTAGGGAAGGCGGTGGTGGGCGTCCAGCATCCCATAGGTAGTGGGCGGCGAGCGGTGACGAGAGTGAATGATGAAAAGAATTTTTATTTCTCACTTTTGTTCCAGAAATAAATAAGCTAAAAATTTTAACTGTTGATTTCTGCTCCAAAACTATTTCTGGAATAGAAACTTGTTCCAGAAATAGAAAAATAAACTTGTGCTACTAAACGAATTTCTATTCAAAACCTGTTTCGAGGAACAAAAAAACAAAGAGAGAGATATAAATTTTGTTATGCGCACCCTTAAGGCCCGCCAAGTGGAATTAAACCCAAATTGACATATGCACATTCACCACCACCGTGAACTAATCTAAGTGTCCTCGCGTCACTTCTTGAGCCATGTATTATATATCTTAATGATGCTAAGGCAATGTTTTCTTTGTCAAATCGAATACTTATGATGCATGAAGTCATTATGCTTTATTCATTTCAATTACGTGCTATTCATTTCAATTATCTAGAAAGTATCAATATATTATGCATGATAAGGCTTAACAAATATTCATTACCAATATGGTATGATATCTGTTGCATTAGGTACGATGGCATCTTGAGGTTTTAGCCAATGAAAGACTAGAAACATTTCCATTTTGTCATCCATGGCTCATTTGAGGAAACAATAATGGGGACTACTTCAATTACCAAATCCGCTTATTGAAATGTTGCCTATGTAATTCTACATTGCCAATCACATATTGATGATTTATATTGACATAATAATTTAACCACCCTAAATTTTGATAGCACCAATTTGATAAATTGTAACACTTGATTGTATTATCTAAGAGTAAAATACTTGGTTACACTTTTGCATAAGACTTAAAACTTCAAATGCACTAATTCCAAAATAAGAGTTAAGAGTTGAGTTGCTCCGCAACATCAATCCGTCCTGCCCCCTAAGAAAGATTAAAAGGATATGAGCACCCTTTGTATGGAACGAGTGTATTAATTCTTGCCATTTTTTGTTCTTCGATTTATAATGATGTTGTCTTATTTTAAACAAAAGATTTGAAATATCGAGTAGTGGTGGATGCTATTATAATGATCAACGTAAAGTGTCTTTCGGAATAATAAATTCTAGAATATTGATTCAAGAATCTAGCAGTATTTTTACGTCTCTTTATTTAGCTCAAAAATATTTTTGATCGAGTAAATCCAAAGTATTTTATTCTTCACTTTTATACCAAGTGTTCAACAACCATCAATGAATTTAACGTATAGTCGGTACTCTTTTTAGATTTATATGTTTCAGATTTACTTACCCTTGATAAGCTTTTGTACTATTTTCAACGATTTGTGTACTCTTACTTTTATTTTAAAATTAAGGTTTTTTCAGTACGTGTTCTATTTTGGTTGAGTATTCAATTTTAGTTTATTTCTTAATTTCTGTATATTTTTACTAATTTATTGAGCTGACTTCATTAGAAATACCTATTAGCAACAAATATTAATTAAAAAATTGGATGCATCATAGTGAAAATTCTGCTTTTGTCATTCAAAATCCTAACTTCCTCACTGCTTTTGGATAAGGATTTGGATCCACAGTATTGTTGCTCCAGTTTATATATAGGTCAAGAAGCATAGAATGAGCTTTTGGTATTGTTTATCTGGCTTTTGTGTGGGTTGTATTTGTAAACGTGCATTCTCTTTTATCTATTCTGATACGAGGGGCTCGTTTCTGTACGACGGATGGGAAATTGTAAGTTGTTTTAATACAGAATGCAAGCAAAGATTTCTTTGAAAGTAAATTTAAAACAAAATGTAATCTAACTATACTAATTTTAAGTCTGTTCCAAAATAAATAATAAATAAATAAGCAAAAGGAAAGATACTATAAAAGCTCTCACAAAATAATTGAAAGAAGTAACTTAATTAAGGAGCAACACGTTGGGTCTTCTTAATATACATTTACCATCCATGATTATAGTCAGATTTATACTTCTCTAAAAACATTTTTCTCGTATTGGTTTTAAAATCAACTTTACAAAAGTTGCAATCATCATATATGACGTAGCTATGAAAAAATTATTTTGGTTGGTGTTTGTAATTTATACAAATCACCAAGCAAGCACATTAAAGTTATTTGCATTTGAGTGGATTAGGTACATATTTGGTAACTCAATCCCCACAGCTGGAGCGTTTCACTTTGCAACTTGACGTGGCTATAATTGGAGTTATGCTTTGAAAAAAGGAGGAGGAGGAGGAGGCTGTGATCGAAGTTTGCGCAACGGAATAGTTGGGATTACAAACTTAGGAATTTCAAATGTTAAAGAAGTGTTGTACCATTTGAAAAAAAAAAAATCAAATTGAACATGATTTAAAATGGTAGTTTAATGGTTTTAAATGCTCCATAAAGAATAAAAGAAAAATACAATTAACAAAATCCAAGTACCTATTTCTTTTCTTTTCTTTTTCTTTTTCTTTTTTTTTCAACAAGTACCTATTCTAATTACCTATATTTAGATGTGTACATTGATGAATACATAATCTTGCTTTGGGCCAAAGGTAAATATACAAAATTCTTTTACTTTTGAATAGCGGGGCGATTCACCTAAAAACTTCAAAATTGATTAACTAATCCCTTGAGTACAATAAAAATATTTAGGTACACTATGTCCACATGTCAATGATTATAACATGTACCAATTTCCTTAATTATTCATTTTACTGTTTTTATGTTTTGTCTCGCTAATTGGTCAACAGGTTTAAGTATTATATGGTCATAAGGTTCTTTTCCAACTCAATTATAATAAAGACTCATGTAGGAAGATCAACTAGTTACATTTATAAATTAATTTTTTATTGTGACATTAACTAAGTAAAAATATTAACTTAGGATAGAGGAACGGAAATTGTTACCATGAACTCACCATATATATCGATTATATACACTAAGACTGGATCATTCTGTGTGGAAAGCCCAAAAGGAGTATTCTCGGTAATAATACAAAATGGTGGTAATCGCTTGATGGGGAAGCTTACGTTTGAATAACATTACAATACCTCACTCATCCAATGTGGGACTCTAAGGTTGCGTTTTTAAATTTTGTTCATGAACATATTTTCTATTTTTTTGTTCCCGGAAACAAAAAAGAACAGTTTGCGTTTGTTTGCATTTTTATTCAAAATCTGTTTTTTTGTTCTAGGAACAAAATTAGAACATAAATAAGAAAAAAAATGTTTTTTTGTTCCAAAACACTTTTGAAGAACAAATTTTCTCTCTCATTTCTTTTCTTCTCTTCTTTTTTTCTTCTTTTTTCTCTAGCCAGTCGCCAACCTCGGCCATGGCCCGTGACCTCGCCGAAGGGTCGCCAGCCCTTGGCGAGGCGAAGCGTTGCCAGCCCTTGGCGAGGCTCGGTCTCGCCTTGGTTGGGCGAGCTTGAGCTCGCCTAGATCCGGCGAGGCTCGGCCTCGCCTTGGCTGGGTGAGCTTGAGCTCACCTAGATCGGGTGAGGCCGAGCTCACCCGACCACCGGCGAGGCCCGCTCGCCCGGCCACCGGCGAGGCTCGGCCTTGCTAGATCTAGGCAAGCTCGATCTTGCCCAGCCAAGGTGAGGCCAAGCCTCGCCGGTGCGGGCGAGGCTCGACAAGCTTAGGCTCGCCCGGATCCGACGAGGCCGAGCCTCGCCAAGCTGGCCGGGCGAGCTCGACCTCGGGGGGCCGGTGAGCCTCGCCATGGCTGGGCGAGGCCGCCAACCCTCGTCGGCCGGTCGCCAGCCATGGTCAAGGCCGGCAACCGGCCAAAAGAAAAATAAAAAATAAAGAAAAAAAGGAAAAATAAAATAAAAATATTAAAAAATTAAAAGAAAAAAAAAAAGAATACAAATTTACCAAACGTGTTTTTATTCATTTTTTATTCTCGAACAAGTTTATCAAACGTGTCTTTCGGTCCCAACAATTTTTGAACAAAACATAAGCAAACGCACCCTAAATGTTATCAACTCATCAACTTAAATCACTAATGTCCTCATCGGTGTTGATTGTACCCCTAGTGATTCTTCCTCCATTCAATGTGTGGCCCAATCCATCACTGCTATTTTTACCATCCTTGAAGTCCATTAGGATCTACACCTTGTTCGAGCTTTCTCGCCCCACAATCACACCCCACCCTCATTATATTAGGTATGGGCCTAGTCCGTCCATATACCATGCACCTACTAAAGGGGAGGGATATGTTTACAAACATGAACATCACCTACTTTTATGTATAGTCAAGTTTGCACAAATTCAATTCGCACGTCATGATATTCATAACCCAAAATTTTTAGATGCATGGTTAGAGGAAGTTTTCACTAGTCAAATATGAAGGGAAATATGGCACCTTTCATAACATTTACAATTTCAGGTATGCATTTTAATATCTTAAGTGAATTTATTAAATCTTAATTCTTTTCTAATAAAAGTAAAATTTAGCTTGTCGTGACATTACCCCTCTCGGGGAAGATTGTTAGGTTTAGGGGCATCGTTAATTTTAGGCCAACGGCCTTCTATTGACTTGGGTTCTCCCAAGCATATACCTCGCATGATATTGAGTGTTCACGTTTTTAATCAATTAAGCCTATGTGAACTTTCATTAAGGAGTTGCCACTAGCTCCTCTGGGATATGTAGTATATCTTACTATTAATGTAAATAGAGATTCTAAACTCGAGGATCATGTGCTAACTAATGCTATAACAACCTATATAAAAAAAAAAAAAAAAAAATCTAAGGTTCTTCCTAACCATTCTAAAATAAGAAATGACATTCAAATATTGAAAGACATAATTAATTATAATCATGAATGAAAGCACACAAGCATCCTAATATCATTCCTACAAATGAAAATAAGACAATGCAACCCCCTCCCCCCCAAAAAAAAACCATTGTAAAGCCCTAAAGGCTTATCCAATTTTAGGTTTTAATTTATAAGGGTTTTCCAATTTTTAAGTTTTTTTTAAAAAAAATTAATTTAATTTTTTTCAATTAATTAATTATTTTAGTGACTTTTTCGGAATTTTTTAATTTTTAATGATGTTCTGAAATTTCTAATTTGTTATTGATTTTCGAATTTTCGAAATTTTTTATTATTTCCTAAAGTTTTTAAAAATTATTTTTATCATCTTTTGATTTTTAATTTTTTTAATTTTTTTAATTTTCGATTTTTATAAAAATTTTAATTTATTATTTATCTATTATTATATTAGGGGAACGGGTTCGGACCAGGTCTACCCGATCCGACCCATTGGCCCGACTGGTCCACCGGATCCGACCTGGTCGGATAAAAAACGAAAATTTTCGATTGATTTTTTAATTTCTTTAATGATTTTCTTAATTTCTTTTATTCTCTCCCTTTTGTCTTCTTCCCAGTTTTGTCTTTCCATTTTCCCCTTCACCTTCTTCTTCAACCTTGCGCCTTCTTCTTCCCCGATTCTCTTTTCCTTCCGCAACTTAACCGAACCAGAATTATCGGCGACGAATCAACCTCTATACGCGTCGTCGCTGGCACCCACATCACCACCGAACCAACACCTACCGACGTTCACCTACTCCGACCGACGGCCACCAACTCCGGCTGCTTCCTCCGGTGACCACAACAATTAACGGAAAATATACACACGAGATTAATTTCTTCCATCCTAGCCTTTCTAGCAAGCATCTAATCACCGGTGCACTATAAATCGAAGAGATAAAATGACTGGGTGGCTTTGAATCGCAAACTTCGCCGGCGAGGGGGATATCTCCAACGAACAGCTTTCGGGCATGAGGATATGTATGCTTGTTGAACTCGAACAGAGATTTTTCATCACATGCGTAGAAACACAGAGAAAACACTAATATTAGGCCAGATTCAACTTATACAGAAGCAAAAGCAAAATCGATCTGAAGATTCAACAATGAATGAGTTTCGGTCTTCTCTCAAGCATTTCGTCCAGCGACTGATAGGATGTGTTCCAGAGAGAGATTGGATGCAATTTTCGTGCCAAAAACGATCTATAAAAGATGAATCATCATATTTTATGTCAAATCAGTATTACATTATCACGTTTCACTTGAAACTTTCTATTCGAGTTCGGTGTTCTTGAGTATTACATATTTCATTCAGGCAATACGTCGAACAGATGGCACGCATTGAAGAACACGAGCTTCAGACTTAGATTTACAACGTTCGTTAGTCCAAACCCCGATTCACCAACCTTCAAAACATCATGAATCATCCTAAACTTGCTTCGGTTTGTCAAGATTTCGACCAAAAAATTACATCGACTCAGACAAGCATTTCCGGCCAAAAAAAAGGGATAAAACAGGGGCTTCCGGAACAAGGCCCCTACCCGTCTTTTCAGTGAGTCAAGATCTCGATCGGCGACGGCGAGGAGCGACTAGTTGGGCTCCTTCTTCGGCTGCAGGAAGACCGCCGAATGGGTAAAGGCTGGCTGACGAACCGACCCTTGACCGGAGCTTCCGAAACCATCGGCGGGCTCCGGCGATCGGGTTCTCGGTCACTACCCCTTTTGCGTCTCTCTCCTCTCGCCCCCGATGTGCCTCGGCCGAGCCTTCTCTCCCTCCCTCACGTTGCGCTCGCTTGAGGAATCTTTCTGTTACGCCCTTGCCAGCTCATGGATTCTAGAAAGTTCGGATTTGGTCACGTCACGGCTTGTCACGCTTCCTTGCTCACGGACGCTCGCACGATCCTGTTCTTTTTCTCCTCACCCGCGCTTCACTCTCTTTCCTCTCTCCTCACAGATGCTGGTTCGTGCAAACCAAGGGGAGGAAGTGACCTTGGGCTGGGCCTCTTCTCTCTACTTGTTTTTTTTTTAATTCTAATGGGCTTTGAAGAAAACAAAAAGTAAGACATTTGGGCTGGCCTTTTTAGTTCTGATGGGCTATAAAAGAAATAGATTTAAAAAGAAGTAAAATTCAGGTATCAACATAGCTTATTAGATTTCATTGCCTTTTTGTAGTCTCCTTATATGAAGTTATAACATCTCTAAGGTTCAGGTATTATAACTATACCATCATCCGTGAAACTCTTTGCATAGTGACACAAAAATTGATACTTGTCCCTCTCCAAGTGTGTTGCAACCTTGTCCTATGAGCGACTTCGTGTGATCTAGTGCTACTTCGATTACATTGTGTCATTTGACATCAAAGCATCATTGAAAGAAGTATTTCGATAACAAAGGCTTTGGAAACAATCATCTTAGTGACGAAGATCATGAGGGGTAGGCGCTTTTGGCAAGAAGGTTGTATGTGATGAAGCTTCTCTATTTTAGATGGATCTTTGAATTTGAAAGATCTATTTCATATGTAGATCAATTTTCCCACCAGATATATGTATCTAGAAATTGACAAGTAAAATTAGTTTATTCTAGTTTAAAGGGACACATGTGGTTCTAGAGGAGCGGGAAAATAAAGGAAAAATGTATAGGGCATAGAAGGGCAAGAATCACCCTTTCAAAGCAATTTATTTGCTTCTAGTTTGAATGAACACATGTCGTTTTGGATGAACGAAAAAGAAAAGGAAAAACGTTTAGGGCGTATAAGGGCAAGAATCACCCTTGGAAGGCAATTTGATGTAAAGGAGCATATAAAATTCCAAGCTCATTCTATTTAGTCAAAAGGTGGATGAAAGGTTGGAATTGGCAATGTTTAGGATAAGGAGGATTTTAATGTTATAAGAAACTTTCTTTTGATCATCGCCAACTCTTTTGATAGTGAGGTGTATGGAGGTCAATGAGTGAAAAGATTAAACTTGTCCCTGATGAAAAAAGGAAGTGCAAACCTCGTTTGAAATTGCCAACGTAGGGCAATTTTTAGGAAAAATTGATTGAAGCGACTAATGAGAAATTAGTACAAAAGCTTATGATTAAATTGATAAAATTAAAAATTTTAGGACTGAATCATAATTTATATGATAAGTTTACAACTAATGGGACAATTTTCCCAAAAGTAAGTCAAGTCATGAATTCCGATGATTGACATATTGGTGAGGGCGATGTTTATTCCAAAGTAATGGAACCTGATAAAAATGATTTTATTTGGAGATTATCGTTGGGTCCTACTTAAACCTTGTTCAGATTTTATTTTATTATTTCATGAATTCCAAGTGACCTTGTAAATTCAAATTTCCAATGGCCGTATTCCAGGTGAGACGGATTTTCCAAAATAGTTTTCTCTGCCCTGCTTTCAATGGATTTCAAAGCCTTGATCCTACTTTCCATGGATTTCAAAGCTTCATATCCATTTTATTTTGAAGCCAAGTCTTCTCACCAAGTCTATAGATGCTCTTTTGCAATAGAGCCATCCGATATGTCTTGTAGATTGTTCACTTTCTGGCTATAAGACTATCTAAATATGTTGACAATACCTCGCTCCATGATCTATTCACTACTTGCACTTAGGTCCTTCAATTTGCAGTAAATACAGAACACTCAAAGGAGCTGATGGACCTCGCCAACCCCACCTGGTGTTTGCTTCTTCATGATTTACGATTATAGATTAATCGACCCCCTGAATGTTTTGCATCTTTTCACAATACCAAAAAAAAAAAAAAAATTCTCGAAATCAACAAGATGTACATATTATCCACACTTAGTATGAAAACAATAAACTCATTTTTATTTTAATACATGCGTAACACTACTGACATGAGGCCATGCTAGGTAGGATGCCTCTAACTATATCGGGTGCATTTGGTTCAATATTTTGAAAGCTCATTGAGAAAATGTAAAGCAGTTTAACTTAAAAGACGTTAGGTAAATGCAAAGATTGTTTAGTAAACTATATTTTGAGAAGCAACTTTGAGAGAAATGTCGTTTGATAGAAAACACATTTGAAAAGCCATTTGGATGGGTAATATTAGTTTTTTAAATATTTATTTGTTTAAAATTGAAAAAAATAATTTATGCAAATTTTTAAATATAAATTTTGACAATAATGCTAAAAAAATCAATTATATATATAAATGCTAAAAATCAAATATATATAATTTTTTTTTTTTTTTAAAAAAAGACCAAATCCTTCGTCGATCCAATGTAGGGCTATAGCCATTGGCGAGTTAGATTTGGCACCCATGGCTATTGGCTGAGGTTGCTCGAGGTTAAGCAACCTCCGATGAGGATCATGCGACCCTGGCGAGGGCTGTCGGAGGTCACCCAACCTTAGGCGACCCTTAGCTAGAGTTGTGTAGCCCAAGCAGCACACAGTCGGTTGCATGAGCCTCACGGGACCTAGGCAAAGGCTGCTTGAGGCCATGAGACCTAGGCGATGGTTGCTTGGGTTGCACGCTGCCTAGGTCGCTCGAGGTCATGCGACCTCCAATGGCCCTCGCTAGGGTCACACGAACCTCACCGAAGGTCAACTCAACTGATGGCCGTTGAAGCCAAATCTGGCTCATCGGCAACCGTAGCCCTTCTCCAAACCGACGAAGGGTTGGTCTTTTTTTAAAAATATATATATATTTTTAGCATTTAAAAATATAATAACGAGGGCAAAATCGGAAATTTGAAGAATGGGTGAAGGTATTTTTGGAAGAAAAATGAGTTTCAACATTTGGTCAAATGTTGAAAATTCAATTCGAATCCCTATTAATATTAGGCTTTCAATCTTCCAATGTTGGCTTTCACTTTGAAGCTATTTTAAAATGATTGTCAAACGATATAGCATTTTCTTAAGAGGCTTTGAAGGCTGAAAGTCTCTTGAGAATGTTGAATCAAATGCATCCATCGTGCCTTTTATTCGTTTGACATATGCTCCACCTATGGATGATGTCTCAAATTTTGAACACGCTAAATTGAAGATCAACGTGATCTCCATGCGCTGAAAAGGGGAGAAATCATGTATGTTTGGTGTAGTCCAAATAACGGTTCAAACCTAACAAAGTGCGGAGCTTCCAAAGCTTCTGGATAAGGATTATTGGCTGGTTTATATTTTGGTCAATAAGCAAAGAGCTTCCGGGCTCATATTCAGACCCAGGAGTGATTTTAGAATTACAGTAGATTTTGAGGGTTTTCTCACCAAGAAGCGTATATATGGTTTTTTGTCTATGATATAATTACTATAACAAAACGTGATAATTTTCAAGATTTTTCACTTGATTTATCTTCCCTTTAAAAAAGGAAATTTTCTCTAGTTAATCTTTTGATTAATAATAGGTTACCAACATAAACATCACTGTCATTTAACTTTTGTCTATGCATGTGAATGACGGCATAACTCGTAACTCACCAAGCGGAATCCTGTTTGATGAATAAGAATTTCATATCTTTGGTCTAGTTACTTTATCCGAACTTAGATCATCACTTGGGTTTATACATAATTCATCTTTCTTTATTTACCGAACATGAAGACATAAGAAGGTACCGAACAAGTGAAGTGCGGGAGCTAGAGAAAAATAAGATGGACTCGACCAATCTTGGACGCTCACAAACAACACGAAGACTCGCACCAAGTTTGTGCTTTCAATTTCCTTGTATTTTCACTTTCATGCACTTTTATCTGGGTAATTTCCTTTCAGCGATGTCAATTTCCAATTCCATGTATTTCCTTTCAATGTAATATCCATTTCAATGCAATTTACATTATCTCCCAGGACACTTCTTCAAATTAAGATCTAATCCATTTTCTCTAACCTATATATTTCATTGCCTTGATCCAATGATAAAATACAAATTTGAATTCAAATCAAATGTTGAAGACGAGATTTTTAATCAGGCTTGCAGATGCTCAAAATCTAGATATAGAAATCCATCATGTTTTGTACATTGTCCACTTTCTGCCTATAGTTTCGCTCAGATATCTTGACAATATTTTGTCCTATTGTCTATTCACTACTTGTACCAAGGTCCTTCTAAATTGATCATCCACGTTAAAAACTCTTTGACTGCGATACAATGTCATGTAGTTTGTTTACCTTCTCCAATTTCAAGGTTTATCAAAACATTTGATGTTTCATCAACATACCGCTCCAAATGTACATATTGTTAGCCTTTGATTATTTGTGATAATTAAAATAATCACAAGGAAATTCATAATACAATCATGTTGAATTTTTTTAAAGAGTGATCTAGGTAATTGACTCAAGTAACCTTTCCGGGCTCTAGAACAAGTGGAATCAACTAGAAAATTCAAAAAAATTGCTAGAGATGCAAAACATTCACACACGACTCTTATGGAAAATCTAGATGGGTTACATACTATCTATTATTGTGGGTATGACTAATTCCTTTTCATGATGTGGAGATAAGTACATAATTACAGCAGTAAATTGTTGTACACTATTATTAAAATCATGTTTTTCATCTGTCTATAGTTGGAGGAGACCAAACCTCTTATTGGTGAGTTATAAATATAGACATCACCCGCATTATTATTTAGTTAAGTTTCCATAAGAGGAATATCCATAACTTGTAACCTAACAATAAGAGGCATAGCTGGAGAAAATTTCCTCCAATCACGAAGGAAAATATAACTCTTATCTTGTCATATTTTGAATCTTCTTTCCGGATGAATAGATGTTACTAGATCAAGTCAAAATCTGATTTCCAGCAATTAAATACTTTAAAGTTTGTCTTGTAAATATAGATAACCAAATAGAGTGGACTTAGGTCATGGTTGGTTGCAAAAGAGAATGCAAAATCATTGTGTTTACCTGCCCCCACAATTTCCTCTCCTTTACTGCTTAATATCCTGGCAAATAAGAAGCCTAAAGAGGTTTCGACTCCACTGCAAGAGTCTCCTGTCCTCTTCGTGTCTCTTTCCTTTCTTATTTCATATGTATACTTCATCCACTTGCTTGCAAAATTGAGTTGAATTGTCAAAAAGAAAGGTTGCAGAAAAACAAAAAAGATAAAGTCAAAAACGTGTCTCCACCTTTGCTTCTTCCAACTTATAATGGAGTCGAGCCACCCGTTTCACTTTCCTTGCATTTACATGGGGCTTTTAGGAGGAATTAAGTGAAAGCTTCGTGTGTTCATTACTTGGACATGGCTTGGCTAAAGTGGCCTATCATTACTTTTACAACCAAAGAAATTGGCATTATTTTATCCGTTGCATTTCAAGTCTTTTTGGGAGGATTCACTTCTCTGTTGGAATTCCAACTTAACTACCCTCTTACGTTTTAATCACGTGTGTAAAAACTGTGCCATCTCACTGGTGGATCCAATTTGATCTTATTTTGAGAGGGAGAAAACTTCCATTTGGACTAAAAGGCAATCCGATTTGGCTGATGCTAGTGTTATTGTCCGTCTTGATGGCGGCTTGCTAATGCTGCACAATTTTAAATTGCCTTGTACTAATTTGAGCTTACAGGAAACTTATCCATCAACATAATAAGTTTAAACATGGACAATCATGAACGAGAGACATATATAATACTCAATATCCCCAAAAGCTAGCTTTGTGATCACAATTAAAACAAGAGACTGATTGAATATTAAACCAATATTGATTTTTATGTTCTCTCCTAAATTCTATTCTTTTCTATCTATTACCAATCTTGACGTCTTCTCATTCCTCTTCTCCTTCTAGTTATGCTCTTCATCAATTGGTATTAGAACAACTTTCTTCCCGCATTATTTAATATTAGAGCCAAAAGCACTGGTTACATTGTGTTGAAGGTTTTTTCATCTGTAATATGGTTTTAGTGAGTCTTATGATGACAAAAAGTTAAAAGAAATGGGTACGCCATGTTCAAGTTTTGCAAGAGTTTATTCCGTTCTTTTTGGTTTGGAAGTTTTGTCCTTGCAACCAATGTGCAATTTTAGCTGCTAATCTACAAGTTTTTTTTTATTCTAGAGTTAGGGAAGGATAGGCCAAATAAAAAAAGAAAAAGAAAAAAGAGATGCATTGGGAAACTCATCAATAGTAGAGTTCTTCTTAGTGGGCAAGACCAATATAAGATGCGAATTAAACTAGAATTTTTATCTTAGTAGCCAGTACTTATAAGTGAAATTTTCTTATCATACTAGGTTCTTGTTTTAGGTTCTTATAAGTGAAAAACCAAAAATTTAGAACATTTGATCGAATATGCAATCAAGTCCTAAATTTTTAATTCACACAATCAAATCCTAAACAGTTTTTGTCACGCCTCGATTCTCAGGCACGCACACATCCCTTACCTTTGGTCGATTTTATAATGCGATATCCCAGGACTAAGTATCGCCGACCCTTTCGTTTATTAAGCACATGCGGAAGCAGTTATAAATCTCCAGACAATAAAACAATGAGATAGAAAAGTAAGGCCATATTTTTCATATTGAAATCCACAACCAAACCTTTATACAACCACACCTCAAAGTACTTTACAAAACTATTCATAACTTTCTAGTCTCACACTATTCACATTTAGACAAGATTCACAAAGAGCATGGAATCATAATCCTCATCCGGGTCGTACTCGGATCATCATCAGGGTTCTCCTCCAGGTACTCCTCTTCGATTTCTTTCTCCTCAAGCTCCTCATTAGGGTCCTGAAATGTTGTCCCATAACCGGAATGAGACTACGTCTCAGCAAGTTTTACCCCACTAAAACTCGACTAGGAAACCAATACGCTAACCAGGCTGCCTATACACGCATGGGTCATAAGACTTACCTTGGCCTCAGATTCTACCTGCATATTAGCACAATTCAATAAGCACCCTAGCAATCACATCACAAATCGATATCTCGATCAATCGACCTAGTTGATTACGTGTCAATCGGACCATTCAAGGTCACTTCCACTCAATCAGTCAATTCACGACAACGGATCAAATCATTGATTAATCGACCTAGTTGATTACATGTCAGTCAGACCATTTCCAGGTCAAATCACTTCTCAATATAAAACCTCCCATTTGCATTCTCAGTCACAAAGCTACAGTAATGCTCTTGGGCATCGTTTTCACCAGTGATATTCTTAATCACCGAACCATGTATGTCCGTAATGAGGCATGCAGTAGACAACAATCGCGCATTCTTTAAAGTGCCGTTTTCACTAGTGATTTCCTTATCACTGAACCACGTATGTCTATACTGATGCAGGTAATAGACAGCACTCGTGCGTTCTTTAAGGCGCCATTTTCACCAGTGATTTCCTTATTACCGAATCACATATGTCTATACCTCGTACCTTATTGATCTCAGCCAAGATTATTCTCAGTTCAGCCTCACGATTTTCTCTACCTTACAACTCATCAAAGCATTGTCAATGCTAAATAACCACACTCGGCTATCTATCGATTAATCATTCAATTTCACTCAATTTCAATCAATTTAGGAATAATTCCTCAAATTGCACAATTAATTTAATTCAGCACAACATAGAGCTCAAATAAATAAACGGATTGCACCACGACAATCAGCACAAAATTTCGGTCGTCGGTTATCATTGCCTAATTTCCGAAAAATAAATAATTAAATAATTAATTTCGAAAATTAATAAATAAATACTAAAAATCCAATTTAGGCCCGTAATGCCTAATTGAAGCCTGATAAGGGTCGGGAAAAATCCTGAGATGCATTCAATAAATAATAGTACGTCTCTACTTGCTAATTGCACAATTTAATTGCCTAACATGCATCACAATTATCTAATAATCACTAATCTACTCTAATCTAACCACCTAATTGCACTTAATTAAATCTAATCAACCCTTAAGCATCATTAGTCTACTAAGCAAGGATTAGTGAGATTACTCACTTGATTAAAAAGTAGGGACTAGGACACCACGACGGTGACATGACGGCAGCCGAAATCGGGCTTTCGATGATACCGGCGGGCTTGGACCGGGCCTTAAACTTGGGCCCAACAAATCTCAGCCCAACTGAGATTTGTTCTTGCACTAGACTGGGCTCACTCTTGGGCTTGGGCTTGGCTGCAATTGGGCCTTCTTCACGGGCTGGACTTGGGCCGAACTTGCTGAATTGGGCTCAATGGAGCTGCTGGATTTTTGGGCCAAAGACTTGGGTTGTTGGACTTATTTAATGGGCTGAGCTGGGCTGCTGATTCCACTGGGCTTTGTTGGGCCCAATTCTTGCGGGCTCTTGGACTTCAATTAGGCTGGAATGGGCTGACTCAGGCGCTGGAATTTGCTGGACTGATTCGGTGGGCTTGTTCTTCGATGGAGCTAGGCCCACGATGGGATTTTCTGGCTGCGAGGAGGAAGCTGTTGGGCGACACTTGAGCGTGAAGATGGGTGTTGCTGGGGAAGCTGCTGTGTGGATGAAGACAGCAACTTCGGTCTTCAATGGGCTGGAGAACTTCGGTGGACGCGTGGGTGCAGAAGGCGGTCAGCTTTGGTGTCTTCAACACTGATTTGTTGACCGGTGGAAACCAAACTTGCTGAAGGGAGCAGCAACGTGGCAACAGCTTTGGTGAATAACCGAAGGAAGAAATTAAAACGAAGGGGAAATGGGCGGTCTGCTGTAGCTTGCTTCGGACACGTGGTGATGGGGCGATCAGCAGCTGGGTTTTCGGTGGAGTAAGTTGACCGGTGGAGAACAAAATGTGATGGAGAATTTTCGGTGGTGAATGGACAGATGCTAATGAAGATGATGATGCTGTGCGACTTCGGTGAGTGGGGGGCTTCGTGGAGTCAACACCTGGGGCAGCTTAACGAATTTTGTTGAAGATTGACCAAGGAAAATTTGTGGAGCAGCAGGTGGTGGAAGAAACCAGCAAAATTTATACCACCTCTTCACCATTCACTTCAATTTGGTAACCCAATTTTCCTCTAATAATGCCCATCCGAATTTGCAACTCTTTTCCGAATTGTCCGTAACGATTTTCCGTAAAAATCTCGGAATCTGTGAAAAATCTTCTGAGATTGAGTTGATGTTCCTAGAATTTATTGTGACATGACAGAATCTTCAATTTCTAAAATTGGACTCGAATTCACGGTTGATTTCCATTCGATGCGTTTTTAGCTTGACCTAGACTATTGGGTAACTTTCAGAACTTTTCAGTGCAAATGACCCGTGATCGATTTTCTTCGAGTCACAATGAACCCACTCGACTCAATGACGACTCTCGATTGTCGTGAAAATCTCGAGAATTCAAATACGGACATAAGGCATCAAAACGATAGAAAATCAGTGTAGTGTTGATCGATGAGAATTTTCTAATTTAGTGGTGTCACCCACGATTAGCCATACATCTCCGTCGGACCAACCTATCTCTGATCTCGAATCGACTTATATTTGTGCCATAATGACCTCTAAAGATGAACACGGTTAAGTAGCTAATTCCTGGTCGAATGCTCAAGTCTATTTGCCTTAAAATTCTTAATGGTTTCCCTAGATAGTCTAGTTATCTCTAGAATGATCAATTCTGAGAATAGCCCTATAGACGCGTCAATGAAATGTCCGATTTATTCAATTGAAAACATGATTGAAAATCTAGGATGTCACAGTTTTCATTGAGTACAATACAATCCTATTGACAAACTCATGATCAAATCTGCTAACATGGATGCTAAAATCTAACTTGACACTTTGTAATTTCTTTTAACATAGATGGCTTTGATGTGACATCCCAGATTTTCAACATTGTTTTCTGCTGAATAAATTGGGCATTTCATTGACACGTCTATAGGGTTATTCTCAGAGCCGATCACTCTCGAGATAACTAGATTATCTGGGGAAACTATTAAGGAATTTTAAAGCAATAGACTTGAGAATTCGACTGGGAATCGGTTACTCAACCGTGTCCATCTTCAGAGGTCATTACGGCATAGTTAAAAATCAATTTGAGATTAGAGATAGGTCAGTTCGACTAAGATGTGTGGCCGATCGTGGGTGACTCCATTAAATTGGAAAATTCTCGTCGACCGACATTAATTTGATTTTACTATCGTTTTGGTACTCTGTGTCCGTAATTGAGTCCTCGAGATTTTCATGACAACCGAGAGTCACCAATGAGTCGAGTGGGTTCATAGTAGCTTGAAAAAAATCGACCACGGGTCATTTGCACTTAAAAGTTTCTGAAAGTTACCCGGTAGCCTAAGTCACGCTAAAAATGCGCCAAGTGGAAATTAACTGTCAATTCAAGTCTAATTTTAGAAATTAAAGTTTCTGTCGTGTCACAATAAATGCTAGGAGTGTCGACTCAATCTTAGAAGATTTTTCTGCAACCCGACACTTTTTGGGAAAAAGTCGGTTTAGGACCCTTTTTGTTCAAATAAGGCCGAGGATTGTTTTTTATTGTAAAATTGAGATGGAAAGTGGATCCAGAGGCGAGGGAAAATGCTGAGATGATCGAGGGATGACTAATTGAATTTATTGAGGCCAATTGAGATTTAATTAATCAAGAAATTAAGCCTATTAAAGCCAAAGCCCCATCAAATTCGTATCTCCCCTAGGCCTAGTCTTTTTGGACCATTTCAAGGGTCCTAAGACAAGTGGTGTTGGCTGGTTTTGAGCCAAGGAATAATGCTTGGCCTAGGATAAGTGTAGAAGATATTTGTTGTGGAAAATATTGGCCATATGGAACCCATGCCCTCTCATCTCTATCCTTTCCCTCACTCTCTCTCATTTCCATCGTCCAAGACCCTCTCTCTCCCTCCACTTGCCTTGTGCGAACACCAGCTGAAGGAGAAAAGCGGAGCATCCAACCAAAGCAACCATCGCCGGAATCGGAGCCGCTCGTCACCGTCGTCCGCCTCTCCACTTGCTGCCCCGCGCCTGGCCGCTCGCATGTCTGCCTCACCTGTGCACCTCACGCCATCGCCATTGCCTCCAGGAAGCTGTTCGACCACCTTAGGCTACGGTTCAGCCGCCGTGGATTGCCGCTCAGCCTTGCCGAAGCCCTGCCTAGCCTCCACCAGCCTTGCCTTGCCATTTTAGCCACCAGAGCAGCTTCAACCAGCCAAGAACAGCAGCCAAAAAAATGGGTTTTCAGCAGTGATTAAGGCTTTTTTTGAGGTGCTTGTGGGCCCCGAACCCTAGGCTTGCTTTGGAGTTAAACATCTCCTGCAACGTTCCCGACGGATTGTTAAACGGGTGAGCTTAGCTCACTAATCCTCGCTTAGTTTGCTAATGATGCTTAATGATTGATTAATTTAAGCTAAGTGTGATTAGGTTGTTAGATTAGATTAAATTAGTGAATATTAGTTAATCTCAATGTACGTTAGACAATTGATTAGTGTAATTAGCATGGACATAGGTCATAGTATTTATTGAACATATCTCAGGATTTTCCCGGTCTGTTTCGGCTTCCAATTAGGCATTATGGGCCTAAATTGGATTTATTGTATTTATTTAATTAATTTTCGAAACTATTTATTAATTATTTATTTTCCGGAAATTAGGCAGGGATAGTCGACGATCGGAATTTTATGTGGATTGTCGTGATGCAGTCTGTTTATTTAATTGAGCTTTATTTTGTGCTAAAATGAATGAATTATTTGTGATTTTAGGATTTATTCCTAAAGTAAATAATTTTGGTTATTAATTGAAAAGAATAACAGGGCATCGGTTGATAATGCCAAAACTGTTTTAGTGGACTACGGGAAATAGTAGGAGTTATGGAAAGGAAAACATCATATTTTGGCTAAGGCCAATTGTGTGCTCACGCACGATATTTTATCGGGTATAATAAAAGTGAGAAGAATGCTATATGACATGGCCCGGTGACTAAATAGGCCGCCTTGGTGTATAGGACACCTTAGAGAATGCACGTAAATCGTTGATTATATACATCACCTGGAAAGGCATGTGGCTCGGTGATTAGTATTTCGCCTTGGTGTATGAGATGCTTGAGAGAATGCACGTGGCTCGGTGATTAGTACGTCGTCTTGGTGTGACATCCCAGATTTTCGACCTTGTTTTCTACTGAATTAATCATGCATTTTATTGACGCGTCTATAGGGCTGTTCTCAGAGCCGATCACTTTCGAGATAACTAGACTATCTGGGAAAGCTATTAAGGATTCTAACGCAAATAGACTTGAGAATTCGACTAGGAATTGGCTTCTCAACCATGTTCATCTTTAGATGCCATTACGACACAGTATAAAATCGATTTGAGATTAAAGATAGGTCTGTTCGATTGAGATGTATGGCTGATCGTTGGTGACTCCACTAAATTGGGAAATTCTCATCGACCGACAGTAATTTGATTTTATTGTCGTTTTGGTACTCTGTGTTCGAAATTGAATTCTTGAGATTTTCATGACAATCGAGAGTCGCCATTGTATTGAGTGGGTTTATTGTGGCTCGAAGAAAATCGACCATAAGTCATTTGCATTAAAAATATTTGAAAACTACTCGGTAATTTAGATCACGCTAAAAAATGCGCCGAATGGAGATTAACCGTGAATTCAAGTCCGATTTCGGAAAATTGAAAATTCTGTGGTGTCACAAGCTATTTTAGGAACGTCGACTCATCTTCCGAAGATTTTTAAGAGATTCCGAAATTTTTACGGAAAATTGTTTCGAACGTTGCGAAAATTAGCGGAAATTCAAACGAACCAAATTAAAGGAAATTTGGGCTTGCAAACTGAGCTACTTGATGAGGGGCACTTGTAGAAATTTTATGGGCCTTTTCTTTGGAAAATTTGGACATCGATTTGGGAAATTGATGTTCAATTTGAGCTAAATTTGGAACCACGGAAGGGGCTATAATTTTACATCAATTTGGATTAATTGGTGGGATTTGTTTTGTTGGAAAGTAATAGGGGACATGCATTTAATTAAGTGGATTGGGTTTGTGGATTTTTCCCCACAACTGTGGCTTCTTCAACAAGCCTTGACCAGCTGCCCTCCAACTTTCGTCGCCGACCTCCCGCATGTCACTTTCCCTAGCGCCAGCTGCTCTTGTTGATCATTTCATTTCGTTTCTTCGAAGTTCGGCTACCGCGAAGTCCTCTCCACTGAAGCCTTCTACTCGTTTGTTCTTCTCTATCTCAATTTCCACTGATTTACTTAGCCTGCTTCCCTTTTCATCCGTTGAGCTCACTCTCTACCGAACCGAAGCCACACGCTGCAGCTGCCATGCTAGCGATACTGCCCCCAACTCTCCCATTTCTTCATGTGTTGCTGCGTGCCACTCCACGCGTCTTACTCGGTCAACATACCTACAAGTGAAGCCCCTTGTTGACTCCACGAAGCCCGAATCAACTGAAGCAAGCCCATTAAAGATTCAGCTTCGACTGGATTATCCCCCCCTCTGTATCCGCTTCTTCTGCCAGCACACAATGCCCACAAGCCCACGAATTCCACCAAAATCTCTCTCTTGCTGCCATTCCTTCAATTCTACTCTCCACCGAATTTTAGTCAACCTCAGTAGGTTATTGGACCACAAATCTTCACCGATCAAACCCGAACTCCATCCAAAGTGTCTTCAACGCAAGACCAACGAAACCCAGCTTCCTCCGACGCCCGAGCGTCGCCAGCTCCATCGAAGACTAGGCCCACAAATTCACTTCAGCATTTGAAGCCCACATGAGCAGCAGTTGGCCAGTAAAGCTTGCACGTTCAGCCCAAGCCGAACAGCCCATTCGAAGTCCATTTGAAGCCTATGTCCAGTCTTGGTTCAACCCAGTTTGAAGCTGTAGTTTAGCCCATCTCGAGGCCCGCTTGAAGCCAGCCCACATTTTAGCCCAAGTTTCAAGCCTAGCATCATTTGTATTTCAATGAGGCCTAGCAAGTTCGGTCCATCTTGGGCCCGTGAAGCAAGTCGGCCCAAATTCGGCCCAAGTCTAGATTTTGCTGCGGGTTTGCAAGGCTAGTAGGCTCGGCCCGAGTGTCCGTCAACGCCGTCGAAAGTTCGGAATTTGACCATTGTCGCGGTAATCCAGTCTCCGTTTTGCTCAAGTGAGTTTTGCTCACTAATGCTTTCTTAATTTGCTAATGACACTTAAGGGATGATTAGTGTTAATTAAGTAGGATTAGGTTGTTAGATTAGAATGGATTAACGATAATTAGTCAATTGCATTGCATATTAGCTAGGTGGTTAGTGTACTTAGCTAGAGAATTGCCTATACTATTTATTAATTGCATTTCGGGATTTTTCCCGACCCTTATCGGGCTTCAATTAGGCATTATGGGCATAAATTGGATTTTTAGTATTTATTTATTAATTTTCGAAATTAATTATTTATTTTCCGGAAATTAGGCAAGGATAGTCGACGACCGAAATTTTATGCTGATCGTCGTGGTGCAGTCTGTTTATTTATTTGAACTCTACGCTGTTCTGAATTGAATTAATTGCGCTAATTGAGGAATTATTCCTAAATTGATTGAAATTGAGTGAATTTAAATGATTGATTAGTAGACGGCTGAGTATGGTTATTCAACATTGTTAATGCTTTGATGAGGTGTAAAGCGAAAAGAATCGTGAGAGTGAGCTGGGAATTCTCTTGGCTGAGACCGATTAGGTATGAAGTATAGACATGTGTGGTTCGGTGATTAAGGATATCACTGTGCGAAAACGTCACCTTAAAGAACGCACGTAGACTGTCTATGACTTATGACAGGCGTGGTTCGGTGATTAAGAATATCACTGTGCGAAAACAGCGCCTTAAAGAACGCACGTAGACTATCTGTGATCTATGATGGACGTGGTTCAGTGATGAGGAATATCACTAGCGAAAACAGTGCCTTAAAGAACGCACGTAGACTGTCTATTACCGATATCACCTTGGCGAAAAGGGCGCCCTAGAAAGGACACGTGGTTTGGTGATTGAGGATATCACTGGTGAAAACGGCGCCTTAAAGAACGCACGGTGTCGGTGATCAGTATGTCATTTGGCGAAAACAACGCCCGAGAAACACATGTGATTTGGTGAATAAGTATACCATTTGGGAATCATGATATGAGTGGGGATGACTTAGAGATGATCCGACTAACATGTAATCGATTAGGTCGATTGATCATTGCTTTGATCTGATGTTGTGAATTGATTGATTGAATGGAAATGATCGGTGAGTGGTCTTGTTACATGTAATTGACTAAGTTGATTGATCGAGATATCGATCTGTAATGTGATTGCTTGGGTGCCTATTTGAACTGGGCTAATATGTAGATGGAATCTAAGGCCAAGGTAAGTCCTCTGACCCGTGAGTGTATAGGCAATCTGGATGGTGTATTGGTTTACCAATCGGGTCTTAGGGGGTATAACTTACTGAGACGTAGTCTCATCCCGATTGTGGGACAACATTTCATGCTCGTAAATGAGCCTGAGGAGGAGGAACCAAAAGAGGACGAAGAGCTAGAAAAAGATGAAGAGCTTGAAGGATGTAAGCTTAGTGAAGAAGAGTCAGAAGAGGATCAGGATGATTCTGAGTATGACCGGATGAGGACTGAGATCCCATCCTATTTTATTAGACCTTGTTTGCATGTGAATAGATGTTAGATCAGACTTATGTATATAGTATTGTAGAATACTATGAGATGTTTGTAAAAATGTGTGGTTGTGAATTTTCAGTATGAAAAATATGACCCTGCTTTTCTATCCCATTGAATTATTGTTTGGGGATTTATAACTGCTTCCACATGTGCTATAAAAAAAGAAAGGATCAGCGATACTTAATCTTGGGATATCGCATTCTAAAATCGACCAAGTAGAAGGATGTGTGCGTGCCTGTGGATTGGGGCGTGACACTTGGTGTATTGAATTATTGTTTGGGGATTTATAACTGCTTCCGCATGTGCTATAAAAAAAAGAAAGGATCAGCGATACTTAATCTTGGGATATCGCATTCTAAAATCGACCAAGTAGAAGGATGTGTGCGTGCCTGTGGATTGGGGCGTGACACTTGGTGTATGAGATGCCTTAGAGAATGCACGGGGCCGGTGATTAGTACGTCACCTTGGCAAATAAGTCACCTTAGAGAATGCACGTGGCTCAGTGACTAAGTATGTCGCTTTAGCGAAATGTCGCCTTAGAGAATACACGTGATTTGGTGACTAGGTATATTATACTGGAAATTGTATAGTATGGATGGAAATAACCGAGGATGGTCTGATTGACATGTAATCGACTAGGTTGATTGATCGATGCATCGATCCATGATATTATGATTAGGTGTCTATTGAACTGTACTGATTTGCAGGTGGGATCTGAGACCAAGGTAAGTCCTCTGACCCATGTGTGCATAGGCAGCCCATATGGTATATTGGTTTACTAATTGAGTCTTAGGGGGTAGAACTTGCTGAAACGTTATCTCAATAGTTATTGTATAACTATTTCAGGTCCTTAGATGGTAGCACCTCCACCTCCTCGTCCTCCTATGCATTTCGGTATACCCAAGAAAGTCACTGAGATAGAAACCCACTTCCTGATTCACCCTCATCCTGAAGGACTAGAATACGTCCTAGTGCAGTCGACCGTCTGGGTTGATGTGGGTAAGGATGCCATGAGGCCCCACGAATATTGGTCGTGGTATCGTGAGTATCATGATGAGCGAAGGGAAGATCCCATGCCAAAATGTGAGGTACCTATGTTCGTTCTGGAAGAAACTTTTGGGAAGGGGACTGCTGATCATAAGGATGGGTCTATGGTGGATGCACAAGACCCTAAGCTCGAGAGTGATCACGACTCTCTGGAACCGTCAGCAGTAGACTCCAACTAGAGCGTTCCAGAAGAAGAAGTCAATCAAGAGGAGGTGTACCCATAAGAGAACTGGGAGGAAGAGCCAAAGGAGGAGCTTAAGAAGAAGGAGCTAGAAGAGGACGAAGAGATGGAAGAAGACAAAGAGCTCGAAGAAAATGAACTTAGTGAAGAGGAATTCGAGGAGGATCAAGATGATGATCCGGAGTATGATCCTGATGAGGATTGAGACTCCCTCCTGTCTGATGACTTGTTTTTATCCGACCTGTTTGAGTAGGAACCAACTTTTGAAGTGGGACTTGTATATGTGTATATATATATATATATATATATATATATATATATATATTGAGTTGTTATATATGTGTATAAGTGTGTTGGTTTTTCAAGTTCGAGTTTTTAGTCCTGCTTGTCTATCCCATTACTTTATTATCTGGGGATTATTATATGATTCCACATGCGTATTAAAATATACAAGGTTGGCGATGCATCTTGGGACGTCGCTATTATATTGACCAAGATAAGAGATGTGTGCGTACCTGAGGATCGATGTGTGACATTTGATGTGGCGCTAATGTGAACCCACGTCAGGAAAATTAAAAAATTAAAAAAATTAAAAAATTAAAAAATTGGAGAAAACTACAAAAAAAAATAAATACAAAGACTAGATAAAGTGAAAGTCATAGAGAGTGGAACTGTCGGTGAGGGCTGTTAGAGGGTTTGGAGACGGCAGAATTGCCCCCACTATAATGTCCGTGAGCCGAGCCTGCACTTCTTTTTCTTTGTCCTCATCCTCCTATTCATTTTAGTTGGCACAAACCTATAAAATATTAAATCATATAGCTTGATTTTTTAGAATGTTATGTTGATTCATTGGGCTTATGGAAAAATTATATTTTACCTCCAATCCGGGATGTAGACCGATTGAAGGGAGTAATCACGAGTGACGCTTGTTCTCCTAAAGATGTAGTTTTTGACTACTCTCTCTCTCTCTAAAATATTTATACATATATAGGCCGCATTTTACCCCCTGTCAAAGAGATCAGCTTATACCGGAAAATGGATGGAGCTAAACTTGAACCAAATTATATGCACACGTGGAGATATATAAAAAAATTAATTTTTATGTTGTTTGGTATTGAGCAGCTGATTTTTTTGAGAGCATCGACCAATTTCATGAATCGTTTCTTTCTCTTCTTTATTGTCAATTGTTGATCTCGGCATCCCCTTTCTGCTTTTGCGTCACTTTTCTCCATATTGTCTCGAATTATTTGGTATTAGACCCCAAAAGAACTGATTATATAGCATTGAAATTTTCCACCAAATTGGTTTACGCACGAGTCCTATTTTTAAACTGACGATGAGTTTGTATGACCTACGAATTTTTATTTCCTTTATCATAAGGTTCAACTATATTAAACTATTAAGTTATATATTTCATTATTATTTTATGATTCGTTGGCTTAGCTTATACTGGAAAATGGAGAGAGCTAAACATGAAGCAAATTATACAGCAAGCACAAAGGTATATACAAAAAGAAGTTTTTTGTGTGTGTGTGTTTTTTTTTTCCGTATTAAATATTTGATTCTCTGGGCATCCAACCAATTCAATGAGTCGTGATACAGTCCAAATAGCTTAGATTACTTTTGTGGCACCACTCAACCATTATGTTTGTGTTTTTAGGATGCTTTTTGCATGGTTAAAGCTGAAAAATGGGACAACCCACCAGAGAACTTTATGTGCTTGATCCAAAAGATACTTTAATTTTTTCCTTTTAGGACAGGCACGGTATACTTTAATTTTTTCCTTTTAGGACAGGCACGGGTACCTTTTGACTCAGTTTCTCTCATTTTCAACTTAACATCCCATCAACTAAGGAGCCTCAAAAAGTTTTGACCCCATTGCAAAAGTCTCCTCATCCTCTTCGTGTTTCTTTCCTCTCTTTATCTTTTATGGATCCTTCATTGACTCACTCACAATTGAGTTGAATTGTCAAAAAGACGAACAAAAAATTGTGGAAAAACATGAAAGAGATAACAATCATGCATGAGTCTCTCCCCTTTTTCTTTTGCCAACATGTAATAGAGTTGTGCCGTGCGTTTTCAATTTTTCTTGCGTTTACATGAGGGATTTCACAAGGAGTTAAAGTTGAAGCTTCATGTGTTCATTAATGGGCATGGCCAGAACATAGCGACCCTACTCCAACTATTTTCACTCTCCTTGCACTTGTCAGCATGAAAATCTATCCTCACAACCAATACACTATTTTTGCCACTAATCTAAAAGTTTATTCTACACCTGTGGAAGGATAGGCCAAATCAAGATGAGATATGCATTAGAAAACCCTTCAATGGCAGAGTTCTTCTCGGTGGGAGAGATCAATGTAGGATGGGAATCACACTATGAATTTTTATCAGAGTAACCCTTATTTGTCATTACCTTATAAGAATATTTGCTATTCTCTATGCCAGTTCTCATTTTAGGTTCTTATTAATGAAAATTTACACCAAAAAGTCCTCAATATTTGGTCGAATATGCGGTCAAGTCCTAAAGTTTGAATTTGTGCAATCAAGTCCTAAACATTTTTTGGTTGAGTGCAATTTAATCCTTCCAACAAGCACATAACCAGATTTGCTAAGGTGGATTCCAAAATTTGACGTGGTGCTTTGTAATTTCTTTCTACATTGGTGCTAATGTGGTGAAGAAAGACCAAAGAAATTATTACAAAATCAGAGAAAAACTAAAACAAAAGGAGACAAAAACTAAAGAAAAAAAAAATTCATAGAATGTGGAACCGTCGATGAGGGTTGTTTGAGAGTTTGGAAATAGTGGAACTGCCCCCACTTATAATGGCCATGACATCAATAAAGCCTTCACTTCCTTTTTTTTTGTCCTTCATCCTCCTATAACAATGTAATTGGCACAAACCTGTAAAATATTGAATCAGATAGCTTGATTTTTTAGAATGCTGGGTGGATGGAAAATGAGAGATTTTACCTCCAATCAAAGATGTAGATTGACTAAAGGGAGTAACGACGAGCTGAGCTTGTTTCTCCTTAAGATATAGCCTTTGACTATTTTCTTTCTTCCTCTCTTTCGAATATAGTCATTATTTTAGTCCCTTTCAAAGAGATCAATTTGTAATGTAGAGAGCTAAACGTGAATCAAAATTATATGCATGTGTGGAGATATATACAAATATGCTGTACATATATATATATATATATATATATATATATATATATATATATATTTGGTAAAAGAAATATGTTGTATATTGTTTTGCATTGATATCGAGTATTGAGCATTTAAAAGTATCCAACCAATTTCATTATTTGTGATATAATCCCACAGCTTAAATTATACGCACACAGAGATATATACAAAATATGAGCCACCTCCTTGAATTACGTTTGCGCTTGCCGGATGCCCTTTCTAATGGTCAGAGTTGGAAATGGGACAAGCCTCCACATAGAATTTTACGTGTCTGACTCAAGAGGCAGGTTGGTTTTTATTTTCATTTATTTATTTTAGAAAAAGCAAAGGCACCTTCCGACCCAATTTATACAAAGTTTTTAGGCATTTTTTAGAAACTTCATGCCTCCCTTCCTCTTTTTGTCGACCATTGCTTTGCTTCCAATAAAACATGCACGTGCGAGGGTTTCCTCGTTGTTTCTTTTCACCCTTTTCGATTGCATTATTGTCCTCAGGTTCACAAGGAAGTACTCTGCCCGATAACGGTTGACACATTAAGCAAGCTACTCTATGCGTAGAAATTACACAGATAATTTCTAAAATATATGTGATAATAAGTATAATTTATGATTTTTGGTGGCTTTTATTCTAAAATATAATCACACGAGATTGAAACTCCTTTTCATCCCTAAAATAATAAACACCGGAGGGCCCATGGGCTTAGAGACGAGTCTGATATGCCCTGTATATATTAGCTTGAAGTCACGCTCAGATGACTAGGAAGACTTATAAGTCTTCGAGCTTCCTTTCCTCGCACAACCACGGACAACCACTCCTTTGAGGGCTAGTTTTTCCGTGTGCAGAGCAGGATGAGGCCACGACCTTCTTCGCAAACCCAGCGATCAACGTCTCCGGTCGTCCCAAGCGACTCCGGCAACCGACCCCTCCGGCGAATCGGCTAGCCAGTACCGGGAGCCATCGATATTCATCTTCACGAAGCCTTTTCCTAGCAGCGACCACGAACACGGTACGATTCTCTTCTGACTTATCCTGGATTTGCCCTGAAGCATTCGGTTTGATGAAATTCTTTCTCAGAATGAGTGCGTTGTCCACAATCGAGGCCGGATCTGGTCGTCGGGACTGAAATACCCATTTGTATTTTGTTGCGTTCCTTCCTGTGTAATTGGACCGAAAGTCTCCCCGATCAGCTTCTTAACAAGAATAGACAAGTGGATTTATGAAAAGATTGCGGGCTAATCTCAAACCGTTCCAAAAATTTGAGTTTTTTTATAGAAATATCCGTGATGTAGTATTTGATTTCATGATACAAAATATTGTACATGTTTATTTATATATGTATGAATTGAATTTTATCTTTTACATTTTGAGTTTTTGGTTTTCTTAAGTCTTGCGGATCAAGTTTGTTGATTGTTGATCTTTTCCAGTTTCCTAGATTCACATATAATGTTTCGCAATCTTTTAAAAAATTTGAATAGTGTTTTTCAGATTTTTCTTTTTGGTCCATAATAGCGTTTTTAAAATTGGCTAAGATTGGAAAAGGTACATTTTTGGCTTAGAAAAATGCTTATAACACAGCCATCATATTATCTCTCCACATATACAATCTTTTATTGTCCTCCTAGAATTTCGTGGGTGGAGAAAAGTATTTGGCAAAAGCAATGTTATATAGCGTTTCATAGCGTTGACTTACAAGTGATATGGATCATCGAGAGTTTGAATATAATACGGTCATCTAACTACTTGCCTTTTGTTTTATTGCTATTCTGTAACTGAATTTATATATTAGTAATCTCACTCAAGATATATTCAGGCGATATGTTCATGGTTGAAACCTTCAGTTAGCCAAGGACAAAGGCCCCTCTTGTTCACACATGAGGGAGAGCTACTAAAGCTAAAGTTAAAATGGGGAGCTCTGAGGCAGGAACATCATCGGGAAGCGAGTATCAAGTGTTCTTGAACTTCAAGGATCTGACACTCGTAGTGGATTTACCGACTTCCTCTACCATAGCTTAACCGATGCCGGCATCTGCGTCTTTCGAGATAGTGAAAAGCTCCATGTTGGCGAAAGAATCGATGGAGCGCTCCAGAGAGCAATCGACAATTCTAGGATCTACATCCCCATCTTCTCTCGAAATTACGCTTCAAGCCAATGGTGTCTTCATGAGCTCGCGCAGATTGTGGAGAATACCTCTAAGTCAAATGAGAATAGAGAGATCCTACCTATTTTCTTTGACGTGGAACCTGACGATGTTAAGATGAAAACCCAGTTGTATCACGATGCCATTCTCAATTTGAAGCGCGAGAAGAGGTTGAGGACTAAGCAAGTAAATTCATGGAGAGAGGCTTTGAAGGAGGTTGATGCAATAAAGGGGTGGGAAGTCAAGAAATACGAAGGGTGAGCTAGTTGCATTCTAATATCCTTGTTTTTCCCTAATATTTTTTTTTCCTGTTTGCAAAAACTAAGCAAATAATTCATAGAACAAAGGAAAATATTAGATGCGGGTAGGGGGAGATAATTCAAAAACATAAAAATCATGTTCTAGCTACTAAAATTGTTAATGTTCTTGATTTCATTATAGGCGCTATCATATATCTTTTTTTAATGAAGAAATAAAAAAAGAAATGAACGCTCTTTTTTGTCTTTTCTTTGATGTTCTATATAAATTTTGGGAAAAATTCCAAAAAATGGCTCAAAGTGCTCTCATTTTCTTAAATAAGGGCTCGAAGAGACTTTATTTCAAATAAGGGCCTGAAATGGTCTTGGTTGTTTCTAATAAGGATTTGCAGTGGTCATGATTATTTTAAATGAGGGCATGACCTCACTGGTCGCCAATAGGCTAAATTTTCCGATTGATCAAGGGCGTTTTCATCCAATTTTTTTTTTCTTTTCTTGTTTTTCCTTTTCCGATGATGCTCGTAAGCCATTCGCCTTGCCAACCCTTACTAGTAGTCGGTAAGCTCGCCCACGGCCAACGAGGGCTCGGCGACCTCACGGATGGCCGTGAGGGGTGGCCTCCCCTAGGGTGAGGGTCACCTTGCCTATGCAAGGCCATTTCTCACTGTGGCCAGCATGGGTGGCCCTTCCCTAGCCCTATGTGGGCATCATCAATGGTCGGCTAGCCACTAGCAAAGGGGAAGAAGAAGAACTAGAAAACATGAAAAAAAAAATGAAAAATGACAAAAATACCCTTGATCATTGGAAAGTCAAGCTTTTATTTGAAATAGATATGGCCATTTCAGGCTTTTATTTGAAACAAATATAATCACTTTAAGTCCTTATTTGAAATGAAGACCATTTCGGGCTTTTATTTGAGAAAATGAGGATATTTTAGCCTCTTTTTTGGAATTTTCCCAAATTTTGTTTCCTTACCTCTGTCATTTAGTAAGCAACTCTCAGTAAAATTCTAATGCTTCTAGAACTACTGCTCAAAACTTAATTACATAGCTATATCACCACAGTTGTTGAGGTGGGACTTCCACTAATAATACCAAATGGTATGTGTGTTAAAAAAAAAGTGAAATTGCCGAAAAAAAAGAAGGCATTTTATATAATGGGTGGCAAAGTGGAATAATTGAGTACCATGCACGTTCTTGTATGATAATTTGATCTCTCAATAAATACATTAGACATTTCTCCTCCTGAACATCTAATGTCCCACTTTTAAGGTTGTCACATGAATAAAACTAATAAAATGCTAATTTGTGATGCATAAATAGTTGTACATTCATCTTGCACAAACAAGATTAACATAATTTGAAGATTGCTAATCACATGTTGGGATCAAGTCAATTTTGGGTGTCATGACACAATGCGACATGTGGCACCTAGCAATGTGAATGAAACGCGCATTTGAAAGTAATGTAGATTCAAACACCCCCCCCAAAAAAAAAAAAAAGGTGATGTAGATTCTTATTTTTGATGGTTACATAGATTTAGCTAGAAAAATCAAATCCAAAATCCTTCGGGGTCAATTCCATCGTTCTAGTCAAAATGTTTGTTTTGTGCATGCTTGATGTTATTTTGGAACTTCACATGATCAAGTACATGTAAGGTTTGCACAACAAATCAAATGACAAATGTTAAGTTATCGAAAGCGACAATTAAGAAAATCTCATATTCAATACAAAATTTGAGAAAACATGTCTTGATTGTTGATGTCCAATTATTTATTGAATTATTGTGTAGTTAAACAGATGCAATTGAATAGTTGCTAGGGAAAAAAAAAAGAAAAAAAAAAGAGAGAGATGCTGTCGAATTCTGATGGAACTGCATCATGAATGATATTTAATTACTAGATTTGTTTTTCTTCACAATTTTCTCCTATTGAAATGGTTTTCCTTCATGACAGCCAAGGCAAACTAATCAAGTTGGTCGTTGAGGAGGTTTTGAAGAGGTTGAAGATAAGGGAAAAACCCGTGACTAAACATTTAATTGGAATTGATGATCAAGTGGTAGCAGTGAGAAAATTGTTAGACATAGACTCTGGAGGCGTGCGGCTCATTCAAATTCATGGTATGGGGGGTATCGGTAAAACGACTCTTGCCAAGGTCATGTTTAATCAACTTTCGACCCACTTTGGAAAGTGTTGTTGCTTTCTTGAAGATGTCCGAGAAAAGTCGTCAAGAATTAATGGCTTGGTTGAATTGCAAAATAAGTTATTATCTGAAATAGGAAATGTAGTAGGAACAAGAAGCATCGATGAAATTGGCTATGGAATGAAGAGGATTGAAGAAACACTTCACAAGAAGAAGGTCTTCGTTGTACTGGATGATGTTGATAAAAGTGAACAAGTGGAGAAACTAATTGGAAAAGGCGCTTTGTGTTCAGGGTCTAGAGTATTGATTACTACTAGAAACATTGATGTTTTGCCAATCCCTGAACAAAAATATGAAATGGAGTTGATGAGTGGTGATCATGCGCTTCAGCTCTTCAACAGACATGCATTTAACAATGATTCTCCTTCAAATGATCGCTATGATATTTCAAAGGAAATTGTAAATGCTTCCGGAAGACTTCCTTTGACTATTGAAGTAATTGGTTCACTTCTATACAATAAAACACAAGAACTATGGAATGAAACATTGGAGAAGTTAAGGAAAGCACGTCTGGAGGATGTTTCCAAAAAGTTGAGGATTAGTTATGATGCATTGACTTTAGATCAACAACAAATTTTTCTAGATATTGCATGCTTTTTCATTGGTGAGAAAAAGGCAAACGCAATTCATATGTGGAGAGATTGTGACTTTTTCCCAATTGGTGGAATTGATGTCCTCAAAAGCAAGTCCTTGATAAAGATTGGAGAGAACAATGAGTTTTGGATGCATGATCAACTTAGAGATCTCGGAAGGGAAATTGTTCGTCAAGAAAATCCAATGAATCCAGAAGAGCGTAGTAGGTTATGGATTCAGGAGGAAGTCATCCATACAATAAGGACAAAGAAGGTGGAACACTTTGTGAGAGAACTGATAAATTCTCTTTTTCTTCTTGGTTTTAATACTTTTCCTTGATAAAATAGAATGCTGAATACTACTCGTTTCTTGCTCTCATTTGCAGATGAAGAAGAACGTTCAAGCAATGAAACTAGAATTGTATCATGCAAAAGAACCTATCAAAAGTGAAGAGATTGGAAGGTTTGAAAATCTGAGGTTCTTTAGTATTCATGGAGGAACGTTGGTTGGCAACCTAATGGATTGTTTTCCCAATTTAAGATGGATTGATTGGAATTCTTCTAAATTAAAGTGTCAGTTAACCAATATGTGCTTAAAGAATTTAGTTGTCCTTCAACTTTGTTTAATTGACGGTATAGACGATCTGAAGTTATGGAGCTTGATAAAGGTGCGTCATATGCTTATTTCTATTCTTTGTCCTTGAAAGTAACATTTGAATTGTTCCTCCATTTGATAATGCATTCACTTTTTATAGGAGGCAAGAAAATTGAAAGTTCTTATACTTATTGACTGTCATCGCATAACCAAAACACCAGACTTATCAGGATGCTCAACTTTAGAGAGGCTTATTTTTTGGAGTTGCTCTGGTTTAAGGAAGAGTCATTGCTCTGTTGGGAAGTTAAAGCATCTAATAGAGTTAAAGTTTATTCAATGCCCTCAGTTTGAAGGTTTGCTTGAAGAAATTGGAGACTTACATAATCTAGAGCGCTTCTCTTTAACGGATTGTTGTGGAATAAGGGGACTACTAGATTCCATATATAAGTGGAAATCATTACGAGAGTTGCGTCTTTCAATTCGAGGTCCAGTGGAGTTATCAACTGCTATCAGAAAGCTTGGGAATCTAGAAGTGCTTTGCATTGAAGCTGATTTGAAAGGTCAACTTCCTTCTGAAATTGGCTTGCTTCCGCGGCTGCAACTACTGGTGTTAAAAGGGTGTGATGAAATCCGAGAGTTGCCAGTTCTCCCAATAAGTCTATTCTCTTTGGAAGTGTCATCTAGGTCATTGCAAGTTGTTCCAAACCTCTCAAACTTGACTAATTTGATTGAGTTGGACCTAAGTGACGACTTTGACATTGACGAACAAGATAAAGTTCATATCGGTGACTTAAGATGGATTGGGAGGTTATCTGAACTGGAAGAGTTGAGTTTGCGTCTCCTCCATGTCTCTGCTCCCACTGAGTTGGCTTCCCTTTCTCAGCTTAAACAACTCAAGTTGTCTGGATTGAACTTGCAACCCTTCACACAACTTCCCTCTTCTCTATTAGATCTAACCCTTGAGAGTTTCAAATCAATCGCCTTACTCTCATCCAACTTAAAAAATTTGTCAAATTTACAGCTCATTCGCTCTCAAATGCAAGAGATTAAACTCGATGGGCTTCAGCTTCCGAGTTTAACAACGCTTTGTCTTGACGATTGTGGACCCCTTGAGAGACTCATGCTATCTAGCATGACAAAGCTAAAAGAGGTCTTAGTGGAAGATTGCCGAAAACTAAATGAGATCGACATCGATGGGGTGTTGGAATCGTTGGAGAAATTGCGTATCAATGGGTGCGAGTCCTTCACAAGGTTTGTGTATATCGACATACAATTAGAATCTTCTCATGAATCGTCACTAATCCTTGCATCGGGAGTCTTCAATGAGTTGCAGAGTCTCTGGCTACAGCATTGTCCTAAGATACTCAGTATTCAAGTTCTTGGTACGTTGGAATCGTTGGAAGAGTTGTTACTTTGTTCTTGTCGTCATTTGCAAAGTCTTGGTTTGTCAAACTTTAACAACCTCAAGTCTTTGACCATAACTGACTGCCATGAGCTACGGATTGTCGAGGGCCTCAACAAGTTGGAGTTTTTGAGCAACTTATTTCTAAACTACTGCCGATCATTGGAAAGTTTGATTGATGTATCGACCACCCAATTGCCAAATGAATGCGACTTATATATCGGCAATTGCCCAGAATTACGTGGCGTTAAGCAAGGATTCAGAAGCTCCCTCGAGTGTTTCAAGTGTTATAAGGTGAGTTAGAAGCATCCACAACAACTTTAGGCAGATTTCTAAAAGTTGTGGAAAAAAAAAATCATACAAACTTGAATTGAACTTGGACTCACTCACTTTAAAAGGCTGCTGACGCACGTGATGTTTTCTCTTCTTCTTTTTTCCTTCCTTTTTTTGTATATGAGAAAGTATCATGGTTGCAGTAAGAGAAGTTCAGTTTTTATCACAAATATTTTGAAAAACTTAATATAATTGGAGATATATTTATAAAATAGCTCCGAGCCTATTATTTAAAATTTTTTCTCTTTTTATATGAAACGAATGATTTTATTTAGCATTATTTCTACGTAATATAATCCATTGTTTTTTTCCATTTCTTACTTAATACCAATTATTAAGACGATGACTTTTGTAATTTGCGATATTTACGATGAAGATAGAACATTAGAGGGATAAATGCATTAGAAGTTCTAAAATTTATAAAAACTACAATTAAGTCATAAAACTTATCAATTTGATCTGGCTGAGTCCGTTGGTTAATCCCCTCCAATTTGAGTAAAGGAAAATGCTGACCATGCATCTTTTATTCATTTCTCTCTCTAAGTGGCGTAGAGCTTAAAAGAAAAAGTTTGTGTGCAAAATAGTCTGTCCTTTAAAGGTTTGCCCAAATTTCCAAGTCCTAATTGAGTTTTCTTCTCAAGTTCTCCTCACCTCTTCACCCGTCTTTCTCGTCCACGGTGTGCTTCTTGTTCGTGGAGTCCGCTGCTTATTTGTCGATCCTCTTGTTCTTCGTCCAAGTGTCCCCCTTCTTCGTTGGGTCCCCAAATTTCCTCTTCGTTCGGGCGCGACGATGTCGAGTCCTCGCACAACGACTCGATTAGGTCAAGGACAACGCCGGGTCCTCTTCGTCCATAGCCCGACGGCGTGAACAAATATGTTATGAGCCACTACATCCGGCTTAATCCCCTTTTCTTGTATGTTGCTTTCGTCCCAATAGAGGTATGTGAACTCATTTGAGGTGTTTTCTCTCGTGGATTAGATAGGTCTGAAGTTTGGAAGTGATGTCAATGAGTATATGCCAAAACACAGGAAGTTCTTGCGATCTTACTAGTCTTAGCGAAATAAAAGATAGGACCGTCCAAAGAAAAAAGACATGGATTGTTCGCATGATTTTGCTTGGAGGCGGGAGCAGCTATATTTAACGCTCGATTTCACGTTTCTTTACGAGGATTTGGCTTTATTATGAATACATCTTTTGGCCTGTGGAGTCAAATTAAACGTGTCATCTTTGCTTAAAGTGCTATTTGTTCACGTAGAATCTCCAGAATATCCAATAATTGTATGATTTCTTTAATATTTTATTTTGGATATTTTCAATTTAGAGCTTGAACTGGCCAATATAATTTGCCAATCCAAAGTGCTATCTATTTTTGGAGTGCCGATTTTCAAGGACAGTCAGGTCTGAGGTGCTGAAGCTTTTACTATTACAGGACCATTCGTGCTATGGGTGAAAAAAAAGAGCATGTTTTTAGTGTTACAATCATCTGCATTAGATGGCAACTTGGGGAAGATGGTATTCGTTTTTCTTCTTTCATGTTGCCAAATTTGTTGCTTGGAGCCCTTCGGGCAATGTAACAAAAACCTGGATAAAACGTGTTTGTTTATGAGTCCTAGAATTGGTCTAGTCAGTTCTTTGTCAAATCGAATTTGCATAGGGCCAACCTGTGGCAATTACGTGTCCTTCCTCTGGTGAGGCCAGTAAAATGGTGGTTTACGATGCCATGGGTTTGTTAATGTCTTCGGTTTTTGCAGGAGGAAGAGAGTGTGCCGGCTGCATTGACAGACCGATTGATGGTTGGGCATGCAGAGGGCGGCACAGCAGCAGCAGCAGCAGATGATCTCGCAAAACTCTTTGGGAAGCTTGAGCTTCAGCAGCAGCATGTCACTGTCGAGGGAGGACGAGGAGATGTCGAGGTCGGCTCTGTCCACTTTCAGGGCCGAGGAGGAGGAGATCGAGAGGAAGAAGATGGAGGAAGAGACCAAACGCTTGGCCACTATTCACGAGGTACGCAACATGAAATCCCCACATGAAAATGGTTTACTTGGGGGCTTTTTCTTTTCTATGTTCTGTTAATAGCAAATAAGAGGTGAGGGGTGTTTGTGGTTATATTTATGGAGAGTTTTTTGTTACTTTGTTTTGGGGAATAAACAGGAAAACGGAAGCGAAGATGACGGTGGGGAGGATAAAACTGCTGAGGAACGAGAGACAGGCGGTGGTAAAGCAGATGAGGCGCGACATCGCGTTGCCTCTTCAGTCTGGTCAGGACGCCACTGCTCGTGTCCGGGCACATCTAGGTCTTCTGTTACGATTTGCTTTTGGTTATTGCATTGGCAGTTGGTGTGGCTTTTTGTGTTGGACGGAATTCATGTCTGTGTCGAGGGAATTAGTCTTGAGAAAAAGGGTTACTCTCAAATTTTCAGTGGTTTATGTACATCTAATTTATAATTAGAATGCTTAGAGAGTGCTGAACTTGAAATGGTTATACCGGTTTTTGGTTGCATTCAGTCATTTGTATAATCCGGTGTGAGAAAAATTTCATAGTTGGACGAATTTTTGAGATTTCGAATCTGCATCTTATTTGATTTATGAAATGCTCTACACATAGCACAGACTTCTAAAAGACTTAACATTCAAGTGGGAATGCTTTTGTATGCGAATCAATCACCCGAGACTTCGGCATTCTGAACGACGAGGCTGGTAAAAAAATATCGTGGATCTACCTAAAAGGCCTAAAGGTGGCTTGCATATGTGACTTGATACATTGAATTGGACCCACAAAATGGCATAGCATTATGGAAATTGCTTTCTAATGTGGATGAGGGCCTGTGTCTGATACGCCCGAAAGTGACATGTGAAACCGACGACCACGAATACGAGCCAAGGGACCCGACAAAAGTAAAGTGGAATCCCAAGCTACACGTACGCGCCCATTCGATGATTTCAATAAGAGTTGAAATAAATCTAATATATTCGGCACAAGAATGAGTATTTCCAGAGGTCTTCAAATACACGGAGATATGGAATTGTTATTGAAAATCACGTATTTAAGTGTCTTTAATGTAGAAATGCACAAGTATTTAGACCTTTGATAAACCATTGAGCTGAGGAAAAGAAAACAATGAGACTTTCATTTTATTCCTCCTGCTCAGACCATTCAGGGTCAAGTTTTTAATTGGTGTTTATGGAAAGTTTCCTGCTTGAGGGGGTTGTCATTTCATTGTCTCGCTTTTGGGTCACCTCTGAAAGAATCCAGATCAGCAGCCGCTTACCAGTAGAATGAACGAAGAAGGAAAGGAGACATAGGCTGGTCGGAAAAACTCGTCACATCTCCTTAAACTTGTCTTAAACATTGACTTCACTCCCAAACTTCAGACCTAAAATACTTTATTTATTTGGTGGACGATGTATTTCTGTATCCTTCCCTATTTTTTACAGTTGATTAAAAGCCACTTCAAATAGGAGTTAAAGTAGTCGATCTTCTAGGCATTCATTCTTTTAGTCGTGAAGGTTTCATGTCTGGTGGAGTATAGTGTCTATTTCTGTTACTCATTTAACTTTTGATGCCTAGGTTGAGTCTTGGTTCTAGCTTCTACTATAATTTAGTCGATTGTGTACATAAAAATTTCTTAACTTAGCTGGATTGGGAACAAAACCAGTTTTCATAAAAGTTGTGAAAAAAAACAAGAACGTGTATTTTTGCGTATGCAAATTCACATAGATGAAATTTCATTTAACCTACTTCCATAAGTGCACTAGATAGAAAGGCAGGAAAGGAGGAGGGGATTTCATCTACTTGATTTATAACTAACCCGGTCATTTTCTGGTAATAGGATATTGTTTCTTTTTCCAAGAAACTTATCTTGAGCAGATAAGGTGCCACACCCATATCATAACTTACTAATTTTATGGACCAAGTAGGGTACGAGCCAAAGATTGGGAGAACGGCTTAGCATAAAATTGTTTGCATTTGGTGGTGCAAGAAATAAACTTATGTGATATATTAAATCTGCAAATATATTCCCGTTCCTTTAATCGCAATATGAATCTCACCAGATTTATGTATCTTTTCACATGATATTGTTTTCTATTATATGTAGATCATTTCTCATATTTCAATCTCAATGAATGCAGTTAATCTATATATTTGACGTTCATAAGTATCCTTCCGAGTAATTCAATCTCATTGAATGCAGTTAACATCTTCTCTCTATTTCTTGTAAATAGTATACATTGACAAATAGCTTAAACACAGTAAAAATAATCTGATATGCATTACTGGTTGATTTGACTGCATAGTTTGATTATCTTATTTTTATTCTGAAATTTTCTAGAGATTGATAGTGATTATAATTTTCAGGATCAAGCTCTCGTGGCACTTGTGCACGTTTGAGAGGCTTGGTGAAGTTTTGAAGACCACTAGCGTCATTCTTGTTGGCATGCGAGGAATGAAGTAGCATATTATTTTGTGGGCCGTGCACTAAAAGTGTCTAAGATAAGATACTTCATTTGAGAAAAAAGAAGAAGAAGAAGAAGCTATAAGGTGCAATCAAGCTATAAATTCATTTGAAGTGGTTTGTTTATACAAAGTTTTGGTTGAAATTGATGGTTTGATATTGTACTGTTAGTACACCAAATCTCCGTTTCTCAATCCCTTGCTCACGCTCAACTCTATATAGCATATATGTTCGAGATTAAACTCGGTTCAACTCAATTATTGATAAATTAGAAACTAAACCACAATGTGAAGCTTGCACTCCATCTTTAGTTCTCGTGGAAAAAAAAAAGAAAAAGAAAAAGAAATATCAAGCTTTTATTTTCCTAACATCCTTTTAATTATTAACAAAGTGTGCAGACCACATGAATGTAGTGTTACAAAATTTGACACCTACAACATGCCATCAAAATTAGTGAGATAACTACGAGCAAATATTACGTTATAAAGGTTGAACAATAAATGTATAAGAAAAACTCTTTCAGCTCCATTGCGTATGCGTAGCGCGCCTTTTCAGTTTTATCGTTATCTTTGGCTCTTACGCTGTAAATGATTCCCAAGATGTTTGCTTTGCTAGTCATCGGAAACGGAACAAGAGAATCGCCTCATTCCTCAACATCCTTCGGCACAATGCATCACACATCCACACGAAAAACATCAACTTATCAAAGTCATAAGATTCAAAAAACAACAAATTCAAAATCAAAAGAAGTTGACGTGCTCAGGAGTTATGACGCTCAACTTGCTTAGCCGTCACACAACAGCCATAAAACACCTGAGTCATCCATTTGATCACATGACACAAATCACAACAAAAAGGTGAATACTTCTCATGTATGGACTTTCGCCTTTTTCGCGCAATCCAAAAAAATTGTCTAGACGTATTGAAGGACAATGGTAAATTTTTCATCGGCATCCATAAGTTATTAGACTCTCCAGATTGCTCTTTGTACAGTTCCAATGCAAGAAAGGAATAATTAAACAAGGTAGGTTCAGAGAGGGAGAGAGAGACACCCTATGTCCGAGAGAGAATCACTTCAACAAAAACACTATTTTGCTGTGTTTTCCTTTTTCGCATTCTAAAGCAATTTTAGCTGTAGCTCAGATATAAGGTTCAACTGCAAATGAAAGAGGTCCTATCATCACTATAAAATCTTTTCTAGCCTCGTCATATCTTGAAGATGCTGGAACTATACTAGCTCTTTAATGAGCTTTCTTCAACAAGGGGCACAAGAGGCTGTTTTGTTCTTTTTTTGCTGGACCTAGGACATTTATAACAAAAACAAATGGTTCGAATGCAGGCTCTATGATGATCATTGTACCTTTGGAGATAACACTAACCTCATCCCTTAGAGTGGGGCTCGTGACTTGACAATGGAGAGCGTAAACTGATGTTTGGAGATCTCTATTGTGTGTTATGATGGTCATCATCCTACAAAGCAAATGAGTGCAGGAAAGAGGATTAAGCATAATGAGCACAAAACCAGCACAAGAAATCATGTTAGTGATCACTACTTGAACATCACACAATTAAACCTTCAATAATTTGGATTGGATAAGGATTCAGAGGAAGCTTAGATCACAGAAAGTAATAAAATAAATGAACAGAGGATCTCATAACTAATCTGTAAAGCATATCAAAACGCAGAGAAGCTTATTTGTTAAAACAGAATGAGCAAGACATGATCAGCCACATTTCCCATCACTTAAAATAAAAGCAGAGACTTGAACAGAGGAGTTCCATTCACTTCATTGCAAAAAACATAGTTGTGAGTGGCCAAAGCATCTGATAAACACTACAACCAATATTGAATGGCCGTGAACCCAAAGGCAGAGTTCACAAATCACAATCATTGTTGTAACCCAGTAAACTTGAGAAGTTTGATTATGAAAATAGAAGTCTTAACCTTAAGAGCAAGAAGAAGAAGAAGAAGAAGAAGAAGAAGAAGAAGAAGAAGAAGAAGAAGAAGAAATGCATTGCAGGCCAAAAATAGAGTATTTTAAGTTAATCAGCATATGGTATTAGATAATCCAATAAAGCCACACATCAATAGAGACCACTTCCAAGCATTTGACTCTGTCCCTCGACCACTCTCGAATGCCAAAATGGGCAAACATTTCAACTTCTCTTCAATATAAAAGATGCTTTAGCACTCCAAGATCTATACAGAGAAGGACAAGAGAGCTCAACAGCGACAATCTGGAAATATGGCAAGAAAGAGCAACACCCACCAGTGACTAATAAGGGCAATCACTTATATACTTCAAAATGAGCAAAAAGGACAAGGCATAATGCAAGAGAAGTAAACCCAAAACATGATTCAGTCACAGCAAAAAGAAAAAAAAAAACACAATAACAATATGCTAATTTGTATTCCACTTCCAAGCTCCATCAAAGTGATCCTGATACCATACGTTTCAAGTCTATCCACCTGTATTCCCTTTAAAACCACCTTAGTGTCCAATATTCAAGTCACTCGGTATTTAGTAAATAAAACACCTTTCACTATTTCAACATTCAATGAAATCAGTCACACCTCATGGCTCATGACATACTTGCCTGGTCCAGATCTTGTGACACCACTTCAAGTCCACTACATGCAGACAATTATGTATAATAGTAGTAGCTTTTTGAGCTTGTAACTCTTGTACATCTCCATTTGTCTTTTGTAATTTATCTTTTATTGCTTTCAGTCTCTCCTTCACCTCGTGAATCTCTTCATCTTTCTCATTCTCTGACCTTAAGTTCTCAGTTGGAAGATGACTAGATTCCTTCAACTTGTGAATCTCTTCGATCTTTACTTTCTTTGACCTTAAGTTCTTGGTTGGAAGACAACTAGATTTGGAGGCCCCAAATCATTCAGGCATGAGTTATGCTCTAACATCAGTTCATCCAGGTTTCTCTTTTCCCAACACTCGAGAAACAATATTTCAAGGGGCATCGCTCTTTCCAAGTTCCGAATATACCTCCATGAGATCATTCATACTTCCATGCAGTTTAGTAACATAGAAAACTTATGAACTAATGATGTTACTATTTATTGGCAAGAAATTTTAAGCTAAAGTCATAAATATGTACGATTGCCATTGATTCTTAACTCTGCTTCCTATCATGTGCCAAAACTTGGTTTAGTCAGCACAACTGAATGAACCATATCAAGAAGACAATCAATATTTCATACTTTCTTGTGAAACAGGAAAATATGTCCAGAGATATCAAATTGAGAAAGTAATCACACTCTTCCTGAATATAGTTGTAAATTTATTTAAAACATGAATGGAATTTCATGCCAAAACAAGCTAACTACCTCTAAATTCATAGTGTTTCTCATATCCTTGGTAATTTGCTTTCAAGTGGTAAACAATCGTGCCAACTCGCAAGCATTGGTTCTGAGAAACTCCCCAAACCTCCAATAGGCTGCATTTTCTTCCCTAACTTGACAATGATGCATTTCCCAGGAGAAAGACTGTATACACCCGATAGACATGTAAAGCTATGTGAAATTCTAAATATTGAAAGATGGATCTAATATTATCAAACCAGATCAATACTCAAACAATTTTAGTATAGTATGACGAAAAATACATGCTATAAATGTAGGTAGGTCTTACCTGATGCATTCACATTTGTAGTCTCTTCTTGAGGCTGCTCAGTTTCAGTCTATGAATTAGAATGTAGCTCATCATGATTGTGTAATTCACAGCTTATCTGCACTGCGCATGAACCCACATGAATGACCATGCATCTTGTGTTTCCCATGGATATAAATCACCAAGACAGGAAGTATTAGCAATTCTTAGTAAGAGATCGCAACTCGATTAAAATGCTCATCTATATTCTTCATTCACTGCAGGCGAATGGTCACAAGAATATCTGATAAGATCGTAAATGTAATAGAAAATGGCCACAATAAGAGAGGCAAAGCCATAAATATGCGGACTCAAACTCCTCCAAGCGAAACCCAACACAGAATCCTAAAGAAAAGCTCTTAAAAGTTCGAACCCTCACTCGGAATGAATCCTTAGGACGTTAAAAAATGTGACTGAGGCATAATATGAACGGCAATTGGAACTCAAATCACGTAAACTGCACGAATTGGAAAGAAGACAATGTAGGGTAAAACCCCATAATTCAAGTAGGAAATTGGAATCTATCAGTAAAATAACAGAGGTAAAAACTTGCAAACCAAGTAAAAGAAAAGAAATCAAGGCAGGAAAAAAAATGCAAGAATCAATGGAAAGCAAATCAGAACAAACGGGTTCACATCACAATCGACAATTAGCAAATACATTTTAAGGATATCGAGTTGATTCACGAGTCATGAACCTAAATCACCCCAATTCCTAGTTATCAAAAATGCCAAACTGAAAAGAAGAAAAGAACATAGAAAAAACCACAGTAAATGATGCCATCGATGAACAAAGACGAACCAGTGTCGGCGAGTCACTCACTAGGCACAGGCATTGGTGAAAGCAAAGACGAACGAGAGAGAGCGTTTGAGCTTGAGCTTACAGTGAATGATGTGAGTGATGAAGAGAGAAAAAGTCACAGAGAAGCTGAAAGGTTTGGGGTGAAAAAACTTTAGAGTTTTTTTTTTGTTTTTTTAAAGTTAAGAATAATGATGCGGAAGAGATTAATATGAAATTTATGTAAATTTCGATGCTCTAGAAAAAGAGTAGTTGAATAATTAAGGAGATAAAAAAATCTAATTAGATATAGATAACCAAAATAAATATAGAAAATCAGAAAAAAATTTAAATATCTCTATTATACCAATCATTAAAATTTTATAATTTGCGATATTTATAGTAAAAATAGAATATTCAAAGATAAGTACATTAAGAATCATAAATTTGTCGAGAAATTCAAAATAAAGAACCCTATTGTAAAGCCTTCTAAAGGCTTGTCTAATTTTAAATTTTAATTTTTTAAATAATTTTCCAATTTTTTACTGAATTTTTTCTGATTTTCTAGAATTTACTCAATTTTTAATGATTTTTCTGAATTTTAAAGATTTTTCATTAATAAAATACATATTTTTTAAATTTTTTCATTTATTTTCGATATTACAAATTTATATATATTGAAATATTTTTATTTTTTTAATATTTAAATATTTTTGGAATTTTTCGAACTTTTTATTTTTATTGTTATTTACGAATTTTCTGATTTTTCGATTTTTTATAACAATAATTTTTTAATATTTCGGAATTTTTTTATATCTTCGAATTTCCTATTTTTTTTATTGATTTTAAGGATTTTTATATCTTTTATAATTTTTTTAGAATTTTTTTAGAATTTGTTTATTTTATCTTATTTTATTCTATTCAGCGAATGGGTTCGGACCGTAATCCGATCCGAATCTCTGACCCGAACCGTATAACCGGATCCGACCCGCGTCGGATTAAAACCGATTTCTAATATTCTTTTGAATTTTTTAATTGATTTTCCTTTTTTATTTTTTATTTTTATTTTTTGTCTTTTCCTGTTTTTGTCTCGTTCTGCCCGCATTTCTTCCTTCTTCTCTCGACATCCTCTACCCGAACACCATCTTCAAACCTGCAACTCCACCTTTCGCGGCCATTCTTTATATTCCTTTTTAACGAAACAAATATCATCACCGACGAGTTTATCACAAGAGCTTAGATCACCGCCGACCTATCTCCGACCGCCAATCGTCTATTCCGACCCACTTTGACCACCTCCGGCTGCCCACTCCATCTATCCGAAAACTTAACAAAAACCATCCTACCGAATCCACATTTTTAACAGCAGCAACCCCAGCAAGTTAACAAGAAAACTTACATTAGAATGAAGCGAGATGGGCTAACTAATATGCCCTTGAAACGCTGACTTCGCTGGTGTGATGGAATTCTCCGACGGAAAGCTTTCCAGCATTGGAGATATGCATGCACGTTGGACTCGAGCAAAGATTTTTCATCAAATCGCATAGAAACACAGAGAAAATGCTAGTATTAGACATGATTCAACAAATGACGCAGCAAGTACGAATCGATCATGAGTTTAAACGTGATTGAACTTTCGGCCCTCTGTTAGGTATTTTGATCAAACGTGCAATATGCAGATCTTTCAATAGTTCTCTGATTTTGATTTTAACGAGATCCTCAGCTTCACACGTTACGTACAGACTTAAAACACCATTTTTAGCAATAAAAAAAAAAAATCGTTTCATCAAGATTCTTTCAAGAAAAACCATCGAACCGAGCAATTCTTTCTCGGCCAAAACAGAGACAGAGAAGAGCGTTTGGAGCGAGATTGTTCCCGGTTTGCTTGGCGGATCGAGGTGTCGATTGACGACGATGAAGAGCGTCTGGTTAGAGCAACTGTGAAGAACAACTCGCGGATTGGCCTTTGACCGGAGCTCTGAAAATCGACGGCGAGCTCCGGCGATGCGGTTTTCCGTCGCTCCTAAACGGGATGCACTCTCTCGTTCTCTCAGATTTCTCCTTTCTCCTTGGCTGCTCCCAGCGAGCTGTCCTCCGTCGAGCGAGCTACACGTCTCTAGTGAACTTTCCCCAGGCTGGGTGCGTTTGGGAAAACTTTGGGGGAAAGTCTTTAGGTAAATGCAAACACTTTTGAGTTAAAGGCGTTTTTCAAAATGCAACCGCGTTTGGTAAATTGTACTTTGAAAGCCCTTTGTGAAGCATTTTGAGCAAAATAGTGTTTGGGAAATTATATTTACAAAGCATCTTTATGTAAAAAAAAATTATCAAAAGAAAAATTAAAAAAAATTGACCGGCAAGGGTAGCGAACTCCGGCGACCTCCGGCGAACTCCGGCGAACCTCCGGCGACCTCTGGCAACCTCGGATTTGGGGGGGCGAGGTCGCGCGACACCGTCGCGACCTCCGGCGACCTCGGATCTGGGGTGGCGAGGCCCGGCGACCTCGGATTTGGGTCGTGGCGGCGTCGCGCGACCTCCCACGACGTCCGGCGACCTCGGATCGGGAGGCGGCGAGGTCGCGCGACGCCGCCTTGACCTCCGGCGACCTAGATCTAGGGCGTCGAGGTCGCGGAGGACCTCGCCGCCCCGAACTGGGTCGCCGCAGGTCGCGCGACCTCGCCGCCCCGGATCCGGGGCGGCGAGGTCGCCCAACCGCCGCCGCGACCCGGATCGGGGCGGGAAGGTCCTCCCGCGACCCTACCGCCCCGGATCCGGGTCCCGCGACCCAGACCTTGCCACGACCCACCCCCGGCGTCGGTTGCGTCACCCCCGACGACGATCGTCTGGGCGACGGTCGCCGGCAACTGCTTGCCTTTCGCCGGCGACTGGTCGAGGAAGAAGAAGCTCGCCCGGAAGAAGAAGAAGCTCGTGCAAGAAGACGATGAATAGTAAGGGCGAAAACGAACAAACGAAAAATAAACGAGGGTAATTTGGGAAGGAAATTTTTTTTTTAATCCTCAAGCTCAGCATTTTCAGTAAGCTGAAAGCACAAGGCAGCCCCCACCCTGCCTTGGGCTTTCAGCCTTGTGAAAAGCACGCATTTGGGGAATGCTAACCCAAAACGAATGCCAAACGGACTAGCATTTGCCCAAGGATGTTTAAGCCCCCAAAGGGCTTTGGGAAGTAGTTCCCAAACGGAGCCGCTGTCCCTCCTTCCCTCTGGTTTGTCACTTTTTTGCAGAGCCAACCTTGCTCTCCCCTCCCTCATCAATGGCCGAACGCTCCCGTCTTTCTGCTGTGTCGCCGCGGTCGCTTCTCCTTTTCTTCTCCCCAAGCACGCTGGTCCTTACCGAAGCAAGGCCAGAGGAAAGGCTGGGCTGGGCTTGGCTGGGCTGGGCTGGGCTTTTTGTTTCTTTTTAGTTCTGATGGGCTTATGTGAACAAAGAAAGGAAAATGGGCCAAGGAAAGTGAGTTTGAAAGACATAAACGAAATAAGAGAAATTGGCTGGTTACGCGGGCTCGGCAGGTCCGAAATTTGCTAAGGAATATGGGCTCCGAATTTTATTACCAATTTTTTTTTTATCTCCTTCGTTTTATATCTCTTTTTTATTTTTTATTACCATTAATTTTTGTTTAATTTTCTTGTTTTCTTATTATTATATTTATTTTTATATCTTGTAAAATGAGCGAATACTCAAAACGTCTATAAAAACTTGAGTGTCAACATAAATCTTTGTGCGAAATTTCAAAATAGTCATTCTAGCCAATTCTAACATTGTGGTCCACACAAGATGTTGCTTTGAGCAAAGCCGTCACTGTCATTTACTATGTAGGATGACTAGAGATGACTAGGCATGACATCAACAGTTTTTGGCGGCAGTTGGACGGAATAACTTTTTCAAAATTTCGCACAAAGGTTTAAAATTACATTGGCAAAATTAAAAAAATTTAGGATTGAATTAGTATTTATACAATAGATTTAGCATTAATTTGATAATTATCTCTCTTGCCATGATATAGAAATAGTACTTTAAGATCAATTCCATGTTTTGGGCATTTTCTTTTTTTCTTAGCATATAATATTTTGGCACAAATACGTTTTGTTCTCAACAAGAGACAACTTGAGAAGTTCAATTGTCTGAAATTGATTTCTAGGTTTTATAGATATCCAATATTAATTTAGTAAAAAGAATCGAATTATTGTTTTGACGATTCAATTATGTTATATATGATAAATAATTATTAAAAGCTTCTCGCTTGTATTCTATTTCGGATATCGATGTTAGAAATAACATGTCTCACATTCTAGTCAAAGCATGTGTATTTGAAGAATATTATTTGACTTTATCCATTTCTTTTTCAAGCCAAATTCGAGTGGCATCACTATGTCCCTCTTGCGAGATTGAAATGATATAATGGATCAATAGTTTTATATTCTAATAATGAATAACATCTAAAATTCAATGGATACTAAACATAAGATAAGTAAGTGGAAAATAGAAAGCAATGGATTGATTATTTCTTATCTTCTTCCTCATCTTTTCCTTCGCACAAGAAAGGGTTTCTCCTCATTTCTTTCTTTCTTGTGTTGACATTAAAGGGTTTTTCTTATCCTGTTCATTAAAGATGACCACCGTTAGTATAAAATTCTTCCAGGCTTATGGAAACCTATTTTTATATATATTACGTGTGTATACATACATACATACATACATACATACATACATACATACATACATACATGTTTATATATATATATTCTATTCTTGTGAACTTATGAAAAGAAAACAACTATGATGAGATACTAAATAGAGTAGACTTGGACCTAAGCAAGTCCTTAAAATACTTAAGGGGAAGAAATAGTCGAGAGATTCACCCTAAGATGAAAGATCTTGTAATGTCAATCCCATATTCCCTCCTCTTCGGAAGAAAAAGATAGAGAGGGGAATTAGGAGGCCCTTTAGTTGTGAAAATAGCCACCATGTCAGGGTGGAGACACTCTGACTACTGTCGGATAGGCAAGTATAATTGCCTTTCACGTCTAGGGTGAAAATGGGAGGGTGAAATGCACTCTATTGGACTAGATGACTTACAACAAGGTCTAGATAATCAATTGCCAACTCTAGTATCCCTAGTTATCTAAACCTTGCTAGGAGTCTAAATGAAAAGGATTTGATTTACATAATGTTTGATCGAACAAAAAACTAAATAAATTAACTGTCCTTAAGGAAAATAAAACCAATCGATTTCCCTTCTCATTTTGAAATATTAATAAGATATTAAAAGAACTTTTCAAAGGATTATCAATAGCAAATGAGTAAAATTACCAAAAAAGTTATAAACCTATTGTACATATGTCAATTTAGTTTTAAGCTTTTGAATTTTGTAAATTGAATCCTAAAACTTTTGATAATTTAGTAATATAATCATTTTGGCTAATTTTAATTGAAAATTGTTGATGTTGATTGTAACTACTCGGGCCCCACTGTGTAATATTGTCCGCTTTAGACACTAAGTCCTCACGGCTTTAAAACGCGTCCCACAAATTAGAAGGACCTTAAGCCTTTATAAACTAGCCCCAGGACTACCCCTAAGTGATGTGGGACTAGAGATGACCCCTTCCCCTTTTATGGGTTGTTACACTCTCCACCCCTTAGGAGCACGGCGTCCTCGCTATGACCCCACACGCAATCGAGAGTCGGCTCTAATACCATTTGTAACGACCCACCCCTGCTGTGTAATATTGTCCACTTTGGATACTAAGTCTTCATGGCTTTAAAATGCGTCACACAAATTAGAGAGATCCAAAACCTTTATAAATTAGCCCCAGGACTCCCCCCCTAAGTGATGTGAGACTAGAGAGGACCCATTCCCCTTTCCTGAGCTGTCACATTGACACTATGATGTGGACAATTTTGATAATTTATTATTATTTTTATTTTCTTCCTTTCTTTTCCCTTTTTATTTTTTATTTTTATTTTTACCAAGTTCGATGAGGGCCACTTGACCCTCGTCGACCACAAACGAGGGCCGACGACCCTTGACCATGACTGGGGAGGGCTTCGTAGCCCTCGCCAAATCTATGGCAAGTGAGAGTCAACGGCCCTCATCGGACTTCGAAGAAAAAAAGAAGAAGGAAACGTAAGAAAGAAAAAGAATATATAAAATCAAAAATTCAAAAAGTCTAACAAAATTATAAAAATCGTCTACATCAGCGAAAATCGTGTTACATAAGACAACCAACGTCTATGTCAATAATTTCTAATTTGAATTGATTGAAAGTATGATATTGGCAAGATTCATGACTTAATTGACAAAAATAAAATATTTATAATTGAATTGATATCCGTATAATAGGAATAAAAGTCATGAGAATACTCATGGCTTAGTGGGTTAATCTCTTATTTCTCAAGCCACTAAGTGATTTGGTTATGTATATATATATATATATATTTTAAATAATTATGATGAAAAGTAAATAGGAAAATTCCATTGTTCTGCTAAAAAAAATGATTTTTGTTCATTGCTTGTAGATTTTTGATAGAGTTAATAAATATAAAAGTACAAGTAGAAATAAGCTACCGGTCCCTTATTATTCCGTAACTTATTGGTAATTTAGCAAGAGTTTCATGAAATTACCAACTCTTCTAACATTTTATACTAATTTTTTGTTTGAATCATTAATATTTACCAACAAATAGATGAATCTTTTAATATTTATTTGAGAGACTTATCAACTTTTTTTCCGATCAAATTACCAACTAGTTTTGGTTTTCCAGCTTTCATTTGAATTACTTACCGATATTTATTTGATCTTACTTTAATTTATCAAATTTCTTATTATTACCAACTTTTATTTGTCTCTCTTATAGATGACTTAAATTTATCAACTTTTATATGACTTCACCAACCTTTAATTGTGTGAGTTAACAGTTGTTCTCCCATTAGATTATTGAATAGCTTTAACTTACTAAGTTTCATTTGAATTGTCTACCAATGTTTAATTTTCTAAAAATTTTATCCACTTTTTCAATGAGTTACCAACTTTGATTTGCCTCCTTTATCCACTTGTTAAATCTACCAACTCATTTTTAGAAATTGCTAATGGGAATTGGAATTGGAGTGATTCTCAACATTATCCAATCAAGTCATTAACAAAATTTGCATTACATATACTTAGTTAAGTTAGCTATTGATGTTTGTTTATTTTCAATTAAAACTTTTGCTTGTGATTGACCAAAAAAAAAAAAAAATTCTCCTGTTTACCACCAATGTTTTATCAACTACCATATATTTTTAGTTACTAACATGTCACTCCAATTAAGTAACCTAGTGGCTAGCGTTGCCAACTCTCATTTGAGTTGCTTATATCAAAGTTCATTTTTTTTTTATTTATAAAATTTTTATTAAGTCACTTCTTTTGTTTGCCTTCTTAACAAACTTTATAAATCTACCGGTTGTTTTTAGAAACTTTTAGCAATTCCCTACTTTTAACTAATTAAGTTTCCAACTTATTTTGCATACCGACTCCTACTTGAGTTAGCTACCAATGTTTATTTGGGATTTGCTTTTAAATTACCAACTTCTCTTATCTTTAACCAAAAAAAGCTTCTCTAATTACTTACCATCTTTTATTTACCTTTCTTACTAGAGGTTTAAATTTACCAACTACTATATGAAATTATCAATCTTTGTTTGCGTGACCTCGCAAAGTTACGGGGGTCAAATTACCAACTAGTTTTGAGTTACTAACTCTCCTTTGAGTTGCTCATCAATAGTTAATTATTTTTATTTACATGGACTAGCTTTTCTATTGAGTTACCACTTTTATTGGCCTCACTCACTAACATTTTCAATTTACCAACTCTTTTTTCAAAATTGCCAACTTCATTAGAGTGATTACTAGTATATTTCCAATCAAGTTACCACCTCTTATTTAAGATACTTGCCAATATTTATTTTGTTTTTGTTTTTAAATTGCCATCTTCTTCTATCTTTGACAAAAACCTTTGTTTATCTTTTACTAATTTTTATTTACCTTTCTTGGCAACAGCTTGAGTTTACTACTATTATTTGAAAATTTTAATCTTTTTTGTAGGCAAAAGTACACTACAAGTGCGAAAATTTGGCACAAGTGAACACTCAAGTACCAAGATATCTAAAATGTACACTTAAGTGCAACTATTTTTGAAAATTGGACAATTAAATGCCTCCTCTAGTGAAGATAGCCAGAAATCCAATGTGGCATTATTTTAATAATAAATATGGTCTATGTGGCTTGCTAGAGTTGTCTACTTAGCAATCAATGTGCAAAACGACATCTTTTTGCCCTCAAATTTGATTCTTAATATAATTATTAATTATATTAAATTAAAAAAAAAGGCGAGAGGTAGCATTCATCGAGGGCCTCCATAGCCCTTGCCATGGTTTGCCCCACCATTGTCGAAAAAGGTCAACAGTGGTGGGCCAAAGGGGCTAAGGGCCACTGTTAGCTGTGATGGGGTCACCCACGACCTCTCACCCCAGATTTGGACGAGGGCCTACAAGCCCTCGTTGGCAATCAACTAAGGTCACTGGCCACTTGGTGGGGTCCAGCGACCTTGGCTATCCCTCATCCCACCGTCGTTGGCCCTTTTCTGCAATGGTGTGGTGGCGGTGGTGCTGGCGATGGCTAGGGAGGCCCTTGCCGAATGCTGCCACCCTCTTTTTTTCTTTTTTGGCAATTTAGTTTTTTAATTTAAAAATCAAATTTGGAGTCAAAATGACATCGTTTTGGGCATATCTAGCCACGTTAGCGTCATGTGGATAAGTTTTTTAAAAGAATTGTCACATCAATAAAAATAATCTTGCCAGAAAGAGCCACATCAACACTTTAGTTGGAAATTCTCGCCATTGGCACTTAATTGTTCTTTTCTTCTCTGATTTTGGTACTTAAATGTACCTTTTAGAAATTCTAGTATTTAAGTATTTACCCATGCCAAGTGTTGGCACTTAGGGTGCATCACTCCTTTTTTGTATGATTCTCCGACCTTGCTCAAATTATCTCACAAAATAATTGTTTTATGTAGCTTAACAATGTTTATTTGGTCACATATGCCTTCACCAATGACAATTGGTGGCTTGGCCTTAATGGCATGTCTTAAGAACAATATACATATGTTCAACTCCGTAAAGGTTTAGATCATAGTGATTATGATAAACAACTAACTCATTATCCAACCATCTAAAAAACCAATTTTTAAGAACAATATGCATATGTTCAACCCCGTAAAGGTTTAGATCATAGTGATTATGATAAACAACTAACTCATTATCCAACCATCTACAAAACCAATTCCGAATCCATTTCATAAATTGGATTCACAAATCATATAGTTTAATCCATCAAGCACAATACTTTTTACATAGCATTTCCCAAACCTTATAACAAATAATTAACTCACAAACTATTTTAAGAAATGGTTTACTATGCAATATCCAATGAACAAACGGGTAGTAATAACTTGATCTAGCTTTCTGCAACAAATATGCTCGAAACACCACTTTTCCTTTTTAATTGTTTCAATACATGGGTTTCTAAATCTTAGAAGAGATAAGCATCCCTCACTTGACATTGGGAAACCAAACAATGAAAACTACTTTGAGTAGAAAAACTCAAAATCTTATATATTGAGTAGAAATTTATATCAAAAGCAAGTAGATAACTATCCAAAACAAGATTCGATTAAACTAAGTTTATTCATAAATAAAACTACTCTAACATGCCAATGGGAAGTTTACTCAAAGCAAGAATAACTAGAGAGGCAATAATAAGGGGACCGTTAACACCTAAATTTTCCCATTTTTCATTTAGGATTTAATTGTGTACAGAATTAGGAATTAGTCATTTAAAAAAAAACAACAACAAAAACAAAAAAACAACAAAAAAAGAAAAGAAAAAAGAAGACATGGAAGGGGCCAGGGCGGGACCTTGCCTTGGCTCGACCCATGCCACTTTTTCCCACCTCCGTCTTTGGTGAAACCCTAGCAACAGCATAGATGAGGGGATCGAGACAAGAAAAACCGAAAATAAGAAGTAGAACACACAAAATAGGGAGAAGAGAAGGGTGGAGGGAAGAAGAGAGAAGTGAAAAAAAAAAAAAAAAAAACAACATAGAGAGTGACAAACCAGTGAGAGTTAGAGAGAAAGCAAAGGGGGAGTTGGAACAGGAGACAAGAGAGAGAAGGAGGGAGCTTGAGAGAGAGCTTAGCAAAAGAGCAACCTAGAAAATAGAGAAAGAGAGGTGGCTTTGCCCCGCGGCCGCTCGAAGCATTCACCGTGCCGGCCGCCTCGTGGTGGAGCTGCTTGTTTGCAAGCACCGCGCCACCACCGCTGCACCCCGACTCACCTGCAGCTCGAGCTCCCGCGACCCCCTACTGCAATTGCGACGATCCAATGCTTGCACCACCTTTGCCTGGCGCCAGATGCAGTTCGAGCTGCTGTCGCCCTCCGTCTCTAACGCCACTCGAGCTTCCGCTGCTCCCCTTTGTCGGATTGCTGTAGTGGCACCTCTACATGAGCACTCTCCCGCGATGCCAGAACCAGTCGCCACTACGTTTGCTCCGCAAGGTAGCAGCCCGCCCCTGCCCATCCGCGATACCACTGCTGCCACCACCGTCTCTGCTCGACACTAGCAACCTATGCCGGCCACCGCACCTCGGCCACCCTGCTATGCCGCCGTGACCAACTTTCGGCACCACGTCGCCATGCCTTGCCATGAAGAAGCCCTAGAGAGAGGAGGCACAAACCGAGTCTTGACCGGGTCGGGCGAAACCCCCATCGGGTAGGGTTTTGAGTAATTTGGGCTGAATGTTAGGGCTTGGTTTAGGTTGTTTTAAGTAGTGGGCTTATGGGCTTTGTTTAAAAAAAAAATTAAACCAGACTAGGCCTACACATTAGGCTCAGTCCGACTCGTTTCTGCTTGTTTTAGGCCGTCTGGCCCGATTCGGTCTGGGTTCGGGCCTTGTTCACCGAACCGGGTCGAACTCAACTCGGGGATCCGACCTGGTCATTTCACATATATTATATTATTATAATATTAAAATAATATTTTTAAAAAATTTTAAAAAAATTAAAAGATTTCAAAAATCCAAAAGGGTAGGTTTTGATTAGAAATGACCATGTATTGTCATTTTAGTGTAATTAGACTTTTATTTACTCATATATTAATTATGTTGCATGTTTAATTTGCATATTTAATAATGTTTAATTACACATGTTTAATTTGACTACAATTAGGATCTTATTAGCTCTTAATGTTAATTTAATGATTGCGCACCTGCATGATCACCTCACATGTTAGTGGATGGGTATAAAATTAATCCAAAGTGCCTAACAAAAACCTTTTTTTTTTTTTTTTATAAAATGAACAAGATTAGGTACCAAAAGGGCACTAATTAGTCAATTAGTGCAATCAAGTCCCCGACCCTAAATTCTCTGGTTGCGTAGGAAGTGAGGCACGCTCCCATGCCTCACTTGGTTTCTAGACAACCCCAATAGGCTAGTGGCGACTCCTTTTGTACAAAATTCCTAAAATATATCCCAACGTCACGCGGGGTATGGGCTTGGGAGAGCTCTCGCCTAATCATGGGCCTTCGGCCCGTCCTTAGGCAATACCCGTAAACCTGTTCCCTCCCCCCGAGGGTAGGTTGTGACAGTTTGGTGACTCCGCTAGGGACTTGGTTTTAGACCTTAGAGGACTTAGGCCAAAATCAATCTTGTTCAAAAATATTTTTATTTGGCAGCGAGGATTCCAAGTACGTCCCTAACATTAAAGGTGTGAAATGTTTTTGTAGAATGGGAGATATAAGGGGAAGTGTTTGCTCACATTTTTCTTGCAGAGAGGTGTATGAATGTATGGTTTATTTTTTTTTTTTTTATGTACGGAGTCTTGTTTGCTTATAAATTGTTGTGCATGTATCCTTTGCATTGCACTACACTTGGCACACACTACCTGCCGTCGGACCTAGGCCGCATAGGATCACTTAGGATAGTGTTGAGATGGATACCACTCCGACTACAACCGCGTAGTACAAGTCGCCCATCTCAACCCCAAAATTTCTTTCTTCACGTCGAAGATACCCACCACGGTCTGCAACCGTGCGACACAGGTCGGTTCTTTGACGAAGCCGAAGTAATGGGTAACTCGACCCAGCCACGACCTTGTTGGTTCGGTCCGGTGATCCTATGGCTTCATTTTGAGCCATATAGAGTAGAAATCGAACCACATCTCATAAGCATGTCTATATAAAAGATAAATAAATAAATAACTAAATAAAATAGAGAAGACAAAGGTTGGCACCCATTGTAAGTGTCATTTTCCTTTTTATTTGCTCATTTTGTATTGCATTTTCATCTTGAAATTTGTGGAAATCAATCGAATGCCCTCGGTGATGCAACCTTATGATTGAAAAATTGGCAATCACTTTTGACAAGTGAGCATTTGAATGCAAGAAAAAAAAAACTTTCAAGTTGTGATTTTATATTGGGGCACAAAAATTGAAATTGCATTTTTTATCAAATTTTCTCATTCTCACATTTTGGGACTATAATGCAAATCATTTTGTGTACAGATTCCTCAAAATAGAAATCGATTCATTTTTCTAGGAGTAAAATCACAAATCAATCTTTCAAAAATCAATGGCACTTTTGCATACGAAACTTTTGGAATAAAAGTGGATATTCGATTGATGGCCGTGTATTGATAATTTTAATGATGTTTTCTCTTATGATAAAATCTTGGCAAAATATTAAAATCCCATAGTAAGGATTGTGGGGCATGTACCGTCGCCTTGATTTTATTGTAAGAAGCGACCTCATTAAAGTATCATTTTCTCTCATTCATGTACTGACATTGTCGTCTTTTTGCAGGTTATGTGCGATGCTCTTTGACATTCTCGTGGTGGCCATTCAAAGAAGTGAATTCTAGAGTTAGGACAATGAGTTCTTTTTTTTTTTTTTTTTACTTTTATTTGTAAAAGAGTCTCTTTTATTTTATCATTGTCTTTATTCTTGTTAAGAAGCATGTTTTCCGTTTTCAGTTTTGATTTGCAAATCCAATTAATGCTCTTGTAAATCATGCGACTCACATTTTTAATGATGGAATTCGAAAATCATAATTTTTTTTTAAAAGAGCAAAACAAAGCAAAAAAAAAAAAAAAAAAAATCGGATTCAGAAGTTTTTCAAGTGAATCTTTACGTTTACCTTCCAAAATGAATTTCAAGAAAACTTTGCTTAAGGCCCTCTCTTCACAAAATCGCTTTCTCCGGTAGGACGATGAGTTTATTTGAGATCGACATTTGCTCATTCTAAAACAATAAAAGTGTAGACTCATGGAACTTGAGGAGTAGGCATGTGTCGAAGCATCCTCAGCGCCAATTTTCCATAGAGGCGAAATAAAGTTCAATTCCATTCTAGGAAGTTTTGTTATTTGCAAATTCCTTAGATGCCAAAACAACCCATCGATCTCGTTTACTTTGTATGATGAGACAAATGAAAGAGGTTGCCAAGCATCCAAAAGGCGAATTCAAAGGAATAGTAAATTGTATCGATTCCAGTTATTGATTTCTAATACTGTTTCTAACATGACTTTCTTTTCATTGTCGAGGAGACATCAAGAGTGCCAAGTTTTGTAACATTCCCAACAAACGTGGTGGGGCATTTTAAAGTCTTGTTCATCTTAAACAAGGAAAGATTCAAATGAAACAGATGGGCAATATTATCCATTCCTCCATTAGAGATACCTTGGGATGTTGATCGCCCGACTTTGAAAAGGATGTATCTCGTTCCTAAACTTGATTCTTTTCAGCATAAAAAATGACATGTCATTTTCTTTGATACAGGATGGATTTGAACAAAACAAAGGTTTGTCAAATAAAGAATGGGAGAGCAACGTTTAATTTAGAGAAAAAATCTCTCCTTCTCCCCACCAATGAAATGTGCTAGAATAACATTGTCAAATTCATCAAGAAGGATGTATCGTTCCTAAATTGAACCTAATTAAGTATGGAGATAACCCGTTTCATCTCCTCTTCTTACAGGGTGATGAATGGGAAAAATGTTGCACCTTGACCGTAGAAGCAACGCCTTCCATCAAGGCAATACACGGGCAAAGCATCTAAAGAACAATATACTTCGATGTGGAAACAAGGAGCACCCGCTCTCCTTCAAAGCAAGATCTTGAAAAAACACATCTCATGATCCATATATAAAATTTTCAAGCTCCTTGTCAGCTAAACGTCTCTTCAAAAAGAGCATTTGAAAAAAAATAAACAAAACAAACAAAACAGGAATCGAACTTTGTGAATTGTTGTATACAATAAATAAGTGCTTTTTATGGATAAAATCAGGGTCACATAGCCATTTTTAATCAATTCTAGCAACTTCAAGCAAAGTTCATACCTGAAGAACGAAAATACATGAAGGGAAGACATAACACACTTAAAGGCAAATGTAAGTGAAGGGTAATGCTAAGTTACCAAATATCAACGAGGGTAAATCCAAGAGATGTTAGCCCTCAAATGATGAAAGCGAGTGAATGGTAATAATGTATCGTTTCCAACATTTCAATCCCTAAAGATCTTTGCGCTAACGTATTCTTTTACATTCTTTACAAGGTTACCGATTCGCCATGCCGTAGGTAAGTACCCTTCTTCTCAATCTTTGTTTTTTAAGTAAAACAAAAAAAGGAGAATTTCCAATAAAAAAGAAGAAGAACATTTGGTGCTTTCCTAGAGATAAGCATAACAATGAAAAATTGAAAAAAAAAAAGTTTTCTTCAAACTTTTTGAGCATCATTTTTATCTCGAAATTGTCTTCTCGTTTTATGGTTATTCATTTTAAATCAAATTTCTCTATGGAGATTGATCTATTCAGATGGTCTCGGCAGAGTGAAAAGTGAAACGTTAACCATGCCTAAAAAGAAGTGCTTAAGACGAAGAAAGGTAAGCTATTTCCAAACATGTCCTTCAAACACTTTGGAGAGTTGAGTGAAAAGTGACATTCTCTTAGGACGAATGATTCATTCGCATTGAGTGCAAAGATTGAAATGATAAAGGCGTTTCCTTCATCAATACTAAGCATTGGACTAATCTCTTGCTATCCCTTTGGGCTGAAAAAAGATGATCCTTCAAGGTACCCTTGTCGAGAACAACCCTACATTGGGGCAGCATAGGAGGTGATGATTGTGTTGTAGAGTGAAAGATTGAGAAAGATTCTATTACTTTCACTTGCATCAATCTTTGATAGCTTCAGAGGAATTCTCATCAGAGCTTGACTCGTCCCAAAGTGAAGAAGAGCATTTCATTCTCTATCCAAACACTAATACCCATTGCTTAAACCAATTTGGGCATGATTATTCATTTCTGAACCCCGAGCGATGATCATCTCCCTTCACTGGGGCAATGCATACGAATTAATCAAATACAATTGACAGTCACAAGAAAATGTGAAAAGCATCTCGAAAGTCATAAGAGCTACAAAAGTTCAAAGAGCAAAAAAGTTCGACAAACTTAGGGGCATGAAAAAGTAGTGTGCCTGGTAAAAACAAGGCCAATGCCTGTAAAAAAAAAAGGCAAAAGGTTGCATCTTATGTGAAATTTTTTTATCAAAGTCCAAGTGCCTACGTAAAAAATCATCGCAAGGATGAAGGAAATTAGAGAATAGAGCAAAGCTTCCATGCAGAAATGATTAGTCAAGGGACTTTCTAGATGTGCAGTGTTTCAAAAGCCAAATTCTTTCGAAGGTCGAGTTACGTGGTCACAATGCCATGATGATCACCGACTCTTAAAAAAACCCCCTTGAAAATTTTAAGCCTTTTGAGCCTTACCCAAACCAACATTACAACCCTCTTCCGAAGTCTCTTTTAATTGGGATGGTTTGAGTGAAGATGAGAATACCACAAAGAAGCTATTGCTTGAAAGAGTGGAAGTAATTATATCTTGTCTTATCTTCCCAGTTCTCGACTTGTAAACCCGATGAAGGTAGCAATAAATGTTCCTTTATTGGCCTCAAAGTAATGATTCCTTTGTGTAAGTCCTAACCAAGCCTATATTGCAGTCCTTTCAAATGACCTTTTTGATTGATTAGATTGTGCTTATTGCGAATGTTTCTGAAAGCCTTTGACATGAGTTATGTGAGATATCCTCAGCAATCAGTTACTTCCCACACGAATGGATGGGATCAAGTAACTATTTTGTCGAGAGTGTGTGAGAAACCCTTTCTGACTAGGAAGCTTTAGTTTGGCATGTTTAATGAGTCTTTTTCACGAGTTGTAGCCATTCTGATAAGAACTTGACTCTTAGAGAATTTGATGATTAATGATACATCCTCAAGCAAGATGACATTTTTGCGCTACATGATGCTGACTGACATTGAATTTTTTTTTTTCCAACAAAAAGGAGTCGAACTTAGCTTGATTAACTTGTTCAATTGATGCTGTAATATTGCCAATACGTTTCTTGATGACGTTTCTAATGACATTTGCTCAAGTTGAGTTTAATAGGATTCCTTGGTGAAGTTATGTAGTTTTCAAGGGGTTAGCAGGTGCTTCCCTAAAAACCAAAGGTTCATGGTTAGCCTTAAACCATGTGATTTTCACGGTTGGTAGGTTTATCCTTAAACCATGGGGTTGGTGGCTTTTTCTAAACCACACGTGCCTTCAACCCCATTTCTTATGACCCGATGTGCTTTGTAGCCTGGAGTCCTTCTTATGACGCAGTGTGCTTTCTAGCCCGAAAAGCTTTTGTAGCTCGAAGAGCTTTGTAGCCCGAAGTCCTCCTTCTTATGACACGGTGTGCTTTGTATCCCGGAGTCCTTCTTCTTATGACATGGTGTGCTTTGTAGCCCGGAGAGCTTTGTAACCTTGAGTCCTTCTTATGACACAGTGTGCTTTGTAGCCCAGAGAGTTTTTGTAGCCTGGAGAGCTTTGTAGCCTGGAGTCTTTCTTATGACACGGTGTGCTTTGTAGCCCAGAGAGCTTTATAGCCTTGAGTCTCTCTTCTTATGACACGGTGTGCTTTATAGCCCAAAGAGCTTTTGTAGCCCGGAGTCCTTCTTATGACACGGTGTGCTTTATAGCCTAGAGAGCTTTTGTAACCTGGAGAGCTTTGTAGCCCGGAGTCCTTCTTATGACACGGTGTGCTTTGTAGCCCGGAGAGCTTTGTAGCCCAGAGTCTTCCTTCTTATGACACGGTGTGCTTTGTAGCCCGTAAAGCTTTTGTAGCTCGAGAGCTTTGTAGCCTAGAGTCTTCCTTTCTATGACACGGTGTGCTTTGTAGCCCGGAGAGCTTTGTAGCTTGGAGTCCTTCTTCTTATGACACGGTGAGCTTTGTAGCCCGGAGAGCTTTTGTAGCCTGGAGAGCTTTGTAGCTCGGAGTCCTTCTTCTTATGATTGTAGCCAGGAGAGCTTTTGTAGCATGGAGAGCTTTGTAGCTCGGAGTCATTCTTCTTATGACATGGTAAGCTTTGTAGCCCGGAGAGCTTTGTAGCCTGGAGTCCTTCTTCCTATGAAACGGTGTGCTTTGTAGCCCGGAGTCCTTCTTCCTATGACACGGTGTGCTTTGTAGCCCAAAGAATTTTTGTAGCCCGAAGAGCTTTGTAGCCCAGAGTCTTTCTTCCTTTTATTGATAAGACATACTTACATAGTTATGAGTTTTTTCCGTCGACCCGATACGTGCCTATGCACCTAAGGTCTCTTTATCGCCAAAATAATTCAGGTGTCTTTCGTCTTTGAAATGAACCTCTTCGAGCTCCCATTCAAAAAGAGGCAACTGTTAACACATAAATTTTCCCATTTTTCATTTAGGATTTAATTGTGTACAGAATTAGGAATTAGTCATTTAAAAAAAAACAACAAAAATAAAAAACAACAAAAAAAATAGAAAAAAAGAAGAAATGGAAAGGGTCGGGTCAGATCTTGCCTTGGCCTGGCCCATGCCACTTTCTCCCGTCTCCATCTTCGGTGAAACCCTAGCAACACCACAAATGAGGGGATTGAGACAAGAAAAACCGAAGAAGTAGAACACACAAAACAGGGAGAAGAGAAGGGTGGAGGGAAGAAGAGAGAAGTGAAATAAAAAAAAAGAAAGAAAACAACATAGAGAGTGACAAACCAGCGAGAGTTGGAGAGAAAGCAGAGGGGGAGTTGGAACGGGAGACAAGAGAGAGAAGGAGGGAGCTCAAGAGAGAGCTCAGCAAAAGAGCAACCCAAAAATAGAGAGAGAGAGAGAGGCGGCTCTGCCCCGCGGCCACTCGAAGCATTCGCCATGCCAACTGCCTCGCAGCGGAGCCGCTCGTCCGCAATCACTGCGCCACCACCGCTGTGCCCCGATTGGCCTGCAGCCTGAGCTTCCACGACCCCCTGCTGCAACTGCAACGATCCAACGCTCGCGCCACCTCTGCCCGATGCTAGAGGCAATTCGAGCTGCCGCCGCACTCCGTCTCTGACGCCACCCGAGCTTCCGCTACTCCCCTCTATCGGATTGCCGCAGCAACACCTCTACACGAGCACTCTCCCGCGACACTAGAACCGGTCGCCACTGCGTCTACTCCGCAATGCAGCAATCGGCCCTTGCCCAGCCGTGATGCCACCGTTGTTGCCACCGTCTCTACTTGACACTAGCAACCCATGCTGGCCACCGCACCTCGGCCGCCCTACCATGCTGCCGTGACCAACTTCGGCACCATGTCGCCATGCCTCGGCTGCGAAGAAGCCTTCGAGAGAAGAGGCACAAACCGGGTCTTGACCGGGTCGGGCGAAACCCCTATCAGGTAGGGTTTTGAGTAATTTGGGTTGAATGTTAGGGCTTGGTTTAGGCTGTTTTAAGTAGTGGGCTTATGGGCTTTGTTTTAAAAACAAAATTAAACCAAACCGGGCCTACACATTAGACCCGATCCGGCGGTTTCGCTTGTTTCGAGCCGCCCGGCCCGATCGGTCCGAGTTTGGGCCTTGTTCACCGAACCAGGTCGGACCAAACCCGGGGATCCAACCCGGTTCGTTTCAAATATGTTATATTATTATAATATTAAAATTATATTTCTAAAAAATATTTTTAAAAATTAAAAAAAATTAAAAATTTCAAAAATCCAAAATGGTTGGTTTTGATTAGAAATGACCATGTATTGTCATTTTAGTGTAATTAGACTTTTATTTGCTCGTATATTAATTATGTTGCATGTTTAATTTGCATATTTAATTATATTTAATTGCACATATTTAATTTTACTGCAATTAGGATCTTAGTAGCTCTGAATGTTAATTTAATAATTGCGCACCTACATGATCACCTCATATGTTAGTGGATATGTATAAAATTAATCCAAAGTGCCTAACAAAAACCTTTTTTTAAAAAAAAATGAATAAGATTAGGTACCGAAAGGGCACTAATTAGTCAATTAGTGTAATCAAGTCCCTGACCCTAGATTCTCTGGTTGCGTAGGCATGCCTCACTTGGTTTCTAGCCGACCCCAATAGGCTAGTGGTAACTCCTTTTGTACAAAATTCCTAAAATATATCCCAATGTCACGCAAGGTATGGGCTTGGGAGAGCTTTCGCCTAATCATGGGCCTTTGGCCCATCTTTAGGCAATACCCCTAAACCTGTTCCCTCCCCCGAGGGTAGGTCACGGCAGTGAGGCGGAGACACTTGGAGTGCCAAAATTTGGCACGGGGGAACATTTGAGTGCCAAAAGTTTCGAAAGGTACGTATAAGTGCCAAAATATGAGTAAAATGGATCGGCTAATTACCAATGATGAGAAAATCCAGTCAAAATATTGACGTAACATTTTTCCGATGAGATAAGTGTATAACGTTGTCATTTTGCACTCTGATGTGCAAAGAAAGCCAAAAATGACGTTGTTTTGCTTGGTATTTGAATTTTAATATAAATATTATTAAATTAAATTGAAAAATAAATTTAATAAATAATAAATAAATATAAAAAAAGGGAAGATGGGTTTGTAGAATAGCGAGGGCACAGCCTCTCACTGTTGTGAGAATGGCTAGCAATGGTGGAGGGAGGGTCAATTAGGGTCACTAGGCCTTAGCTAGGTGACCCAACTAGAAGTGGCCCTTGACTCGACTAGGTGATGGCTAGTGACCTTTGCTGCATCTGAGGGAAGGTTGGGACCCTCACCCCAGATTTGGGCGAGGGCTTGTAGGCCCTTGACGCCGGTTGGCCATGGTCACCACTGGTTGCATCCCCTAACCAAGGCCTGGCGACCCTAAGCAATGCTCCTCCCACCATTGCCCTTCCCAAAGAACGATGGGGAGGCAGCGGTGAGGGCTAAGTTGCAAACCCATATTTTTTAATATTTATTTATTAAATTTAGTTTTAAATTAAATTAAATTAATATTCATATTAAAATTCAAGTAAGGGGCAAAATGACATCATTTGGGCTCTACTTTGCCGACGTAGCTCTCCAGTGAGCCACATAGCAAGTTATATTATTAAAAAATGTCATATGGGATTTTTGGCACTTAAATGTCCAATTTTTCAAAAAAAGTGGCACTTATGTGTACCTTGCCTAACTTTTGATACTTAAATGTCCCTATATATCAAATATTTACATTTATACTGTACTTCTACCCAATAATAGGCCAAGGAAGTCTAGAAATCAAAATAATCAGGGCCAACACTTGTGGAAAACATAACACTTATTGGTGTTACTGTACAAGATTGTCCTATATTGAGGATGCTCCAAATGATAGTAGATCATCCTTTTTATACGGGCAACTTAGATATATAGCACACAATTGTTCCATGCAAAGGAGTACCCCTATCGTTGGTGGGCCATAGAAAAACCTACAAAAGTAGAGGGCAACAAAAAAAGCTTTTGTCGTGCTTGATTAGGAGGCAACAACATCTAATGCATTCATGAAGTTTTCTATTGAATTATCACTTTTTATTTGCCTTATGTACCAACTTGTTTCACTAACTAACTATGCATCACTCACTCTTTATTTGAGTTACTTACCAATTTTTTTTTAAATTTCCAATTTCTCTTATTGCTTACGAAAAATAATGGGAAAATTCTAAATAAGAACTTGAAATGCTCTCATTTTTTTCAAATAAGCACCTGAAGTGCATATTATCCCAAATAAGAGCCAAAAGTGCTGTCATTTTCTTAAATAAGAGCGTAAAATAGATTTTCTTTAATATAAAAGCTTGAAGTGGCTATATAAATTTCAAACAAGAGCTTGACTATCCAATTAGTCAAGGGTATTTTTGTCATTTATCATTTTTAATTCTTTTTTTTTTTTTGTTTTCCTTTTATTCATTTCCTTCTTTCTTTTTCCTGGTTTTCCCTTTCTTCTTCGCCAATGACTGGCCTAGCCATCAATGATGCCTGGAAAGGGTTGGGTGAGGTCCATCCTCACCATCCATAAACAAGGGACAACCTCACCTTGGGTGAGGCTGGCCGTCGCCAGCAGTTGGTGAGGGATGGCCTCGCCTCGGTAAGGTGACCCTCATTGGAAAGAAAAAAAAAGAGAAAAAGGAAAAATAATTTAAAATTAAAATTGTATTGTGATGAAAATAACCATAATCTCCGATGACCGATGAAATTAGGCCCTTTATTTGAAATATCTATGGTTACTTGGGCTCTTATTTGAGATGGATATGGCCACTTTAGCCTCTTATTTGACACAAAATCCACTTCAGGCCCTTATTCAACACAAGGTCCAGTTTAGGCCTTGACTCTCATTTGGGAAAATGAGGGCATTTCATGTTATTATTTGGAAACTTCCCAAAAATATTCTCTCATTATTTCCAACTTTTATTTAGCTTTCTTACCAATACCATAAATTTGTGATTAAAGTCACATCATCGGATGAATAAGTTTATTTTGGAAATATGACATCTCAATTGTACTTGATCATATGTATATGATTCAATCTTTAGCAATAGCCTATTTAACTCTTCAAAGTGGCGTCTCGTTGTTAGGGATGTCTTGGTTAGATAACACTTAGGTTGCATTTTGCAGTCAAGACAAAATTTAGGATATGATAGAATTCATCATATCCCGCATTTAATGCTTGCTTAAGATAATATAAAGTTAAATATAAGAGATATAAAGTGGATAAAATTATTCCATGAGGGAGGTTAGATGAAGGTGCATAGGTTTTTTAATATCCATAATAGGAAAGTTATATTTTTTTTTTCAAATAAAAAACTTCTTAACTTAACGAAATTAAAATTATATTTCATTACATATAATATTTAAGTTATAGTATAAGAAATTCAAAATAACAAAAAATAACAATTTAGTTAATTTAATTTATCTTATTTTTATTTATATATTCAAATTTAATTCTATTTTATAATATAATTTCAATATATACATATATATTTTAGGTATTTTAATAGTTTAGGTATATCTGTGGTGTTTACTATTTAATGAAATTTTATTAGAGAATGAGGGGTAGAAAGAAATAAAAAGGAAATTAATTTAAAAAGAGAGGAAAGTAAATAAAAAAGCAAATACATATAAAGAAGGCAAAATGTGTTCCAAGAGATTTTTACCATCTCCATTTGTAAAATGTTTGGTTCATTTATACCAATACAATATTTATATCAAACAATGTATATGAGACGATATGTATATATCTAACTTTATTACTATAATTACGAAACGATGGATTGGATATAGCAAAATCCTTGGATTTCATATCCTGATTAGAAATTTGGACAACCAAATATAGCCTTAGAAGTATGTTTGGCTGGCGAAATAGAGTAGGAAATGGAATCGTAGTGCCCTCTTAGATCACATAATGTAATAAAAATAATGAATAGAGGGACTCATAATTAATCTGCCAAGCATATCAAAGCATAGACAAGATATTGCGTGATTGCACTATAAGATTATCTTAAAACAGAACGAGCAAGACATGATCAGCCACATTTTCCATCACTTGAAAAAAAATGTAGAGACATGAACAGAGGAGCTCCATTCACTTCATTGCAAAACATATAGTTTTGAGTGGCCAAAGCATCTAATAAACACCGCAACCAATATTGAATGGCGGTAAACCAAGAGGCGGAGTTCACAAATCACAACCATTGGTGCAACACAATAAACTTGAGAAGTTCAATTATGAAATGTAAGCCCAACCTTTAGAGTAAGAAGAAGAAAAAATGCATTGAGGGCCAAAAATAGAGTAGTGTAAGGTAATCGGCATGTGGTATTAGGTAAAATCTAGAAAACCCATATATCAACAGAGACCATGTCCAAGCATTTGATTATGTCCATCAAGCACTCTCAAGTGCCAAAAAGGGCAATGTTTCAATTTTTCTTCAATATAAAAGATACTATAACGCAAGATCTATATAGAGAATGAAAAGAGAGCTAAACAAGGACTATCTAGAAACATGGAAAGAAAGAGCAACACCCGCCAGTGACTAATAAGGGCAATCACTTATATACTACAAACTGAACAAAAAGGACAAGGCTTAATGCAAGAGAAGTAAACCCACAGCAAGATTGGACACGACAAAAAGAAAAAAAACATGGTTACACCATGCCATATTTTTATTCCACTTTCAAGCTCCATTGATCCGATCCTGATAAATTCATGTTTCAAGTCTATCCATCAATATCCCTTTAAAACCACCTTAGTGTCCAATATCCAGGTCACTTAGTATTTAGTAAATAAAACAGCTTTCACTATTTTGAAAATGGATCCTCCAAACCAAGAAGTACAATGGGATTGAAGAGAGATATGCTAAGTTCATACTGCATTCAAAGCGGTTATACGACTTCTTCAAGTTTTGGAAGTTCTTATCTCTCGATTTAGATCTAGATTTGAAAGCTCTCTTCTCTTTTAATCTATATTTATATTTGAGAGTTCCTTAAAGGCGTTTCTATGCTCGTTCAACATCTCTCAATCTAGATCTAGATTTGGGAGCCTATTTAACCTTTTTTTGGTGTCTCCGTATGGTGATGGAATTGAGAACGCTAAACGTAAGTGTTTATCAACTATCAGGAAAGCCACACCTATTGGAGAATGAGATTATGGTGTGTACTCATTACTTATAATGATGTGAGATTGGTGATCGGCCACCGTTCATTTTATTTTGATTTTGAGATAGATATATTCTTGTGGGATGAAAGTTTGCTTTGTTTTGGACCTCTCATACATCATCTTGAGATATGAATGAAATATTTACTTTCGGTCAATAAAAAAAACTCGGCAAAAGAACACTTCAAGTGCCATAACTTTGCACAAAGGGACACGAAAGTACCATAACTTACGAAAGATACACTTAAGTGCCACATTCGACGAAAAACGGATCATTTGAGTGCCACTCCGGCCAAAGTCCGGCCAAAACGTCGACATGGCATTTTTCCGGCGAAGCGCGCCCAAAACGACACCGTTTTGCACGCTGACGTGGCCAAATGATGCAAAAACAGCGTCCTTTTGGGCTAACGTGGTAAAAAATAATTTAAAAAATCAATTAAATTAAATTTAAAATTAAATTTAGTTAAAATATTTAAAAATAATAATTTCAAAATTAAAAAAAATTTAAAACATTAAAAAAAAAAGGAAAGGTGGGTGAGGCGGTTGAGGGATCGCCCCTCGCCGCCGCCGCCACCGCCCCACCTTCACTAGGAAGGGTCAACGACACGGGGAGGGTCGGGGGGCCGGCGACCTCGGCCGACCGACGGCGAGGGTTGGCGGCCCTCCCTCGGCCAAGCTAAGGGTCATCACTCGCCAAGGGTCGCCCCCGGCAGTGGTGGCCCTTGGCTCGGCTCGGGCGAGGGCTGCCGACCCTTGCCGGATCTAGGCGAGGGCCGCGACCCTGCCTAAATTTGTGGTCACTGGCAGGGCTCGCGGCCCTCACCGAATTTGGGCAAGGGCTGTGACCTTCGCCTCGATCTAGGTGAGGGCTCGCGAGCCCTTGCCGCCCGGTGGCGGGGTCACAGGCCCTTGGCCAGGGCCCAACAACCCCGGCCGACCCTCCCCCTGCCGTTGCCGGCCCTTCCGGAGGCGGCGGGACGGCGGCGGCGGGCGAGGGGGCGATCCCTCGCCGCCTCCCTCCTTTCCTTTTTTTAATTTTTTTAAATTTTTTAAATGTTTAAATTATTTTTTAATATTTTAACTAAATTTAATTTAATTATTTTTTAATTATTTTTTACCACGTCAGCCCAAAACGATGCTGTTTTTGTATTATTTAGCCACGTCGGCGTGCAAAACGGCATCGTTTGGGCTCGGTTCACTAGAAAATGCCACGTCGGCGTTTTGGCCGGACTTTGGCTGGATTAGCACTCAAGTGATCCCTTTTACTCTGATTTTGGCACTTAATTGTACCTTTCGTAAGTTATGGCACTTAAATGTCCCTTTGTGTAAAGTTATGGCACTCCGGTCCGCACGTCAAAAAAACTCTCTCAAGGCAGTGCCTTTTTATCAAGGATGTCTCGGTTATCGGGTTGAAATACACTCACAGACTTTGGTCTCACGATATAATATGTGATTGGTTGAGCTTCTATGTCGGTTGGGTGATTGATTTGGAGTGAGACAATTTCATGTCACATTTATATTTGTGTTCACGGCTTATTATGTTAAATCGCAAGGTTTCATTTAAGAAGGCACTTGATGTCCTATTCTAATTCTTGAGAGTTCATTTGCTGAGGTAGCGATTACTTGTTCCTTTCTTAACCTCTTTTTTCTCAGATTGATCAGGGCTAGGATCGAGGCATATTGTCTTTTTGGAGGCTTTTACGGATAAGATTTTCAAAAGTCTCAGTGCTCATTATAATTAGTTTTGTTAATGTATAGTAGGGGTTTGGATGATGTTGTTTGATCACTGTACATGTTCCTATATGTATGGAATGACTTTTACTTTTTAATTTTTACCTTTTGCCTCTCTTAAATCTTGTGCTCAAGTTTGTTGACCTTTTCGAGTTTCGAAGATTCAAATATAATATTTCAATTGAATAGTATGTTTAATATTGGCAAGGTTGAAAAAAGGGACATTCTTTCCTTCAAAAATGCATAAAAAATACACTTTTTTTGTGATTTGGATGGTAACGGATGACTCATCTGTTCATATTGAGTTCAATGCTAGGGCAATATTGGAAATGTGCAGTTTCTTCTTAAATTCATTTAATTAATTAAGCACAAACTATAATAAAAGAATATATTCATGTCCTTTAAATGGGGCAATCAAACATAAGAAATGTATACGCACCATTTTCATTTCCACTGTACTAAACACAGCCTTAGAGCAATCCTTGAACACATAGCTGAAGCATTGGTGGGGCCTATCTTATAAGATAAGTGGTCTCTTATCATCATATTCTTTGAACGCAAAGCTAGGCATCAAGTGAGTAAAGGACGTAAAAGTGAGAAGGAATTGTGATCCACTTTTCTTCGTCGTCTTACTTTTGTCGGCCATTTAGCCTGAGATTTTTTTTTTCATTGCCTTCTGATCTAGGAGGGGCGGGCAATGGGTGACTGTTACAAATATCAAACTGCATCGAAACCGGCAAGATTTGGTATGTCTCACTTCACCTCTCGTAGATCTCATGACCACAGATGATTCAAATATAATTGAGTATATATAAACACCTATCAAATAATCTCTCAATATATACGGCGTTTGGTTTTTTCCAAGTAACTTTCTTAGATATACGTAAGTAGCGTTGACACATGAATTTTCCTAATTGGTATCTCAAAATTTTTTGATAATTATGAAAGACTATAAAGACTTCGGTTGACCCAATTTAACCAAGATGGACCCAACTTATTAGGCTCAACCGGATAGAGCTTGGCCAAATTCGACCTCATACCACACCTTTCTTTCTATAGCTTGAAATTCTCATGCTACGTGGCACCTTCTCATTGGCCCAAATCCCTACGTCACATAAGGATAATACACACTTTTATGGTGAGCTTGTCACCATGTAACAAATTGTCACCATGTCACAAAAACCTTAAATAGTAAAAGATTAATACCACATAAAACTCCAAATTAGTATATATGTGACAAATTTATCACAAACTAATTTTTTTACTACCAAAAACTCCAAACTTGTACATTTATTTGAAGGCAAATTAATGTAAAAGAGCATATAAAATTCCCAGCTCATTCTAGTTAGTCAAAAGGTGGATGAAAGGTTGGAATTGACAATGTTTAGGATAAGGAGGATTTTAATCTTATAAGAAACTTTCTTTCGATCCTTGTGAACTCTTTTGATAGCAAGGTGTACGAAGGTCAATGAGTGATAAGGTTAAGCTTGTCTCTAATGAATAAAGCAAGTGCACACCTTGTTTGAAATTGCCGATGTAGGGCAACTTTTAGGAAAAGTTGATCGAAACGGCTATATGGAAAGTTCACACAAAATTTATGACTAAATTTACAAAATTAAAAAATTTTGGACTAAATTATAATTTATATGATAAGTTTATAACTAATTGGACAATTTTCTCAAAAGTAAGCCAAGTCACAAATTCCGATGATTGACATATTGGTGAGGACGATGTTTATTCCGAAGTAATGGGACCAGACAAAAATGATTTTATTCGGAGATTATTGTTGGGTCTTATGTGAACCTTGTTGAGATTTTTTTTTTGTCATGGATTCCATGTAACCTTTTCAAATTTCCAATGGTTGTATTCCAGGTGAGATGGATTTTCCAAAATAGTTATTTTGCTTTGGGTTAATACCTTGAAAAACCTCAAACTGGTACACTTGTGACAAATTTACCCCAAACTATTTTTTTGACCACCAAAAACTCCAAACCGGTATACCTTTGACAAATTTACCCAAAACTGGTACACTTGTGACAAATTTACCCTATGTTAGTTTTCGTTAAATTTTATTCTCAAATTATTAAGTTAAATGACACGTGACAGTTAACCGGTATGCCAATTTAGGATTTTACGCTCTGTTTGTCACATTTTACAATTTTTATGATTTTTTTTGTGGTATTAATCCAATTTAACATAGGGTATATTTGTCATAAATTTACCACTTTAGGGTTTTTTGCAGTCGAATAAATTAGTTTGGGGTAAATTTGTCATAAATGTATCAGTTTAAGGTTTTTTATAGTCAGTCGGGGTAAATTTGTCACAAATTTACTAGTTTGGAGTTTTTCATGGTAAAAAAAATAGTTTGGGGTAAATTTGTCACAAGTGTACCAGTTTGGGGTTTTTTAGGGTATTAACCCTTTTGCTTTTGACATTCACCGTCACCTTCCATACTTACCTTGAAAAAGGCAAAAGCCAATTGATTTTTCTCTTACCATGCAAGTGAGTTGCAGCCTGCAATCCGAACTGAGGATAGGCTTTTGGAGTTAGCTCACCCTCGCGAGATTGCAACACTTTGTCTTGGCCATTGTAGCATGTGTATCGCCCTGGGCATAAGGGGCTTGATGACTTGATGTCATCTTCACCTTCCTCAGGCTCATAATTGGCAGTTTGTTCAAGGTTTCAAACTCATTGGTGGCAACTAAACATGAGGGTTGCACTCGTTGTGTGCTTTCGATGGATTTCAAAGCCTTGCTGCTACTTTCCATGGATTTTAAAGCTGAGTCTTCTCACCAAGCCTATAGATGCTCTTTTGCAAATTAGAGCCATCCAATATGTCTTGTAGATTGTTCACTTTCTGGCTACAAGACCATCCAATATCTGGACAATACCTTGCCCTATGATCTATTCACTAATTGCACTTAGGTCCTTCAAATTGCAGTAAATACTAAACGCTCAAAGGAGCTGATTGCCCTTGCCAACCCCACTTGATGTTTGCTCCTTCATGATTTACAATTATAGATTAATCGACCCCTGAATGTTTTACATCTTTTCACAATACCAAAAGAAAAAAATCTCAAAATCAATAAGATATAAATATTATCCACACTTAGGCTGCATTCATTTCACGGAAAATAACTTCCAGGAAAATGTTTTCCGGATTTTCCGGTGTTCGTTTCATGGAAAATCAACTACTTAAGGAAAACGTTTTCCATCAATAGTAAAAATTACCTTCAAAGATAAGGAAAATGTTTTCCACTTCTAAAAAGTGGAAAACATTTTCCATAACTTCTTCTGCCTTATATCTTTTTTTTTTCTTTCTTTCCCTTTCATATTTCTTCCTTAGCTTGGCCGATAGCCGGCCCCGATAGCGGTCGGCCACCGGCGATCGGCAACCGGCCGCCGTCGCGAGCCAGCTCGAGCTCCGCCTCGAGCCGGCGAGACTCCGCCTAGCCCGATCTGTGGAAGCCCAGCTCGCCCGAGCTCGGCGAGCTCGGGCCTCGCCAAATCGGGCGAGGTGAAGGCTCGCCGGCTTGGGGCGGAGCTTTGGCCTCGCTAGATCCAGCGAGCTGGGCGGGGCTCGGGCCTCACCCGAGCTCGCCGTATCCGGCGACGGAGCTCGGGCTCGCCCGGATCGGGAGCCCGAGCTCCACCGCCAGATCCGGCGAGCTCACGGCTCGCCAGAGCCCGACGAACCTCCAGCGAGCTCGGGCGAGATCAGCCGAGCCTCGAGCTTGCCGGATTTGGCGACCGGATCTTGGTCAGCCGTCGGGCAGTCGGCCATCGTCGGGCGTGTGGCAGCGGAGGAAGGAGGAAGGAGCAGGAAGAAGGAGGAGGAAGGAGGAAGGAGAAGGAAAAGAAAAGGAAAAAATAAAAAGAAAAAGAAAGAAAAAATAAATGAACGGTGGAAGATAATAAAAAATTGTATTTTTAAAAATACAAATATTTTTTGGTCAATTAAAAATATTAAAATTCAATTTTTTGATAATTGTTTCTAAACAATTAAATTAGTTAACGAACGGTGGAAAATTTTTTCCACTCAAAATTTAAGTTTTAGCCGAACATCGGAAAATATAGCCATTTTCTAGAAAATGACTTCTAGGAAAATGTTTTCCGGAGATGGCCCATTTTCCGTGAAACGAACGCAACCTTAGTATGAAAATAATACTCATTTTTATTTTAATACATGTGTAACCCTACTGAATAAGGTCCCGACACGAGGCCATGCTGGGTAGGATGCTAATATCACGCCTTCTATTTGTCTGACATACGCTCCACCTATGGATGGTGTCTCAAATTTTGAACATGCTAAATTGAAGATCAACGTGATCTCCATGGGCTGAAAAAGGAAGAAATCATGTACATTTGGTGCAGTCCAAATAACGGTTGAAACCTAACAAAGTCCAAAGCATCTGGATAAGGATTACTGGCCCGGTTTACATTTTGGTCATCAATAAGCAAAGAACTTCCGGGCTCATATTTGGACCCAGGAGTGATTTTAGAATTACAGGGAATTTTGACGGTTTTCTTACCAAGAAGTGTATATACGGTCGTTTATGTATGATATAATTACTATAACAAAACGTGGTAATTTTCAAGATTTTTCACTTGATTTATCTTCTCTTTAAAAAGGAAATTTTTTCTAGTTAGTCTTTTGATTAGGAGGTTACCAACATAAACATCATCGACATTTAATTTTTGTTAAATTTGCATGCGAATGACGGCTTAACTTTTAACTCACCAAGAAAAATCCTAGTTGATGGATAAGAGTTTCATATCTTTGGTCTAGTTACTCTATCTAAACTTAGATCATCACTTGGGTTTATACATAATTAATCTTTTCTTTATTTGCACTTAGACTAAGTTGCAATCCGGTGTTATATGCAACTGTTAACAAGTGTCCATTTTAATCGTGTCATGTATGAATTTGACCAAGCTGGGTTGAATGAATTTACCAAACATGAGGACATAATAAGTTACCAAAAATGTGAAGTGCGGGAGCTAGAGAAAAATAAGATGGACTCGACCAATCTTGGACACTCACAAACAACACGAAGACTCGTGCTGAGTTTGTGCTTTCAATTTCCTTGTATTTTCACTTTCATGCACTTCTACCTCTGTGTAATTTCCTTTCAGTGATGTCAATTTCCAATCAGTGTATTTCCTTTCAATACATATCAATTTCAATGCAATTTACATTTTCTCCTGGGACACTTCTTGAAATTAAGATCTAATTCATTTTCTCTAACCTACCCATTTTCCTTTCAGTTTCTTCGTCAAGCATGTGGACGCTCAAAATCTAGTTATAAAAATCCATCATGTCTTGTAGATTGTCCACTTTCTGCCTATAGTTTTGCTAAGATATCTTGACAATATTTTGTCTTGTTGTCTGTTCACTACTTGTACCAAGGTCCTTCCAAATTGAACATCTACATTCAAAACTCTTTGACCGTTATACAATGTCATGTAGTTTGTTTACCTTCTTCAATTTCGAGGTTTATCAATACATTTGACGTTTCATCAACATATTACTCCAAATGTATATACTGTTAGCCTTTTGATTATCTATCATCATTAAAATAGTTGCAAGGAAATTCATAATACAATCATATTGAATAATTTTTAAAGAGTAATATTAGATAATTGACTCAAGTGTCCTTTTGGGGCTCTAGGACAAGTGGAATCAACTAGAAAATTCAAAAACATTGCTAGAGATGCGAAACATTCACATAAAACGACTCTTATGAAAAATCTAGATGGGCCACATACTATCTATTATTGTAGGTATGACTGATGCATTTTCATGATGTGGAGATAAATACATAATTACAGCAGTAAATTGTTGTACACTATTATTAAAACCATGTCATATCTCTATAGTTGGAGGAAACCATACCTATGATTGGTGAGTTAAAAATATAGACATTACCTGCATTCTTATTTGGTTAAGTTTCCATATGAGGGATATCCATGACTTATAACCTAATAATAAGAGGCAAGATAATTTCCTTCAATCATGAAGGAAAATATGACTCTTATCTTGTTATATTTTTAATCTTCTTTCAAGATATATATAAATAGATGCTACTAGATCAAGTGAAAATCTAGCTTCTATCAATTAAATACTTTAAAGTTTGTCTTGCAAATATATATAATTAAATAGAGTGGACTTAGGTCATAGTCGGTTGCAAAAGAGAATGCAAAATCGTTGTGTACCTACCCCACAATTTCCTCTCATTTACTGCTTAGCTTCCGAACAACTAAGAAGCCTAAAAAAGTTTCAACCCCATTGCAAGAGTCTCCTGCCCTCTTCATGTCTCTTTCCTTTCTTATTTTATATGTGTACTTCATCCACTTGCTCACAATTGAGTTGCTTTTTCAAAAAGAAAGGTTGTGGAAAAACACGAAAGATAAAGTCAGAAACCTGCCTCTCCTTTTGCTTCTTCCAACATATAATGGAGTCGAGCCACCCATTTCACTTTCCCTACGTTTACAAGGGGCTTTCGCGAGGAGTTGAGCGAAAGCTTCCAGTGTTCATTACTTGGACATGGCTTGACTAAAGGGACCTATTATTACTTTTACAGCCAAAGAGATTGGCATTATTTTTTCCCTTGCATTTCAAGTCTTTTTGGAAGAATTCACTTCTCTGTTGGGATTCCACCTTAACTTCAGCTCTTACGTTTTAATCATGTGTGTAAAAACTATGTTGGCTCTCGGATGGAGACGGTAGAACTGCCCCTACTATAATGTCCATGAGTAGAGCCAGCACTTCTTTTTCTTTGTCCTCATCCTCCGATTCATTTTAGTTGACACAAACCTGTCAAATATCAAATTATATAGTTTGATTTTTTAGAATGTTATGTCGATTCTATGGGCTTATGAAAAATGAAATATTTTACCTCCAATCAGGGATATTTATGCGTATATAGTTGGCATTTTATCCCCTTTCAAATAGATAAACTTATACCGGTAAATGGATAGAGCTATAGTTGAACCAAACTATATGCAGGCATGGAGATATATAAAAGAAAAAAAAAACAAAAATAAGTCTTATGTTGTTTGGTATTGAGTATTTGATTTTTTTTTAGGGTATCAATCAATTTCACGAATCATTTCTTTCTCTTCTTTGTTGTCAATTGTTGATCTCGGCATCCCCTTTCCGCTTCCGCTTCACTTCTCCTTATTGTCTCGAATTATTTGGTATCAGGGCCAAAAAAACTGATTAGCATTGAAATTTTCCAACCAAATTGATTTACGCGCTAGTCCTATTTTTTAACGGATGATGATTTTGTCTAACTTAGGCATTTTTATTTCCTTTATCGTGAGGCTTAACTATATTAAACTATAAGTTATATATTTTATTAATATTTTATGAGTCGTTCGCTTAGCTTAATCCCTTTCAAAGAGATCAACTTGTGCTAGAAAATGTAGGGAGCTAAACTTGAATCAAAATTCTTTGCACACTTAGAGATATATAGAAAATAGGTTGTAGTTTCCTATTGATATCGCGTATTGAGTAATTAAGAGTATTCAATCAATTTCATGATTCGTGATATAATCCCATTGCCCAAATTATATGCACGCACGGAGATATATGCAAAATATAAGCCACCTTCTTGAATTATGTTTGTGTTTTTCGGATGCCCTTTCTAATGGTTAGAATTGAAAAATGGAACAAGCCTCCATAGAGAATTTTATGTGCTTGCCTCAAAAGGCAGGTTGGTTTTTATTTTTATTTATTTATTTTAGGAAAAGCAAGGGCACCTTCCGACCCAGTTTCTATAAAGTTGTTTGGCATTTATTAGAAACTTCATGCCTCCCTTCAACTTTTTGTCGACTATTGCTTTGCTTCACTTCCATAAAGTATGCACATGCGAGGGTTTCCTTGGTGTTTCTTTTTACCCTTTTCGAGTGCATTATTGTCCTTCTCAGGTTCGCATGAAAGTGTTGTGCCTGATAACGGTTGACACATCAAGCAAGCTACTCTATGCATAGAAATTTTAAGGATAATTTCTAAAGTATTTGTGATAGGGTGACACATTTACCTCAAAAAAAAAAAAAAATTTCTGGCATAAAAAATCCTAAATTGTTTTTGCGACACTATATTTTTGGGGTAAAATCTATTACATATATACAAGTTTGAAATTGTTAATGTCACAAGAAGAAGTTTGTGATAAATATAATGTGTGAAATAAATATAAATTTGGAATTTTGATGTCATAAAAAATTTAAGATAAATATATCGTAGTAGGCATAGTTTAGAATTTTTTGTACAAAGGTTTAAAGTTATATTAGCAAAATTTTTTTAAAAAATAGTATTGAATTAATATTTGTACAATAAAATTTATTACTCATTTGATAATTATCTCTCTAACGTAGGTGGATTTGGTTAGGTGCTGTAGGAATAGTACTTTAAGATCAATTCCGTGTCCTAGACATTTTTTTTTCCTTAGCAACTATTATTTTGCCGCAAATGCCTTTTGTTCTCAACAAGAAACAATTTGAGAAGATTCAATTGTCTAAAATGAAACACCGGAGGGCCCATGCACCGGACATACAGCTGGAAGGCACTCTCAGATCGCTTGGAAGACTTAAAAGTCTTCGAGCTTCCTTCCCCCGCACAGCCACCGACAAACACTTCTTTGAGGGCTAGTTTTTTCTTGTGCACAGCAGAGGAGGGTACGACCTTCTTCGCAAACCCAGCGATCAACGTCCCCCGGTCATCCTGAGCGACTCCAGCAACGAACCCCTCCGACGAATCGGCTAGCCAGGACCAGGAGCCATCGATATTCATCTTCACGAAGCCCTTTCCCGGCAGCAGTGACCACGAACACGGTACGATTCTCTTCTGACTTGTTCTGGATTTGCCTTGAAGAGTTCGGTTTCATGAAAACCTTGCTCAGAATGAGTGCGGTTGTCCACGATCGAGGACGGATCTGGTCGTCGGGACTGATATACCAATTTGTATTTTTGTTGCGTTCATTCCTGGATAATTGGACCAAAGTCTCCCTGATCAGCTTCCTAACAAGAATAGACAAGTGGATTTATGAGAAGATTGCAGGCTAATCTCAACCTTTCCAAAAATTTGACTTACAAATGATATGGATCATTCGGAGTTTGAATATAATACGGTCATTTACATATGTGCGTCTTTTTTGTTATACTGTAACTGAATTTATATAATAGTCTGCGATAGTATTTTTTATGCTTTTCTCTGATCATTGGTAACCTCACTCATGATATATTTACGCGATATGTTTGTGGTTGAGACCTTCAATCAGCCAAGGGCGAAGGACTATCTTGTTCACCCACGAGGGAGAGAGGGAGAGAGCTGCTAAAGGTAAAGTTTAAAATGGGGAGCTCAGAGGCAGGAACGTTGTCAGGAAGCGAGTATCAAGTGTTCCTGAGCTTCAGAGGACCCGACACTCGCGATGGATTTACTGATTGCCTCTACCATGGCTTGACCGATGCTGGCATCTGTGTCTTTCGAGACGATGAAGAGCTCCCTATTGGTGAAAGAATTGATGGAGCGCTCCCGAGAGCGATCGACAACTCTAGGATCTACATCCCCAGGATCTACATCCCCATTTTCTCTCAAACTTACGCTTCGAGCCAATGGTGTCTCCGTGAGCTCGCACAGATTGTGGAGAACGCCTCCAAGTCCAATGGGCATAAGGAGATCCTACCTATTTTCTTTGACGTGGAACCCAACGATGTTAAGCTGAAAACTCCATTGTATCGCAATGCCATACTGAACTTGGAGCGCGAGAAGAAGTTGAGCACTGAACAAGTAGATTGCTGGAGAGAGGCTTTGAAGAAGGTTGATGCAATAAAGGGTTGGGAAGCCAAGAAATACAAAGGGTGAGCTAGCTGCATTCTAAGATCCTTATTTTCCCTAATTTCTTTTTTCTGGTTGCAAAGACTAAGTAAATAATTCATAGAACAAAGGAACATATTAGATGCGAGCAGGAGTAGAAAATTCAAAAGCATAAAAATCATGCTAGAGCTATTAAAATTGTTAAGTGTTCTTGATTTCACTAGAAGCACTATCATATGTCTTATTTTAATGAAGAACTAAAAATAGAAAACAAAGTTCAATTTCTTCCTTTCGTTGATGGTCTATATAAATTTTGTTCCATTGTTCATCTCTGTCATTTAGTAAGCAACTCTTAGTAAAATTCTAATGCTTCTAGATCTAGTACTCAAAACTTAGTAACATTGATGTATCACCACGATTGAGGTGGGACTTACACTAGTAATACTAAATGGTATGCGTGTATAAAAAAAAAATTGAAAACGCTGGAAAAAGAAGCATTTTATATTATGGGCTAAAAGTGGAATAATTGAGTACCGTGCACATTCTTGTCTAATAATTTGATCTTTCAATTAATGCTTCAAACATTTCTCCTCCCGAACATATAATGGACCACTTCTAAGGTTGTCCCATGAATATAACTGATAAAATGCTAATTTGCAATGCATAAATAGTTGTACATTTATCTTGCACGAACAAGATTAACATAATTCAAAGATTGCTAACCACATGTTGGGATCAAGTCAATTTTCGGGTGTCATGACACAATGCAACACGTGGCACCTAGCAATATGTAGAAAAGCACATTTGAAAGTGATGTCAATTCATATTTTTGATGGTTACATAGAACTTGTCAAGTGTTTGTGTTGTGCATGCTTGGTGTTTTTTTGGGAACTTTACAAGATCAAGTACAAGTAAGGTTTGCACAACAAATCAAAAGCGATAACTAAGAAAACCTTACATTCAATACGAAATTTGGAAAGACACGTCTTGATTGTTGATGTCCCATTAGTTATTGAACTATTGCACAATTAAGCAGATGCGGTTGAATGACATCAACTCCTAGGAAATGGAAAAAAAAAATGAGCTTATGTTGAAGTATGATGGAATTGTATCATGAATGAAATTTAATTGCTAGAATTTTTATTTTTTTTTTGGTTTTCCTCGAATTTCCCCCTATTGAAATGGTTTTCTTTTATGACAGCCAAGGCAAACTAATCAAGTTGGTCGTTGAGGAGGTTGTGAAGAAGTTAAAGATAAAGCAAAAGTTCGTGACTGAACCTTTAATTGGAATCGATGATCGAGTGGCGGTAGTAACAAATATGTTAGACATAGACTCTAGAGGTGGGCGGCTCATTCAAATTCATGGCATGGGGGGTATCGGTAAAACTACTCTCGCCAAGGTCGTGTTCAATCAACTTTCTACTCACTTTGGAAATTGTTGTTACTTTCTTGAAGATGTTCGAGAAAAGTCATCAAGAATTGATATTGATGGTTTGGTTGAATTGCAAAAGAAGTTATTATCTGAAATAGGAAGTGCCGCAGGTATAGAACGCATCAATGCAATTGACTATGGAAAGAAGAGGATTGAAGAAACACTTTGCAATAAGAAGGTGTTCATTGTATTGGATGATGTTGATGAAAGGGAACAAGTGGAGAAATTAGTTGGAACAGGTGCTTTGTGTTCAGGTTCTAGAGTACTGATTACTACTAGAAACAAGGATTTTTTGCAAGGCTCTCGACTGGAGTATAGTATATTACCTTATGAAATGAAGGTGATGAGTAGTGATCATGCGCTTCAGCTCTTCAGAGACATGCATTTAACAAGGACTCTCCTCCAGATGATCACGATAATATTTCAAAGGAAATTGTATCTCTTTGGAAGCCTTCCTTTGACTATTGCGAATTGGTTCACTTCTAAACCATGGAACACAAGACCTGCGGAAAGAAACATTGGACAAGTTACGCAAAGCACCTCCACAGGGTGTTTTTGAAAAGTTGTGGATTAGCTATGATGCATTGACTTTTGAGGTTCAACAAATTTTTTTGGATATTGCATGCTTTTTCATTGGTGAGGAAATGACAAACCCAGTTTATATGTGGACAGATTGTGGTTTTTCCCCAATCTGTGGAATTGAGGTCCTCAAAAACAAGTCTTTGATAAAGATTGGAAAAGACAGTGAGTTTTTGATGCACGATCAACTTAGAGATCTTGGAAGGGAAATTGTTTGTCAAGAATATCGAACGAATCCTGAAGGGCCTAGTAGGTTATGGATTGATGATGAAGTCTTCACTACAATGGCAACAAAGGAGATGGGATACTTAACGAGAGAACTAATAGATTCTCTTTTTGCTTCTTGGTTTTAATACTTTTCCTCAATAAAAATGGAATGCTGAATGCTACTCCTTTCTTGTTCTCGTTTGCAGATGAAGAAAGTTCAAGCGATGGAAGTAACTCGCACAAGAATATCTATCAGAAGTGAAGAGATTGGAAGGTTTAAAGAACTAAGGTTCCTTAGATTAGATAGAGGAACCTTTGTTGGCGATCTAATGGATTGTTTTCCCAAACTAAAATGGATTTATTTGAGTGATTCTTCGTTTTCACAAAGGTGTAAGGCGACTAATACGAGCTTAAAGAATGTGGTTGTCCTTGAATTTTCAAGCATTCCCAGTATAGACGATCAGAAATTATTGCAGTTAATAAAGGTGCGTCATATGCTTATTTCCTTTCTTTGTCCTTGAAAGCAACATTTGAACTACTCTTCCATTGGATAATGCATTCACATTTTACAGGGGCAAGAAAATTGAAAGTTCTTAGTCTTGCTAATTGTCATGGCATAACTAGAACACCAGACCTATCTGAATGCTCAATTTTAGAGAGGCTGACTTTTTTGAATTGCGACGGCTTAACGAAGATTGATGGCTCTATTGGGAAGTTAAAGTATTTGAAAGATTTAAAGTTTGATTTTTGCGATCGCATTGAAGGTTTGCCTGAAAAAATCGGGGACCTACGGAATCTAGAGCACTTCTCTTTACAATATTGTTGTGCAATGAAGGAATTACCGGATTTCATATTTAAGTGGACATCATTGCGGGAGTTGCAGCTTTCAATTGCACGTCCAGTGGATTTACTGGGTGCCATCGGAAAGTCTGAGGATCTGAAAGCGCTTCAGGTTGAAGGAGATTTGAAAAGTCAACTTCCTTCTGAAATTGGCTTGCTTCTGCAGCTTCAAATACTGGAGTTAAAAGGGTTTGATGAAATCCGAGAGTTGCCGAACCTCTCAAACTTGACTATTTTGGTTAGGTTGAAACTAGATGACGGCTCCAAAAATATTGATGGACGAGATGGAACTTATACTGGTGATTTAAGGTGGATCAGGGGGTTATCGAAACTAAAAAAATTAAGCTTGTGTCTCCTCCATGTCCCTGCTCCCACTGAGTTGGCTTCCCTTACTCACCTTGACAAACTCCGTTTATGTGGATTGAACTTGCAACCCCTGAAGCAACTTCCCTCTTCTCTATTAGAGCTAACCCTTGATAATTTCAATTCAACCACGGTTCTCTCCTCCCAATTAGAGAATTTGTCAAATTTAAGGCTTTGTCGCTCTCAAATGCAAGAGATAATACTCGATGGGCTTCAGCTTCCAAATTTGATGGAGCTTCTAATTTTTGATTGTGGACCCCTCGAGAGATTCATGCTATCCAGCATGACAAAACTAGAAGAGGTCAACGTGGTGTGCTGCCCAAAATTAGATGAGATCCACATTGCTAGGGTGCTGGAATCGTTGCACACATTGGATATCAGTGAATGTGAGTCCTTAAGAAGGTTCGTGTACATTGATAGACATAGGGAATCTTCCCATGAATCTTCACTAGTCCTTGCATCAAGAGTCTTCAATAAGTTGTGTGGACTCCGCATAGAGTTTTGCGATAAGATACTTGGTATTCAAATTGTTGGTACGTCAGAATCGTTGCAAGACTTGACAGTTTCTGGTCGTCATTTGCAAAGTCTTGGTCGTTTGTCAGAATTAAAGAACCTTGAGCACTTGTGCATAGAGTCCAGCCCTGAGCTACAAATTGTCGAGGGCCTCGACAAGTTGGAGTTTTTGAAGTTCTTATACCTTCGTGACTGCCCATTGTTGGAAAGTCCGATTGATGTATTGACCACCAAATTGCGAAATGATTGCTACTTAAGTATTGCCGGTTGCCCAAAATCACTTGGGCTTAAGCAAGGATTCAAAGACTCCGTCCAAAATTTCAAGCAATAAAAGGTGAGTCAGCAAAACCATCCACAAACATAAATTCAACTATAAGGAGATTTATAATAATTGTGGAAAATAAAATAAAAAAAGAAACAATCATACAATAAGTCTCGGTCTCATTTACTTTAAAAGCCAGTAGACACATGTGATGTTTTCTCTCTCTTTTTTGGCTTTTCCTTTTTCTGTATATGAGAAGGTTACATAGTTGCAGTAAGAGGTTCAGATTTTATCACAAATATTTGGAAAAACTTCATATAATAGGAGATATATATATAATAGCTTATAGCCTATTATTTAAAATTTTCTCTCATTTTATAAGAAACAATTGGTTTTACTTAGCATTTCCAAGCCCTGATTGAGTATTCTTTTCAAGTTCTCGTCACTTCTTCATCAGTCTTTCTCGTCCATAGTGTACTTCTTGTTCATGGAGTCCGCTTCTCATTCATCGATCCTCCTCTTCTTCATCTGAGTGTCCTTTTTCTTCTTCGCCGAATCCCCAAATTTCATCTTCATTCGAGCGTGATGATGTTGAGTCCTTGCGCAAGAGCTCAATGTGGCCGACGGCGACGTCGGGTCCTCTTCGTCCAAAGCCGGGTGGCATGAATGAGGGTGTTATAAGCCACTACATCGAGCTTAATCTCCTTTCTTGTACTCTGCTTTCATTCCGAAGGAGGTATGGGAACTCATTTGAGTTGTTTTCTCTTGTGGATTGAATAGGTCTGAAGTTTGGGAATGATGTCAATGGGTATAAGCCCAAACGCAGGATGTTGTTGCGATCTTACTAATCTTAGCAAAATAAGAGATAGGATCGTCCAAAACAAAACAGAAAAAGGACACAGATTGTTCGCGTGCTTTTGTTTCGGTTGATTAAGGTGGCAGCAACTATATTTAATGCTCAATTTCGCGGTTCTCTGCTTTGGAAACATGCTAAAAGGATTGGGGATTTGGCTTGAATATCATACATAACGCCCATAAAAATTTCCTGAAAACTCAATTTCAAATTATTATGAATCCATCTTTTGGCCTGTGGAGTCAAAATAAGGGTGTCATCTTTACTTGAAGTGCTATTTGTTCACTTAGAATCTCCAGAATATCCAAAGAATGTACGATTTCTTTAATATTGTATTTGGGATATTTTCAATTTAGAGCTTGAAGTGGCCTACATAATTTGACGATTCAAAGTGCTATCTATTTTTGGAGTGCCGATTTTCAAGGACAATCTGGTCTGATGTGCCGAAGCTTTTACTAGTACAGCACCATTCGTGTTATGGGTAAGAAGCATGTTTTTAGCATTACAATCATCAGCATTAGATGGCGTCGTAGGGATGACGGTATTCGTTTTTCTTCTTTCATGTTGCCAGATTTCTTGCTTTGAGCCTTTCGGGCAATAAAACAAGAACCTGCATAAAATGCATTTGTTTGTCAGTCTTAAGATTGATTTGGTCAGTTTGTCAAATTGAATTGGAGTAGGGCCAACATGTGGTAATTAGGTGTCCTTCCTCTAGTGAGGCCACAAAAATGGTGATATACAATGCCCTGGGTTTGTTAATGTCTCCAGTTTTTGCAAGAGGAAGAGATTGTACCAGCTGCATTAGCAGACCCATTGGTTGGGCACCAATTGATGGTTTCACATGCAGAGAGCAGTGCACAACTGCAAATGCGCATACCGGGAGAGATGAAGGAACTCCTGTCTCCATTTGAGGTAAATTCGCGTCGGTAGACTAGCTATATGTCTGAAGTTTGAACACTCGGTTTGGTTGCATTCGGTGTAGACTCTACTGAAGTTTAAATACTTGTGTTATTAGTATTCCTCCTGGCAGCGAAGATGGGGGAATATGCTTGGTTTATCAGTGGGACCATACTGAGGTTTAAATACTTGGTTTATCAGAGGTCACCAGGGTTTCAGTTGCTTGAAGATGAGAGAGAAGTTTCAGTTTTTATCACAAATGGTTGGAAAAACTTCATATCGTAGGAGATATATAAAAAGAATAGGTTAGAGCCTATTTTTAAAATGTTTTCTGGTTTTATATGAAACGAATGGTTTTAGTTGGTATATTTTCTACATAATATGTTCCACTTTTTTGCCCATTTCTTACTTAGTACTAGTCATTACGAGGATGATTTCCACGAGTTGCGATATTTACAGTGAAGGTAAAACATTAAAGGGGTAAGAGCACCATTAGAATATTAAAGGGGTAGGTGCACCATAAGTTCAAGAACTGGTTGAGAAAGTGCAATTGAGTACTGAAATTTGTCAAGTTGGTGCAGCCAATTCCTTTTGTTAACTCTGTTTAATTTGCCTAACAGAAAATGCTGACGGAACTTCTTTTTTTTTTTTTTTTTTTTCATTTCACTCTCTACGTGGTGTAAAGCTTAAAAGAAAAGGTTTGTGAGCAAAATTGTCTCCGTTTAAGGTTTGCCCCAAATTTCCAAGCCCTAACTGAGTTTTCTTCTCCCTTTTTTTTTTACCTCTCTAACTGAGTTCTCTTCTCTTGTTTTCTTCTTTTCTCCTAATTTGTGGAGTGTTCTTCTCAAGTTCTCCTCACCTCTTCATTGGTCTTTCTCGTCCATGCCTCCATGGTGTACTTCTTTTTCGTGAAGTCTGCTTCTTGTTCATCCATCCTCCTATTCTTCATTTGAGTGTCCTTCTTTGTCAAATCCCCAAATTTCCTCTTTGTTCGAGTGCGACGACGTCGACTCCTCACACAAGAGCTCTATGAGGCTGACGGCGACGTCAGGTCCTCTTCATCCTAGCCCGTCCGCTTGAACAAAGGTTTTACAAGGCACTACATCAAGCTTAATCCCCTTTCTTGTATTTTGCTTTCGTCCGATGGTTGTATGTTAACTCATTTGAGGTGTTTTCTCTTGTTGATATAATAGGTCTGAAGTTTGGGAGTGATGTCAATGAGTATATGCACAAACACAAGAAGTTGTTGCGATCTTACTAGTCTCAGCAAAATAAGAGATAGGATTATCCAAAACAAAACAAAAAAAGGACACGGATTGTTCACGTGATTTTGTTTGGGTTAATCAACAACTATTCTTAATGCTCAATTTTGCGGTTCCCTGCTTGGGAAAAATGCTTAAAAAAAATTGGGAATTTGGCTTGATTATCATGCACGTTGCCCCTCCAAAATTTTCTGAAAAGTCAATTTCAAATTATTATGAATCCATCTTTTGGACTGGAGAGTCAAAATAAAGGTCTCATCTTTACTTAAAGTGCTATTTATTCACTTAGAATCTCTAGAATATCCAATAAATATATGATTTCTTTAATATTGTATTTGGGACGATCCAATCTGCTATATTTTTTTGCAGCGGTGGCGACAAAGACTGGGAGCAAGAAGCGGAAAGATTGGGAGCAGCAGCGGCAACTGGAGCAGCAACGACAGCTGGAGCAACGGTGGTGGCGGCAACAGCAGCAACTAATGCAGCTGCTGTGCCTGCTGCGGCGGCCGCCGCCACGCCGCACCGCTGTGGCGGCCACTACAGCTATCGCTGTTGCCTGCTGCAATTGCAGCGGGAGCAGCAACTATAGCGGCGGGAGGCGTGGCTGCGGCAGCAGCGTCAACGCCAACGATTGCGGCAGCTGCGGCGACAACGTAGCTGCGGCGAGCGCGGGCTGGTCTTGCGAGAACCTAACGGCAGGCAATATCTAGTCTTGCAGAACTCGTCGGGAGCTTGAGCTTTAGCAGCAACTTGTCACTCTCGAGGGAGGAATAGGAGGAGATGGATAGGAAGAAGGTGGTCTGTGACTGCATCCTCTCCCACCAGGTTTAGATCAAGGAAGAGACCAAATGCTTGGCCACCATTCGCAACGTATGCAACATGAAGTCCACAGAAGAAATTTGTGACATCTTGAAATTCGACTTCGTTTCGATAAGGTGAAATGGGCATTTCGTCGACGTGCTTATGGTCCTTTTCCCCGAGCGATCACTCACGAGTTAACTAACCTATTGGATGAAGCCATTAAGGGATGTATTTGCAGTAAAATCTCTAAAAGTTACTCAATTAGTTGGATTTGACTAAAATCACGTTTGATTGATTCTAATCATGAAATTTAATTTGGTTTCGGGAATCGACTATTCGAGAGTGTCACAATTTATTTTTAGGATCCTATCTCATCGTCTGTCAAATTATTGATGAGTCTGAAATTTCAATGAAGAAATTATCGGAGGAAAAATCGAAGGCCAAAAGAAAATAGAAAGGAAAAGAGAAAATAAAATAAAATAAGAAAAATAATATTATTTCTTTTCTTTTTCTCTCTCTCTCCCTTCTCTTTTCTTCTTCTCTCTCTTCTCTCTCCTCTGCCTTCCCCCTTCATGCGACCACCCCACCGCCCACCCTCTCTTGCCAAATTCAAATTGGCTTTCTCTTCCCCCTTTTGACTAGTCAAACCCCGAAACCCTTATCTTCTCTCTCTCTTATCTCTTTTTCTCTCTCACTCTCGACGCTCTCTCTCTCCCTCACTGTTCGAACAGAAGCAGAAGACCGAAGACTAGAGCAACTCACCGGACTGCCGTCTACTCCACCGCTCGCAGCTGTCCCACCTTTCATGCGTGCACCGCCCCACCGATCTGCCATCCGTCTTTTCCCTCACACCCCTTAGGCGTCGCCACCCTCCTTTTCTTCCTCTCTCTGCTCGTGCGAAGCTGTGAATGAAGCAACAACTCATCGAGGACCGTCGCCGCCCACCGCTCGTCACCGTCTCGCTGCCCGTGCCCGCGACGCCCACCCGCGCACACCGCGCGCTCTACCCCACATCCGTCACTCACTGCCGCCCCTCCCCCGCGCGACTTCCGCCCCTGCTCAGCTCGGTTTCGCCTCAACCAGCCGCCTCCGGCCATCGCCCGACCTCCCCGGCGTCCCCCTTGCCTTCCGTCGGCCTCCCCTCGTCACCCTAGCCGCCGGATCAGCTCTGGCCAACCTTGAACCGCAACCCACGAAGTGGGCATCCAGCTGGTTCGTGGGCCGTTTTGGGACATTTCCGGGCCCTAAATCCAAGGCCCGCTTTGGAGTTTGTTGTTCCTCGCGTCACCCCGTCGGATTGATCCGATTTGCGCGCGATAATCCCTGATTAGTTGGCTAATTATGCTTAAGGGTAGTTTAGTTTTAATTAATTAGGTTTAGGTGGTTAGATTAGTATGAATTAGTGTTTATTAGTCAATTGTGATGCAAATTAGACAAATTGAATGCGTATTTAGCAAGTAGACGTGGTCTATTATTTATTAAGGGTAGCCCAGGATTTTCCCGACCCTAATCGGGCTTCAATTAAGCTTTTTGGGCCTAAGTGGAATTTTTAGTATTTAAATATTAATTTTCGGAATTAAATTAAATAATTATTTATTTTCCGAAAATTCAACTGGATAACCCGCAACCAGAATTTTATGCTTTGGTGACCGTAGTGAAATCCGTTTATTTAATTGGGCTTTATTTTGTGCTAAATTGAATTTTTAATATTTATTAATTAATTTTCCAAATTAATTAATTAATTAATTAATTTTTGAAATTAAGATTTTGATGGCTGACGACTGAAATCTCATGTTGATTGTCGTGGCGTAGTCCGTTTATTTAATTAAACTGCAATTTGTATGGAATTGATTTAATTATGAATTTTTAGGAATTATTCATATTGAGTGGATTGTTAATTGTTTGATTGAGAAATCGTTGGGTTTTGGTTATCACCTGAAAGAAAACATGTGGGTTCGGTGAATTGGAATATCACCTGGAGAATGCACGTGAATTCAGTGGTTGAATATGTCATATTGGCGAAGAGGTTGCCTAAAAGAATGCACGTGGCTCGGAGACTCGGTAGGTCCTCTTGGAGAATGCACGCAGCTTAGTGACAGAGTTTGGCATCTAAAAGAGACACATGGCTCGGTGAATTGATGCATCACTTTGGTGAGTTAGCACCTAAGAGAAGGCACGTGGGCTCAGGCATTGTAAAAGGACACGTGGCTCGGTGATCGATGCGTCACCTTGGCGATTGAGTGCCTTAGAGAATGCACGTGGGTCTAGTATTCGAAAATAGCATCTAAAATGGCACATAACTCGGTGACTTGATGTACCACATTGGCGAAGATGCCGCCTTAGAGAATGCACGTGGGCCCATGATTCGAGGCACGTGGCTTGGAGACTTGGGATGTTGTCCTGGAGAATGCACGTGACCTAGCTTTTAGATACTCCTCAGTAGAGAATGATTTGTGTGACATGTAATCGATTGGTTCGATTTGCTTTGGAGTAAATGGATGCCTATTGTGAATTGTACTGACTTGCAGGTGGGATTTGAGACCAAGATAAGTCCTCTACCCTATGCGTGTTTAGGTAGCCTATAGTATAACGGTTTACTAATCGGGTATTAGTGGGGTAGAACTCGCTGAGACGTAATCTCATCTCGGTTTGGGGAAATAATTTCAAGACCCTGATAAGGAGCTGAGGAGGAGGAGTCTGAGAAGAAGAACTCGAGGTGAAACCCGAGGAGAAGAATTTTGGAAGAAGAAGATAATCCCGAGAGGGGTCTTGAGTACAACCCAGATGGACTAAGATTCTATCTTCTTTTGAGATCTCCATTTTGATGTGAATAGAGATAGAGTAAAAAGTTGTGAAGTACTCTGGTTTGTGTTGTGTAAAAATTTGGTTATAAGTTTCAATATGAAAAATATGGCCCTGCTTTTCTATCCCATTATTTTATGGTCTGGGGATTTATAACTGCTTCCGCATGTGCTTAATCAATGAGAGGGTCGGCGATACATAGTCCTGGGATATCACATTTTAAAATCGACCAATTAGAAGGATGTGTGCATGCCTGAGGATTGGGGTGTGACAAAATTGGTTTACTCAGGGCTTTTTCTTTTCTATGTTCAAGTAATAGCAAATAAAAGGTGAGGGGTTTTTGTGGTTATATTCATGGAGAGTTTTTTTGTTACTTGTTTTGGGAATGAACAGAAAAACAGCATTAAAGATGACGGTGGCAAGTATAAAGCTGATGAGGAACAAGAGACAGGTGATGGTGAAGCAGATGAGGCACGACATCATGTCTAGTCAGGACACCACTGCTCGTGTCCGAGTACAGCTAGTTCTTTTACTACGATTTGCGTTTGGTTATTACATTGGCAATTGGTGTGGCTTTTTGTATTGGACATAATTCATATCTATGTTGAGAGAAATTGGTCTTGAGAAAAATGGTTACTCTCAAATTTCCAGTGATTTTTGTATATCTAATTTATAATTAGAATGCTTTGAGAGTGTTGAACTTGAAATAGTCACATCAGTTTTTGGTTGCATTTAGTCATTTGTATCATCCGGGGTGTGAAAAAATTCATATTTGAATGAATTTTTGAGATTTTGAATCCGCATCTCATTTTACTCAGGAAATGCTCTATACATATCTTGGACTTCTAGGAGACTTAATGTGACATCTTGAAATTTGACCCCGTCCCGATAACATCAAATGGGCATTTTGTCGACAAGTCTATGGTAATTTTTTTCAGAGTTGATCTCTCAAGAGTTAACTGACCTATTAGGTTAGGCCGTTAAAGGATATAAATGTGACAAACTCGAGAATTCAATCAGAAATCAACTATTGATTGCTCGATCATAATAATTGGGAATGATCAATACAATACTGTTATAATCGAATTGTGATCGGATATAGGTCAATTCGACAGAATCATATAATTGAATTGGGGGTGATTCCACATGATAGTGAAATTTGCGTCGAACAGTATTGACCCTATTTTCTATCAATTTTATAATCGATACACATAATTAAAACCTTGCGATTTTACGACAACTGAGAGTCGTCTATGAGTCAAAGATGCACAAACGTGAATTGAAAATTATGACATCCTGAAATTCAACTCCTTTTCGATAAAGTGAAATGGGCATTTCGTCGACGTGCCTATGGTCCTTTTCTCTGAGGCTGATCACTTACGAGTTTACTAACCTATTAGGTGAAGCAGTTAATGGATGTATTTGCAGTAAAATCCCTAAAAGCTACTTAATTGGTTGAATTGGACTAAAATCACGTATGATCGATTCTAACCATGAAATTTAAATTGGTTTTCGGGAATCGAATATTCGAGCGTGTCACAATTCAGTTTTAGGACCGTCTCATCATTTGTCAATTTATTGACGAGTCCGAAAGTTTGAGAAAGAAATTATCGGAAGAAAAATTGAAGACCGGAAGAAATTAAAAGGGAAAGAGAAATAGAAAATAATAGTAATTTTAAGAATAAGGTAAATTTCTTATTCTTGTACCATTTCCTTTTTCTTTCTTTTTCTCTCTCTTTTCTTTCCTCTCCCCTCCCCTTCGTGCGCAGCCCCTCCCCACCCACCGAACACCCCCTTGCCAATTTCAAATTGGTTTCTTCTTCTCTCTTTCTTTTTCACTTTGACTAGTCAAAAAGTTTCTTCTTCTTATCTCTTTTCTCTCTTCTTCTCTCTCCTCTCTCTTCTCCCCATTCTCTCCCACGTGACCGAAAGCCCCCTTCTTATTTCTTGCTTGTGAAAACTAGAAATGGAGGAAGAAGGACAGCAGCTCACCGAAGACTAGACCAGCCGCCTGTTGCCACCGCCACCGGAGCCAGACCGCCCACGCGCCCACTGCTCGCCGCCGTCCCGCCGTCCATGCACGTCCCCGTGTCCGCCGCTTGCTGCTGTCCCTCCCTCGTGTGATTCCAGCCACTGCCCAGCTCGGTCCGGCGCCTCCAGCCGCCGCCCAGCTTCGCCCGGCTGCCATCCCGAGCTCCCCGGCATCCCCCTCACCCTCTGCCGCCTCCCTCACCGTTTGGCCACCAAACTAGCTTCCAACCCCGGCCAGCCAAGGGCTCCAGCAGCTTTGGGCTTGCTTTTAGGCTGTTTCCGAGTCATGAACCCGAGCCGTGCTTTGGGGTTTATTGTTTCTCGCGTCATCCCTGTCGGATTAATCTGATTTGTGCACGATTCCGGTGAGTAATCTCACTAATCCCTACTTAGTTGCTAATTATGCTTATGGGTTGGTTAGGTTTAATTAAATGCAATTAGGTGGTTAGATTATAATAGATTTGTGATTATTAGATAATTGTGATGCATGTTAGATATTTTGATTGTGCAATTAGCAAGTAGACGTAGTCTACTATTTATTGAAAGTATCTCGAGATTTTTTTCCAACCCTTAGCAGGCTTCAATTAGGCAATTCGGGCCTAAATTGGATTTTTAGTAATTAATTATTAAATTTCGAAATTAATTAATTAATTATTTTTCTGGAAATTCAACTGGGATGGTCGATGACCGGAATTTTATGCTGGTGATCGTGGTGAAGTCCGTTTATTTATTGGGATTTATTTGAGCTAAATTGAATTTTTAATATTTATTAATTAATTTATGAAATTAATTAATTATTTAATTATTTTCGGAAATTCAGGCTGAGATGATTGACGACCAGAATTTCGTGCTAATTGTCGTGGCGCAGTTAGTTTATTTAATTGAGCTTTAAATTGCATGAAATTGATTTACATTGTAAAATTTAGGGTATGTCATTATTGAGTTGATTTGATTATTTGATTGAGAAATCGTTGGGCATTGGATGTCGGTATCGAAAGTAAGTTGGTAATCACCTAAAAGAAAACACGTGGGCTCAGTGAATTGGAATATCACTTGGAGAATGCACGTGAGTTCAGTAGTTGAACATGTCATCTTGGCGAAGAGGTCGCCAAGAGAATGCACGTGGCTTGGAGACTCGGTATGTCCTCCTGGAGAATGCACATGGCTCGGTGACAGTCTATGGCATCGTAAAAGGACACGTGAGCTCGGTGAATTGATGCATCACTTTGGTGAGTTAGCACCTAAGAGAAGGCACGTGGGCCCGGGCATCGTAAAAGGACACGTGGCTCGATGATTTGATGCGTCACTTGGCCGAACTAGTGCCTTAAAGAATGCACGTGGGTTTAGTATTTGAGAATAGCATCTAAAAGGGCACGTGCCTCGGTGACTTGATGTACCACCTTGGCGAAGAGGTCGCCTTAGAGAATGCACGTGGGCTCAAGGTATCCCACAGTGGGGAATGATTTGTGTGACATGTAATCGACCGGTTCAATTTTTTTTTTTTGAGTAAATGGGTGTCTATTATGAATTGTACTGACTTGTAGGTGGGATTCGAGGCCAAGGTAAGTCATCGACCTATGCGTGTTTAGGTAGCTTATAGTATAATGGTTTACTAATCGAGCCTTAGTGAGGTAGAAATTGCTGAGATGTAGTCTCATCTCGGTTGTGGGACAACATTTCAGGCCCGTAGATGAACCTAAGGAGGAGGAATTGGAGAAGGAGAACACTAAAGTGAAACCTGAGGAGAAAGATTTTGAAGAAGATGATCCAGAAAGGGATCTTGAGTACAATCAGATGAGGACTGAGGTCCCATCCTCTTTTGGGAATCTTGTTTGGATGTGAATAGAGTGAAATTAGAAAGTCGCGAATAGTTTGAGAAATATTTTGAGTCATGTTCTGTATAAAAGTATGGTTGTGAATTTTAATATGAAAAATATGACATTGTTTTTCTATCCCATCGATTTACTATTTGGGGATTTATAACTGCTTCCGCATGTGCTTAATAAATGAAAGGGTCGGCGATACATAGTCTAGGGATATCGCATTATAAAATCGACCAAGTGAGAAGGATGTGTGCATGCCCGAGGATCGGGCATAACAAAAATTATCGACCACTGGTTAAATGTGCTAAAATTCTAAAAGCTACGATAGGTTAGGTTGTACTAAAGTCGAGTTCAGCCAATTTTAATCACAAAATTGAATTTGGTTTCGGGAATCGAACGTTTGAGCGTGTCACAATTCATTTTTAGAACCTCATCTCATTTTTCGACGAATTTTCGTCGAGTTTGGAATTTTCGCGGAAAACTAATTTCGGCAAAAAGAAAATAAGAGAGGAAATTCGTATGGGCTGCCTTATTAGAATATTTGGCCACCGGGGAAGAGTTTGTTTAGGAAGAAATTGAAGGAAAATGGCCATTGGAGGGATGCAAGACTTTGGACATGCCTCCATTGTGTATATTGCCGCTCCTCAAAATAGCCATCTCTTTTCTTCTTCTTCTTCTTCTTCTTCTTGGTGCTTTGAAGAAGCTTTTGGATATGGAGGTTTGAGAGGAGCGATGTGTTGAAATACTTTAGTGAACACTTGGCATTTACATGGGGTTACGGGTTCTAACATAGATAACAACCGCATGCCCTTCAAATTCACCATAATTGAAGTGAGGCCCTTCGCTTTTGGATCTGTCTATTTTTAACATATTTCATGCCTTGTTCGCGAAGTCTCGTGTTGTCTTAATAAATCACCACTAATTAAAAAAGAGAGTTATCTTAATAACCGAAAAAGAAATGCTTACGTAACCAAGTATGTCACACTATGATTCAGATTGTTGGATTACAAAATAACACACTTGGCAGTAGCAATGTTAAAACTAAGGACAAGCACCGGTCTAGGGTAATTTAAAAAGAATATTACCTTAATAAACTTGAAAGTATGTCATATGTGATTTGGGCTGTTGGATAAAAACTAACACTAGGCACTAACAATGTTAAAGTTAGGGGTTCATCATCGGTCCAGGGGACAAAAAAGGAGGTTTATGTTAATAAACTCAAAAACTGCTTATGTAACCAAGTATGTCATACCATGATTAAGATTGTTATATTAAAAATAGCACACGCTGGGCACTAGCTATGTTAAATATAGTGGCAAGCTCTGGTCCATAGTAATTAAAAAAGAGGCTTATCTTGCTTACATAATCGAGTATGTAATACTATGATTAACACACACTCGAGCCCAGCAATATTAAAATTAGGGTTGCCACTAGTTTAGGGGCAAACCTTAGAACTGGACTAGACCAACCCTACTCGGTCAATTCTAGTTCGGTCCCTGTAGGAACCAATCTAGTTTCTGATTCTAAATTTTTTAAACCAGCCATTAATAGTCTAGTTCCTAGTCCTTAGTATAGAATCAGACCAGGTCAAAAAACTAAATCGAAAAATCCTATTCCTCTCCTTTTAGTTTTAGGTTGCATCTTCTATTATTGTTATTGCCGCTTCTACCTTTTATTTCCCTCTTTCACTCTTGCTTTGCTTTGCCCACTTCTTGACACTTCCTCCACGCAAATCCATCATTCGAAGAGGGTCCACAGGGTAGATTGTTTGAACTGCGAACAGTACTTTAAACTTTTATAGGTGCGAGTTTTTGCTTCATTAATTTCGACCAAAATAGAGGATAGAAGACATTAAATTAAGCTTGTAAAGATAACTATACATAATTTTTTTTTTTCTTTTTGTAATTTAAGGATTATAAAATTCTATTCTGCGAAGGCAGCACTTCTAAATCTGCCGAAGACAGCAAGTTTTTGTGCGTACAAATTAATCTGATTTTATTAGCCAATTGCTAGGTGATGGGCAAAACATTTCTTCTTGTTGTAGCTTTATTATTTTCATTTATTTATTTTCTTTTGTACCGCATCTTTCTTATGCTATTCATGAGTGATAACCGACTCCAGAAATTTGTGAAGTTCAAATAATTAATTTATTTTATTATTAATAAAAATTCACATATAGCTAGAGCAACTCTCATAAATTGCAAATACTAATTTGTCAAGAATCAATCGGATTGAAACTATAGCATCATCTTTTGCAAGAATTGAAATACCTGCAAGATCCATGTCATAATTTGTATCACTTAAACATACTATTGGAATATCCAAAATGATACATTCTCAGAAAGTTATATGTTCTTCTTGTCAATCAATGATAATTACAACATATGGTACCATGTATTATATATATATCTTATCCAGATATGTTTGCAAGTGAGATAATATTCTCCTTATCATAGCTGTGTCTCTTTTCAGAAGTTTTGTTCCGTCCTCAAGTCCCTGAACTTGTGAAGTCTTGTTTACATAGTGGACTAATCCGTTAACATACAATCCAGTCATTTTTTATCAATATAACTACACTAAGCCCTTGTTGCAGCCCGTACTACTGAATTTATTCTTGGTCCGAACCATAGAAAATTGTCTTCTCTTACTTGCTCCACCAAAAACTAAATCACAATTTTCCAATAAAAAAGCTAGCAGTTTTAGTAAGATGAATACCTTTACATTCGTGTAAATATAAGGTACTATCCTAGGAGATTATTAAAAACTGTGAGATATGCTTCTCCGTCTTACGATGGGCGTTCAAGAACGCATGTACACTTCTTTTCGAAAGTTTTTGACCGGTTGACAGACATCATGATCGATGTGGGGTCTCCAAGACGTACTGAACATAATGATTTCACCCACCAATTTTTTTCTTAATTCTTTATCATTTAAATTCGGGGTTTCACATTGAGTGAAACTGATAACGAACTTTTTTTTTTGTTGGCTTAAAGCAAACCAAATGTGAACACTGACTTAATTACTTAATTAATTTTTTTATTGTCAATTTAAACGTAAGATTGAAACATGTCTTATATCTCACTCAATTCAGTCAAAGACGTGTAACATTCTATCAATCGTATCTAGGTGTCTTCACGATGTCTTATTCTTTCTTAAGCAGGTTTTATTATATAATATTGACATTGTCATGTAGCCAATTAAATTATAACGAGTCCAATTAGACAAATTCGTTGGCCGACCGTGTAATAGGAATGTTAATAATTTTCGAACTGATTGAGATTATGTGAACATGACCTCCATTCAATTTTGATAATGGTTGCAAATAATCAGTATCATTCTTCTTTTCACGTGATCCATGTGACCTCCACTTAACCAAATTTATATTGAATTGATTAAAGAATTTGAAGATCTTAAACTTGTTGCGTTCTCTTTCTTTATTAAGTCAAGTAAAGGGCGGAATCACTCACTTGCATCCTGTGAAGGAAAGGGACGGATTAATCTAATTAGAAATTAGACATGCTCTAACCTAGATTACATAAATTATAGGTGGTGGTGTGAACACCGATTGAACAAGAAGGATAACATGTTTAATGAACCTTAGGTGGAATGCTTAGTGAAATGTATTTTGCTAGGCACATCTGTGCAGTTGTGTTGGATTGTGTCTACTGGAGAATTAGATTCGGACCTAGTCAGTAATTTAACACCAATTTTTCTTTAATTCACAAATATAATTGCCATGACTTTTACCATTTTTCTATGGAAGGTGTGCAGAAACAATTGAAAAGGTTATTGAAGTTGACGATACTTCTTTTAAAAATCGAGAACTTGTGATGACATGCATGATAGAATCTAGCGTGTGAAGCAGTTAGAGTCTACGCTTAAATCATTGCAAGGGACACGTACGTCCATAACGAGAACTTCCGCTTTGAGTAGTGTATCACGGTGAAGAGATTTTCAAAATGCGATGGACTGAGCTATAATTCAAGATGGGCGAATGAACCTCAAAGCTTTTAAGGGCTTAGAGTTTCTTGAGTACTTTAGAATATCCTTAGAGTAATATGAGAAATCTACATTATTTTAGAGTATTTTTCTAATTAATGCGATAGTTTGTAAATGTGGAGATGGAATTTTCACCATTAGATTAATGAGAAATTTACAGTTATAATTTATATATGTGTGTGTGTGTGTGAGTCTCCCCTTCTCATTTCTATTATCTCATAAGTAATAGAATTCTAGAACTTCTCTTTATGATTCTTATGAGTGTGGTGAGAAAGGGAAGAGATTCTTAAGGTCACATGGGTAAGAGAATGCTAGGTCAATCGGCCGTGACACATGATTATAAAGTATTGCTCGTTAAATAAAAAGTTTAAAATTTGCAAAAATTCGTGATATTTATCTTGTCATAGCATTAACGGCCCTAATTGTCACACTCGCCCAATACTAGATGGACCTAATTTGTATTTATGGAACCGCACCACCAGTGATGGTGCCCCTTCTGCACATTCTTGATTTCGCTACATTGCCTTCTCGTTTTCCTTCCTACGAGAAATGCTATATTTATTAATTTTGGATTAGAAAATGATATGACAAACTATAGTTGGATATCGACGTTGGTCCATTTACTTAAATGTCCAAATAATTATTATGTATACCCATTTTGCAAACCCTTCTTAATATACCTGGTATTACTCTTATATGCAAAATATACTAGCGATTTGTATACGCAGTGAAAATGAGAAAAAAAATGAAAGTGAAATGAGTTTGGGCAAGGGACATGGTCAGATTAGCAGTTGCCCCATTTATATTCAGCTCTACATAAACCCAAGAAAGCCACTTAAGTGGTGATTTGGATCATGTGCATTAAACGTACAAAACTTTGTTTCTGGTTTAACTGATTGGTCGATTAATGTGTTGGAGTTGAGAAAATTCGAGTTCGAATCATAACACAACTTCAATTTAGAGCAAAGCCTGAGATCATATCGGCTACTTTGTTGCTCAAATCTTATCCGATATGTTAACAATTTTGTTGCTCAAAGAGAGAACCGTAAATCATCTTGAAAATTATATCTCGATCTGCAAAAATATGTACAAAATTAAAAAGAAAAAAACTCTTAATTGCTAGACCGTTCTTCCTAAGATCTCCAAAAACAAAAACAAGGAAAAATACAAAACCCATTTCTCTCTCTCTAGAAGAAGAAGAAAAATTATGGCGAGTGCTTGATCACTGCGAAAATTGGGTAGATTTGTTTCTGAGATGGAGAGAGAAGACAGAAGCAAAAGAATGAGCCAACCCCACCACAATCCTTGCCTTCACTTGCCCTCTCTTTGGGATCGGACGGCTCGAAATCCTCCATGACGCGCCTCCACCGTTGATCTTGCCACTCCTTGAAATCGCCATCTCTCTTCTTTTTCCTCTTCTTCTTCTTGGCGCTTTGAAGAAGCTTTTGGATATGGAGCTGGAGATGAGTGACGTGTTGAGGAGCTTTAGGGAACACTTAGCCTTTGCTCGTGGTGAGGGGCTGTTATATAGAGATGGAAGTTTTCCACTAGGTCCTTCAAATTCATTATAATTGAAGTGAGCCCCTTCGCTTTTGAACTCCTCTGTTTTGCCGTTTTTGACCTCACCCACCTACTCTTGTGTTGTCTAAACAAATCATTAATAATAATTCAAGAACTGATTACGTAACCAAGTACGTACATATCGCATGATGATTAAGATGATAGAAAGGCGAGATTGTGGGATTAAAAATTGTGAATGCTTTGGCGCTAGGAATGTAACTTTGACATCTCTTTTTCCTTGTCGTATTGTCATCTTGTACTGCAAATGAGTGATAAATTTGTCAATAATTTGTTTATTGATGGCTTCTGTTTTAAGTAAAATAGTGTGTTATCTTTCCTTTTTTATACATGATTTTACCTTATATTTGAGTTGCGAATGATACTTTAAACTTTTTTAAATAAGATTTTTGTGACATTAATCATCATCAAAATAGAGGATGGCACAATATTAAAGAATAAAAGACTCATAAATAAGGTTTCTTTATTTATTTATTTTTTAATTTAAGGAGCATAAACATTATTCTACGATGGTAGCACTTTTAAATCTGCCGAATTCAGCAAATTTTTGTGCATAGAGTAAAATGAATTTATTAGGCAAAGTAGATTGGGTGATGGGCCAGAAATCTCTTTTTCTCACTGTAGCGTTATTACTTTTATTCATTTATGCATTGTCATGATTGATATGGGGTCCCCAAGACAGACCAAACCATGTCCTCTGCTCCAAAATCTCACCCACCAATTCTTTTTTTCTTAACTTTTATTATTTAAATTCGGTTTCGCATTGGGGCAACTCGTAAAGAATTTTTTTGGTTGGCTAAAAGACAAACCAAATGTGAACACTGATTTCTTTTCTTTGGTCAAAGTGAACAATGTCTTTGAAAATGTAAATTGCGACTTAAGATTGTAACGTTCGAACAAAAAAAAAAAAAATATTTTATCTTATTCTGTCTTAATAGGTTCCTATTTGTATTATGTAGCAGATTTTTTTTGTTATAAGTCCAACAAGGCAAATTCCTCAACCAATAAGGAATTATATAAATTGATTTATAGGAACATAAAAGAAAAAAATGTAAATGTGAACCCCAATGGCGAGCAATCCCTACCGACTGGGTAGTTTTGCAGATTTCTTCAAGGTAAGCTTCATCTCCACCTTTAAATGGCATACCCAACAGTTTCCAGAGTGTTCACGATCGAGGCTCTGAAGAAACCATTCCGAACAACAAAACCCTAAAACCCCTAAAACCCAAATACCCATTCCATCCCAAATCCTTGCTATTCGCCCCCCCCCCCACCCCAAGACTAGAATCCTATAACCCAGCCCTTACTAACCCTTTCCACCTGGTAAGAAGATCCGGTTTCTATATTCCCGGAATATAAATTGAAGTCCCCCTGAAAAGTAACTAACAAAACAGAACTCCCTTCAATTGAACTGGGCAAGTTATCCTGTCTTCTGCTGGTGCCACAAGTGTAACAGACCTAGATTGAAACAAATGGCAACTGAGAATGATGATGAAAAGCGCGTTGTAGCACTGTGTAAAAGTCTTGGTACTCTATGGTCCAAGGATGATGTTGTTGAGATTAAAGGTGGTATCTCTGTAGATAAATTGGCTAAATGCAGGAAGACTCTGTTCGGGAAACTACATTCCAAACCACATGTAAATTTTACAGCCTTCTTTACTACAATAAAGAAAGTATGGAAGGTGGAGAATGTTACATGTACTGTGTTAGCACCAGGATATTTCTCTTTCACATTTCAGTCTGAAGCTGATAAACAAAGAGTCATAGACTTGGGGCCGTGGTCTTTCTCTAGAAGTTTACTCGTTTTACAGCAATGCGAACCTGATACTCCTGATTTATGTTATGAATTTACATATTGTGACTTCTGGGTGCACTTCTATGGACTACCACTTGGGAGAGCTACTTATGAATCCATTAGAGATATAGCAGCAAAGCTAGGCAAAGTAGTTGAGGTGAAATTGGATACCAAAGGAAACAGTAATCCCAAGTTTGGTAAGGCAAAAGTTAAGATAAATCTGGAGATGCCCCTCAAGACAGGAGTTCTGCTTAATTTGGAGAATAAAAAGTTGTGGGTGGAGTTCAAATACGAACGACTTCCGAACTATTGCTATTCATGCGGAAAAATAGGGCATTATGCCTCAGATTGCAAAGACATACCCTATGAAGCCTCGGGGCTAGTAGAAAACTTACCAGGTAGGTTCGGCCATTGGCTACGATCGGAAGCTCGCGATCTAAGCTCGTATGGGAAGATCTTCTATGGCAAACAGGAGATACCACCAGATGATGACGAGATTGTGCCTGAGACACCCACAAATTCAACACCTGAAACAGCCACGTATCAGCAACATCGGAATACAAACCAAACACTAGCCATATGTGAACCGGGCCATGCAGAACAACTAACCATACAGGAGATGAGCCAATCTAATCAGCATTTTCCACTAGTCATTATGGAGGAGAAAGGGCCACAAAAAAGAGGAAGTTGCTGCATTGATAAAGAATCAGTTGTGGTGCTATATGAGGAGCAATACAAGGAAGTAGAAATGGAGATGGAGCATAATATAATAGGGGACAAGGGGCTGATAAGGCATAAATCCAAATGTACAAAGGGTTCAAATGCAAAGAAAGGCAAATGATTTTGCCCGTATGGGGCTCAATCCTCAAGAACACCAGAATTCGACAATACTCAGCTGGTGGAAACTCCTATAAAAGTGGCGGAGAAATCAAGTCAATGGGCTTTGGTGGCTAGCCCTAATAAGCCACCGGTTGATCCATGAAGCTATTGTCTTTGGAATTGTCGGGGTTGGACACACCCTTGACAATTCAGGCATTAAGGGTCCTAGCGACCCGAAAGGCCCAAGATATTATGTTTATTATGGAGACTAAAAATCAAGAACTCAAGGTGCAGCATATAAGAAGGAGGCTGAAATTTCAAAACATCTTTTTGGTGAATCCATAAGGAATAGGTGGGGGATTGGCTCTTTTCTGGGATGAGCAGGTAAGGTTAGACGTTGATTCCTATTCAAGAAACTATATTCATGTTCAGTGCCTAATCCAAGAAACTCAGCAGCAGATGTATATATCTTTTGTTCATGCTCCTAATGAATTTCAAGATAGAGTAATGTTATGGGAGGCACTATATCGAAAAAGTTCTACACATCACTCACCTTGGCTTTGCATGGGGGATTTCAACGAAATATTGTATCATTGGGAAAAAGTGGGGAAAAAGATATCAGAATCTTACCGGATGGCAGCCTTTAGGGATTTCCTTTTTCGATGTTCTTTAATGGACTTGGAGAGCAAGGGTTGTGCCTTCACCTGGAAAAACAATAGAATAGGAGAACATCTGGTCAAGAAACGTCTAGACAGAGCTCTATGCACTTCAGATTGGAGGATAGCACATCCCAACGTAAAATGCACGGCGTTACCAGCCATAGGGTCAGATCACAGCCCCCTTATTCTATCTTTCAACTCGTAAAAGAAAAGGAGGAGAAAGATTTTTAGATATGAAGCATTCTGGTCAACAAATGAAGAATGTGGGCAAATTGTAAAGAATACATGGGCTAAATTAGAACCCCTGAATTTGGATATGGGGAAAAAATTGCATATTGTGGCCCAAAAATTGGGAAAATGGAGCAAGAACAGGACGGTAAATGCAGATATCAGAATTAAGGTGCTGAGAAATGAGTTGCAAAGATTGACAAATAGTGTTGGGAAGGAAAAAGAAAGTGAAACAGCAAAGCAAATAACCTAGGAATTAGAAAAGCTGTGAAGTCAAGAGGAGATGTATTGGGGAATGCGCTCGAGAATTACCTGGCTCAAGTGGGGGGATAGGAATACTAAATTTTTCCATGCATCAACTATTCAAAGGAGATCCAGAAATAGAATTACCTTGCTGAAAAACGCTGAAGAGGAATGGGTGAATGAGGAACAGTCTTTGAAGGATATGATAGTCACTTTCTTCAAAAACTTGTATAACTCAGTAGGGCCTCGCAACTTCCAGCCTGTAATTCAGCAAATCCCAACCTCAGTTGATGAAAGCATGAATCAACAGTTAGCTAAACCAGTCACAATGGGGGAAATTACAGAGGCAATGCAACAACTAGGAGCTACAAAAGCTCCTGGTCCAGATGGACTTAATGGACTATTCTATCGGGATCATTGGCCACATATTAGCCAAGATATCTTCAATGAAGTGCAGAAGTTCTTTGAGACTGGTTATCTAAATCCTGAGCTGAACAAAACCCAAATCACACTTATCCCCAAAACCCCAAACCCAGAAAAGCTTGAACAATTCCGGCCTATAAGCCTCTGCAATTTTGTCTATAAAATAATTTCCAAAGTGTTGGCCAATAGACTTAAACCTGTGCTACCACAGATTATAGCAGAAGAACAAAGTGCTTTTGTGGGAGGAAGACAAATACAAGACAATATTTTGATGGTCCAAGAAGTACTTCATAAGCTGAGAATTCGAGAAAGGAAAAATAAATTTCAAGCGGCCCTAAAGCTTGACATGCAAAAAGCTTACGAACAAATTGAATGGGACTTCCTTAGAGGATGCTTGCTCAAGAAGGGATTCAGTGAGAAGTGGGTGCAATGGGTCACACAGTGTGTTTCAACGGTCTCCTTTAGCGTCAATTTTAACGGTGAGCCCCAAACTTTCTTTCAACCTACAAGAGGGATTCGTCAAGGGGACCCTATATCCCCATATCTTTTCATCCTAATGGCCGATGTACTGTCAAATCTAATGCAAACAGCAGTAGTCGAAGGCACAATCCAGGGAATTAAACTAAACAGTGGCTGTCCTACTCTATCCCACCTGCTATTTGCAGATGATTCCATCTTCTTCCTACATGGTACTATCACGGAATGTCAGAATTTGGCGAAAATACTACACCAGTATTGTTTTGCTTCAGGACAGGCCGTAAACCTGAATAAATCAGATATCTATTTTAGTAAGAACTGCCCAATGAATTTAAGGAGGAATATGGCAGCAGAGTTGAGGGTCTCGGAAATAGAAAAAACAAGGAAATATTTGGGAATTCCTTCGGATTGGGGAGGCTCGAAGAAAGATGTTTTTGCCTGGATTTTAGCTCGAGTCAACAAGAAATTAGAAAGCTGGAAGGTACATTTGCTGACAAGAGCAGGTAAGGAGATATTGATTAAATCAGTAGTGCAAGCCATTCCACAATACGCAAGTGTCTACTTTCAAGTTACCGGTGTCAATATGCAAAGCCATAGAGAAAAAGATTGCCAACTTTTGGTGGAGAAATGGGAAAAACACTGCTGGAATTCACTGGAGAAAATTGGGAGAAATTGAAACTCAGGAAAAACGAAGGAGGCCTTGGCTTTAAAGACTTAACAGTTTTCAACCAGGCCATGTTAAGTAAGCAAGCATAGCAGATTTCACAGCAACCCCATTCCCTATTAAGCAAACTAATGAAGGGCCTATACCATCCACATTGTGAATTTTGGAAAGCTGGAAATGGAACACGACCATCGTGGGGATGGAGGAGCGTTATAATGGGAAGAAATTCCATAGCACCAGATGTTATTTGGTATGTTGGCAATGGTCAGAAAATTTCGATAAGAGAGGATAAATGGCTAAAAAGCGGATTGATTGGAGAATCGACTACAAGAGATGAACCAGGAAAAGTTAGCGCACTCATACAATAGGGGAATGGCATGTGGAATGAGACTATACTTCAAATGATGTTTGATGAACAAAGGGTATAGGAAATCCTTGCTATCCCTATTAGGCTCTCAACAACAAAGGACAGATTAGTATGGATGCGCAACAATTCAGGGTCTTATACAGTAAAGAGTGGGTATTTTACAACAAGAGATAGCGCAGTCAAACCACCACTTACATCAGCAACATCCTCTCATCAAACAAAGCCAGATCTATGGAAACATATTTGGCACTCAGACACACTACCCAAAGTAAAACAATTTCTCTAGAATGTCAGCCAAAATGCATTGCCTACTATGGACAACCTTCACCGAAGGAAAATGGTACCTGACCCACTTTGCCCCATATGTAAACACGAAGCTGAGACGATTGAACACACACTGTTGTTATGCCCGTGGACAGCTCAGATATGGACAGCATCTCCTCTGAAAATCAAAATAACCAAATTAGGGTTAACAAGAATTGATGACTGGCTATACATGAGGAAAAAAGATCCACAAAGCTCCTCAAAGTTCAATCAAATTGCATCGACCATGTGGAGTATATGGCAAGACCGCAACAGGTTCATCTTCGACCAAAAGCCCCTCATCCCGAAGCAGACCTTGTTCAGATCAGAGGCAGTATAGAGAAATTTTGAAACGTGGAATAAAATTGCAGCAAAAAAGACAGCAAGTGAGTCCCACACAAATAGGTGGCAACCCCCGAAACCAGGCGTGCTTAAACTGAACATAGATGCTTCTTTTGTTCGGCGTGAGCGAGAGGAGAGGGGCACATACGGGACCAGAGCTGCTGTTGACAAGGTTGGAGCATAAACATCGTTTGCTGCAGCTTGCGCCCGCAGAGCATCCACGGATGAAGAAGAGCATGGGGGCGATAATCCGAACAGAGAAGTTGACTCTTACGCCTGCACGAGATTCACCCGCAGCAACGAGGATCTGAACCGGAACACTGAGACCCTCTTTGCTGGGAGCGAGCAAGGGGAGAGGGGCACATACGGGACCAGATCTGTTGACAGGGTCGGAGCAGAAATTTCGCTTACTGCAGCTTGCGTTCGCAGAGCATCCACGGATGAAGCAGAGCATGGGGGAGAGAACCCGAACAGAGAAGTCACCTCTTGCACCTGCAGGGGATTCACCCGCAGCAATGAAGTTCTGAATCGGAACACTGAGACCCCCTTTGTTAGGCATGAGCAAGAGGAGAGGGGCGAAAACGAAACCAGATCTGTAATTGATAGGGACGAAGATGATACCGAAGTTGATGGTGATCGCGGTTGTAGCAAAACCCAAGACGAGGGGAGGAGCCGAGAACAGAGCAGCGCCATAGCGGATAGGGGAGGAGCCAAGAACAAAGCTACTGTTGCCTGTGTCTGCAGGGACTCCTGGGGTAGACTTGTTAAGGGTTTCTCCAAGACTGTTGCAGCAGCTTCGGCAAAACAAGCAGAGGCCAGTGCTTTCTTGGAAACCCTAGAATTTTTATCTGGTAGAACTGAGGAACTACTGGAAGTACACACGGACAGCCTTCTGCTCGTGCGGGCACTTCAGTTCGGCGAAGAGTTCAGTTGGGAAGTGGCACCGCTGGTAGACCGAATCAAGGAAAAGCTTCACAGGTTTATGGGCCTCACCTTGGCCCATTGCAGCAGAGAAGCAAATAGGCCCGCGGACTGGATAGCGAAGGCTCATCGACAAAATTATCTTCCGAGGGATTGGGTGACTAACCCCTCGACGGCTTTATTTGACTTGTTATGCGCCGATGCTCTTGATGTATTTTCTCCGAACTTTACTAAGTAAATGGAAAGCTATTGTATTATCGACCAAAAAAAAAAAAAAAAAAAAACCCAATCTAATAATGCTAATTGTTGGAAAAGAATCGGCATCATTTTTCTTTTCACATGACCATGTGACATTCCACTTAAATTAATTAATATTGAATTAAACACAAATGCAGTTTTCTTCACATTTCCATGTATACTGTAGAGAGAGAGAACTTGAAGATCTCAGGGTTGTTGCCATTCCCTTTCTTTATTACTAAAATAAAAAGGCAGAATCACCGATTATAGTCAGGGAGGACAGGGAGGGATTAATCCAATTAGCAATTAGACATGCTCTAACCAAAATAATATAAATTATAGGTGGTTCTAAACACTGATTGAACAAGAAGGAAAAAATGTTCAACGAACCTTAGCTGGAATGCTTTGTTTAAATATATTTGCTAGGGACATCTCTGCAGTTTGTATCAGATTGTGTCTAGTGGGAATTAGATTTGGATCTAATCATGTGTAATTTTAAAATTTAAGCCCTACAATTGCACATGAATCTACAGGCTTTCCTTAAAGACAATGCTTTCCTCCATTATTCCCTTCAATTGATTGTAATCGACAGTCCCTAAAAAAGCATATTACCAATGAGGGGTCTACGTTATAAACTAATAATTTTCAATGGTAGATATATAATCCCACAACACAACCCTTTTCTTGGCCTTATAAGGGATTGCATGTTAGTCTCCATAAACCATTAATTAAAATTATAAAGCTTTCAGGTCTGAAACTTTTGATCCATGAAGTAGCAAGTGGAGAGGACGAGAAAAAAGTGTTTAAAAAGTCATATTAAGTGTATATGTGAATTCGGGATTCTCTCAAACTCTGGTTTCATTCAATTTTTTGAAGTCACTCTTATATAGGCGAAACATCTGCCATAGAATACCAATCATAAACACTATATCAAACTTCCTAATTTTATTAGATTTAATATTTTTAGTCATAACTTATCTTTTCATGTGACAATTATGGGTGACCATGAGTGGTAATCATGTCATGTCATGTCATGTAATCTAACAAAACAATTGCCCCAACTTGTTTAGCAACTTGACCTATCTCGACCTGTTTATATTTAGTTCAATAAGTTTATGACAATAAATTGTCTATGAATTGTTTTTAAGTATTGGTCACAAATTACACCATACAAATACAAGATTTTATGAAACTCAGGACTTTGTAACCTTAAGGCTTCAACATTGATGAAGATATGTCAGTCACATTTTGTACTGCTTGAAATTTTTAAATAAAACCAGGACTTAGAGTATTTGTATAGTGTAATTTGTGACCGACACAGCATAACTAATACAGTATGTACAATGTACATATCTTCATCAATGTTAAAGTCTTAAGCTTACTAAGTGCCGATTTTTCTATTAGTTATGAAGACATCCACATTGTACAAATATAGCCTTTCCAAGGAAAACTATGAAGAGGAAGAAGAGGAGCCAGAAGTAGCATTACATTATGAGAGTTCGCATTAGAAATCTAAGGAAGACCATATATATGCTTGGCAAAATTGAGATGGTATTCTGTAGGGCCTAAACCTGCCAACTCCATTGGGAAGTCAAGCCTTTTTGCATCTGACATAGCTAGTCTATCTAGCACAAATGACATCCTCTCCAATTCAAATTCTTTATTTTCATGGACACTTTAACTGGTGTATCCAGAAGAGAAACAATATGGCAATACAGCAGTATGGTACACTTCCGGCTGGTCTATATGACTGTTGGTTGAGTTAGGGAAAAAATTTCCTAAGGCACCAACCCTTTATGAAAGTTGATAGTGATCTATCACGCCTATGACTAAAGTCCCTCTATTCAGCTAATATCAGTTCAAACTTCTTTATTTGCAACCAAGTCACCTCTCGATTTCCACTGGTATAACCTTCATTCATTCATCGTTTTTTTGTAAAACACCAACTCTTTAGTTCGCATTTTGTTCTCATTTAGACTTTCAAGCACTTCAACCCTATATTTGTCCAATTTCCCATTGAACGCAAATCGAGCTAGGTTGGCAATTACAAAGGTTCTCTCGGGAAACGGAAGAACAGCAAATTTGGGAAAACCGAAAAAAGTAAAACGAGATAAGGTCAATGACTCAAAGGATGCACAAAGCCATCCTTGAAGAAACAAACACGCTGAATTAAGAAGAGAACTTTCTCTAATCGAAGCAATTACCAAGGAAGACTGTCCACAGCCTCTGCCAATTGAAGCGATGAAGCACCACATTCAAGTCCTCCGTGACCATCGCCAGCAAATCCTTCTCTAGATTCCACTTCGCCATCTTCACCTGCCAATCGGAAATCAAGCAAACTTCAAAAACCAAGTCGGAAATAATCAAGTTGACTACCCATTTGGTTGCAAGAGAACACCGGGAGCTGAACCTGAGAAGCCAGCTTGTCGAACTGAAGCTGAAACGGAAGCACGCACTGGTCCTTCATCGGTCTCCATAACTAAAAAGCTCTGCGAGCAGCCGAAAATGCAACACCAATACTGGAAACAAATCGCAAGGATGCGAGCTAAAAGAGAACTTGTGAAGGGTAGGGCTCCAAACCCAGAGGAAAGCTCGGAGCTAGATAGGGAACGGAGGCTGTTGAAGAGCAGAGATGAAGAATGGAAGAGCGAGAGAGTGAGAAAAGTCCACTTGAGTCCGAGAGTATGCGGAGAAAACTACAGAAAAGGAAAAAGCAAGAGAGAAAATAAGGAAGAGAGAGAGAGACTTGATTACAGGGCAATGTGGAATGACAATATGCAAACAACCTTTACCATTCCAGGGATGCACTGTCAGAATTTGGAGAAGTTCAAGAAACATCGAGCTCCTGATCCTTTGATGATTTCGATTCCTTTAGAAGTGCCTTGCAAAAGCTGTCTTGGATATTTCAGCATTTATATCAACCAATGGAGTAATAACTGAATCCTGCCAATGAGTCAGATGAAATCAATCCAATTAATGAATTACTAATGATACTCCAAAATTTACGTATCTCGTTTGTTAAACTTGATATTCTTTTCAAACTATTTGGATCCAATAAAGGGGCATCTAACATCATCAACCACATAATCTTTTATCAATTAAGATAGTGTATTCAATTCAAGATGCTTACTTTTAGGGGACATAGTATGATTCTTTTCCTTATTATTATGTGCTATTCATGCATTAAAATTAATGCCAGACAATTTTCAAATGGCATATAGGATACCGAAAAGTTTTCTCAGGAAACTTGTGGAAATGCTTCTTGTGCTTTTCTTTCTAGCAAGTAAATGAACTAACAAGAGCTTATGCACAATATAAGGAATTATTTCACAGTACAGCCGATAATGTCAAAAGACATTCTATATGTTTTGCTTGGCTCATAAGTTTAGGCATTGACAGATGGGTATATCAACTCTACAAACATCAAGATGCATTCTTTGGGATAATATATCATTAGCCTTAGAGTAGGTGTATCCTGGATTCAAACCAAAGGAACATGGATCCATAGTCAGAAAAATTTCGAATTGCAATTTTCTTGATTAATTAGAATAATTCGGAATGCTTGTGCTTCTACTTCTGCCCTGTTTACTAGTTCACTCACGAAAACACCACTAGGAGAAGAGCTTGGTCTTGCATTTATCATTTCTAAACTGATACGATTACCTTAATCAGCTCATGCAAACAATTCTGTGAGATAAAATGTGTGGAACATAATGGTTGGACAAATTTTATCCCAAGTTAGTAGTTAATGCATACTGAGGGATGCCCTATCAACATGCTTCTTTTGCACCTTAAATTTACTATTAAGTGTACCTTTGAAACATACAATTATGAATTGCATGGTGTGCATAGAGCAAATTAAAACCTCAAATTAGAACTACGGTCATAAAGCATTTCTCGACCTATACAATGACCTTTTGCATGCTATCAAATACTTGTTTACCTCAATTTTTATTCAACACTTCTAGGATTCCAAAATCAATCAAATGTCAAGAATCTTTATTTTTCCGCATAGGATAAATGATCTTACTTGAAGACTAATGACAAATGATGCGCTTAGAAAGCCATTTAGTCTAATTCCGCTATTGGTATGATATGCGGAATCATTTTGCCAAAACACACATTAATTTCCATGATCATCTCCCTCGGATTCCTTGAATTCAAGTAAGAAAACAATGATGACACTGTCAACCAGGAGATAATAATGACTATCATAAATCTTGAAAGATAATGCAAGCAAAAATGCAAATGAAAATTGGGTTGTAGATCTCAAAGAGAGAAGGTAACTTACTTGCTTTATGTGCCTTTGTTAGAAAATATGGATCATTTCCAGTATATTACTCATCCAAGTCGTATGTATAGTTTGATACAAATTCTATTGGTGTGTTGTATGCAAATGGCTTTTTCTTGATAGATCCGTGTTTGCAATAATTCTGGAATTGTTTTGAATGACTTGCATCCAATAATACTCAATTCTTCTAAAAACTCCAATCTATCGAGGCCTTAAATTTCTGCAAGTTATCACAACCTTCAGATCTAATTTTAACTCCTGGAATTTGGAAGGTTTAGCCTTTCAATTGAAATGCACCCTTGGATATATAGCTTTTCTAAAAACTCCAACTTGTCAAGATCTTGAATTTTGGCTAAGTTTTTTGCAACCTCTAGCTTCTAATTCCTTCAGCCTCCCAGATTTTGAAAGGTCTAGTCTTTCAATTGAAGTGCACCCTTCAATATTTAGTTTTTCCAAAAACTCTAACCAATTGAGGTTTTGAATTTCAACTAAGTTTTCGCAACCTCCAGCTTGTAAATCCTTTAGATTCCCAGACTTCGGAAGGTCTAGCCTTTCAATTGAAGTGCATCCTTGGATATATAGCTTTTCCAAAAACTCCAACCTATTGAGACTTTGAATTTCGACTAAGTTTTTGCAACCTCCGGCTTCTAATTCCTTCAAGTTTTTTGGAAGGTTTAGCCTTTCAATTGAAGTGCACCCTTGAATATATAGCTTTTCCAAAACTCCTACCTATCGAGGTCTTAAATTTAAGCTAAATTTTCGCAACCTCCAATTTTGAATTCCTTCAGCCTCCTTGATTTTGAAAGATCTAGCCTTTCAATTGAAGTGCATCCTTCAATATTTAGCTTCTCCAAAAACTCTAACCTATCAAGGCCTTGAATTTCAGCTAAATTTTTGCAACCTCCAGCTTCTAATTCCTTCAACTTCTCAGATTTTGGAAGGTCTAGCCTTTCAATTGAAGTGCACCCTTCGATATTTAGCCTTTCCAAAAACTCCAACCTATCGAGGCCTTGAATTTCGGCTAAGTTTTTGCAACCTCCAGCTTTTAATTCCTTCAACCTCCCGAATTTTGGAAGGTCTAGCCTTTCAATTGAAGTGCACCTTCGATATATAGTTTTTCCAAAAACTCCAACCCATCAAGGCCTTGAATATCAACTAATTTTTGGCAACCTCCAGCTCTAATTCTTTCAGCCTTCCATTTTGAAAGATCTAGCTTTTCAATTGAAGTGCACCCTTGGATATATAGCTTTTCAAAATCTCCAACTATCGAGGCCTTGAATTTTGGCTAATTTTTTGCAACCTCCAGCTTTTAATTCCTTCAACCTCCTGGATTTTGGAAGATCTAGCATTTCAATTAAAATGCACCCTTCGATATATAGCTTTTCCAAAAACTCTAACCTATCGAGGCCTTGAATATCACTAATTTTTGGCAACCTCCAGCATCTAATTCCTTCAGCCTTCCAGATTTTGGAAGATCTAGCTTTTCAATTGAAGTGCACCCCTGAATATATAGCTTTTCCAAAATCTCCAATCTATCAAGGCCTTGAATTTCAACTAATTTTTTGCAGCCTCCAACTTTTAATTCCTTCAACCTCCTGAATTTTGGAAAATCTAGCATTTCAATTAAAGTGCACCCTTCGATATATAGCTTTTCCAAAAACTCTAACCCATCAAGGCCTTGAATATCGACTAATTTTTGGCAACCTCCAGCGTCTAATTCCTTCAGCCTTCCAGATTTTGGAAGATCTAGCTTTTCAATTGAAGCGCACCCCTGGATATATAGCTTTTCCAAAATCTCCAATCTATCGAGGCCTTGAATTTTGGCTAATTTTTTGCAACCTCCAGCTTTTAATTCCTTCAACCTCCTGAATTTTGGAAGATCTAGCATTTCAATTAAAGTGCACCCTTCAATATATAGCTTTTCCAAAAACTCTAACCCATCAAGGCCTTGAATATCGACTAATTTTTGGCAACCTCCAGCATCTAATTCCTTCAGCATTCCAGATTTTGAAAGATCTAGCTTTTCAATTGAAGCGCACCCCCGAATATATAGCTTTTCCAAAATCTCCAATCTATCGAGACCTTGAATTTCGGCTAAGTTTTTGCAGCCTCCAACTTTTAATTCCTTCAACCTCCCAGAATTTTGGAAGATCTAGCATTTCAATTAAAATGCACCCTTCGATATATAGCTTTTCCAAAAACTCTAACCTATCGAGGCCTTGAATTTTGACTAATTTTTGGCAACCTCCAAAGATCTAATTCCTTTAGTCTCTCGGATTTTGGAAGGTCTAGCCTTTCAATTGAAGTGCACCCTTGGATATATAGCTTTTCCAAAAACTCCAACCTATTGAGGCCTTGAATTTCAGCTAAGTTTATGCAACCTCCAGCTACTAAAACCTGCAGCCTTTCGGATTTTGGAAGATCTAGACTTTCAATTGAAATGCACCCTTCAATATATAGCTTTTCCAAAAACTCTAACCCATCAAGGCCTTGAATTTCAGCTAAGTTTTCACAACCTCCAGCATTTAATTCGATCATTCTCTCAGATTTTGGAAGGTCTAACCTTTTAATTGAAGTGCATCCTCGGATATATAGCCTTTTAATTGAAGTGCACCCTTTAATATATAGCTTTTCTAAAAACTCTAACCCATCAAGGTCTTGAACTTCAACTAAGTTTTCACAACCTCTAGCTTCTAATTCCTTTAGCCTCCCGGATTTTGGAATGCCTAGCCTTTCAATTGAAACGCACCCATTGATATTTATCATTTCCAAAAACTCCAACTCATCAAGGTCTTGAATTTTTGCTAATTTCTTACAAAATTCAGCCTCTAATATCTTCAGACTCCCAAATTTTGGAAGGAGTAGCCTTGCAATTGAAGTGCACCGAGAGATTTTCAAGCTCTCCAAGAATTTCAACCTATTGAGACATTGAATTTCAACCAAGTTATTGCAATCACAAACATTCAATATCTTCAAACACTTGAACATTGGAAGGACCAACCGCACAATTGAATCATAGTGTGCAATGGTCAAGCTTTCCAAATATATCAATTTGTCAAGACCTCGAACTTCAAATAGATTCTTGCAATAGTCAATGGATAAAGTCCTTAGATGGATAGGTTGTGAAACGTCCAGTATTTCAATAGATTCACAGCAATGGATTTCCAAGATTTCCAACTTGAAGGGACTATTTAGAGATCGTGGAAATTTTGATTCTTCAATGTCCATTGGTGCTGATGGAAGCTCTTGGATGCACTTCAAAATTTGCATCCATGAACTTGTAGTTCCTTGAGATTGGGTTAGGTGGGAAAGTGAAGGCAATTTGCAACTTTGACAAGTGAAGCCCAAATATGTTAAGCTAGAAGGAAGGTCCGGCAGGGATTGGAGCTCCTTGCAACCAAGAAAATCAGGCGTTGCAAGTAAGAAAGTTTACACATGCTTTCGGGCATTTCACCTTTCAGAGTTCTACAATCTATAGCTTCTAAATTTTGGAGCTTTCTCAGCCTCCCAATACCATTGGGTAATTCTTTTATACCACTGTAAAGAAATATTTAGAATTTCTAGATTCTGCAATGATCCTATGCTGTCTGGTAATGCATGAAGGTTTTGAGTATCTCGTAGAAGGAGTTGCTTCCAATGATTTTAATTTACCTATTTCTACTGGAAGCTCCATAAGACTCCTACACCAACACAATTTTAAGCAAAGGAGGGCCTCCATGTCTCCAATTGAAGAGTCAATTTGTTGCAAGCTATAACAATGATTGAGGATCAGAACCTCTAAATTTTTAAAAGCTGAGAGGAAATGTGTATTTTCCAAGGAATGACAATGCGTAAGGTCGAGAAATTTGAGCTTCTTTGCCATCTAGTAAAGAAAAATGATTGTCAAGGGGTTAGCCTAGAGTGATTATGATTAAAAAAAAAGCATGAAAGGAAAAAAAAAATTCTTCTTACCATGAAGGAACTCCATCCTTCCCATTTCTCATTTATCATGCTATGTGACAATTCGAGTACAAGTAATTCCTTTGCATGAAAATTGTTTACTTCAAAATTCATGGGACATTTTTGCCATCGAAGCCATCTTAACCCCTCAATTGAGTCCTTAAAATCTCCACTGAGATGTGCCCCATCCACTTGAAGGAATCTTAGACTCTTCAAATTCTTGAATTGTTTTCTACGTAAATGTTGCCATCTTGCTTAGGTGTTTTGCTGGAGCCTTCTACGTTGCTTTCACTTAGGATGATCGCCTCAATCTTTTCTGTTCCCTATAAGCAATAATCAACATTCATTAATACCATATCCCACTAAAGTAATATAATATTATTTGTTCATGTTGCTGTTGACATGCTTTAATATATTCAAGAGACTAGCAATGTGAAGACATCATTTTTTTTATAACATCAATACATAGTATTGACATTTTGAGATTAGGCCATAGACATTTGGATCTTAAAAAGAATTATGATGTAATGACTTATAAAGTAAAGACTTTACAACTTGCTACCACACTAGTTAGGACATGCGTGTAATGCACAGAATTTAATCAAATTGCATTGTGCAAAATCATAAGTTGATTTGATCAATTTTAATAGAAATATATATATTTTCTCTCTATAAATTTCGTAATAATTTCATGTATATTTCATAATAATTTCATGTATTATGCTACTTATGCGATTAATAAAAAATAACATATACTCTTATTTTCCATTGGAGTAATAACTAATTACAAGAAACTAAATATTGTGATAGCAGTTATATTAATATACTAAGTACTTATTATTTTACTAATAGTAATTGAAATATTGTTAATTAATTATTTTACCAATTATATTTAAATATGAAAATAATATTAGTTATATTAATATTCTCACAACTTATTATTTATCATTATTTTTAGTTTAACTATAGATTACAATTTTATTTAATCATAATCATAAATAACTGAGATACTCAAGTATAATATATATATATATATATAACAAACAGCCCCTAATAACTTCGATGTATATTAAAAGAAATAATTGCTGAAAGTGCAAAGCATTTCGAAATGTGAAAGTTGAAGCTATTCTTGGCTAACGACTAGAGAGAATAGTAATATCTCATGCATTTTTGAACAAAATGAAGAAATAATTGCTTCATCAGAATAGATTGGAAGATGACAAGTCAAGATGTAATATAAAAAAAAAAAAAAGTTCGTGGATTTCATCATGTCGGTTTCAAATTTTGCTAATGTATTCATGTTTGTTCATAGGTGGACGGCATAATAGTTTGGCAAGGAATCAGATCTCAACATCTAAAAGGAATCCAAGAGAAGAATAACTAAAAAATAAATAGATAAATAAAATCTTCAACAGAAGTAATCTATTCACGTCAGTCATTTCCCCCATAAACTTCTCTCTCAAAATATCAAGTATGCTCTTCAAAATTTCTTTGTGTGGTGTGTAACGTTTTTCGCTTTAAAAATTCGATAGCTATAGTTTGGCCACATCTGAAAATAAGCCCTACCTTTTGTACTTGGAACAAAAGTAGCAAAACCTTTCAAACGTCCATAAAGCCAAACTTTTGGCATTTACGACAAAACTAAAATAACTTTTCAAATTTAATAAAAATAGCCCAACTATTTAACTATAGAACAAAGCCGACACCTATTACAAATTTCATCCATTATCATCGTTAAATTGCCATGGATACCCTACACTACTCACTGTGCTAATGTATTCATCAAACCATGTCCTAAGTAGCACTAATACCGACACGCAATATGCAACACGACATGTCGATACGTCGTTTCTCAAAAAACAAAGAATTCCGATGCTTTGGAACTTGTTGTATATTAAATGTATATTTTTATATATAATAAAGTATCATTTTTATAATTATTTCAATCAAATTAATTTGATTCAAATTCATAAATAATAAATAATAAAAAGTCTAGAATAAATTTACACTAAAAACATTAATCGACCATTTATTAATATCATTCATTGTTTTAATATGACAAATTCAACTATATTCCAATAATTCATAAAACTTGGATAAAAAACAAGCAATTCATATTTTTGACTTGCGTTTCAAACATGCCAAAGAAGAAAAAAACTTGAGGGGGTGAATTGTATATCATGGAAAGTAAGAGTCAAAGGAGAAAAGAAGACTAGATTTTTTTTTTTCTCCATTTATTATTTTCATTATTTTATTATTTTCATATATATAAATTTTGACCCCTTATTTATTGAAAAATTTTAAAATTGACATCGCATGTCGAATCACATGCCAAAGAAAAATTCTAAGTATTAGGAAAGTTGACAAAGTATTGGATTTTTCGACACATGTTAATCGAGCGTTGAAGAGTGTCTAGAATATCGAAAACATATATCGAAGTGTCCGACACAACACAAAGGCTCTCGGAGAATGTAGGTACTTTCTAGGCCATGTCAAGTCACACCAAAAACGATGTTGTGTTTTATTTTATGATCTTGTTAATAAACTTTTCTTACAAAATATCTGGCTTTTTGTTATATTAAAAAAAAAAAAAAAAAAAGAATTCATTTGTGGTCATGATTAACGAGCTATACAGGATGATGCCGGTCGATTTAAAGTGACAATACGGAGAATTGATGGTGGGTGTCATTTTTGTCCCATGAGTGAAAGGATGAGTTTGAAAGGTAAAGTTATTTCCGTCCTATATGCAAGGATGGGCTCTTTTTATGATAGTACCATGAGTTAAGAGCGAATCATGCAAAATTACTGAAATATTATATAAAAATGTACCCTTTTAGTTGCAAAATTTTGTCATACCATTTTATTTGTACATAAAATATAGAGCATATTCAATTTTCTTTTGGTTGGTTTAGTTTATTAATTCATTTAGTACGAAAGACATAATAAATAGACATTGGCTTTGAATTTGTAAATATATGAATTGGCTCGTGAGATTATACATCGATCGCACATTGAGATTGGAAATAAGTGATAGTCTTTTTAAGATAAATCTCAAATAACTCTACAATAGTTACTAAGAGAGAGCAACCTTCCTACTTTCTAATCACGACAATGACACATTCAAGGCCAATGATGGTAGAAGGTTCTCTATTCACCAGAGTAAGCAGTAAGCAGTGGACCAACAATATTACTCTATCGGTAGACACGGACCAAGAGCGCAAAAGAATGAAACGATTACCAAGAGCAAAAGAATAAAACGATTACCTTATTTTCCTTTAGCACTTTCTGGACTTCCTCGGAGTCCCATAACCTACTACGGTTTTGAGGCTCCCGTTGGTTTTCCTCTCGAACTATTTCTCTACCAAGATCTCTTAGTTGGTTATGCATTAGGAGCTCATGATCATCTCCAATTTGTATTAATGACATGAGTTTCAATGCTTCAATTCCCTCCTCAGGGAAAAAGCCACAGGCATCCCACATATAAGATGCGATTCTCTTGTCAATACCAATGAAAAAGCAAGCGATATCCAAAAATATTTGTTTTTGCTCATAATCTAATACTTCATAACTTATTTTTAACTTTTCTTGGACATCCATACGAGGGACTTTTTTTAACTTCTTTATTGTATCTCTCCATTGTATTAACCCTTTTCCACACAATAATGAACCAAAAATCTCAAGGGACAAGGGAAGCCCTCCAGCGATGGAGACAACTTCTTGAGTTAGATCCTCATATTCCTTTGGAGGAGAGTCCATTCGAAACGCATGTTTGCTGAACAGAACTAATGATTGATTATTATCCATTTCCTTGTGTTCATAGTCATAGTCCACCCCAACTTCTTCAAGAATCCTCTTGTTTCTAGTGGTAATAATGATTCTACTTCCCAAAGAAAACCAATCACGATTACCAATCAAACGCTTCAACTGAATGACATTATCCACATCATCAAGTAGAATGAGGACCTTTTTACCTTTAAACTTGGAGGCCATGAACTTAGTCCCTTCATCCTCATTACGAACTTTATTTTCTAACTTCAATATATCACCGATTAACTGATTCTGTAAATAATGTATGCCATTACGCTTCCATGATTCCCTTATATCAGCAATGAAGCTATGATGCTCAAATCGATTGGAGAGCTTGTTGTAGATGGTTTTGGCAAGAGTAGTCTTACCAATGCCTCCCATTCCATAGATACCAACAAATAGGGTGGCAGGAGATTTATTATCCACAAATTCCATAACCATCTTCACATGACTATCAATTCCGACCAAATTCTCAGAAATAACCAATTCAAACTTTTTCTTCAGTTCACTCAACACTTTTTGGACAATCGAATTCACCAACTTGGCTTCATACCTATCAAATGTGACAAGAGTTGAAATATGTGACCACAGTAATCCTAAATTGTTTATCTGTTGAGAACACAGAATATATAAATCTGGGGATAAACAGAAAAACTTTAAGAATCTTTTTTGTCATACCTCCATGTAAATGATAAGACTAAAGTGGGAAATGCCGGTGTTTGCTTCACATGGCGTGCCCCATCCAACTATTACTCAACATAGTTTATTAAGCCAGAAGAAACTTGAGGGTATGCTTATGAATCTTATATATTGGATATATCATGGATTTGAATAATAATTTAATGTGTTATTAGTTAACGATATTACGGGATGATGCATACGTGACTTTGAAAATTTTCTAGAGTGTTTGAATAAGTAAAAACCCAATAAGCCAGCCCATTATGAGAGTCAGCCATCAATCAGTAGATATCATAACTTTCGACGCAAGAGAATTTCAGGCCCTTTAATTCTAATCTAAAAAGTCATACAGTGTGATATTGTGAACTACCTAAATGCAATTGAGGGATTTCTTCTTGTTTGTGCAATCTACAAGCTTGCAAGTTTCTACTCAGGTTGTGAATTTAGTATCATTCTATATTGGTGTTCTTACCTGTTTTTTTGCCTCTAGGGATGATTACAAGTTGTACTTTATTTTCCTTTGGAGCCCTTACGTTCTATGATTTCAATTGATCGAATATTGATTTTATAGGAAAGTAGAAGAATAATTTTTACCCAAAATAAGAACTTTGCTTCAATATATGCATAGCAATATAAATTACTTTTTGAAGATGGGAAATTCAGTGAAAAACATATAAGAAAAATAATTCCATTTTTCCTTTTCTTTTCTTTCATCATATCTAACCATTGAAACTTTCTGTTGTAAAATAACTACAATAGAAACTAATCAACAATATTAATGATTTAATAAATGCTACTTGGGAAGATAAAGAGTTATGGCTTGGACAGTCACCGCGCACGGTATTTGATGTTATGAGCAATAAATAAAAATCACTAACAAGTTGTACTATTAATCTCAAATAAATATGTAATTAGAAAAGTCATCACAAAGATTAATGGAGCGTAAACTATGACGTGATATAAAAATGGCACAGTTTACAAGATTTTTGTATATATGAGTAAAAATTCATTCAAAACTTCTTATTATATAGGAGAATGGGATCATAACAATAGAATCTATTATTAGATTGGTCATCATCATTAAAGCAGTAATCTAAAAAGAAAAGAAAAGAATAACTTGCAGAACTCATGCATCGCTGGATCTTATTGCCATCAAGACCTTACTGTTTTTTATATAAAAAACACAGGACAAAATGAAGCAGGTGAGAATCAAAACAACCAGTAAACAGCCACACATATTAAAAGAAAGTAGAGAATGTTTTGGTGAAAACTTTTACCCTTTGGCTTCGTATCCTTTCAAGGTGCCGACTTCAAGGAGTGATTTCTTCCATTTATCCAAAATCGTTGGGTCGAAACTCCTCTCAAGCAAACGCTTCTCACGCTCACGGAATAAGTCTCCAAACTTCCCAGTTTGATATTTCACGTCAGCTGGTTTAACTTTATAGAATATAGGCAACACTATTTGCCCGTTATTATTCTTGCCCTCCATTATTTTGACCAGTTCATCCAAGCACCAACTGCTTGTTCCATAACTCTCAGAGAGAATAGGGATCAGGATCTTACTATTCGTGATGGCTGTCATAAGCTCTGGTCTGATGTCCTCGCCTTGGCAGAGCTCGTCATCATCTCTGAAAACATCAATTCCTGCGTTGAGGAGCCCATGGTAGAGATGATCGGTGAAGCCTTTTCGAGTATCTGGGCCTCTAAAACTCAAAAACACCTCGTAGCGATTTCCAGTTGACGCAGTCAATGAACTAGATCCATCGAAATTAGTTTTTGTAGGAGACAAACTTGATACATCATTACTAGTTTCCATCGAAGACGAACTAGATCTACCGGAATTAGTTTCTGTTGGAGACGAACTAGATGCACCGTTATTTGTTTCTGTAGGCGACGAACTAGATCTGGTGGAGTTAGTTTCTATTGGCGCAGTTGAACCGAATGCGCTTGTATCAGCATCCTGTGCATTTTCACGCACACTAGCTTTCTTCTTATTGAGAAAATAGAACGCAGGCCCGGAGAGAAGGATCAGTGCCACGAGCTCGGCGGAAGATTGCCCAAAATTGTGATGATGTATTTCGTCTTTGCTCTGACTTTGCCCTTGATTTTTGCTTGCAAATCTGATGGAGAAGCAAGCCGGAATGGCTCTCAGGAAATCTGAATGCCTTCTTGTTGCCTATTCTCTTGTCATTTGATTTATGCAACGGAAATAGTTGGTAGCCAAGTCAAACTTCTCGACTTACAAATAATTCATTCACTGGAACTGCAGCCACATGATTAGAGTCGATGCTTTCGTGTGGCTGAATCTCATTGCATAAGAGAATCCAAAGATAATAGATAAGGTCTGTCAAAATTTCAACCACATGTTTGGAAGATGAAACGTGGATTTGCGGGAAACACTGGAAAGTGGGGGAGAGAGAGAAAGAGAGAGAGAGAGAGAGAGAGAGAGAGAGAGATTCGTCCGGTCCAAGTTGCACACTTTGACAAGCAATGACATTACTTCGTTTATTTTTAACATTACTTTAGCACCCAACGTATTTATCATACATGTGCTCAGGATAGATGAATACACGATCCAAAGCATCATGACATTGATGTTGGGCACGCTTAGTCCTTTGATGTTGGGTACGCTTAGTCCTGTGCGTGCGTCGTTGAACTTTCCTCTTCTTTTGTTGATTTATTTTCCATCAGAAAAGTTATTTGTGTTGAATATATTTAAGCTCCTGATCTCACTTAACAATTCACCCCTTTCACTTTGAGCCTATTAACTACTGTCATATCAAACTGATAAATTATATATATATATATAGTTGTGGGACAAAAACTCTAAATTGATCTGTTGAACTTATTCCTGAAATTTGCAATATTGTATGCACATTATCCTGCAATATCTAAATAACTTGATTGATCATGTGAGTAAGTAGAGGATCTATCGTTTTCTTAGTAACAGGGAATATTATAAAGGGTTAATACCACGAAAAACATCAAATTAATATATCTATGACAATTTTACCCTCTATTAATTTTTGTTAAACTTTATCATTAAATTACTGAGTTAAATGACACGTAATAGTTGATGGATGTACTAATTATAGATTTTACCCTTCATTTCAAGTTGTGGTTTTTCGTGATATTAATTCAATTTAACGAAAGTTAACAGAAAATAAATTTGTCATGATTGTATCAATTTGGGATTTTTTGAAGTAAATTTACCACAAATGTACTGATTTTGGATTTTTATTAAGTCAGGGAAAACCCTAGTAGCTTGTTATCCCGACTCCCTAGGGGAAGCAAGCAAAGGCCCTACATAGTGCTTCCTAAATTGTACTTTTAGGACTTCTAGTGTACTTCTCCTTCTATTATTTCTTGGACAAACCAAAGATTAGTCAATAGCATTAAATTAGACCCATAGTAAATGTAGTCTATAATGGAAAACCGACCGAAACAATATTCGGTGACATGCATTTCATATTCTTGTGCTAACTAAAATAACTCAGATAACATATCATAAGTCTTGTCCATATTCTTTTCTTTTAGAATGTAATTTTTTACACACGATTGCCTTTATTTTGCTAGCAAATGAATACAATGGAAAAATCTAGTGGGATGATTCTCTAAATATATTATAGACATGGACAGCGACTTGCAATACATCCGGACAAGAGACATGCCTTTACTCATGGGGTTGCAAATTAATGTTGCAAAAATTGGTTGAACATTTGGATGTGGCCGGCCCATATGAGGGTAGATATTTCTATATCCCTTCCTACACATTGTTTAAGGTGGAGATCACTTTGAACACATCAACACTCAACATTTCTATTAGGAAAAAGGATACCATAATTGCCAAAATTTATGTACAATGTTCGCTATAGTATCAAAAGAATTTTTTTAGATCACTTAAGTACCATTTTCTTCAATAAATAATTATTTAAGTGTCAACTTCAATCTTGATTATTGGAAATCCGATATTGCCATATTTTATTAATTTTTCAGTTCTACGTGACTCATTAGTATGCCCAGTTAGCATAACCCCTAAATAATATCATGTAAAAGTTATAAATAGTAATTGTTTGAGTGCCAATTTTTTTTAAAAGTGTTCAGTGCAAATCATTGTTAAAAAATGTGGTCACTTCAATGCTAAGCATGCCTCATAGAAATGCCACATAGATTGGATTTTTTTTTAATAATATACCAAGTCATATAAAATTTCAATTATAAAAGTCACATATTATATATGGTCGGAATTTCTCATCGTTAACACTTAAGGGCGCGTTTGACAACTTTTCAGATAGTGTTTGATTTTATTCTTTTGTTTCGGGGTATAGATAAGGAATAAAAATCAGTTTGATAAATTTTTTGTTCTTGGGAACAAATTTGTTCGTGAGAATAGATTTGGAATAAAATTAAGGAGTAAAAAAAGCCACTTATTTGTTACTGGAAATAATTCTAGAATCAATCCAACATAAATTTCGTTTTCCTCTTTTCTCTTCTTCTTGTTCTTCTTCCTTCTTTCTTCTTATTTCTTCTTCTTCCACCGCCGTAGCCATGAGTCACTGCCGCTATCCACAATCACCGATCATCAGCAACTATTGGGGGAGGTCCAGCGAGCTCGCCAGAGACTTGCCAAGCTAGGACTAGATCTAGCGAGCTCACCAAAGGCTCGTCAAGCCATTGGCAAGGCTCGGCCTCCCTAAATTTGGCAAGGCCAAGCCTCGTTAATGGCCAAGTAGGCCTCATTTAGGACTCCCTTGGCCACTAGTGAGCCTCACCTAATTGGAGGAGGCTCGCCCAGCCACTAGTGAGCCTCCCTAGCAGGCAAGGCTCTTCACCCAACTACCAGCAAGACTTAGTCGATGACCGGCCAAACCTTGAAGAAGAAGAAAAAATAATAAAATTAGAAAGACAAGAAAAGAAAAAAAAATTGAAAAAATAATAAAATTATTTTAAAATTTTTTAAATTGGTTTGAGTAAAAAAATTGAAGACGGTATCCAACGCAATTCTATTCTAAGAATAGAAATTTTGAACAATTACCAAACATCTTAAAATACTTGGAAATTATTCCTAGGAGCAGAATAAAAAAGAATCATTTTTAATCAAAAATTGTTCTCGAAAATAAAATGATTATAAAACGCATCCTAAATAGTTGTTTTTCTTTGATTTAGCATTTAATTGTTCTAGCAAAAATTATTCCTAATGTTTTTCTGCCTTTTTGTCGTTCCTCTTGTTTAATTTCTTTTCCTGGTAGACATTTTAATTACACGACGACTCTTTCAAGTTCCTTCCTTGACCTTTGCATGGTTATTTTCTTCCTCACTCCAAATCCTTCATCTTCCCCCATTTTATCACTCTTCACCTACATCCCTACAGAGCCTTAACCCTATGCTCACGGTCATTCTTGGCAACCGACAAGCCACCTTCCTCAGATTCACTTGTAAGTTAATGAGAGATGGATTGATTGACACCAGCAATGATCATAGCATCACATTTTTGCTCTCGGGATCAAGGCCTACTCCACTTATAGAGTGACTATGGGTATGTTTGGTAACATTCCTATTCCGATGAACAAATTTTTTAAAAAAAAAAAAAAAAAGTCTTTTTCTACTTTTATTTCCTTAAATAATTTATTACTAAAAGAATGCATTTGATAATTATACAAAATTTATATTTTCGAAATAGAAAAAGAATGGAAATGTGTCCTCTAGCGAGCGGCGACAACCGATGGCTAGTGAAGGCAGGCTACATCAAGCGGCTGGGGTCAACGAAGGCAAGCAGCTAACGGCTCGTAGAGGTAGGTAGTAGCAAGCGGCAAGGGGCAGCGCATGATGGGAAAGAAAGGAAAAAAAAAGACTTATTTCTAGAAATTATTTTTAGGAATAAGATGTTACTTTTTTCTACTTCTTGTTTTTATTTCAAACTTATTCCCTAGCTACTTTTCTATTATGGAGAATAGAAAAATTAGTCGATGTTACCAAACGGATTCATGTTCTTTTTCTACTTTAAAAAACAAAAGAACAAAAAAAATCAAGGAGTAGAAATATTACCATGCAGGCCCTAGGTAGATGGACAAAAGTTTTAAAGGCTATGGGAAATCTCTAAATTTTCGTTAAAGAAAGTCACCATCAATCAATTTTTAAAAAATTAAGCCGATTTGGGACCTAGGTGCATGTGAGAAGGTTTTAATTAAACAAAACCGATCAACTTGTAGGACTTGGTCTCATGAACAACATTTTGAAAATTGAGCCAATTCAGACAACATTTAGCCTTTGACTCAAGACCAGAAAGTCACTTCTCCTTTTTCTTCTTCTTGAGACCTCTCATCTCTCTCTCTCTCCCTCCCTCCCCTACTCTTCACTCCACGAACAGCCCCTCTTTATTATTCTTTGGGTTAATATCATGAAAATCCCCAAATTGATGTACCTATGATAAAATTATCCCAAATTAATTTTTTTAACATAAAATATCCCAAATTAATATACTTGTGACAAATTAACTCCAAACTAATTTTCTAATCATAAAAAATCACAAACCGATACATAAATGATAAATCTATCCGAAACTAATTTTTTAACCACGAAAAACTCCAAATTGATATATTTGTGACAAATTTACCCTCAATTAACTTTCGTCATATTTTACCACTAAATTTGCTGATATGGATGACACAAAATAAAATGGTATGGTGATGAGATAAGTTCACATGGAAATCCATAGAGCTAATACCACAAAAAATCATAAATTTGTCACGGATGTACCATTAAATTTGTCATAAGTGTAGTTGAGATTTTTCGTGGTATTTACCTTAGAGAAATCTAGAGCTTCTCTGTACAAAATTCTCTCAAAAAAATCATTATTCCTAAGGCCACACGAGTAAGGAAATGCTAAATCAATAGGCCCATGACACATGATTATGCATAATCGCTTGTTAAGTAAAATGTTCAAAGTTCGCAATTTGCATACATTTGTCATAGTTACCTTGCCATAGCATTAAAGGTCCTAATATCATGCTCCCACGATTAAGGGTGTGCAAAATACCCGGGAACCGCTCAAACCGCCCGGTCCAAACCACCCGGAACCGGCAGTTCTTGACGAAATCGGTCCGGTTCCCGGTTCCACTTTTTCGAAACCGGTGGGTACCGGTCCAATTCCCGGTTTCATGGGCGAATCCGCCCACCCGGACCAAACCGGAACCATTTTAATATTAAAAAAATTGCTAAAAGAAACCCCAGATTAGATCTCATCTCCTCACTCCCTTCATTTACGGTTCTCTCTCTCTTTGTCTCTTCCTCGGTTCCTCCTAATCCTATCACCATTTTGATTCCTCCCCAAGCATCGACGTCGCTGCCGCCTATGTAGCACCAACACGGACACGCGACACGCGACACGACACGACACGACACTCCGACACGTCATTTCTTAAAAATAGAAAATTTCGACACGTTCCGACACGTTATATATTAAATATACTTTTATATATAAATACATAAATAAATAACAATGAAAATAGCCTAGAATTAATTTACACAAAAAATATTAAATAATATCATTCGTTATTTTAATTTGTTACAATAATACACAAATATTTTTATTTAAAGAAAAAAACATTGTTTAAAGAAAAATGCTGAAATGATATTTTTAAATTTATTTATTTATCATATATAACATTTTTTATTACTTCTTTCATAGTAAAAGACTTTTTTTAAAAATAAAACAATTCTTAAAAAAAATGAAAAAAAAATTGACCCCGTGCGTGTATATTTATAGCAATTTTATTACTTCTTGTATTACTTCTTTTGTGTATATTTATATTTTGACCCCTCAAGTATTAGAAATTTTTAAAATTGACCCCATACGTGTCAGAATTGCGTGTCGGAATTCTAGACTCGCGTGTCGGAGCGTGTCGGAGAGAGTTGACCACGTGTCGGATTTTTCGACACCCGTTGACCGCGTGTCGGAGCATGTCGGACACGTGTCGGAGTGTCGGATACGACACGAAGGCTTCCAGAGAGTGTCCGTGCTACATAGGCCGCCGCTACTCCTTCGCTGCTGCTGTTTGCCCCCTCACGTCAGCGGCCACCCACCAAGGCTGCGGAAAATTGTTTCGTGACCGTTTTATGTTGAAAACCCGACCATAGACCTCCTCCCCTCCTTCCCAACTCATAGACCCGACGATTCTATGTTGAAAACGAAAATTGTTTCGCGTCAAGATCGGTTCCAATTTTTCGGAACCGGTCCTTAGCGGGCGGTTCCGGTTCTAGGTCGGGAACCGCCCGCCCAGACCATGCACACCCCTACCCACGATGCTAGATGGACCCATTTTGTATTTGTAGAACCGTACCACCGGTAAAGGTGCCCCTTCCGCATACTCTTGATTTCGCTCTATTGCCTTCTTGTTTTCCTCTCTACTACATACATACATACATACATACATACATACATACATATATAGCCTAAATCTCCATCCACAGTCTACCAAATAATTATGCATACCAATTTTGAATACCAATCTTAACATACCTAGCATTACTTTTGTAATATGCATAATATGCTAGTGATTTGCATATGCTGTGAAGAAGAGAAAGTAAATAAAGAGTGAAATGAGTTTTAAATACCAATTTATTTTTCTGGGTGATTCTTCTCTTGCCCTTGATTGAACGCACACTTCACGAACAAAATCGAGGCATCCTATTGTGAAAGGTTAGCCAATTCTAGCTAGGGACAGTGCCGATTTATTCTGTGAAGTCACAATGACTACTCTTTTCAAAGATGCCTCCTAAAATCTCTCAATCCCACCCAATCGTCCCTCTGTAGTTTCCACACATCATCCATTACAGACAAATATATTTTGTTCTCCACGATGCTTCTTAGGCAGTCTTGCAGCATTTCAAGTGAAATCATATTTTTTTTTTTAGAACTAAGAGACTCGATGATGTCTCTTATTATCTTCTCAATTTTGAATGCTACTGGTATGAATAACCGAACTTTGCAATTAAATGGTTTGTTCATGGGCTTTACGGGATGGTCAGTTAAGGTATTGGAGTTGAGAAAATTCGAGTTTGAATCATAACACAACTCCTAATTAGAGCAAAGCCCGAGATCATATCAGCTACTTTGTTGATCAAATCTTATCCGATGGACATGAATGTTAACTACTTTGTGGCTCAAAGAGAGAGAGAACCGTAAATCCTCCGCAAATTATATCTCAATCTGCAAAAATTTGTACAAAAGTAGAATGAAAAAACTCTTAATTACAAGACCGTTTTTTCCTAAGATCTCCAAAAACAAAACCAGGAAAAACAGCACTACGAAACCGATCTCTCTCTCTCTCTCTAGAAGAAGAAGAAAACTTATGATGAGTGCTCGGTCACCGAGAAAACTGAGCAGATCTGTTTCTGAGATGGAGAGAGAAGATGGAGACGAAAGAATGAGCCAACCCCACCACAATCCCCACCTTCACTTGCCCTCTCTTCGGGATCGGACGACTCGAAAACCTCCGCGACACGCCTCCACCGTTCATCTTGCCACTCCTTGAAATCGCCATCGCTCTTCTTCTTCTTCTTCTTCTTTAATGAACACTTGGCCTTTGTTGGTGGCGATGGGTTCTTATATAGATGTGGAACTTTTTCCAATATGCCCTTTAAATTTATCATAATTGAAGTGAGGCCCTTTGCTTTTGAACTCATCTATTTTGATGTTTTCGACCTCGACCACCAACTCTCACGTTGTCTAAACAAATCATTAATAATAATTAAAGAAAATGATTATCTTAATAAATCCAAGATTACGTAACCATGTACGTAAATGTCACCTGATGATTAAGATGATAGAAAAGTGAGATGGTTGGATTAAAAATTACACACTTTTACGCTAGTAATGTAACTTTGACATTTTTCTTCCTTGTTGTATTGCCATCTTGTACTACAAATAAGTCACATAATTTGTTGATTATTTTGTTCATCGATGACCTTTGTTTTAAGCAAAATAATGTGCTATCTTCCTCATTTTATGTATGATTTACCTTATTGTTTGAGATACAAGCCACACTTTAAACTTTTATAAGTAAGAGTTTTTGCAATATTAATCATCACCAAAATAGAGGATAGCACAACATTAATGAATAAAAACACTTATAAATAATGTTTCTTTATTTTTAAAAAATTTAAGGAGCATAAACATTATTCTACGATGGCAGCACTTTTAAATTTGCCGAATACCGTTAATTTTGTGCATAAAATAATTTGAATTTATTAGGTGAAGTAGATTGGGTGATGGGCCAGGAATCTCTTTCTTTCTTTGTAGCTTTATTACTTTTGTTCATTTATTCATTTGCTTTTGCTTTTGTTGGATTAAAAGCTATCAAGCATGTGTCACGGGCCTAAAGAGAGTCGACCCAAGAGGTTCCTGGAGGACTACCGCGACTCACCCGTGGACCTCCTACTATCACTCGGATTCCCACCAAGCCTTCTCCCCGAATTGCAAGGGCGGGCGAAACTATCATTGAACTAGATTACGGGAGTCTATTCCTTTCATTTATGTCGGTAGATAGTAGTTAAGTACTTATGTCGGTAGTTGAGGCGATGCGATCTCACCCGCCGGATAAAAAGCAGATCAACGGTTGTAATCTGAGGCCCTCAACTATAAAAGGGGTGTCCTCCTTCATTTGTAATCACCCAATATTTCAGCAATACAAAGTTCATTTCCTTCCAGAGCTCCTCTCTCTCTAAAATTTCTCTCTCAACGATCCGGGTAAGCGAGCGGGTAAGCGTTCGATCAAGCAAGGCTTGGCTTGGGTGATCCAAAGTTGCCCGAGTCGCCGCGCGGTCACGATCCCAATCGATCGGCCCGTGACAAGTGGTATTAGAGCAAAAGAGAGTTACGTTCGAGAGACCAAGGAGCGCCAACTGTTCGAAGGAATGTCGAGCCAAGAAGCTGTCATGGTTGGAGAGGCCGCACAAGTCCAGGAGAACCGCGGCCGTACAAAGAAAAAAGACGCCTCGATGGATGTCGTAGCTGCATTCGATGAGAAGATTGGGAAGGTCTGGAGCGCCATGCTCGAACTCATGGAAGGTCTTTACGATGTGCGAGACCGGATCATGGAGGTTGAGAGTTCGCTCCGTGAAGACTTCACATCATGCCTCAACAAAGCTACCACGCCATTACACGACAAGGACGAAGCCCTTGAAGCATCGATCGATGTGTTGAAGGAGCGCGTCCAAGTGGTCGAGGAAGAAGCTCTGCGTAGGGACGAGGTCGAAGCCACGAAGGCCCAGATCCAAGAGCTCAAGACCGAGCTCGCCTTGTGCAAACTAAGCATCACCAACGGTGCTGTGCCGAACCAAGCGGTGCCCAAAATTGAGGTGCCAAAGCCAAAAGAATTCAAAGGCGAACGATCCGCCAAGGAGGTGGACAACTTCGTTTGGAGCATGGAGCAATACTTCGGTGCCGTCAACATGAACAACGAGACGACCAAGATACGAACCGCTTCCATGTTCCTGTCTGATACGGCAATGCTATGGTGGCGCAACAGGTGTGATGAGGTTAGACGAGGCATCAATCCCATGTGCACATGGGACGACTTCATGAGAGAGTTCCGAGACTACTTTTTCCCCGAGTTCGCTCAACAAGAAGCCCGTAGCAAGCTCCATCGCCTCGAGTAAAAAGGCACGATCCGAGAGTACATGAAGGAGTTCACGGAACTCAAACTCCAGATTCGCAACCTGAGCGAAGAGGAGGCTCTCGAAGCGTTCATGGATGGACTCAAGCCATGGGCACAACTTGAACTGAAGCGGCGGGATGTGAGTAGTCTGGCGCGTGCGCTGAGCGTGGCCGAGTCACTCGTCGACCTCACCAAGACCGAACCAATGAGTCAACAAAGAGATTGGAGGACGGATCGACCTTGCGAAGATGAAGCTGGAAGAAACACTCCCCGAGTCACGCATGATCAAAGCGGTCGAGCCAAAGCATGGGGAGAAGGGTCTTCCAAGCCAGCCTTCCAAAGGGGTAGACCACCAACAGACTACGCGAACAGGTTCAATCAGCCCCCGCCTTCTCCTTGTTTCATTTGCCAAGGTCCGCACTGGACTCAAAAGTGCCCGAAGAAGGGTCAAGTCAACGCCCTCCTTGCCATCAAGGAAGAAAAGGAGGAATCCAAAGAAGATAAACGGCAGATCTGGATTGGAGCTGTGAGGATGATCAACTCGGTCCAAGCCCGATCGCCGACCAAAGAAGAAGGGATCGCACCAAACACCGACATGTTCTTCGTGGAGGTCGAAGTGGGCAACCGAACGCTTTACGCTTTGGTCGACACCGGCGCATCCAACATGTTCATGTCAACCGAGGTTGCGAAGACCTTGGGACTTCACGTGGAGCCATCTGAGAAGTCGTACAAGCCCATCAATTCGGGCGACTTCCATGGCGTAGGATCAACACCCGACGTGAACGTCAAGATTGGCGGATGGAAGGGCCGAATGGCGTTCGAGGTAATCCCTCTTGACGACTATGATCTCATACTTGGGATGCAATTTTTCCATAGTGTGGGTGCTATGATCGACATGAGGACCAAGTGCATGATGATCCTCAACCAAAAGTGTCCATCGATGATCCCCATGATCAAAGGGGTGGTCGATACCAAGACCATCGCGTCGATCCGACGCCTCGACAAAAGCTTGAAGGCCGTCATGCGCATCAACAAGCTATCCGAGGTGAAGCCGAAGGTCAAGTTGGATCCTACTTCGACTCATGCCATGCCCATCCAAGCGCTCTTCCCCGAGGTTGAGTGCACGCCGCATGCTCCGTCCAAGCCGAAGACCGAGCCGCGTGCGTCCGACTTCATCATGGAATGATGCGGCCCTTCATTCATGAGCGTTCGAGCGAAGAGAAACAAGAACAAGAAGGCTCGTGCCAAAGCCCGCAAGGCTGCCCGTCAAGCTGAGAGCGACGAGGACGTCGCTCAATTGAGTGGGGGAGAATGTCATGGGCCTAAAGAGAGTCAACCCAAGAGGTTCCTGGAAAACTACCGCGACTCACCCGTGGACCTCCTACTATCACTCGGATTCCCACCAAGCCTTCTCCTCGTATTGCAAGGGCGGGCGAAACTGTCATTAAACTAGATTACGGGAGTCTGTTCCTTTCATTTATGTCGGTAGATTGTAGTTAAGTACTTATTTCGGTAGTTGAGGCAGTGCAATCTTGCCCACCGGATAAAAAGCAAATCAACAGTTGTAATCCGAGGCCCTCAACTTTAAAAGGGGTGTCCTCCTTCATTTGTAATCACCCAACATTTCAAAGAATACAAAGTTCATTTCCTTCCAAAGCTCCTCTCTCTAAACTTTCTCTCTCAACGATCCAGGGTAGCGAGCGGGTAAGCGTTCGATTGAGCAGGCTTGGCAGGTGATCCAAAGTTGCCCGGGTCGCCACGCTGGCCACGATCCCAATCGATCGGCCCGTGACACATGCTTCTTTGTCCTATGATGTGCTTCAAGAGCACGTGGGTTTTTGTTTCGAAAGTTTTTGACTGGTTGACAGAAGTCGTGATCGATATGGGGTCTCCAAGACGGACCCAACTATGTCCTCTACTCCAAAATCTCACCATTCAATCTTTTTTTCATTATTCTTTATTATTTAAATTCGGTTTCACATTGAGGAAACTCGTAAAGAATTTTTTTGGGTTGGCTAAAAGCCAAACTAAATGTGAACGGTGACTTTTTTCTTTTTAGTTTCTTTTTCTTTGGTGAAAGTGAACAATGCCTTTGAAAATGTCAATTCCAAGGTAAGATTGCAACGTTCGACCAAAAAAAGGTAAGGTTGTAACATGTCTTATCTCTTACTCTGTCTTAAGTAGGTTTCTATTATTATTATGTAGCTAATTTAATTATAATAAGTCCAATAACGCAAATTCCTCAACCAATAAGGAATTACATAAATTGATTTCAAATTGTTTGAGATTATGTAAACGTGACCTCCATCTAATCAGCATCATTTTTCTTTTCACATGATCCATGTGACAGTTCACTTAAATTTATAGATATTGATTTATACACAAATGTTGTTTTCCTTACATTTCCATGAACAGTGTAGAGAGAGAGAGATTTAATAAAAGAACTTGAAGATCTCAAAGTTGTTGCGGTTCTCTTTCTTTATTGCTAAAAATAAAGGGCAGAATCATCAATTATAGTAAGGGAGGAGAGGGAGGGATTAATCTAATTAGAAATTAGACATGCTCTAACCAAGATAATATAAATTATTGGTGATTCTAAACACTGATTGAACAAGAAGGAAACCATGTTCAATGAACCTTAGCTGGAATGCTTTGTTGAACTCTATTTGCTAGGGACATCTTTGCAGTTTGTGTCGGATTATGCCTGGTTTGGATCAAATCATGTGTAATTATAAAATTTAAGCCCTAAAATTGCACATGAATCTAGATAGTTTCCCTAAAGATAATGCTTGCCTTCATAATTCCGTTCAATTGATTTGTAATCGACAGCCCTCGATAAAATCATATTACCAGTGAGGAGTCTTTGGTATAAACTAATGGTATTTAGAGGCAGATATACCATCCGACAACACACGGCCCTTTTCTTGGCCTTATATGGGATTGCATCTTGGTCTCCATAAACCATTAACTTATATCATAAATCTCTCAGGTCTCAAGCTTTCTTATCCATAAAGTGGCAGTGGAGAATAACCCTAAGCTTTTAATGACATCAAACTTTGAGGAAGAGAAAAAAAAAGTTTTTAGAAAGCCATAGAAGTATATATGAAACTTGAGATTTTCTCAAACGCCGGTCTCATGCAACTTTCAAGAGAAGTCACTCTTTTATAGGCGGAGCTAATCTAAAAGATGTGCTTTCAAGACAATAATACATCGTATTTGTAAAGACACGACCATACGTGCATTCACAAAATACTTTTATAAGATGAATGGCAATAAAAGTTTCTCGGTCGCCTTGAGCAAAATGCAATGAACCTTGTGCCACAGGGAGCAATAGTACAACTAACAGACTAAACAAACAAACTTACTGTCTAAAGCAGATTCCGATTGAAACGTTCGTGATGGGGCACGATCTCCATCATCTAAGGTAGAGAATCATCATAAGCTTTTGGACTAGTGCGGCCCAATTGTAGAGATAAATTCCGGCTGTGCTCGAAATCACTCTTGCATATCGTTTTCCGGAACAATGATGGTGCAGTCTCGAGACCAAATGAAAGGATTGCCAAAATCCTGCCAACAAGTCGAACTTGGAGTAATTCTTGGCATCAGAAAGGCCAGATGGTCTTTTCGTTTGGCAAAACGAACTTGTCATCATGGATAAATTGATTCAAAGGCCGGTAGTTGAGAACATCTGGTTTGCTCAACTGGCTTGTTGATGTAAAAGGTTTTGCATACCCACTAAGAATCTGTCGGTGCAATTAGTCCTTGTTTCGCATTCCTTTTGAGCAAGTGGTTCATGCTCAGGATTCATGCCAGAATGGCTTGCTTTCATTCTTAAACGCATACCTACTTTTCTCCGATTAAACTCCCCTAGCTACCATCGCCATTACTCCTCTGCCTTACTTTCGTCGACTCCGATGTACTGGAGTCGAGAAGATTCGAGTTTGAATGACAACACAACTCCTGATCAGAGCAAGCTTGAGATCATATCAGCCGATGTAAATGAGCATTAACTACTTTGTTGCTCAACGAGAGAGAGAAAGAGAGAACCGCAAATCATCTGCAAAATTATATTTCGTTCTGCAAAAATTTGTACAAACTCAAAAAGAAAAACCTCTTAATTACAAGACAAAACCGTCCTTCCTGAGATTCCCAAGAATACTACCAAGGAAAAACAGCAACACAAAACCCACCTCTCTCCCTCTCTCTCTAGAAGAAGAGAACTTATGGAAAGTGGTTGGTCTCTAAGAAAATTGAGCACGCCTATTCCGGAGACTCTGAGAGAAGATGGAAGCGACAGAATGAGCCAACCCCACCACGATCCCCACCTTCACTTGCCCTCTCTTCGGGATCGGACGGCTCGAAATCCTCCCCGAAACGCCTCCGCCGCTCATCTCGCCACTCCTTGAGATCGCCATCTCTCTGCTTCTTCTTCTTCTTGGTGCTTCAAATCGTTCCGCCGAAGATGAAATGGGATCTTCGAAGAAGCTTTCGGGTTTGAGGTTTGAGAGGAGGGATGTGTTGGAAAGCTTTAGCTAACGCTTGCCTTTACTTTCCGGTGAACGGTTGTATTATATAGAGAACAACTTTTTCCATTATGCCCTTCAAATTCATTATAATTGAAGTGAGGCCCCTTGCATTTGAGCTCGTCTATTTGACGTTTTTGACCTCGCCCATCAACTCTCATGTTGTCTAAACAAATCATTAATAATACACAAAAAGGATTACCTAAATAAATCCAAAATTGTCCATGTGACAAAGTACGGAAACGTCGCACCATGATTAAGATGATTTAAAGGTGAGATTGTTGGATTAAAAATAGCACACCACTTGGCACTAGCAATGTAACATTGAAGATTTCATTTCCCTTGCGGCTACAATTGTGAACTGAATATACTATAGATTTTGTCTTCCTAAGAAAGTAATGGTAAAAGTTAGTGGGGGTGGACATCAAGTTTGGTTTGATTTGGGAATGGAAGTGAATTGAACTAAACCCAACCAGGTCAAGGTCAGCTATATAGATCAGTTCTAGAGAGAACCGGCATTGAATCAATTTTGTTTCCGACTCCATGAACCTGTCAATGTCAAGCGGTTTTATCCGGTTCCAAGGTTGGAATCATCGATTCATCTGGGAATCGATCTAAACTAGTTCAATTGATTTTATTCCCGCATTAAACTTGTTTTGAAGCTTCTTTTAGAAAATAAAGAAGACTCTCGCATCCAACAAAAAAATCAAACCGTGATTTTCGACATGAATAAAAAATAACATAACCATTTATGCAACATATGCTTTTGCAAGGAAATGAAGCAAATTTATTAAACTTTGATGTTTTTTACACAAAGTAATAAATTGGGCATGTTTTAGAAAATGGGAACCGGTACAAACAAGGTCAATTTCCATTTCCAAATTAACGAAGAAACACTTTGAAAGTTCGTAGCATGATCAAACAAAATTTAACGAATTCACTGTATACACGACGTTATAAGTAGAATTAATCACAATGCAAAAAGTTCGGAATTTCATATACTTGTATCTATATTTTTAATTACCATACGATTGAGTAAACCTAATAATATGGATTTTTTGTTAGTTTAAAAGAAATAGTAATGAGGAAGGGGGTGATTTCGTCCCAAGAAGTTAGGCAAGTGGAGATCCTGAAAAGACACCACTTCTGCACGCATTATTGCAATAATTCAGGTTCATATTGTTCACGTGGGGGTTTGTTCATGACGTGGCCGGTGCACCCCCCCGTGACGCACTCATTGGGAGGTGGCTATTAATTTTTGGCCTCATCCTTCGTGGTGTCCCCTCTACTTTTCTTTTCTGTTTTTGGTCTCTTTTCCTGAAATTTTTACAGACTCAAAAGTCGGTACTCATAGATCAAGGGGAAAATAAACTAGAACCTCAAAATCATTCATTTCAATCCATTTCCATGGCATTATCTTGATAATGAAATCGTTACTGTGTGGATGCGGTATGTAAAGCCTCAAAATTTTTACAGACTCAAAAATTTTCATGGGCTTCACTTGATGGTCAATTAATTTACTGGAGTTGAGAAAATCTGAGTTTGAATCATAACACAACTCCTAATTACAGCAAAGCCTGAGATCATATCGGCTACTCCGTTGATCAATGAATCTTTAACTAATTTGTGGCTCAAAGAGAGAGAACCGTAAATCATCTGCAGAATTATATCTTGATCTGCAAAAATTTGTACAAAAGTACAAAGAAAAAAATCTTAATTACAAGACCGTTCTTCCTAAGATCTGCAAAAAACAAAAACCAGGAAAAACAGCAATACAAAACCAATTTTTCTCTCTCTCTCTCTCTAGAAGAAGAAGAAAACTTATGGCGAGTGCTTGGTCACGGAGAAAACTGAGCAGATGTGTTTCTGAGATGGAGAGAGAAGATGGAGACAAAAGAATGAGCCAACCCCACCACAATCCCCACCTTCACTTGCCCTCTCCTGGGGATCGGACGGCTCAAAAACCTCCGCGACATGCCTACACCGTTCATCTTGCCACTCGTTGAAATCGCCATCGCTCTTCCTTTTTTTCTTCTTCTTCTTCTTCTTCTTGGTTCTTTGAAGAAGCTCTTAGATCTAGAGTTCAAGAGGAGTAATGTGTTGAAATGCTTTAGTCAACACTTGGCCTTTGTTGGTGGTGATGGGTTCTTATATAGAGATGGAACTTTTTCCAATATGCCCTTCAAATTTATTATAATTGAAGTGAGGCCCTTTGCTTTTGAACTCGTCTATTTTGATGTTTGACCTCGCCCACCAATTCCCACATTGTATAAACAAATCACTATCTCAATAAATCCTAGAATTGCTTACATAACCAATTACGTAAATGTCACCTGATGATTAAGGTGATAGAAAGGTGAGATGATTGGATTAAAAATTGCATACACTTTGGCGTTGGCTGTAACTTTGACATTTCTTTTTCCTTGTCATATCGTCATCTTGTACTACAAATAAGTCATATAATTTGTCGATTACTTCGTTCATTGATGACTTCTGTTTTAAGCAAAATAATGTGTTATCTTCCTCATTTTATGCATGATTAACCTTATTGTCTGAGCTGCAAACGACACTTTAAACTTTTATAAGTAAGAGTTGTTGTGATATTATCATCACTAGAATAGAGGATAATACAACCTTTAATGAATAAAAACACTTATAAATAATTTTTTTTTTTTTTAAGTTTAAGAAGCATAAACATCATTCTATCAATATATCTGCGATGGCTGCACTTTCAAATCTGCCGAATACAGCTAGTTTTTGTGAATAAAATGATGTGAATTTATTAGGTAAAGTAGATTGGGTGATGGGCCAAGAATCACTTTCTCTTTGTAGCTTTATTACTTTTATTCATTTATTCATTTGCTTTTACTTTTGTTGGATTAAAAGCTATCAGAAATGCTTCTTTTGTCCTGTGACGTGCTTCAAGAACACGTGGGTTTTTGTTTTGAAAGTTTTTGACCGGCTGACAGAAGTCGTGATCGATATGGGGTCCCCAAGACGGACCATCTATGTCCTCTACCCCAAAATCTCACCCACCAATATTTTTTCATAATTCTTTATTATTTAAATTCGGTTTCACATTGAGGAAAATCGCAAAGAATCTTTATGGGTTGGCTAAAAGCCAAACCAAATGTGAACACTGACTTCTTCCTTTTTTTAATTTCTTTTCTTTGGTCAAAGTGAACATTGTCTTTGAAAATGTCAATTCCAATGTAAGATTGCAACATTCAACCGAAAAAAAAAGGGTAAGATTGTAACACGTCTTATGTAGCTAATTTAATTATAACAAGCCCAATTAGGCAAATTCCTCGACCAATAAGGAATTATATAAATTGATGTGCAACGGAGACATTAAAAAAATTTCAAATTGTTTGAGATCATGTAAACGTGACCTCCAATCTAATAATGCTAATTGTTGGAAAAGAATCAGCATCATTTTTCTTTTCACATTATCCATGTGATACTTCACTTAAATTTGTAGATATTGATTTATACACAGATGCTGTTTTCCTTCCGTTTCCATGAATAGTGTAGAGAGAGAAAGAGAGAGAGAGATTTAATCAAAGAACTTGAAGATCTCAAAGTTGTTGCCATTCTCTTTCTTTATTGATAAAAGTAAAGGGCAGAATCATCAATTATAGTCAGGGAGGACAGAGAGGGATTAATCTAATTAGAAATTAGACATGCTCTAACCAAGATCATATAAATTATTGGTGGTTCTAAACACTGATTGAACAAGAAGGAAAACATGTTCAATGAACCTTAGCTGGAATGCTTTGTTGAACTATATATGCTGGGGATATCTTTGCAGTTTGTGTCGGATTATGCCTGGTGGGAATAAGATTTGGATCAAATCATGTGTAATTTTAAAATTTAAGCCCTACAATTGCACATGAATCTACAGAGTTTTCCCAAAGAAATGTTTTCCTTCATAATTCCCTTCAATTGATTTGTAATCGACAGCCCCTGACAAAATCATATTATTAATGAGGAATCTATGGTATAAACTTAAAGTATTTAGAGGCAGATATACTATCACGCAACTCACACGGTCCTTTTCTTGGGCTTATATGGGACTGCATCTTAGTCTTTATAAACCATTAATTTATATCATAAATATCTTAGGTCTCAAACTTTTTGATCCATAAAGAAACAAGTGGAGAATAATCTTAAGCTTTTGATGACATTAGAATTTGATGAAGAGAAAAAAAGTGTTCAAAAAGCCATAAAGAGTGTATATGAACTAGAGATTTTCTCGAACTCTGGTCTCATTCAACTTTCAAGAGAAGTCGCTCTTATATGGGTGGAGCCAATCTAAAAGATGCACTTTCAAGACAATAATACATCGTATTGTAAAGACACGACCACACATGTATTCACAAGATACTCTTATAAGATGAATGGACAAAATTAAAAGTTTCTCAGCCGCCTTGAGCAAATGCAATGACCTTTGTCACACAGGACACTGATTGAAACGTTCGTGATGAGATTGAAGGTTTGGGGCACGATCTCCATCATCTAAGGTAGAATCATCACAAGCTTTTGGACTGGTGCGGCCCAATTGTAGAGATAAATTCCAGCTGTGCGCGAGTCATATTACTCCTCTTGCATATCGCTGTCTGGAACAATGATGGTGCAGTCTCGAGACCAAACGAAAGGATTGCCAAAATCTTGCCCAAAGTCGGAGTATATCCTGGCATCAGAAAGGCCGGATGATAAGGTCTTTTCGTTTGGCAAAAGGAACTTGTCATCATGGAGACATTGATTCAAAGGCTGGTAGTTGAGAACATCTGGTTTGCTCAACTTGCTAGTTGATGTAAAAGGTTTTGCATACCCACTAAGAATCTGTCGGTTCAATTAGTCCTTGTCGGACTACCTCTTCGCATTCCTTTTGAGCAAGTTGTTCATGTTCAGGATTCATGCCAGAATTGCTTGCTTTCATCCTTAAACACATACCTACTGTTCTCCGATTAAACTCCCCTAGCTACCATCGCCATCACTCCTCTGCTTTACTTTCGTCGAGTCCGATGTACGGGAGTCGAGGAGATTCGAGTTTGAATCACAACACAACTCCTAATCAGAGCAAGCTTGAGATCATATCAGCCGATGTAAATGAATATTAACTACTTTGTTGCTCAACGAGAGAGAGAAAGAGAGAACCGCAAATCATCTGCAAAATTACATTTCGTTCTGCAAAAATTTGTACAAACTCAAAAAGAAAAACCTCTTAATTACAAGACAAAACCGTCCTTCCTGAGATTCCCAAGAACACTACCAAGGAAAAACAGCAACCCAACACCCATCTCTCTCCCTCTCTCTCTCTAGAAGAGGAGAACTTATGGAAAGTGGTTGGTCACTAAGGAAATTGAGCATGCCTATTCCGGAGACTGAGAGAGAAGATGGAAGCGACAGAATGAGCCAACCCCACCACGATCCCCACCTTCACTTGCCCTCTCTTCGGGATCGGACGGCTCGAAATCCTCCCAGAAAAGCCTACGCCGTTCATCTCGCCACTCCTTGAGATCGCCATCTCTCTGCTTCTTTTCTTCTTCTTCTTCTTCTTCTCGGTGCTTCAAATCGTTCCGCTGAAGATGAAATGGGATCTTCGAAGAAGCTTTTGGGTTTGAGGTCTGAGAGGAGGGATGTGTTGGAAAGCTTTAGCGAACGCTTGCCTTTGCTTTTCGGTGATCGGTTGTATTATATAGAGAACAACTTTTTCCAATATGCCCTTCAAATTCATTATAATTGAAGTGAGGCCCCTTGCTTTTGAGCTCGTCTATTTGACGTTTTTGACCTCGCCCACCAACTCTCATGTTGTCTAACAAATCATTAATAATACACAAACAGTATTACCTAAATAAATCTAAAATTGTTTATGTTACCAAGTACGGAAACGTCGCACCATGACAGACCAAAAAAAAAAAGTCGCACCATGATTAAGATGATTTAAAGGTGAGATTGTTGGATTAAAAATAGCACACCACTTGGCACTAGCAATGTAACATTGAACATTTCATTTCCCTTGTGGCTACAATTGTGAGGTTAATGCACTATAGATTTTGTCTTCATGAGAAAGCAACAATGGTGGGGGTGGACATCAAGTTTGGTTTGATTTGGGAACGGAAGTGAATTGAACCAAACCCAACCAGGTCAAGGTCGGCTATATAGATTGATTCTAGAGAGAACTGGCATTGAATCAATTTTGTTCCTAACTCCACAAACCTATCAGTGTTAGGCCATTTCGTCCGATTCTAAGGTTGGAATCACCGATTCATTTGGGAATCGGTCTAAATTAGTTTAATTGATTTAATTCTTGCATTAAACTTGTTTTGAAGCTTCTTTTAGAAAATAAAGAAGACTCCCGCATCTAACAAAAATCAAACTGTAATTTTCGACATGAATAAAAAATAATTTAATCATTTATGCAACATATGCTTTTGTAAGGAAATGAAGTAAATTTATTAAACTTTGACTTTTTACACAAAATAATAAATTGGGCATGTTCTAGAAAATGGGAATCAGTACAAACAACATTAGTTTCCATTTATAAATCAAAGAAGAAAAATCCAATAAGTTTGCAGCATGATTAAACAAAATTAACGAATTCACTATATAGATGATGTTATGAATAGAATTAATCACAATACAAAAAGTTCGGAATCTCATATATTTATACTAGTACTTAAATTTTTAATTGCCATGTGATTGAGTAAACCTAATAATATGGATTTTTTTTTTAAAAGAAATATTAATGAGGAAGGGGGTGAATTCGTCCCAAGAAGTTAGGCAAGTGGAGATCGTGAAAGACACCACTTTTGCACGCATTATTGCAATAATGCAGGTTCATATTGTTCACGTGGGGGTTTGTTCATGACGTGGCCGGTGCACCCCCGTGACGCCTCATTGGGAGGTGGCTATTAATTTTTGGCCTCATCCTTCGTGGTGTCCCCTCTACTTTTCTTTTCTGTTTTTCGTCTCTTTTCCTGAAATTTTTACAGACTCAAAAGTTGGTAACCCATAGGTCAAGGGGAAAATAAACTAGAACCTCAAAATCATTCATTTCAATCCATTTCCGTGGCATTATCTTGATAATGAAATCATTACTGTGTGGTATGTAATTTAAATGAATGAAATTTGAAAGCTGAAGAATTCAAATGAGTGATCGAAAATTGCAACATTCAATTAAGTAATGTGCAAATGATTTAAAACTGTACTTAAAGTATACTTTTCTTCAAGATATCTTATCAGTAAATATAGCTAGCGTTCATAGAGAAAGAGAGTTAAATCTAATTCGAATCACTAATATGTAATGTTTTTTCTATCTAGAAGGTGTCCTCCGCTATCTTTTGTAATCTAAAGAGTACATGAACTCTATTCAACGATGGCAGCACCTTCAAATCTGCCGAATGCTTCATATTATATTACAATAATTAATCTAAATTTATTAGTTAAATTATTGAGTGATGGGCCAGGCATCTTCTTGTCTCTTTGTAGCTTTATTACTTTCTCTTTTTTGGTTACTCTTTTTTGCTTTTGTTCGATTAGAATTTATCAAATACGATTCTTTGCTTTTTGTTTCGAAAGTTTTGACCGGCTGATGGAAGTCATGATAGACATGGGGTCCCCCGAGACGGTCCAACCCATACCCTTTACTCCATGACGTCCACCCACCATATTTTTCTTGAATTCTTTATTATTTCTTGGTTGGCTGAGCGCAAACCAAATGTGAACGCTGAATTTTTTATTGTTTTCTTGTTCTTCGGTCAAAGCGAACGATGTCTTAAAAATGTTAATTCAAACGTAAGATAGAAACATGTCTTGTGTCTTACCTAATTCAGTCAAATATGAGTCAACTTCTTCGACCAAATCTTACGTAGATGTCTTCCCCGCATCTTATTCTGTCTTGAGTAGCTTTTCATTATACGGCATATAATATACACACACATTAAGAAAAATTCTCAAAATGATTGAGATTATGTGAATGTAACCTCCTTTCTAATATGATAACTAGGGGAGAAGAATTAGCATCATTCTTCTTTTCACATGATTAAATGTGACACTCCACTTAATGAAGTTAATATTGAATTAAAGAATGTAAAGATGTCAAATTAGAAATTAAAGTAAAGGGGCAGAATCATCAATTAAAAAGAAGGAAATGTACGGATTAATCTAATTAAAAATTAAACGTACACTAACCTCGATTATGTAAATTATTAGTGGTTGTGAACGCTGATTGAACAAGAAGCAAAACATGTTCAATGAACCTTAGGTGGAATGCAGTTCCTGTCGGATTGTGTCTACTGGAAAATCTGATTTGTGAATCATGTGTCATTTTAAAATTTAAGCCCTATTCTAGCACCTAAATCTTCAAAGTTTCCCCAAAGGCTGTGTATACAATGTTTCTTTTTTCTCCCTTCTCTCTACCTCTCTCTGGCTTAACTCACCTAGCTACCATCAACATTAATCCACTCCTATGCGAATTAAGAATGTTCCTGCAAATGTGAATGCCGCCTTTAGCGAATCAAGTAGCTATCATATTCGTCATGATCGTTCACTTATAAAGTTATCATCCCCACAAAATAAAAAGTTCGAAATTGACATAAATCGATCATCACAACCTTGCCATAGCATTGAAGGTCCTAATTAACATATTCCCAAAATGCTAGATGGATGCATTTCGTAATTGTAGAATCGTACCAGCGATGATGATGCCCCTTCTGCACACTCCTAGTTTCGCGCTTGCCATATTGTCTTCTTGTTCATGAGAAATGCCATGTTTACTGAATTTCGATTACAAAATTGGTAACCTGTAATTGAGTATTGAAGTTGGCCCACTTATTTAAATGTCCACTCATAACCCCGGCGCATGACTCTATGTACCAAATTCATAGACGGATCTTAATACACCTAAACATTCTCTTGAGATTGTAATGAGTTTGGGCAAAGACATGGTCAAATGTGCCATTTTCCCATTATTATTCAGCTCTCCAGAAACAATAGACCCAAGAAAGGCACTTAAGTGGAATTTGGATTATGTAGTTGACATTCAAAACTTTGATCGAGGATTTGACTGATTGGTCAACCAATGTATTGGGGTTGAGAATATTCGAGTTCGAAACATAATACGACTCCTAATTAGAGCGAACCTTTGAGAACATATCGGGTACTTTGTTTGATGAAATCTTGTCCGATGTACATGAACGTCAACTACTCTGTTGCTCAGCACAAAGAGAGCCATAAATCAAAACTATGTTTCGTTCTGCAAAAATTTGTAGGAAATGAAAATGGCAAACACCTTACTTACAAGACCAAACCGTTCTTCCTGAGTTTTTTTTTTTTTTTTTTTTTTTTTGACTCAAGAACTGCCGTACAATTGCCAGCCAGCGACGTAAACCAAGGTAACCTTAGCACGAGGACCCATCTCCCATGGCACCGCACTGAAATCGGCAAATACAACTGCCGTGACTCAAACCTCCCCTCAACCGGAAGAGGGGGGAACGCCCAAACCAACGCGTCTAAGTTTCCCAACAACAATTTACGAAAAACAGCAACCCAACACCCATCCCTCCCTCTTGGACCGAGAAAGAAGAAGAAAAAAACCTAATTAGAGCAAAGCTTGAGATCATATCGGCATTGTGTTGATGAAATATCGTTCGATGTACATGAATGTCAGCTACTTTGCTCAACCAGAGGAATAGAGGAGGAGAAATCCATGAATCATCTGCAAAATTATATTTCCTTCCACAACGATTTGTACAAAATTGAAGAGAAAAGCCTCTTAATTACATCACCAAACCGTTCCTCTTACGATCTCCAAAAACGCTACTAAGGAAAAACAGCAGCAGCACGACGCCCATCTCTCTCCCTCGTGCCTTGTCACCGAGAAAACTGAGCAGATCTGTTTCTGAGGTGGAGCGAGAAGATGGAGGCAACGGAATGAGCCAATCCCACCACGATCCCCACCTTCACTTGCCCTCTCTTCGGGATGGGACGGCTCGAGATCCTCCGCGACATGCCTCCGCCGTTCATCTTGCCGCTCCTTGAAATGGCCATCTCTCTTCTTTCTTCTTCTTCTTCTTGGTGCTTCGAAGGAGCTTTTGGATTTGGAGGTTTGAGAGGAGTGATGATGTGTCGAATAGCTTTAGGGAGCACTTTGCCTTTCCTTGTGGTGAGGAGGGCGATTTATAGAGAAGAGTTTTTTCCAATATGCCCTTTGAATTTGTAATAATTTTAGTGAGGCCCCTCGTTTTTGGACCGGTCTATTTTGACATGTTTGACCTCGCCCACCGAGTCTCCCGTTGTCTAAATAAATCACTAATTATAATTTTAAAAAGAGAGAGGTACGAATTGTTCAACAAAAAAAAAAAAAAAAAAAAAACAGGTACGTAATTGTCACACTTTGACCAAGATGATAGAAAATGAGACTGTTGAATTGAAAATAGCACGCACTTTGGCATTATAAGTTTTTGGCGACGGTCAAATTTTGTGGCATAAATCATATAATGAATGGATTCGCAATATAACAAATTTAATGGGATAATTGTTTTTATCAAGGTTCAGTCAAGATTTCATATGATAATATTTATCTATATTAATTCCCATGCGATTGAGTTAACTTGATAAGATGGGTTTAAGTAAAAATGATGAAGAGAGGGTTGATTTTGTCACGTGAATTCAACTGAGTGGACATCATGAAAGATGCTACCTTCCACGCATAATGGAACAATTCAGGTCTCTAATTAATAATGTCTATTGTCGTCGTGGGTGTTTGTTTATCAGAATAAGAGACACGCTTCCGACAATTTATGGGAGCGAATATTCGCCTCATTCATCGTGCCACAATTTTGTCACGTAAAATTTTTATTTCACATTTTGTTCGTTTAAGTTATCCGGGCAACTTTATTCTTCGAAAATGGCGAGTGGACATCATGAAAGATGCAATTTTTGCACGCATAATGGAATAATTTAGGTCTCTAATCGATTCATATTGTTCACATCGTTGTTTGTTTATTAGAAAAAGAGCCCCTGCTCTTAACAATTTATGGGAGCAGTTATTCGCATCATTCATCACTGTGTCACAACTTTTCCACCATTCATTAAATTTAATGATTTTCACATTTCATTCATTTAAGTTAGTATGACAACTTTAATCTTCAAAAATGACGAGTAGCATCATTGAAATGATAAATTCGCTATTGCATGGCATTTCAAATAATGCTGTGATATTTTTTTCAATGAACAAGTCACTAATGGAATTTCAATAAACGAAACTTGAAATGTTAAGGAATTCAACAGTGGTCGATCATGGCAGTCCTTTTTTTTTCCCAACAAATCAAACTAGAGTAAAATTCCTCCACTGAATTGCCATAACCGGTTCTAAGCCTACACCCTGCAAAAAAGAAGAGAAAAAAGGAATTTAGAATGGAGGCCTTCTGGTTGGAGAATGAAGAATATCATGAAGTGATTCGTGACGCATGGACCACATTATCAGCCCCTACACAGTGAAGGCTAAAAGAGTTAACACAGGCCCTAACAGCAATCACCAATCAGCCACAACAGCATTCAAGCAGATAGGAAATGAAAAGTATTATTCATCAGATTGACACTCTAAGAAAACAGGAAGAGCAATAATGGGGAATACGATCGAGAATTAAATGGTTATAGTGGGGAGACAAAAATACAAGCTTCTTTCACGCAACAACAGTGCAAAGGAGGCGTAGAAATCATATCACAATGCTGCAAGTGGAAGATGGCAGATGGTGTCGGGATCCAAGAGAAATCAGATATCACATATATGACTATTACCGCCAGCTATATAAAACAGTAGGGGATCGAAACTATCAGCCAGTTTTGAGCCAATGCAAATCTCCTATTGATGATCACATAAATGCATCCCTGGTGGCTAATCCAACAATGGAGGAAATTAAAACGGCAGTTTATCAGTTGGGAGCTATGAAAGCGCCAGGACCCAATGGTTTCAACGGCCTGTTCTATCAAAACAGTTGGGAAATTCTTCAGACTGACCTGTTCCAAATGGTGCAGACTTTCTTCAACTCAGGAGTCTTGGATCCTCATTTAAATCAAACCCATATTGTCTTGATTCCCAAAGTAAAAAATCCTGAGACAATTAGTCAGTATAGACCCATCATTCTTTGCAATTTCAGTTATAAAATTATCTCAAAACTACTTGCAAATAGATTGAAGCAGTGGCTGCTAGAGATAATCGCACCTGAACAGAGCGCCTTCGTCAAGGGGCGACAGATACAGGATAACATCCTGATAGTGCAGGAAGTACTACACCAGCTGCGGATCACGAAACGACAGAAAAAACATTAGGCAGTACTCAAACTAGATATGCAAAAAGCATATGATCGAATTAAATGGGATTTTGTTCGGGATTGCATGCTGAAAATGTGCTTTTCTGACAAATGGGTGACTCTAATAATGCAATGCATCACTACTGTGACTTTCAGTGTAAAGCTCAATGGAGAACCTACCTCGTTTTTCAGTCCATCCAGAGGCCTAAGGCAAGGAGATCCCCTATCGCCTTATTTGTTCATCCTAATCACAAATGTATTAACATGGTTAATGACAAAAGCAGTTGAGGAAGGCAGTATACAAGGCATACAGCTTAATAGGTATTGCCCAAAGCTCTCTCACCTTATGTTCGCAGATGATGTTATATTCTTCTTGGATGGCACCTTAAGGGAATGTCAGAATCTGTCATTAACAATCAATCAGTACTGCTACGCAACGGGGCAAGCGGTAAACTTAAATAAGTCAGGTGTTTTGTTTAGTAAGAATTGTCCCTTACCACTGAAAAGAAATTTGGCTCACGAGCTGAGAGTGCCTGTGGTTGACAAGACTGGAAAATATTTAGGTATCCCTACAGAGTGGGAAAAATCTAAGAAAGAATTATTTGCTTGGATATTAACCCGAGTAAATTCCAAGTTGGAGGGCTGGAAGGAGAAATTACTCACCAAAGCAGGTAAGGAAGTCCTGATCAAGAGCGTGGTGCAGGCTATACCGACATACGCCATGTCAATCTTCAAAGTGCCAGTCTCCATCTACAGAGCAATTGAAAAGCATATAGCTTCTTTCTGGTGGCAAAAAGGAGATACAAAACAGGGCATCCATTGGAAGAATTGGGCTGTTATGAAGAACAGAAAGGACGAAGGAGGGATGGGATTCAAAGACTTAATTACCTTCAATAGTGCGTTGTTGGGTAAACAAGTATGGCGGCTGCACACCTCCCAGGACGCACTATGGACTAAAGTCCTGAAGAGTATATACTTCCCCCATGGAGACATCTGGAATGCACAGCAGGGCCGGCGACCATCTTGGGGCTGAAAAAGTATGTTGGTGGGGCGAGATTCTATCAAACCAAATATCAAATGGTTAGTCGGGGATGGCAAATCAATTAACATCAGAGAGGATAAATGGTTAACACAGGACCTAAATGGGCAACCAGCACATCAATCAGAACCAGTCAAGGTGGAAGGTTTGATAAACGACGACTCTCGAACATGGAAACACACTCTTATTCATCAGTATTTTGAGGAGAAAATAGCGAACGAGATCCTCACTATTCCCTTGAGTTCGATTCAAAACCGGACAACGAATTTGGACAGAAATGGTAAAGGGGTATATACGGTCAAAAGTGGCTATAACGTAACACGAGCAATGCAAACCAAACAAAATTTACAGAAAGCATCTTGTTCTTACCAGCCCCCACGATCTTTATGGACATAGATATGGAGCCTTTCCGTTCCGCCGAAACTTCGGACCTTCCTGTGGAGTATTTGTCAAAACGCTGTCCCTACCAGCGAAAACCTCTACAAAAAAAAAAAAAGATCCGTCCAGACCCTCTCTGTCACCGTGTCGTACATGAAATTGAAACTACCGAGCATATATTCCTATTCCGTAGATGGACTAAAGAGATCTTGAGAGATAACAGACTACAGGGAACGAACTCGACGAAACAAATCCGGAGAATCGATCAATGGCTCCTGTCAGCCTTCGAATCAAGAAGAGAATCACATGAGAGAGAGGTCATCGCATGGGTGCTATGGCAGATCTGGAAAGCGCGCAATGCACGGATCTTCCGAGACAAAACTCCAACCCCAGAGGATGTAATCGACCTCGCACATACCCAAAATCAAGCCTTCAGCAGAGGAACGAAAACAAGAATCCTCAACCGAACCAAAAATCGACTCTTACCAGAGGTATGGAAACCACCCGAAACCAATGAGGTGAAAGTGAACGTGGATGCATCATGGGTGCCAGGAGAATTTCTATGTTCGGTAGCCGGCACGCGTAAATAGAGAGGGATTAGTGGTCGCCGGTTTTGCTGCGGAAGCTAGGGTTTCGTCCGCGGAACAAGCAGAAGCAGAAGCTCTGTTACACGGCCTTCGCTTTATCTCCAACTGGCCGTCCAATCACGTGCAAGTGCTTCAAAGTCAAGTACTTCGCTTCGTGTGTGAAAGCGATAGCTCAGCGGTGGTGGACTATGTGTTGGGCCGGGCCGAGACACCATGGAATCTGAGCAGCATAATCCAAAGTTGCCAACATGAGCTCCGTATGGGCCGCCAAGTATCAGTAAAGCATTGCCCCCGGGAGGTAAACCAAGCTGCTGATTGGCTAGTACGCGCACACCGCCTTAAACAACTTCCTCCAGATTGGGTGAATAGACCCTCTCTATCCCTTTGGAATATTTTAGTTTCCGAATGTAACGCATCGTCGTTTTCCAAGACTTCGTAAGCTAATACATCAGTAGCTATTTCGACCAAAAAAAAAATTGCCATAACCTATTATTACATTATAATGTCAACATTGCATTTGCTGATGCTAAAAATCAATTCATAAGTTTAGGCTTCAAACCCAGTAGTCACGCGATGCAAGATGACACTCTTTAGCACTCTTTCTTACGTGCAAACTGGCATGAAATCACCTGGAAAACGAAAAGTGGGATTGAAGAACGGAAAACCGTGCATCCTCAAAATAAACTGACTCTAATACATATTTAAAAGATCAAATCCGAAAAGGCAAAATACATACTGTCTCTCTCTCTCTCTTTCGTATAGTAATTGTGGGATTAACAACATCATAATGGAATAGAATTCTTCAAAAACATGCGGAATTAGAGTAGCTTGTTAATTGGCATTCAATATTTGGTCAAAAAAGCTTACATAACCCACTGCGTAAATGCGATACTTTTTTTTTCTCATAAAAAAATTGTGGACTTTTTATATATTTATGTATTAAGCTCATGATGCATTGATAGTTAATGCTACATTAGATATATAACCCCTCGAGATGCTCTACCATGATGCGATACCCCGTAAAGATAAGTAGGTAACTTTCTAATGAATTTCTTTCTTTTGACATGATTAGTTTAATTGCCTATTCATATGATATATGCTCAAATTAATTAGAGATTTTCTAGCATGATCGATTAGATAAGTTTATTTTTACATCATACAAAGTTTTATCTTGAACACAATTATCATGTCATCATATTTTCTACAAATTAGATAGAACAACATTGAACGAATGTAAATATTTATGTGTGATATTTCTTTTACTTTTTGTTATTTAAGGAGCACAAATTTTATTCTATGAGGGTGGTACTTTTAAATCTGCCGGACAAAGCAAATTTTTGTACATAAACTAATCTGAATATATTTGGTAAAGTATTGGGTGGGGGCCAGGAATCTCTTTCTTTCCTTATTTATTTATTGCTTTTGTTCGATAAAAAATGATCAGACATGTGTCACGGGCCGAAAGATGGACGATCCGAGAGGTTCCCCAGAGTCAACCCCAACTCGCCCGTGGACCTCCTGCTCTCACTCCGATTTCCACCAAACCTTCTACCCAAAGTCTCCAAGGGCGGGCGAAACCGTCATTGAGTCATATTCTAGATTTCTGTTCCGTTATTTATGTCGGTAGACGGTAGTTAGACATTATGTCGGTAGTTGAGGCGATGTGATCTCGCCCGCTGGATGAAAAGTAGATCAACGGATGTAATCCGAGAATCTCAACTATAAAAGGGGTGTCTTCCCTCATTTTGTAATCATCCAATCCAATCCATTTCAAAATATCAAAACTTTCCATTCCTTTCAGAGCTCCTCTCTCTAACTTTCTCTCTCAACAATCCGGGTAAGCGAGCGGGTAGGCGTTCGATCAAGCAAGGCTTGGCTTGGGTGATCCGAAGTTGCCCGAGTCGCCGCGCGGTCACGATCCCAATCGATCAGCCCGTGACAAGTGGTATCAGAGCAAAAAGAGAGATCCATTTGAGAGATCAAGGAGCGCCAACTGTTCGAAGGAATGTCAAGCCAAGAAGCTGTCATGGAGGGAGAGGCCGCACAAGTCAAGGACAACCGCGGCCGTGGAAGGAAAAGAGACACCTCGATGGATGTCGTAGCTACGTTCGATGAGAAGATCGGGAAGGTCCAGAGTGCTGTGCTCGAACTCATGGAAGGTCTTGACGATGTGCGAGACCATATCATGGAGGTTGAGAGTTCACTCCGTGAAGACTTCACGACCAGCCTCAACAAAGCTACCGCGCCATTGCACGACAAGGACGAAGCCCTTGAAGCATCAATCGATGTGTTGAAGGAGCGCGTCCAAGTGGTCAAAGAGGAAGCTCCGCGTAGGGACGAGGTCGAAGCCATGAAGGCCGAGATCCAAGAGCTCAAGATCGAGCTCGCCCTGTGCAAGCTGAGCATCACCAACGATGCTGTCTCTACCCAAGCAGTGCCCAAAATTGAGGTGCCGAAGCCAAAGGAGTTCAAAGGCGAACGATCCGCCAAGGAGGTGGACAACTTTGTCTAGAGCATGGAGCAATACCTCGGCACCGTCAACATACACAACGAGTCGATCAAGGTATGAACTGCTTCCATGTTCCTGTCTGATACGGCAACACTTTGGTGGTGCAATAGGTGTGATGAGGTTAGACGTGGCGCCAATCCCGCGTGCACATGGGACGACTTCGTGAGAGAGTTCCGAGACTACTTTTTCCCCGAGTTCGCTCAGCAAGAAGCCCATAGCAAGCTCCATCGCCTCGAGCAAAGAGGTGCGATCCAAGAGTACGTGAAGGAGTTCACGGAGCTCAAACTCCAGATTCGCAACCTAAGCGAAGAGGAGGCTCTCGGAGCATTTATGGATGGATTGAAGCCATGGGCACTTCTCGAGCTCAAGCGACGGGACGTGAGTAGTCTTGCGCGAGCACTAAGCGTAGCTGAGTCACTCGTCAACCTCACCAAGACCGAACCAAGGAGTCGACCGAGGGATTGGAGGACGGATCGACCTTGCAAGAATGAAGCACGAAGCACTCCCCGAGGCGCGCACGATCAAGGCGGCCGAGCCAAAGCATGGGGAGAAGGAACTTCCAAGCCATCCTTCCAAAGGGGTCGACCACCGACAGACTACGTAAGTAGGTTTGATCAACCCCCACCTTCTCCTTGCTTCATTTGCCAAGGTCCGCACTGGACCCAAAAGTGCCCGAAGAAGGGTCGAATCAATGCCCTCCTTGCCATTGAGGAAAAAAAGAGCCAAAGAAGAAAGGCGGCAAATCCGACTCGGAGGCGTGAAGACAATCAACTCCATCCGAGCTCAATCGCCGTCCGAAAAAGGAATCACACCAAACACGGACATGTTCTTTGTGGAAGTCGAAGTGTGTGGCCGAACGCTTTACACTTTGGTCGACACCGGCGCAACGAACATGTTCATGTCAACCGAGGTTGCAAGGGCCTTGAAGCTTCGCGTGGAGCCAACTGAGAAGATGTTCAAGCCGATCAACTCAGAAGGCATCCATGCCATAGGGTCGACCTCGGATGTGAATGTCAAGATCGGTGCATGGAAAGGCAAGATGGATTTCGAGGTAATTCCGCTCGACGATTATGATCTCATACTTGGTATTCAATTCTTCCATAGTGTGAGATCCATGATTGACATGAGGACCAAGTGCCTTGTGATCCTTGACCCACAATGCCCAACGACGATCCCCATGATCAAAGGGGTGGTCGACACCAAGACCATCGCCACGATTCGACGCCTCGACAAGAACTTGAAGTTCGAGAAGCTACTAAACAAGTTGACCGAGGTGAAGCCAAGGTAAAGTTGGATCCTACTCCAACACACGCCATGCCCATCCAAGCGCTCTTCCCCGAGGTTGAGTGCGCACCGCATGCTCCGTCCAAGCCTAAGACCGAGCCACGTGCCAAGTCCGACTTCATCATCGAGGGTTGTGGTCCTTCGTTCATGAGCATTCGAGCAAAGCAAAAGAAGAACAAGAGAGCTCGTGCCAAAGCCCGCAAGGCTGCCCGTCAAGCTGAAAGCGACAAGGACGTCGCTCGATTGAGTGGGGGAGAATGTCACGGGCCGAAAGATGGACGACCCGAGAGGTTCCCCAGAGTTGACCCCGACTCACCCGTGGACCTCCTGCTCTCACTCGGATTTCCACCAAACCTTCTACCCAAAGTCTCCAAGGGCGGGCGAAACCGTCATTGAGTCATATTCTAGATTTATGTTCCGTTATTTATGTCGGTAGACGGTAGTTAGACATTATGTCGGTAGTTGAGACAGTGCGATCTCGCCCGCTGGATGAAAAGTAGATCAACGGATGTAATCCGAGGCCCTCAACTATAAAAGGGGTGTCTTCCCTCATTTTGTAATCATCCAATCCAATCCATTTCAGAAATATCAAAGCTTTCCATTTCTTTCAGAGCTCATCTCTCTAACTTTCTCTCTCAACGATCCGGGTAAGCGAGCGGGTAGGCGTTCAATCGAGCAAGCCTTGGCTTGGGTGATCCGAAGTTGCCCGAGTCGCCGCACGGTCACGATCCCAATCGATCGGCCCGTGACACATGCTTCTTTGTCTTGCGATGTGCTTCATGAACACGTGGGTTTCTGTTTCGAAAGTTTTTGACCGGCTGATAGAAGTCACGACCGACATGGGGTCTCCTAGACGGACCAAACTAATGATGATTTCGGCCGCTACAAAATTCTTTAATATTTAAATTCGGCATTATGCTGAGGGAAACTCAAAAAAGAATAATTTGGTTGGCTAAAAGCCAAACCAAATGTGAACACTGACTTCTTTTTACTTTTCTGTTCTTCGGTTGAAGTGAACAATCTCTTTAAAAATGTCGATTCTAACGCAAGATTGAAACATGTCTTCTTATGTCTTACGCAATTGAGTCAGACATGAGTCAACTTCTTTGATTCAATCTTATTTAGATGTCCTCATCTAAATGGTGACAACATCATTATGTAGGTTTCATCATGTCTTATTCTGCCTTCAGTAGGTTTCATTAAATGGTGACAACATCATTATGTAGCAGATTTAATTATGTTAAGCCCAACCATGCAAATTCCTCGACTGGTAAATATAATACAAATCCAAGCGCAACGCAGTTATAAAGTCCGACTAAACAACACATATGTATACACTAATAGACAAACGAAAGTCAATCCAAAAACCTAAGGTGATAGATTAAGAAAGACTGCATCTATATCAGGTCTCAAACTTTTTGATCCATAAAGAAACAAGTGGAGAATAATCTTAAGCTTTTGATGACATTAGAATTTGATGAAGAGAAAAAAAGTGTTCAAAAAGCCATAGAGAGTGTATATGAACTAGAGATTTTCTCAAACTCTAGTCTCATTCAACTTTCAAGAGAAGTCGCTCTTATATGGGTGGAGCCAATCTAAAAGATGCGCTTTCAAGACAATAATACATTGTATTGTAAAGACACGACCACACGTGCATTCACAAGATACTCTTATAAGATGAATGGACAATAATAAAAGTTTATCGGCCGCCTTGAGCAAATGCAATGACCCTTGTCACACAGGACACTGATTGAAACGTTCGTGATGAGATTGAAGGTTTGGGGCACGATCTCCATCATCTAAGGTAGAATCATCACAAGCTTTTGGACTAGTGCGGCCCGATTGTAGAGATAAATTCCAGCTGTGCGCAAGTCATATTACTCCTCTTGCATATCGCTTTCTGGAACAATGATGGTGCAGTCTCGAGACCAAACGAAAGGATTGCCAAAATCTTGCCCAAAAATCGGAGTATATCTTGGCATCAGAAAGGCCGGATGACAAGGTCATTTTGTTTGGCAAAAGGAACTTGTCATCATGGAGAAATTGATTCAAAGGCTGGTAGTTGAGAACATCTGGTTTGCTCAACTTGCCTGTTGATGTTAAAGGTTTTGCATCCCACTAAGAATCTGTCGGTTCAATTAGTCCTTGTCGGACTACCTCTTCGCATTCCTTTAGAGCAAGTTGTTCATGCTCAGGATTCATGCCAGAATGGCTTGCTTTCATTCTTAAACACATACCTACGTTTCTCCAATTAAACTCCCCTAGCTACCATCGCCATCACTCCTCTGCCTTACTTTCGTCGACTCCGATGTATTGGAGTCGAGAAGATTCGAGTTTGAATGACAACACAACTCCCAATCAGAGCAAGCTTGAGATCATATCAGCCGATGTAAATGAATATTAACTACTTTGTTGCTCAACGAGAGAGAGAAAGAGAGAACCGCAAATCATCTGCAAAATTATATTTCGTTCTGCAAAAATTTGTACAAACTCAAAAAGAAAAACCTCTTAATTACAAGACAAAACCGTCCTTCCTGAGATTCCCAAGAACACTACCAAGGAAAAACAGCAACACAACACCCATCTCTCTCCCTCTCTCTCTCTAGAAGAAGAAAACTTATGGAAAGTGGTTGGTCACTAAGGAAACTGAGCACGCCTATTCCGGAGACTGAGAGAGAAGATGGAAGCGACAGAATGAGCCAACCCCACCACGATCCCCACCTTCACTTGCCCTCTCTTCGGGATCGGACGGCTCGAAATCCTCCCCGAAACGCCTCCGCCGTTCATCCCGCCACTCCTTGAGATCGCCATCTCTCTGCTTCTTCTTCTTCTTCTTCTTCTTCTTCTTCTCGGTGCCTCGAATCGTTCCGCTGAAGATGAAATGGAATCTTCGAAGAAGCTTTTGGGTTTGAGGTTTGAGGCTTGAGAGGAGGGATGTGTTGGAAAGCTTTAGCTAACGCTTGCCTTTGCTTTCCGGTGATCGGTTGTATTATATAGAGAACAACTTTTTCCAATATGCCCTTCAAATTCATTATAATTGAAGTGAGGCCCCTTGCTTTGGAGCTCGTCTATTTGACGTTTTTGACCTCCCCTCCAACTCTCGTGTTGTCTAAACAAATCATTAATAATACACAAAAAGTATTACCTAAATAAATCCAAAATTGTTTATGTTACCAAGTACGGAAACGTCGCACCATGATTAAGATGATTTAAAGGTGAGATTGTTGGATCAAAAATAGCACACCACTTGGCACTAGCAAATTAGTAACATTGAACATTTCATTTCCCTTGTGGCTACAATTGTGAGGTGAATACAATATAGATTTTGTCTTCCTGAGAAAGTGACGGTAAAAGTTAGTGGGGGTGGACATCAAGTTTGGTTTGATTTGGGAATGGAAGTGAATTGAACTAAACCCAACCGAGTCAAGGTCGGCTATATAGATTATAGACCGGTTCTAGAGAGAACTGGCATTGAATCGTTTTTGTTCCCAACTCCACGAACCTGTCAATGTTAGGCCGTTTCATCCGGTTCCAAGGTTAAAATCACCGTATCATTTGGGAATTGATCTAAACTAGTTCAATTGATTTAATTCCTACATTAAACTTGTTTTGAAGCTTCTTTTAGAAAATAAAGAAGACTCTTGCATCCAACAAAAATCAAATTGTAATTTTCTACATGAATAAAAAATAACATAATCATTTATGCAACATATGCTTTTGTAAGGAAATGAAGCAAATTTATTAAACTTTGACATTTTTTACACAAAATAATAAATTGGGCATGTTCTAGAAAATGGGAACCAATACAAACAATGTCAGTTTCCATTTCTAAATCAAGGAAGAAACACTCTAAAAATTCGCAGCATGATCAAACAAAATTTAAAGAATTCATTGTATAGACAATGTTATGAATAGAATTAATCACAATGCAAAAAGTTTGGAATCTCATATACTTATACTTGTATTTATATTTTTATTGCCATGCGATTGAGTAAACCTAATAATATGGATTTTTTTAGTTTAAAAGAAATAGTAATGAGGAAGGGGGTGATTTCGTCCCATGAAGTTAGGCAAGTGGAGATCGTGAAAAGACACCACTTTTGCACGCATTATTGCAATAATTCAGGTTCATATTGTTCACGTGGGGGTTTGTTCATGACGTGGCCGGTGCACCCCCCCCCCCCCGACGCACTCATTGGGAGGTGGCTATTAATTTTTGGCCTCATCCTTCGTGGTGTCCACTCTACTTTTCTTTTCTGTTTTTGGTCTCTTTTCCTGAAACTTTTACAGACTCAAAAGTTGGTAACCCATAGATCAAGGGGAAAATAAATTAGAACCTCAAAATCATTCATTTCAATCCATTTCAATGGCATTATCTTGATAATGGAATCGTTACTGTGTGGTATGTATGTAATTTAAATGAATGAGATTTGAAAGCTGAAGAGTTCAAATGAGCGATTAAAAAATTGCGATGTTAAATTAAGTACCGTACAAATGATTTAAAATTTTAGGTATATTTTTTTTCAAGCTATCTTATCAGTAAATATAGCTAGCGTTCATAGAGAAAGAGAGTTAAATCAAATTCGAATTACTAATATGTAATGCTTTTTCTATCAAGAAGGTGTCCTCCGCTATCTTTTGTAATCTAAAGAGTATATGAACTCTATTCAATGATGGCAGCACCTTTAAATCTGCCGAATGCTTCATATTATATTTACAATAATTAATCGAAAATTATTAGTTAAAGTATTGAGTGATGGGCCAGGCATCTTCTTGTCCCTTTGTAGCTTTATTACTTTCTCTTTTTTGGTTACTCTTTTTTGCTTTTGTTCGATTAGAATTTATCAAATACGATTCTTTGCTTTTTGTTTCGAAAGTTTTGACCGGCTGATGGAAGTCATGATAGACATGGGGTCCCCCGAGACGGTCCAACCCATACCCTTTACTCCATGATCTCCACCCACCATCTTTTCCTTGAATTCTTTATTATTTCATGGTTGGCTGAGCGCAAACCAAATGTGAACGCTGGCTTTTTTATTTTTTTCTTGTTCTTTGGTCAAAGCGAACGATGTCTTAAAAATGTTAATTCAAACGTAAGATAGAAACATGTCTTATGTCTTACCCAATTCAGTCAAATATGAGTCAAGTTCTTCGACCAAATCTTACGTAGATGTCTTCTCCACATCTTATTCTGTCTTGAGTAGCTTTTCATTATACGGCATATAATATACACACACACAGACATTAAGAAAAATTCTCAAAATGATTGAGATTATGTGAATGTAACCTCCTTTCTAATATGATAACTGGGGGAGAATAACTAGCATCATTCTTCTTTTCACATGATCCATGTGACACTCCACTTAATGTAGTTAATATTGAATTAAAGAGTTTAAAGATGTCAAATTAGAAATTAAAGTAAAGGGGCAGAATCATCAATTAAAAAGAAGGAAATGTACGGATTAATCTAATTAAAAATTAAACGTACACTAACCTCGATTATGTAAATTATTAGTGGTTGTGAACGCTGATTGAACAAGAAGCAAAACATGTTCAATGAACCTTAGGTGGAATGCAGTTCCTGTCGGATTGTGTCTACTGGAAAATCTGATTTGTGTCTAATCCTGTGTCATTTTAAAATTTAAGCCCTTTACTAGCATCTAAATCTGCAAAGTTTCCCTGAAGGCTATGTATACAATGTTTCTTTTTTGTCTCCCTTCTCTCTACCTCTCTCTGGCTTAACTCACCTAGCTACCATCAACATTAATCCACTCCTATGCGAATTAAGAATGTTCCTGCAAATGTGAATGCCGCCTTTAGCTCATCCTAAGCTCTTTTCTCTAGCGAATCAAGTAGCTATCATATTCGTCATGATCGTTCACTTATAAAGTTATCGTCCCCACAAAATAAAAAGTTCGAAATTGACATAAATCGATCATCACAACCTTGCCATAGCATTGAAGGTCCTTATTAACATATTCCCAAAATGCTAGATGGACGCATTTCATAATTGTAGAATCGTACCAGCGATGATGATGCCCCTCCTGCACACTCCTAGTTTCGCACTTGCCATATCGTCTTCTTGTTCGTGAGAAATGCCATGTTTACTGAATTTCGATTACAAAATTGATATGATATATATGGTAACCTGCAATTGAGTATTGAAGTTGGCCCACTTATTTAAAAGTCCACTCATAGCCCGGCACATGACTCTTATTTACCAAATTCATATACGGATCTTAATATACCTAACATTCTCTTGAGATTGTGATGAGTTTGGGCAAAGACATGGTCAGATGTGCCATTTTCCCATTATTATTCAGCTCTCCAGAAACAATAGACCCAAGAAAGGCACTTAAGTGGAATTTGGATTATGTGGAGTTGACATTCAAAACTTTGATCAAGGATTTGACTGATTGGTCAACCAATGTATTGGGGTTGAGAATATTCGAGTTTGAATCATAATACGACTCCTAATTAGAGCGAACCTTGAGAACATATCGGGTACTTTGTTTGATGAAATCTGGTCAGATGTACATGAACGTCAACTACTCTGTTGCTCAACGCAGAGAGAGCCATAAATCAAAACTATGTTTCGTTCTGCAAAAATTTGTAGGAAATGAAAAAGGCAAACACCTTACTTACAAGACCAAACCGTTCTTCCTAAGTTTCCCAACAACAATATACGAAAAACAGCAACCCAACGCCCATCCCTCCCTCTCGGACCGAGAAAGAAGAAGAAGAAAACCTAATCAGAACAAAGCTTGAGATCTCATTGGCTATTGTGTTGATGAAATATCGTTCGATGTACATGAATGTCAACTACTTTGCTCAACCAGAGGAATAGAGGAGGAGAAATCCATAAATCATCTGCAAAATTATATTTCCTTCCACAACGATTTGTACAAAATTGAAGAGAAAAAGCCTCTTAATTACATCGCCAAACCGTTCTTCTTACGATCTCCAAAAACGCTACTAAGGAAAAACAGCAGCAGCACAACGCCCATCTCTCTCCCTCGTGCTTTGTCACCGAGAAAACTGAGCAGATCTGTTTCTGAGATGGAGCGAGAAGATGGAGGCAACGGAATGAGCCAATCCCACCACGATCCCCACCTTCACTTGCCCTCTCTTCGGGATGGGACGGCTGGAGATCCTCCGCGACATGCCTCCGCCGTTCATCTTGCCGCTCCTTGAAATGGCCATCTCTCTTCTTTCTTCTTCTTCTTTTTCTTGGTGCTTCGAAGGAGCTTATGGAGGAGCTTTTGGATTTGGAGGTTTGAGAGGAGTGATGTATCGAATAGCTTTATGGAGCACTTTGCCTTTCCTTGTGGTGAGGAGGGCGATTTATAGAGAAGAGTTTTTTCCAATATGCCCTTTGAATTTGTAATAATTGAAGTGAGGCCCCTCGTTTTTGGACTGGTCTATTTTGACATGTTTGACTCGCCCACCGAGTCTCCCGTTGTCTAAATAAATCACTAATTATAATTTAAAGAGAGAGAGAGAGAGAGAGAGATCAACAAGTACGTAATTGTCACACTTTGACCAAGATGATAGAAAATGAGATTGTTGAATTGAAAATAGCACGCACTTTGGCACTATAAGTTTTTGGCGACGGTCAAATTTTGTGGCATAAATCATATAATGAATGGATTCGCAATATAACAAATTTAACGGGATAATTGTTTTTATCAAGGTTCAGTCAAGATCTCATATGATAATATTTATCTATATTAATTCCCATGCGATTGAGTTAACTTGATAAGATAGATTTAAGTAAAAATGATGAAGAGAGGGTTGATTTTGTCACGTGAATTCAACTGAGTGGACATCATGAAAGATGCCACCTTCCACGCATAATGGAACAATTCAGGTCTCTAATTAATAATGTCTATTGTCGTCGTGGGTGTTTGTTTATCAGAATAAGAGACACGCTTCCGACAATTTATGGGAGCGAATATTCGCCTCATTCATCGTGCCACAATTTTTCATCGCTCATTAAATTTTTTATTTCACATTTTGTTCGTTTAAGTTATCCGGGCAACTTTATTCTTCGAAAATGGCGAGTGGACATCATGAAAGATGCAATTTTTGCACGCATAATGGAATAATTTAGGTCTCTAATCAATTCATATTGTTCACATCATTGTTTGTTTATTAGAAAAAGAGCCCCTGCTCTTAACAATTTATGGGAGCAGTTATTCGCATCATTCATCATTGTGTCACAACTTTTCCACTATTCATTAAATTTAATGATTTTCATCGCTCATTACATTTTTTTTATTTCACATTTTGTTCGTTTACAAAAAAATTGTGACTTTTTATATTAATGTATTACGCTTACGATGCGTTGATAGTTAATGCTACTTAAGATATATAACCCCTCGAGTTGCTCTACTATGATGCGATACCTCGTAAAGGTGAGTAGGTAACTTTCTAATGGATTTCTTTCTTTTGACATATTTAGTTTAATTGCCTATTCATATGATATATGCTCGAATTAATTAGAGATTTTCTAGCATCATCGATTAGATAAGTTCATTTTTACATCGTATAAAGTTTTATCTTGAACACAATTATCATGTCATCATATATTCTACAAATTAGATAGAACAACACTGAACGAATGAAAATATTTATGTGTGATATTTCTTTTACTTTTTGTAATTTAAGGAGCACAAATTTTATTCTATGGGGCAAAGCAAATTTTTGTACATAAAATAATCTGAATATATTTGGTAAAGTATTGGGTGGGGGCCAGGAATCTCTTTCTTTCCTTATTTATTTATTGCTTCTGTTCGATAATAAAAAATTTTTAAAAAAATAAAATGATCAGAAATGCTTCTTTGTCTTGCGATGTGCTTCATGAACACGTGGGTTTTTGTTTCGAAAGTTTTTGACCGGTTGATAGAAGTCACGACCGACATGGGGTCTCCTAGACGGACCAAACTAATGATGATTTCGGCCGCTACAAAATTCTTTAATATTTAAATTCGGCATTATGCTGAGGGAAACTCAAAAAAGAATAATTTGGTTGGCTAAAAGCCAAACCAAATGTGAACACTGACTTCTTTTTACTTTTCTGTGATTGGGTTGAAGTGAACAATGTCTTTAAAAATGTCGATTCTAACGCAAGATTGAAACATGTCTTCTTATGTCTTATGCAATCCAGTCAGACACGAGTCAACTTCTTTGATTCAATCTTATTTAGATGTCCTCATCTAAATGGTGACAACATCATTATGTAGGTTTCATCATGTCTTATTCTGCCTTCAGTAGGTTTCATTAAATGGTGACAACATCATTATGTAGTGGATTTAATTATGTTAAGCCCAACTATGCAAATTCCTCGACTGGTAAATATAATACAAATCCAAGCGCAACGCGGTTATAAAGTCCGACTAAAGAACACATATGTATGCACTAATAGACAAACGAAAGTCAATCCAAAAACCTAAGGTGATAGATTAAGAAAGACCGTATTTATATCAAAAATATATATAAATTCATTAAAGACGCGTTGTGAGATACCATTGTGACATTAAAGAATTCTCAAATCATATAAGGTAATGAGAACATAACCTCCATTCTAATATGATATTTGGAGGGGAAGAACCAGAACCATTCTTCTTTCCGCATGATCCATGTGACACTCCACTTAACCTAAGTAATATTGAATTAATCATAGAATCTAAAGCACTCAAAGTTGTTGCCTTTCTCTTTTTTAAGCAGTAAAGTAAGGGGCAGAATCATCGATTAAAAATTGTGAAATAAGAAATTAGACATGCTCTTACCTATAAAATATAAAATGATGGGTGGTTGTGACTCGTGAACACTGATTGAACGAGAAGGATAACGTGTTCAATGAACCTTAGCTGGAATGCTTTGTTTAACTATTTGGTAGGGACATCTCCGCAGTTTGTGTCGGATCGTGTCTGGTGGACAATTAGATTTGGATCTAACCAGGTATAAATTTTAAAATTAAGCCCTATAATTGCCCCTAAATCTGCAGAGTTTTCCTAAAGGCAAACTAATGTATCAATACATAGCAATGCATCAATTTGCGATGTCAAATCATTTCTTTCGATTTCTTGTGTGCCCCATCGAGAAAAAAGAGCATGATGAATTTTTGTAGAAAGGGCATCAAGCTGGACCATTAGAAAAAGAGAGTAGATAAATTCTATGCAAATTAATAATGTTCCTATAAATGTGAACGCCACATTTAGCCTGTCCCAATCTCTATTCTTTAGTAAATCAGACAATAGTCGCATCTATTATTATAATGTTCACTTTAAGTTATGACTCTAAAATATCACTCATGGAATAAAAAGTCTGGAACTTGCCCAAATTCATCATCAAAACCTTGCCACGGCATCAAAGGTCCTAATTAATATATCCGTACAACGCTGGATGGACTCATTTTTTATTTGTAGAATCGTACCACCAGCAATGAAGGCCCTCGCTCGCCCTTTGGTTTCACTGCATCGCCATTTTGGTTTCTTCCCAAGAGAAATGTTATGTTTACCAAGTTTGACTTAAAAATTGATGTGGCAAACTGTAATTGGGTGTTAAAATTGAGCTATTTGTCTGTTCGCTCACGGTCTGCCACATGACTCCATATACCAATTTGATATACCGATCTTAATATACCTTACGGTATTGTTATCAACTGTACAATATTCAAGAGAAATAGGGAAGAAGAGAACCATAAATCATCTGCAAAATTATATTTCATTCTACAAAAAGGGGTACAAAATCGAAAAGCGAAACCTCCTATTTACAAGACCAAACCGTTGTCTCCTAATTCTTCCAGAAATACAGCAACAAAATGCCCATCCTCTCTCTCTGGGATTGAGAAAGAAAGAAGCAGAAAACTTATGGTGAGTGCATGATGGTCACTAAGAAAACTAAGCCCGCCTTTTTCTGAGATTGAGAGAGAAGATGGAAGTGAAAGAATGAGCCAATCCCACCACGATTCCAATCTTCACTTGCCCTCTCTTCGGGATCGGACGGCTCGAAATCCTCCGCGACGTGCCCCCGTTGATCTTGCGACTCCTTGAAATCGCCATCTCTTCTTCTTCTTCTTCTTCTCTTCTTCTTCTTCCTCCTCTTGGCACTTCGAATGAATCCTCTGAAGATGAAACGAAAGCTCTGAAGAAGCCCTAGCGATTTGGAGTTTGAGAGGAGCTTATGCGTTGGAAAAGCTCGAGCAGGGCACTTGCCTTTCTTTGTGGAGACGGATTGTTATATAGACAACGACTTTTTCCAATAGGCCCTTCAAATTCATCATAATTGAAGTGAGGCCCCCTTTGAATTTGGACTTGTCTACTTTGACCCTTTTCGCCTAGCCCACCAATAATTAAACGGAGAGCGTTATCTTAGTAAATCCAATACGTAATCAAGTACGTAAATGTCTCGCTATGATTAAATACGTGTCACACTACAATTAATCATACTAAAGTTTTTGTCTCCCCGAGACAACAACAATAAAAAAAATTTTGATACTATCAGACAACTTTTGATGGGCATATTTTTTAAATGACTTAATGAATAGAGTTAACCATATAACAAATACGTGGACTGTACTATGATAAATTCAGTCAAGATCTCTTATATATATATATTCAAATATCGATTATCATGTGATTGAATTGGGTTAATAAGATGGATTTAAAGAAAAGATAAAAGGAAAGAGGGGCGATTTTGTCACGTAAAATTTAAGTGGAGATCGCCAAAGATGCCACTTTCGCACGCACTCCAGAGCGATTCATGTCTCCAATGAATTCGTGTTTTCATTCACGTGGGGGGATTGTTCATCAGATATCAAAAGAGCCTTTGACGGGACAGGTGCACCCCCCCGGGCAACGCATCGGCGGTGACCATCGGCCTCATTCTTTGCGGCGTCTCCTCTATATGTCTTGTCTTCTATTCATCTACTTTAGTATGGCAACTTTTTGAACAATAGTTCATATTTATTAATTTTCAAATTTAATTTGATTTTATTATTTCATCGGTTTGGACCATTGAAAACGATAACGTTACATTATGTCAATGATAAAATCATTGCTACGTAGAGCAAGTTAAAGATGAAGCACTAAATTAAGTGTTATATGCAAAATTTAAAATTTCAGGTATACTTTCTCGATGATGACTGGTTAGTGCCTTGAAGTGTTGCATCATGTTACTCGTACGGAGGTTACGTCATCTAGATTTTGTAGGATTATCAATTGTAACAGCCAACCTTATCCTATTTAACGGGAGATTAAATTCCTTCAGAAATGGGGCCAATTTCTACATGTTTCATGTTCGAGGAGAAATCAAGATATGGATTTTGATTCTACATGAAATAAAATTCCTCAAAAGGCTCAAATAACCTAGCTAAATCATTATTGAGACATTATTTCGCTATCTATATGACCACAAAATATGGAAATATAAATATGCTACTTTGTCCCAAAAAAAAAAAGTATATAATCATAGAGCCATCAAAGTCTCAATTTCATTGTGGATAACAATCGATCACCATCACCGGTTGTTGGTTACAGAGTCTAGTAGCTATATTGACCACCTATCACTACGGTTGTAGGTAAATAATTTTTTTTTTTGGTAAATTTTGTAGGTAAATAATTACTTTCCAAAAATGCCAAAATATCTTGTCATCCATTTAATAGAAAATGAAACTTAATCCAATGACTTGGACTACTTGAAATGGGAATTCCCTTTGAGGATATTTTTCCACGGAACCAAAAAGAGACTTAAAAAGTGCAAAATATCCATCGGATGAAATCTTCGATACTTGGTCCAACAACGTCTGCTGGGTCTACTGGCCGGCATTAATTCTACGCAGTAAAATCTTGCAAGTCAAGACAAAATTGAAGCGATGGGCTGATTGACCCGAAACCGTATTTTTGTTTTGTTATTTTGCCTTGTGGAAACGTTGGTAATGTCGCTATTTCCAAGATATTCGAATTTTCGATTCGAATAATATTTGGGTAAAATATACATAAAACTTGAATTTTTTATTCAGATTTTCCAAATATGTGTATGTAAATATGTCCGTTCTAATTAATCGGATACATGTATTTCACTAACGAGGTAATTCAAAAGATTGTTGCTGCTATCACCAAAAATAATCGAGTGGAAATGATGAGAATTAATAGATAAATCGGCCTTTATTTCTTTGCAATGTAATAGAAAAATATCGAGTATCCAAAATCCTATTTACGGGAACAAATAGCACCTATACTACATATCCGCAAGATAAATATGAAATGAAGAATAGACAAGAAAAAGCCATCTCCCTCTCCCAAGAAAACAGAAGAAACAAAAAAATCTGAAAAAATATGGTGAAAGTTTGGTCACAGAAAAACCTAAGAACCAGCACATCTGTTTCTGGGATTGAGAGAGAAGATAGAAGACAAGCGATGGGCCAGTGCCGCTGCGATCGCCGCCTTCACTCGACCTCGCTTCGGGATCAAACGGCTAGGAATCCTCCGTGATGAACGTCCGCCGTCGATCTTGGCACTCCTTGGAACCGCCCCCATATCTTTCTTCTTCTTCTTCTTGATTTCCTGGTGTTTGTTCCTCTAGAGATGAAATGGAAGCTTTGAACAAGTTCTTGGACGTGGAGCTTGAGAGGCGTGATGTTTGAAAAGCTTGGTAGCGACAAGTTATATATAAAGCACAAAATTTACAGCACGCCCTTCATATTCATTATTATTGAAATGAGGTCCTTCTGCTTTTTAAACTTCTCTTTTCGACATTCGTTACCTTTTCGCCAACTCTTTCATTTTTATAGATCCAAAATGCTTGCGTATTGACCCACGTAAATGTTTGAATTGGGATTTTAGCTCCGGTATATGAGGTGTGGTGGGAATCCTCTCTTTTCACCTTGATGCGAGATTGGATAGTGAGTTAAGTTTAGGCCATGACCACTGTATGTGCAGACGACCTTTCTTAAGTTGACGCTAACTGTCTAATTGAAAAGTTTAAGACAAAACTGAGCCACTTATGTCTAAACTCAGGTTGGACCTTAGGAATCATGGTGATCGAGAGTTCGGGTTCCGACGAGGAGAACTTTTAAGGGAAATTGCTATAATCATATGAGATTAATTAACTACGTCATAATAAGAAGGGAGGATATAATGTCAACATAAAGGAGAAAAATAGGATATATTTAGTTTCCATTTGTTTCAAGAAAAATGAATGATTTAAAGAATATTTTTTTAAAAATAATTACTTGAATCACTTAAGAAAAAAAATGAAAGAAATTTTTTTTTATCATACACAAAAAAAGTTTAGGCATAAACTGTTATTGCTAATGAAAATATTATCCATTAACTAATTATTTTAAGCAATACAAACGATCATCCACATGGCCATTATTAGGTGTTACTCAAATATGGACTAACTCATCTTCTTGATGAAAATAGCCTATACTTTATGGTTGATGAAGTTAAAAAAAAAAAAAAAAAAAAAAAGAGCATAATGCACGACAGATGAAGTTGAGAAATCTAGCAAATGTTATTTTGGCGAAGAAGAGTGAGTTAGTCCATGTTTGAGTAACACTTAATGATTGTGCATTAGAAGTAAAAGTTCAGGAATATCCTTTACTTCTCAAAGTCCGGGGCTGTTGCTTAATAGCGCCAAAGTCAATGAGGATAAACGTGTAACTTTCCAAATTTCATGGACCATGGCGCATCAGTATTAAAGGTTTAGGGAATTTAAGCAACAACTCGAAAGATTAAGATTTACAAATTCAAATCTGTGTACCCCGTGAAAATTTCAAAAGCAGTGGATCCAGAACTCTTCATTTCTGTAGATAGACAACAAAAACTGTGTTTTTTTTATCTTGCAGCATCATTTGCTCCACTGGATGGAATAAAGAAAAGAAAGCAAAGACAACTACGGAATTGACGAAGTGGAGATTATAAAGATGGCACTTTAGCAAATCATGATGTTAAAGGAGGCACCCAAGTTCTTAAGAAGATGCTGTAAGCCTGTAACCCAATTCAGGCCTTTTAGTCGCGTGCTTCACCTGGGGAATTTGGTTTAATAAGTAAAAAAGCAAGGACGACGTATAGCAGATGCAAAGGTCCCTAACTTCATTATATTCAATGTCACTTGTGCGTTTAATTCTCTACCGTGTTTTGGTCATTGTTCTTGGAAGCTTTTTCAATTCCCCATATGGGTGATTAGAGTTAATTCTTCTTCATGTTTTTATTATCTTTTCAAAGTTAAAAAGCAAGATTTTATGGTATTTAGATATTAGTTAGTGTCTATCGAATACTTCACTTTTCACATAGAAGATGATACATGGCAATTAAGTTATTCATATTGGTCACTAGATTTCTCTATTTTAGAAGGTTTGATACCATTGATTAGTAATTTCATCATCCGAAGTGTAATTTTTCAAGGTTGGAAATATGTTTTAAAAAAAAGTTGAAAACTTTTAGTTACTTTAACGTGTGGTGCAAATATGGAGTTTCACAAGGTTTGACATGCCCGTTTGCGAGCTTTACTGTGTAATTTATTTTTGATTGTCACTTTAGCAAAATCTCTATTGTTGGTGCTGGGATGGTGGTCGCGGTGGTTGCCATCGCCTGAGGTGGCGGGTGGCACACGGCGGCGAAGGGGCGGAGAGCGGCGGTTGGGTTGGGTGGAGAGAGAAAAGAGGGGAAGGTTGAGTTAGGGCTCTGGATCTTGTGGGAAAATTATTAGGTGTGGCGAGGACCGAAATAACTTCTGCTTGTATTCACGTGGAGGAGTGATTGCACTTTCCATGGGACTCTTTTGCTCGGAGATCCCCCTCTTATGTGTCCTCACTCTACACTTTTCCTTCCACAAGTCAAAGACAGAATTTTCTGAAAGTTCAGTCAAAAGAACCTTTCTAGATCGCAATTGACTCCCCTTAATAATGAAGTTGGTGTAACTTTACAACAAGAACGAGAAGCCAAGTTATAACAATATGACATGACCTGCTATGTCAATCAAATCAGATGTTACCCCTACAAAGATAGATGTGTTTATTTTTTATTAAGTTTACATTAGTATAACTCTTGACTATGTTCAGTGATCTCGTATTACAGTCGCCCGATATCACCTTTAGCTAAAAAGCTATATCTAGAAATGAGTTGCATATGTTTGGGAGTAAGACACCAGAAGTGCTAAGAGTTATGTACTCACTTTAATACTAAAAGTTTTTTCGGATCACTTTAGTGTCACCATTTAGAAAAATGATCACTTAAGTACCAACTCCGATCTGAGTCATCAAAAATTTGATGTCACTATATTTTACTAATTTCTCAGTCCTATGCAGCTCACCGGCATGCTCAGTTAGCATATAACCCCTAAAAAGTTATATATGGTAATCATTTGAGTATCAAGTTTAATTTAAATTGATGACTCAAATGCCAATTGTTGTTAAAAAAAAAACGATCACTTTAGTGCCAAGCACACTATGTGAAAATGTCTCGTGGACTGTCCAACCATATAAAAATTTTAATTATAAAAGTCACGCATTATTTTTTTGCTGGGATTTTTTCTATTGGCACTTGAGTAAATATTTTTTCTTTGATTTGGTACTTAAATGATATGGTGAAATTTTTTAGCTTTAAGATAAGTATCATGCATAACTTTTGACACTTATAGCATCATTTTGCTCATAGGTGTTTATCATTGTATGCGTATGCTCAAAAGTATTATAATGGGTAGGGGTAAGCATCAATCTAGGGTCAACCCTAGACCAATCCTAGATCGGCCCAACCCTGCCAATCCCGATCCAGTTTCTAGGGAGATCGGGTCGGTCCTTGGTTCAAGGATTCCCGACCAAAGACCGTGCGGGTTGGTCATCGATCCCGAGTTTAGAGTCGGTCCAACTCGGACCAACCCTAATTATAAATATTATATATTATATATTATATATAATTTTTTTATATATAAAAAATTTAAAATAAATGGCGTCAATAACATTAAATAACTCCTTAGTGAGAAGTTCAAGTAATTTTACACTATTTTTTAATAACTTAGATCTTTTAATGTCTTTTACGACGTCAACATTCATAATTTACAAAGGAGGAAAATGTTTTTGTGAGAAGTCCTCACAACGTTCAAAAGGGCATAAATAGCTCCTCACAACATCCTCATCTAGTAGTCGTTCTCTTCTGTCTTATATGTCATCTTAGTCTTCAATTTGCTAAAATCGAAATAAACAACTTCTCCACTTGCCACTCAACACTCATCTCACTTGCTTTGAGTCACTTGTGCCGCTCGCCGCTTGATGCTCACCTAGCTTGTTGTTCCTTGCTCTACGCTTGACGCTCACCCCACTCGATGCTCATCACTCGCCTCTCTTAGGTGACTTTGCTCGTCATTGAACCCATTGGGTATATATAAAAACTAAACGAATTCTTATTGGGCTATTTCATACAACCAAGTCCCACCAAGCGCGAGCATATAATTTCATTGGGCCAGCCAACTATTTGGATCAAGGCCCATGGATTCAATCACCTTCCTTTATTGGAAGATCCAAAAATTAATAGCCCACAAAAATACCGAAAGCATATCTCATATGCCGTCAATTATTCTTGTGCTCTTACTTATAATAAAAGAAATCAACATTTTTTTCCAAAAAAGCGAATCCTCAATTCCTGAATTCTCACACCGACACTACGGACTTGAAACCAATCAAAAACCAAATATTAAAGTCACTATGTTTTCTTTTTTAATTTTAGTTTTTAGTCCTATAGAAATTAGCTTTGTGGAGGAGAGAAATTTCAAGAAACCTAGTTCTTTTTTCTATATTTTCGAGCAAATTTACGAAATAACTGTCAAGTAGAATCTAGAAAGATTTCAAATTAAACCTCTTTTTTAACACAATTACATGTTTATGAACTTTAATACTTGCTGTGTACATCACTATCAAATTCTATCTTATCAGTTGTTTTTATATTTAAGGGATAAGCAGATGCAAAAATAAAATAAAAATAATAATAAAATAAAAAACCTCTTTAAAGATTTTCCAAAACAAAATCACAGTTGCATTTCCCAACATGAAGCTTTAAAAGATGAGATTTAATTAAAGCAAAATTTCTCATATGCCAGTAAAATTTCATTCATTTGCGATTGACAAATATTTGTATCATTCATGGAGTATTTTAAGAAAACATTACCAAGATGCTTCACGTGTCTTTAATGTATATCAGAAACTCCTACAAAATCATAAATACTCAGGTAAAAGTGGCTCGCCAATAGTAAGGAAAAAACAAAAATTCTTTGACATAGTAAATCAATGGACTTGATATATTTTTTTAGACTAAGAAATTGAAAAATAACAAGCTCGCTAAAAGAGTAAACTTCTGACATGGAAGGGATAAAAATAGATGAGTTGCCACAATAGCAACCATGGAGCAAAGACTATTTTCTTTTCTTTTCTTGATAGCAATAAGTTTAAATTTCACTGAAAACCATAAAAAGAAAATAACTAAGCTAAAGGAGGCTATGCAAAAAAAGGAAACCATTAAGGACGATCTTGTCTATCTAGTAAAATAAGAGTCGATTTAGTTGTATAGAAGGCAAAAATAACCCTACCCAATTCGAGACATAGTAAATCAATGGACTTGATATATTTTTTTTAGACTAATGAAATTGAAAAATAACAAGCTCGCTAGAGGAGTAAACTTCTGACATGGAAGGGATGAAAAATAAATGAGTTGCCATCATAGCAATGATGGAGAAAGGACTATTTTTTTTTCTTTTTTTTTGATAGCAATAAGTTTAAATTTCACTGAAAACCATAAAAAGAAAATAACTAAGCTAAAGGAGACTATGCCAAAAAGAAAAAAGAAACCATTAAGGACGATCTTGTCTATCTAGTAAAATAAGAGTGGATTTAGTTGTATAGAAGGCAAAAATAACCCTACCCAATTCGAGTCACTGGACGCTCCACGTCTCGACTTGTAAATTTTTTGGATAGGAGTTTTATATACTCCATAAACAAAAACAAAAGAACGGCTTCCTGTCAAGATCCATCAATGCAAAATTGATTCATTTTGGCCCCCACGCGTTTTCGTGTCCAGATGAGTGAACCGCGTCTGCGCTCGCTCTTCCTCGACGAGTAAATTGATGACCTTTTGCCTATATAAATACGTATGGGCAGGCACCAGAGCCGTACACCGACATTCAAGGAGAGATCTTCACGAGATCGCCCCGGCCCGGCAGCATGGCTCCGCCGGAGTGCCAACTCAATGTGAGCCCCTCTCGGTACAAGCCGGCTCAGAGTTCGCAGGGCTCGAATCGCCTTCCCCTTCAAAGATCGGTCTCTTACTCTCTCTCTTTCTCTCTTTTCGTTGAGAAGAATTCTAATAGGTTTTGGAAAGTGTTTGCACCAAAAGTGATCAAGTTGTCAATATGGATAAGCATGTGACTAGAGCGTGATTATTGTCAAGCATATGCTTGAGGATCAATATCAATAACAACGCAAATCAATTATTATCGGCGATCAAATTTGTTGCCGTATGTATGGATGACAATGGTTGTTGGAAATACAAAGCGAATGAGGTCACAAAAGCAATAGGACAAACGTTTTCAAAGGAACATTCAAGGAACAAGATCATGGCATTATGAATGCACGGGCACAAAACCTTCAGAGATGGAGGAACATGGATACAGATGCACTGACAAAACTGCTCAGGAGCAGTTATGGCGCAATCACTGTGAATACTGCCGATCATCAACTAGAAGACCCCGACACAAATAAAGGACATTTATTAGTCTTTTAATTATCTTTAATTTCCTATACTGTAATTTTATCTTTTTGACTCGTATTGCTAATTAAATTCCAGCATGTTTCTTAACTGTAACTCTTAGATCCACATTCGATAAAATTCTAATGTGTATCTTTTTCATGGGTGTCCCATTGTCAATTAAATTATGACGTAGCAGTTTTGCGTTCTCAATCTCCGTTGTCCATTAAATTCCGGTGCAATTGTTTAAGTCTTGGTTCCATTGTAGAGTCTAGATTTTCCATGCCCTATCTCGATTAAATTTTAGCATGATTTGTATTTGGAGAATTCTATTTGAATTAATGTTGTTGATTTCCTTATTACTTGTGATATTTTTCATCTAGGGTTGGCGCAAAACCTGTCTCCTCCAAATAAATCCGATGAATAGACTGTCGAGGAAAGATATTTTGTCGCGGGAGAAATTGCGACAGAACAATAGGATATTCATCTCGAAACATTAAAAAGACTGTTGCCCTAGTTGTGTTTGGGCCAAATTCATTGGGAATTACCATATTGGGGGTGTAGGACCTAAAGTTAATGCCTCAACCACCGTCTGTGATGCGGCGACCCCTAAGTAGTCATGACTCTTGCGGTCTCAAGTGACAGCAACCGTCCTCTCTCTCTCTCTGTGCACACAGAGGTTTCAGATTTCAAAGCGCCCTGCCACCATGAGATGGAAATGAGCCTAGGCAATGGTTGCAACCACAAGATACAGGCAGTCGCTCGCTCGCTTGCTTTCTCTACCATTTAAAAGAAAATACAAGGATACTTTTGAATTTCGAACAAGAATACAAGGACCATCGCTGCTGTCATTCCTTAAATCAAGTGAAGATCATATTCAAAAGTAACGAGCAAGACTAGGACGAATCATTCAGCAGGGAAAGTACTCTTCTACTTCGGTTTAAGATCGTCCTTGCTTTATCCCCTAAATCCATGAAAAGGAGGTAAGCTGAGTGATTGGACCTGAGCAGGTTCTTAAAATGCTCTGACCACCGAGAAAGTCCGGATAGAGGCCAAGTTGAGCCTCAATAAAAGTTTCAACCTCATTACTCTTCCTGTCCACAATCCCCTTTGAGGGTAGGGGGCAGCCTGGATCTCCGCGACGCCTTCCCCCTGAAACACGAGAGCGTGGTACAGGGAAATGAAAGGTCCGGGGAGAAACCCCCGGTTAAGACTAGGATGAATCATTAGTGGGGAAAGTACTCTTCTACTTCGGTTTAACATCGTCCTTGATTTATCCGCTAAATCCAAGAAAAGGAGATAAAGCCGAGTGCTTAAGTACACTGATTAGATCCGACAGATGCCATAATCGAATCAGTGCACGTGGACCGCATAATTTGTGTACTTGTACGAAGGATAGTCGAGCCACGAAGGTTCAACCACTTCACGCTATAATAATAATAATGATTATGATGATGATGATGATGATGGTGATGGTGATGATAATCCCAGGTTATGTCCTTTCTTTACCCTAAAGTGGGGTGGGTTGGATCGTGCAAAGTTGTCGTGCTGGCTGTGTAACAGCAAATTCTGAAAAAGTTCCATCTCGATGCGAGCCAATTCGGAGTCTGATTTCCGGACGCCGGGCTTGGATCGCCGCACTCTACAAGGATTGGTCTCCTACTCTCTCTCTCTCTCTCTCTCGTTCATTGACAAGGATTCTAGTGCGTTTTGAAACGTGTTTGCAGCCAAAAATAACCAAGTTGTCGATACGGATAAGCACAGGACTAGAGCGTGAATACTGTCGAGCACGCGACCCGTAATTGACACCCACAGGGATCGATATCAATAGCAATGCATATAAATGTTCACTACCAATCAATTGTTGATATGCGAAGACAAAAGACATTTTCAAAGGAACGATCGTTTAGGGAAAAACATCATGGCATCGTGAAGGTATAGGCACAAAATTTTCAGAGATGGAGGAACATGGACACAACTGTTAGACAAAATCGGTCAAGAACAATTATGGCACAACCACTATAAATACCACCAATCATCAAATGGATACCCTTGACACAAATCAAGCAAATTCACTATGTTTCAGCTATCATCACTTTCCCGCATTGTATTTTTATTTTCCAGACTCATGTCACCGATTAAATTCCAACGCGTTTCTTAATTATAGCTATTAGATCCATGTTGTTGATTAAATTTTGACATAATATCTTTGCATTCTCAAATTTTATCATCATTAAATTTTGACATAGTTTGTTTACATTCAATGTCGTTGTAGAGTCTATATTTTCCAAGTCCTACCATCCATTAAATTCCTATGGGGAATCAAGACAGAACCTATCCCTTCAAATAAAAACCAAAAACAATTCTTACTGAAATGTATTTCGTGGAGAAATAAATTCCCACGAAACAAGGGATATTCATTTGATGTGAGTTGAATGCCTTAAAAAAGATGTTGACCCAGATTTTTGGGGACCAAATTGATTGGGATTCCCATTTTGGGTTGTAGCACACAAAATTGATGCCTCAACCACCTTGCAAGATGGGACCGCTACCACCCCTAGGTGGTCATATGACTCTTGCGGTCTCAAGAGACGGCGATTTCATAGCGTGCTGCCGCCATGAGGTGGTCATGAGCCTCGGTAATGGTTGCAATCGCAACGGTAAAGCTAGCTGCTCACTCGCTCTAAAAAAATTCATGAACCATTTTGAAAAGAAAATACGGGGCTACTTTTGAATTTCGAACAAGAACACAGGGACCATCAATGGTATCATCCCTCGAATCAGGTGAAGATCATTTTCCGAAATAACAACGAAGACAGGGACGAATTGTTTAGCAGGGAAAGAACTCTTCTAGTTCGGTTTAAAGATAGTTGATACTTCATCAGCCAAATCCCGGAGGAAATTTGTTGAGTGGTTAAGTATTTTGGTAGATCCTATGTTCAGATCAATGCACGTGGATCGCATAATTTGTGTACTTCTACGAAGGATAGTCGAGACACAAAATTTCAACCACTCCATGTTATAATAATGATGATGATGATGATGATATTAATAATAATAATAATAATAATAATCCCGGTTTATGTCCTCCTTTCTTTTTCCCTAGAGCGGGCTGTGTTGGATCGTGCAAAGTTATCGTAATGGCTATGTAGCTGCAAATTCTGAAAAGGTTCCACCAAAACTGAATAATAATAATAATATAGGCAAAAAAGAAGCCTGCCGCCACGTGAAAATGGGGTCTAAAACTTTTGACCACACGTACATAGAAAATGCCACGGTCAACACAAATGACTCCTCGAACATCTTGAACGATATCATACACACATGTTACTTTTTCGGACAATGATTCACAAATTATGGAAAAATAAAATTACCACATTATCTACGTAATATTATGCCAATTTTTCAACCATTAATACAACTTCGAATAAAAGACCTAAAAAAAACCAAGCATCTCGACAGTATTGTCATGAAATTTGGGCCCCATTAAATCCACTCAAGAAATAGATCCATCATATCACCCAAATCACACCCACCACCCCTAGCTATATCCTTTTTGCTCCACTATATTTATCTTTTTCCTTGATTTTCAACCACAAAACAGTGCATCAAGAACCAAAGTCTCCTCACCAATTTAAAAAATAATAATAATAATAATCAAATGAAGAAAACCCTTTGTTAATATGCCAGCACACCATTTATTGATAATGACCATATTTTGCTAAATCTTCAAAGACCAGATTAGTAGAACTATAGAGTTAACTGATCCCAGCCAAGCAGCTTACATTACAAAACAAAGGATCAAAACGATCACATACATAGCATATGCCATAGCATATATAGAGAGCATTACTAGGAAACCTCCCTCTTAATACATATCTTACCTCACTCGCTCTTAACAGTAAGCAATACACTTCTTCTTGCAATCCATGGTGCAGCCGCCGCCGCCGCCGCCGGAGCCATAACCCTTCCCGGAGCGGCTGTAGGAGGTGAAGCACTTGGCCGGGCACGTCAGCTTCTTCTTGTAGCAGGGGCCCTTGTCCTTGCACACCACGGTGGGCCTGATCACGCCTCCCTTGGAGTACCCCCCGCCCGGGCCGCCGTATCCGGCCCCGTACCCGCCGCCGACCCCGCTGCCCCACCCGTTCGCGAGCCCGGGTATGTCCCCGAAGCCGCCGCCGCCGCCCGCCCCGAAGAACCCGCCGGGGCCGTTGTCATTCTTGGCCCCCTTTTCCTTGGAGGACTTGCGGTCGGGCCCGAACGAGTCGGGCCGGGCCGAGGCGAGGGAGATGGTGGAGATGAGCAGCAAGGAGATGGCCAGGAGGAGATGGCGGCGTTGGTGGTGGCGGTGGCGGTGGCGGTGGCGGTGGCGGTGGTGGTTTTGTTCTTCATTGCGTTGGAGAGATTTTGGGGTGTGAATTGGTGTGGAATTGATGAGAGGAAATGGGTGATTGCTCTGAGGGAATATTTAAGTGGGGGCAGATGGTGGAAGAGGGGGGGAGGAAAAAGTTAAAAGCGGCATTAATGGTGGCTGTGAGTTGGAGGACGGTTGAGGGGACTGGCATTGACAATGGGGTAGGTCGTGCACACTTATTAAGTTCATTTACTGTTATTACATGAGACGTACTCACCGGCAATTAATTATAGAGATAACTTTTTTACATTTTTTTTTTTATTTAACTTTCTTATGTGGTGAATTGTTTTATAGAGATAAAATGTTAGAATGATCGACATAAATGATTACCAAAATTTGATTTAATGTGTAACTAAATTTTAGTTTGATGTACAATGTCTTTTCTAAACTATTAATTTGTTTAATGTGATTCCTTAGATTTTTTGTCGATGTTTTTCCTAAATTTGAATTAATGAAATGATAACATTGAATATTTTCATATAGTCAGAAGTTTAAATTGATTTGTATTAAATGTTCATGAATTACATTAAATAAATAAAAAATTCATTGACCACATAGTTTTTTGACTAAATTTTAAAGATCATTTGTGTCATTTTCTCTAAAATATTTTAAGAACTTAGTATTACCTTATAAGCTGCAAAGGGTGACGTGAAAGATAATGAGAGAATATTGATTGTGAGGACTCGAATGCTTCTAATTTTTTTTTTAAAAAAAATTAAGATTAGGATGCACCAACCAGTTAAGACTAGATTGCATTAGGCCTTTTGGTGCAACTTTCCCTTTTCTTTCACATATGACTCTTTACCGAAAGGAGTGAAAAAGGGACGTGTACTCTTTCCTAAAGATAGAAAAATCCTTTTATGATGGATTAACTCGTATAATTACATGCCATAATCGTGTTGTACTGAATTTCGGTTTACCACGAACGTGACGTGTTTATTCATAACATACGCTTGAAACCCAAATACAACACATATGTCTAGTGGATTACATGACGCAATACATTTAACATGTTTAAGACATAATCTTGTACATACACATGCAGCTACTCGATTAAGCCAATCTTGACTAGGCATAATTCACCGTTCCTATATGGCAATGGGAAGATGGGGAGTTCAAAACTCCCGTCCTCCAGATAAGGTGGTTTGTGGGTTTGTGGATTTTTCCCAGATGGGTCCATTAGGAGCCTGGAGTCAAGCTCCAGGAAGCTCCAAAATTCAGGAATACAACTGGCAGATAAAAGAACAAAAGAATTTCGTTTTTGATTTCGAACTTTTTTCTCATCATAAAGTTGGGAAGTACTTGAAATGATATGAACAAGAGAAACCAATCTTCAAATCCTCATGTGTACCAATTTTAAAAATTGAAGGATTTTAAGGATCTCTCTCTCTCTCTCTCTCTCTCTCAGAATTATCTTGCCTCCTTTGTCACCAACATGGGGCCCCGCAAACATGGACCTTCAATTGATCGTGTCATTAACGCACAAAAGCTTCTTCTTCTTTTTTACCGAGGAACCACACAAAAACTTTCTTCTTTTTTTTTTATTGAGGAACTGCCAAAAATCAACTTTCGGGATTACACGACCCTCCAGTACTCGGTGACACCGCAGCCTCGCCGCAAGCCACTATTTAGACATAAACCTCCAGGGAGGCTAGCCCAGAACCCCCACTTCAAACACTTTAGCAATAAGAGGGTTTGAATCTCGACCTCTACAACGAGGGAAAGAACTCACATCAATTGTTGCCCGTGGTTGAGTGCAAAAACTTTCTCTATACGTACCCATAAGAAATATTTGGATTTTCAAAACAATGATCACATGCAGTACAAAAAAGAAAAGTGTTTTTTTTCTTTAATTCCATTGATTAATGATAAGGGATAGGCGGGTAGTCCCTATCAGTTATTATTGTAAAGTGAAAAATCATAATCATGGGTTATGCGCCCCTACCCTAGAGCCTAGACAAGTAAAATACATAGATGCTCACATAAATTATCAAGACTTTGGCTACTATATTAGGATGCACTTATTTTAAGAAAAATGAATTATTTGAAAAACATTTTCTTAAAATCAATCGCTTATATAGCTCGAAATAATTAGTCGATCAAGATATTTTTATTATCAATAATAATTTATGTCTAAACATTTTTGTGGATGATGAAAATATTTCTTCTATTATTCATTTTTGTAAGTCATACAAATAATTATTTTTAAGAAAATATTTTTAAAATATCTATTGTTTGTGAAATAAACGCATCTCTCGGATATCAATAGTCTTCGTGGAGAAGTCCAAGCGGGCCTCTTCAATTGACATTTCGGGAGCATTAAAGGCTTTAATTTGACTTTGAAGATGATCTTTGGGATCTGGGGTTTGGACGGCCCGGGAGATTAATGAAGCCCCATCGCAACGTGTCCGAAGCATTAATTGCATCAAATTAATATTTTCACATGTTTCCATCACCCAACGAGTATCAAGTTTTGCTCGTGCATTTAAGTGTTTTGCCTTTGTTCTAACAGGACATTTTTTGTACAAAATCATTGGATTGTACACTCTCGTCCTCCCCTCATCATGGATTTATGCATTCATTTCATATGGAGCTTGCTTCGATTCACGACATGGTGAAAGTTCGTGTTAAGTTGCATGTGCATTTGACGAAACAGTTAATATATCTTAATTAACTTATAAGTCATTGATGCTTAACTTCCTCTTAGCAATCTCCTTGTAATCTTTTGACTCTGTTTTACATGCATCTAATGATTTCCCAACCTCACTTGTATTTTCCTTAAAAGTATAGTATTAAAATCTGAATAATACATGAAAAAAAGTCATACATTGAACTAGATATCGTATAATGTGCAAATTTCAGATTTTGTGGACAAAGATCTTGAAACGCGTCTGTCGGAGTATTAAGTAAAATTTGAAAATTTATGCAGACTCGCATTTTAATAAAAGACTTCAAACTCAAACTCAACGTATGGGTTCAACACTGTTGAGACTTGTAAAACAACAAAACTCTACATCACCCTGATTACAACATGGAATTTTTGCAATGATCCCTCGAGCCGAGCGAAAAATGCATAATCTTGGTTTCGACAAAGCATCACTAACCACAAAGGGTAACCGTACAAACAAGTATGAACAGGAGCGAAACCAACCAACTCATTGTGCCTCCGGATTCTGGCTTTACAATGCTGCCCTCATGGCGCCTCTTGCAGCATCGCGCTGCATCTCACTGGCTTTCCCGCTTCCCCGGAAGTACATGTATACTTGCTGCAACCAAAGGTGTCAACGCAAAATTTGAGCAACTTTAATGAAATCTTTAAATGAAGTCCAGCTCGTGGCAACAATGCATTCAATAGGTTTTTGTGGCACAAAGAAAGGATAAGAAAGGACCTGAATGACCCAGATGCTAAGCAACGTCTCCACACAGAACAGCCCGAAGCCAACGAAATAGAAGATCTGTGAAAGGATGAAAGTGCATTAGTCCGGTAGGACTTCGCTGCCAGCTTAAAGATCGTTAATTTGGCGAAAAGGTAGACAAGAATTCACAGTGCCCTGGGACAAATGACTAGAAGAAATAAATGGGAAACTTTACCGCAACTATGGCGCCTTTGTTTGAAAGATTAATTGCTGCCAATATACCCCTGTTTAGAAAATGCAAGGAGGTCAGCAATTCGGAGGAGAGGATATAGTGTGCACTTACTAGTTTAACCCATAAGCCTATTGTGATAACTGCTTAAGCATAAGCAGATGAGCAATTTAGCAGAAAATTTGGCAAAAAGGAGGGAAATAAAGCTAATAAACAGGTTAAGAAAGCGAGGGGACCCTTCCCGGACTGAGCCAACACTTGAAAGAATGTTCAGAATTAGAGAGGATATCTAAAAATGCAAAAGGAACTGAAAGCTGCAAGGTACCACATTTTACTGTGACCTAAGACCTTGGTAGCATCCACAATTTACCAAGTAAAAACTAAAATCCTCTCGAAATGAAGTGGGACGTAAATCATAGATCATAGAGGCTGGCTTACGCGAGAGAATTTCCTTTGAATACTATTGGGGGAGCAACTGCAGCGATGATGCAAAAGCCTATATGGAGCTGCAGGGACAAGGACAAATTTTTTTATCAGACCAAGAAAAATTGTAAAATAACAAAATGCATTGCAAGTCTGGTTAACTTACCAAGTAAAACAGGAAAAACCAGCCAAACCTTATAGCACTATCAGTCCTGCAATGATTTATACAAATAACATGTCAAATGAAAGAACATGAATAAGTAACAACAACTGAACCAACTGGTTCAAGGATCGGCAATTGGCCAACCGACTTTTTAACAATGTCAGACTCCAATAAAACACAGAAGTGACTATCAGCAAAACTAGCCAAAGCTGGCATCTTATTCTCTGAGATCATTGCAAAGTCAGGGAGACATAACAGAACATAGTAGAATTGGACAAAAATGGGGCATAAAATAAATTTATATAGGAATAGTGGGATGACATACCTAAATGCACGGTAAAGTGGGCGATACCACAGAAAGTAAGCACCTGGAGCTCCCGAGATGAAGTAGATGAGTGCAAGGAACCAGATTTTAACACCTAAGAAAAGAGCCAAGAACTCAAATAAGGGGAAATTTCACAAATTGATTGCCCCAGCATGTGCATGAAGTAAACTATCGTCACTGCAAACCTACCTTCCCCCTTAATCCATGCTGTTGTCACGGCTATTAAGTTCCAAAACAGACATAGCACCATTCCTGCATAGTATAAATTTGAATTATTTTGAAGCGTGTGCTGAAGCATACTTATCATTTTATTTAACTAAACTATCAGCAAAGATAACTACAAGAACCACTCAAGCGGTTTTCAAGCATATGTAGCAACTTAATATCTTAAAGAAGCAAGAGTCAATCAGGTCAGGCCATGCAGAAATGGTCTTGTTAACCCCATTAAGCTAGGGTTAGAGGTTAAGGAACAGACATCTGAGCGTGGATCATAACACCGAACAAGTACAATTCCATGCCATCAAGTGCAAAAACTACCATATTGATCCATATCATTAATTGGATATTTCACAGGCTCGAGATTTACCTAGAAGTCAAATGTCAAACTCTAGGAAAAAGAACAAACTGAATGGTAAAATGTAAAACCTACGGGTACTGATAGCAGCTCATAACACAACATGCAAAACTTAATTAATCTGGGTTTTGACAATGACATTACACATTTACAAGGATACCGGACCCAATCATAATACTCAGCAAACCAAAAGGATATGATATCTTAAATATGATTTTGGGCAAGATGATGCCAGAATAAATTTTCAAAAACTCAGTATTTCAGAGTTGAAGAGTACAGCACAAGGCTACTAGCAGTCAAATGTCATGGGTAACATCTGGTCATCTCAAGAAGAGAATTAATCAACTTTACCTAGAAATGTGGTGAATGCAACATATTGTAACCTCTGAAGATGAATCGGAATTTCATTTGCAATGTCATGGTGGATAATGGGGAGAAACGGTGGCCAATTTTTTTCCTCTATTGTTACACCAGCTGCAAAAAAGATTGCAATTCACATAACCATGTCAGATGAAGAAAATAGCTCAAACGACATTACTCACTGCTTCAAGCAAATGAGGTGAGCAACATCTTGAATATCATAAAGAAAATGCCAATCGATTGATCTGAATGTGATAAGATATGCCTTGATAACCCAATAACCCACAGACCTTCAGATGGAGAATCAACTAATAACTTCCCAAAGGATACAGTAACACACACCTAGGTTTCAGGGAGAACTAAACATACTAATTCCCCAAAGAAATAGGACCAGTGTTCCAGAACTCAATTACCTCGAGCTAAAGCTTCTTCTTTCCGTCGAACTTCCTGCAAGCACAAGGAGCAGGAGAAACACCACATCAGCTGGGTCACTAAGCCAATTAATACAGTGCCTGTTATGTATAACCTAAGAGCCTAAGATTTCCAAACCCTTGTTACATACTATTCTTCTGTTTAGTGAAATTTCGTAATCATGCTCTTCACCATTAACACTCACTTCCGAATGCTCTTTACATAAGTCAAGTTAAACCTAGTAGAGAATGAGAATCATCGCATGCCTTCTGCTAGAGAGAAAATGATCATTGTGGTTGTTATAGCAGAGAATGCATGAAATAGATATCACTAGTCCGACGGGCACTGTTTTATCGCAAGTTAGCGGTGGATCCTCTCATTTGTCTCTTATTGTTTTATCTTACAATGATCCTATATCTTCCGTAGATGGCAATCCAAAGAAACGCATGTTCACGCTGGAAACTAGAAGTGCAATAACCTGTTCCCTTTTCTTCAGTTCAGACTCCTTAGCTTGGAGTTCCCTCTCCTTCCTTTTCAAATCCTATATTGAAAATTAGTGACTGATAAGATGCCCAGACAAAATAACTTCCAAATAGAGAAAGACCAAATGAAAATGCACATTTAAATTCTATGACCAACCTGATATCCTGATCCTGCCGTGTCAAGAGGAATATCAATTGTTGCACCACGATCGTAAAAGTCTGCAGGCTCTGGGGGAAGTGGCGAAAGCCTTGAGTTTGGTAGACCCCCAGTACTCTGGCAAAAAGCCATATAACGTGAGGAACAGATAAAAGAAATAGATAAAACATGCAACTAGAGCAAGATATCGCACCCTAGCACCGTGATACAAACAGAGAGAGTAAATCAAACCCAGAAGTTCACTTGAATTTTAGCATTTACCGTAGAAAACGCACCCCCGCCATAGTTTGTGGAAGCTTTGGTCCTGACTGATGGGTCCTGAAAGTCAAAGTCAATCAAGAACAATCTGATCACAAACAAAGGGAAAGATGAAAGAATTCATAGGCAGATCTAATCAATCAACCGATCACAAGACAAATTCAAGCATGATTCCACTCAACTATCCAGACCAACTAAATATCCCCCACAGCTCAAACCCACGAAAAGTCGGGTCCTTCGCCAGGAACCCAAGATCAGAAACCTCAAATCGCCATTCATCCGTCCCCTCCTCAGCACCAACCGCCCATACCAGTCCTAAACTACCCAATCACCAAACGAAACACACCCAAAATCCCAACTTGGCAACTGGGTTACCCCCGAATCGCAGGAAAACTCGACGAGGAGGGACTTACGGAGAAAGGGTTGACTTCTTCTTCGTCGAAGGGGTTCTTGTCGTACCGGCCGGCCATGGTCCCAAGACGCTTCCCCTCAGCTCTGCAGCCACAGCGAGAGAGACAGAGACAGAGACAGAGAGAGAAGAAGTGTGAAACACCTCCGATGGGATCGAAGACAGGGGAAGGGAGAGAGAGAGAGAGAAGAAATTTGCTTACAGAAGAAGGAATTCAAATGGTCGCAGCAGTTGAAAGCTCGAGCCTTTCCACGAAAGTTAAGCTCTTCTAGAGAGAGAGAGACAACTTGGTCTTCGGTCAGCTCGCGGACAAACGCACCCAAAATACGTACGCTTTGAAATGCTAGAGAGAGAGAGAGAGAGAGGGAGAGGTTTTTTCCTTCCTTGAAGATAGCCATGTGAGGTTTCATGGGTGAAAAAACAGAGGTGTCCTAATTCGTTTCTATTTTTTTCATTGTTCCTACTTTTTTCTTTTTTTTGTAGAAACTATTCCTATTTGTGGAATAAAGACTTTTTTTTAGGGGGCCGAAATGGAATTAAAAAAAAAATTGACGAATTAGAATTTGCCTTGTTACTTTATTAATCAACTTCCTACATTGACTCGCGTTTTAGATAGTACTTTTTTTAAACGTGGCTACATCGAAACCATATATATCGGATGTGTAATTCAGATCATAATGTTTATCTAATAATATAATTTCTCATATTACTTTGTTAATCAACTTCATGCATTGACTTGCATTTTAGATAGTATTCTTTTAGCACGATCACATCGAAAATTCAGATATTGCATACGTAATTCAGATCATTATGTTTATTTAATAATCAGGAAAATTATACGATTGAATTGTCAAACGGCAAACGAGCAAACTATATATTACAAATGGCGCTTATTTACTAGAGATGTAATGCTAATCTGACGCACCCTTAGATTATTTTTAGACTTTTTCAATTGCATGATCTAACTTTAGTGAAACCCCAATTAATTTCGCAAACGTGTTAATGAACCTCAAATATTGCATGGACCCAGCAACTATTGCCTAATTCATCATTTATAAATGTGGAAAATACATAAGCTCTAGTGATTATCTTAGTAGGGCCAGCACATTTCTATTATAATTTATAAGTGAGTGCATGCGTACATCCCAAAATGTTCAATTTGCATTACCAAGAAATGATTTTCTGAAAATTGTCATTTAAATTGATTTTTGAGATTGGAAATGTCTATTATGCTATTCGAAGGCTACTTTGCTGGACCTGCTAAAAAAAGACCTGAATGGTCCCCTCAAAACTCACCAAACCCATGAGAGAGAGCTAGCTAATCCATAGGTAATTTCTTTTTTTGCCAGAAAAAAATAAAGTTATCCTCAGTAGCTACTATATCATAGAGTGGTCAATTGGCATTTCTGTTTTTTTTCCTTTTCTTTTTCCCCTCCTCCTTTTTAATATTTTAGCCCTTGTGATTTTTGTCTTCTCTTGGAGGTCGTTCCATATTGGACCCCACTTCTGGATGCTGTGTGAAATTACTTATTTTCAAATGAAGAAAAAAATATTCTCAATGATAATGAAATTATAATTTGTGGGGGAGGGAACGTCGCCCTTCTCTTTTGACCTCTCCGGCGGAAAGTTCAAACGCGTCATGATCAAATTTTAAAATCGAGATTGTCGATGTTGACTACCGGCCATATCGATGTTTGATTTGTCGGTCCCTTCTATGATCTGTCTGCCAGCCCTTCATTTCTTCCTATGCTTCCTTTGGTTTTCACCCTTTCGGCACGGCGCTCGTACCGTATCTAACGTTATTGAAATTTGAACTTTAGCTCAATAAAATTTTCGGGAAATAAACCCACCCCGCGGCGGACACACTCATTCGCACCCTGCCCCCTTATTCGGGAGGGAAAGGGTTTGAAATTCCGCGCCCCCATTACGCAACTAAAATGGAGTGCTATGGGAGGTGGGTCCTCGTCTTCAATCTTTTTTTTATTTACGCCACCGCCACTGTATGATGGTTTCGAGTCAAAAAAATTCGGAAATAATTTCTTAAAAATCATAAAATTATTATTATTATTTTATTATTATTATTATTATTATTATTAGATCCTGAATTTTTGATTCAACTAATTTAATCTTAAATCTTTTAATGATTTGCTAATATAGTTATTCCGATCGAAATTGATTAAAAATTATTGACACGGACATCAATTGTCTTATATGATGTGACCAGCATTGATATAGGCAATTTGTGTAATGTTTTAAAGACTTCTCTAATTTAAATTTTATTGTTGTCATTGTGCTCGAAACTTACCTAGGCCCTCACCAGCCGAAAAAGTGCAAGCCCATGCCAAATCTAGGTGAGGACCACCTCCGCAATGGCTGGTGGGGAGGCAATGGCTTCGTCCTCACCCAATGGTTGCAGGTCCGCTAGCCACAATGAAAAGAAAAGAAAAATAAAACATAAAATATAGAAATAAATTCATAAAATTTTTAAAAAAATTCTGAAATTGTTTGCATCAATCAATAACCATACAACATTAGTGATTTTCAACTAAAATTGGTTAAAATGATTGTTAAAAGATTTCAGATTAAATTAGTCAAATTAAAAGGTTTTTTTTTTGCTTGATTGGCATTCGTATAATAAATTTATAATTTTTTAGTAGTCCCCTCAAAATCTCTACAAACGCACAAATCTTTTTGTCTACTCCTTTTAAATGAGGTTTTACCCAAGAGTCCTGAATCTATTTTGAATGAGGGGACACTTTGATTCGAATGCGGATCTGCCAACATCAAATCGAGTGCTCATCCACTCAACCAACTTCTTGGACACTTACCCGTTCAAATTTCATCAATGAGATAAACCTCGATCAAAGGTAAGTCGTCCATGCCACCATCAAAGAATTCACAAAGAATTGCTTCGAACTCAATTTTAAAGAGATAGGATCGTTGGTAACACAAATACTAGACGTTTTCATCAACTTGGCCAATCCTTTGGCAGCTTCGATGCGGGTGCGAGGATGGGCAAATCGTTTTGAGTGATAATTAGATGATGTTTGGTAGATGAATGATGGTTTACAATCACCATCAAGGCTTAAATGATGTGCCACCTGTCAGGGATAAAGGTTAGGATTGTCGAAATTTACTACCAAGGCTTAAAGCAAAAACCACCGCCAAGGATAAATGATTTCAAAATAAGAGAAGTTCACCACCAAGGTCTAAAGAGAAATCGCTAACCAATGATAAGTGACTCCTTAGTTCACCACCAAGAAAAGAACCAAGATAAGAAAAATTTACCACCAAGGCCTCAAGGAAAATCCACAAACCAAGAATAAAATTCACCATAAGAAAATAGTCCATCTTTAAGTTATAAAGAATTAAGATAGAAATGTCCCTCTACCAGAAGGGAGCGAGTTCAAATCCCCGCGATCGCTTATGCGACTCACCCGCGGTTCGGGGGAGGTGGGTTCCCTCGGGTCGCTACAGGTTTACACCGCCAACTGCCGGCTGTACGACGATTCCTGGGTCACAAAAATAGAAAAAGAAAAAAAGAATTAAGATAGAAATTCACTCACACATAGAATAATCTAATATATTCTCTATATTCAAGTCTCTCTGTTTTTGTTTTTTTACAAATGAGATTACACCTCTACTTACAGAGGAACAAAAACATAGGAAATAGTTAAACATTTAAATACATGGAACTACTTAAATATTTAAGACATTAAACTGTAAAAACTCAATAAAGACCTAGGAACTATGAAATGCATTAGAACACATAGAAACTTGAACTTTGACTCTTCTAAATTCATGCTTCAATTTTGGAACCCGAACAATCATCATAGAAGATCATCAAACAACAATGGAACCGGATAGAATAGCTTCTAGTTGCTAGGTAACCGATAAAGATCCTTATGGTTGACATTAACCTCGTAAATCGACATCTAGGTTTCCAATTGACAACCATAAAATCAACAACTTAACAATTAAATCGACAAACTAACTTTTAGAATCAACATCTTCGACTTGAACTTATCGAATCAAAGTATAGCCAAAATCGGTCTTTATGTACAAATTAAGGAATAGATGAGTTCAGTCAACGAAACGTGAGTGGAGCTTAAAAGTTGACCCGATACATCCGCATCACACTCGCCCCTTAAGCCATGCGGTTTATATATATATTTTTGCATTGGAGTGTCGTCCTATTATCGTTGACATTATTGGGATGCCATAGGAAAACCCGACTAAATGCAAGTTTTTTTCCAAAAAAAAAATATTAAAAAAATATTATTATCTTCTAGAAACCAACGAGGTCAAACAATGCAATGTCAACATATGAGAACAAGCCGGCTAAGTTTGAGCTCCGTACGTTTGTCCACATGTAAATCAAAAGCACACCAAAGGCCCACTTCAAATCGATAGAACCAGAAGGATTCTTCTCCATTCCCTTTTTTCAAATTTGAACAAGCTGAGACAATTTGAACGGCACCAAGAATCTTCTCAGCTTGTTCAAATGTGGAATGATGTTGACCAAGCTCAGGCGAAATCAGAGGCAGAGGAACTGTGTTTAATAGACCCCCATGCATCTTATTATTTGATTTTTCTCCTAAGGATAATGTCACGAATTATCTCTAAATCTTTGCTCGGTATTCAACAAAGTCCTCTGGACTTTGTTTTGATTTTGACTTAATCGCCGAACGTTTTGAATTGGATTCAATATCATCCTTCCATCAAGTAGACTAATGAAAATTGTTGAGGTGATGAATAACCCCATTAATTGATTGTTCACTGTACAAATTTGCAAAGAGGCAGGTGTCACGAGTATCCATTTTTCTTCTTCTTCTCCCTTCCAACCGTTATGGTCGTCATGCAGTCAAGCTCCACCGCCAGCCACCGCACCGCCTGCCATGGTCGTCATGCAGTCAAGCTCCACCGCCGGCCACCGCACCACCTGCCGCCGCTTGACTAGAACAACACCAAGGCGTGGAGCACAAAGAGAGGACAAGAGAGGGTTGGCGTGAGGTTGACCACAAGTGGTGATGCATATGTTGGCATGACGCTTCGCTTACGAAATCGCTTAAGAAATGACTACATCGAGCGAAATTCCAAGTGCTCAAAGAACCGAATAAAAATTTCGGAAACCACCATGACACCACCACCATTAGCATTCTCATAAAAGAGTCCAAGAACAGCTTGTGCAGGACGAGTTTGCCCACCCATTTGATGAGCAGGACTACTTTGCCCCTTCAGCTTCTTTTAATGTACCAATTTTCACTCACAAAACTGAAATTTTTCAGATTCAACCATTCATAATTTAACCGCCGACCGCAAGGTCTAACAAGCTCCGATGCTCGGGGCTTTTGAATTTGCTGAACTCAGGAATAATACAACTGTCACACCCATCAGAGAACAACTGAGGCCTAAACCAATGTAAAGGGGTGGCGTTCTGTATAGCCATTTGATATCTGATCGTACAGAACAAAAGTGCTCTCTAATCACAACTCTTTAGTGCTTGTATGATCGATCATCTGGTATACCCGATGTATTTGGAATGTTCCTACACCTAGGGGATTAAGTATGCTGGGGCTTGAGAAAGATGTGAAGGGCAAAATTTTTACATGGCCACCGAGCAAGTTGAGAAACAATGAATTTAATAGCTGACATCGAATGGCATGCTACAAGAACTAAAGAAGATGTAACAGGTATAAATGAGAGCAGAATCGATTTGAATGTGGATGGAGTGTGGCCAAGATGAACCTAACATTACCAAGCTGTTCCCTGGGGCCATTGGGTTTTGGCATTCATTGGCGATGCCGCCTACTACGCTTTCGACGCTTTTCATCTCTTATAAACATGTCTTTAGGAAACGGGTCTATCCAATTCTTGTCCATCTTCACGGCTTTATTCCACCGTTCTTTGAAGACTTGAAGCTCCCATGTCGATTGTCTCCGGATCTGCTCAGACAGAGGCAAAGTCCAAATAAGGGTCCCGTGTATTTCTTTCTCCCCTCCCAACTAGAGGACTTAAAGCATTGGAAGACGTCTTTTTTCTTTAAATACAACCAGATGGAAATGGCCCTGAAGAAGGAATAAATAGCAAAGGAACAGGTCTCACCTCTGCTCGCATGTCCACCGATGGAGCGCTGTGTCTCTGCAAGTCAAGCAACCAGTAAACTCATCAGACTCATCACTGAGTGATGAAAATAGCGACTGTTGTGATGTTTATAGTACAATGAAGTTATAGACACGAATATTTACCTTTGTCAACTCTTCAGAATTTGAACCCTGCGTAAAGTAAAATGAAGCACATACTTAGCACAAGAAAACAACAATTGAAGATTATAGAGCAAGTGAGCAACTCGAACAGGGAAAAGGCAAGAAGGAAGGAAACCAACCTTTTTCCCGGGTGGACCACCTCCACCTAAAGTTTGTATACCCTTATGAAATATATACTCGCTATCAATAACTCCTACCTTCTTCGTACGGTCTCCCTGTTCCATAAATTACAACAATGCAGAAATTAATACATGAGACCTTCTAGATCCCCCAAAATGAAGCCAATAAAGTCACTCCACTTCCCTATAATTAGAACTTAAATACAACAGATCACACACCAGCAATATTGACCTCACGATAAGAGGGAAATATGGGAGGACACCTTAGAGCATATATACTTTCACAACCCAATTCAACAAGGGTATCATAGCTGATTCTGATCAAATACAAATTGTTCCAAACATATTGTGGAGATTAAATCAAGAGGCAAAACAATTATGATGCTCAAGCTTTAGAAGAAGAACTCGAAGAAACTACGTGAAAGAAATTTCACTTCTAATAACAAGAAATGCTTTCTGACATTGACAGGTTTATAAGCCTCCCGATGATCCGAGTCTACCCTGTGAACATGTCCCTAAATCTTCGTTCAGTGGCTGATAAGAACTAAATTATCAGAAGGAAACGGTTCCACATTGCATGTTAACATCAACTGTGGTGACTCGAGGGGAAATGTAAAATGCACAAAAATAATAAGAACCTTCACTGGCAGCAATTTATTCTCATGAAATTTCAGCAATGATGATATGCCCAATAAATAAGAAATTAGTGCATGCTTATATCACTAATTACATTCAAATTCAGGAAGAGTACCCTAACCCACTCTTCCACCAATAGCTCTCGACCCCTAATTAATCTTTCCTATCCTTCAAGGACAAAATGATGCTTCAAAGATGATGCAACAGCCCACCCGAATTGGGAGATACTTATTCCATGAGTGTTTATGAAAAAAGAAAAGATAATTGGCAAATCACTAATGCAAAAGTTGACGAGTTAAACTTGAGTAATACCTGTGCACAGTACCCAAGTTTCATATCCATTCCCCATCCATGGATTAGATCATTCTGGAAGAGAGTAATCAAAGAGTGATTAATGTTGTGAAAGAAACAGAATAACAAAGACCTAGTTGTAGCTTTCTAGACCAATGGAGACTCTTAGGAGTTAAAAAAAAAAATTATGTTACTGTATTACGTTACTGTATTACACATATGCATCTAATTGTCAAAGACCAAAGGCAATGATATAATCATATTCTGACATATATATATATATAAAAAAAGCGAAAGAAACAGAACAAAGCTAGTTTGTAGAAGAGTGATTCCCCTTACTGGAAAAAGCCATCAACAAAAAGGGAATGAAAGCAAAGCATTTTCATTGCAGTGACCTAACAGATCTTGAATGAGAAAAGTTAAAAGAACCATGAATGTCTGGTATAATGCCAGTCTAATTAAACAGAAATGCCAAGGATCCAGGTCACTTTATCTTTGTCGATTATCAAGGAATGGAGGGGTCAATCAACCACCTATAGATTTAAGCCTCACAGACCTAGCTTGTAATAACAACAAAAGTTACATAAAAGCAAAACTCAAATATTACCCTCATGAACAGACAGAAATAGCAATGACATCTGGGGACACAAAAATGCGTATTGTACATGAAAAGCTGCTTGCAAATTTGGAAAAATGATCTGAGCATAAAACTTTGCTGAATGCCTTCTCCAAGGATTAATATTTGCGGATGAAGAATTAAGCTCCATAATCAAGTGAAAGCTCTACTGCTTCTACTGTTACATCAGTATTTATTTTAAAAGGATAAACTACCATTGAAACATTAACATGCTTAAATAGTTAAACATGAGTTAAGCCAATGAAGATAGGCGAGTAACATAATATTACCTGCAAAAGATGCCAAGTACAAAACCAAGCAGATCTTGAAAAAACTGGAGCCATTCCCTCTACAAATCTACAGTTAGCCAAAGAATGTGTATTACTGTTAAATTCCCAACTAATAATATCTTAAAATGTCGCATTCTGAGTATATCTTATTCACAAATGAGCAATGAATTATGACATTGATGGAGAGACATTGTCCTACTGAGGCTCCTACAAGAACACTGGTCCCACCAACTCCACTAACGTTAAAAAAAAAGGTTTTACTACTGTGGAACAGAATTAGGCCTATGACATTACCCATCAAATCTTTTAGTGAAAAGGAAAAGAACAAGGTAAAAAAGAATTAACAGTCATCCCATGTGGAACTTACCCAGTGCAGGGCGGCCCCCAACTGACATTTGTGCACTTCGTGCTGCCTCTCACATCATATACCCTCCTGCATCATGCATTTGATTTAAGTACCTTCAAAACTTTGTGCCATAGTAGTATAAGGACCTTACATAACTACATCCCATTCACCTATGAAACTTCTTTGTTCTCGAACGAATGGTTATCCTGTGATGTATATCTGTCGAGTTTGGATGTAAAGCAGGCTGAGATATCTCCAAGCCTTCCGATTTTACTATTTTCAGGTATCTGGGAGCAGCCAAAAATATGGAAAACAATCAGAGAAAAATCACAGATCATTTGGGAGTATGAGCTAACCAAACGGAGGGAAAAGGCCACATTAGAACCAGAGAACCTTGAGAACAGACTAGAAATGGGAGAGAAAATTGCATTCCTTTTCATGGAACCCACAGAAAACAAGAAAGTTTACTTGATTTTAAAATCCTAAAGATTCCAAAAGATTCTACAAGGGTAAACTTACTAAGTATTTTTAATTGCAGAGAAGTTTGCATGAATAAAAAAAGAGAGAATAGCATGTGAAGAGCAAACAGGTTGGAGATAGCATATGGATAACAATTGCTGGGACATGATGTTAAACTATGCTCACTACTATTACCTCCCTGGATGGAAGTTCTCCACACCTAAATCTTCATCCCAGAGAAATACGTAATCATATGCTGACACAATGCTGGGATGTAGAAAACGCTTTGCAAACCACCTGCAACAGAAAGTTTTATTCAAAGGTGAGTTGGAGACACAAAGTTTTGCCTGAGAACCTGCAGAAGCATGTGTTGCTTAAGAATCATGCAAGAAGACTTCTAGAGCAACTCATAAGTTCAGAAAAAAAGAAGAGACAAGGGACAACATCATCATCTCAAACAGCATACAGCTAGCCAAGGACAAGAAGAAAGGAATCGCAGCTCAGAATAATTAAAGGCAGCTGTTCTCTCTCGATTCTATTCAAAACTATTTCCAGATATAAGACTTTTGTCAAATGAGTTGCAAATTTATACTCCAATGGCAAGATAAACTTGCTATAAGACTCTTCAAAAGGAATCACAGCTCAGACTAACCAAAGGCAGCTGTTCTCTCTAGATTCGATTCAAAACTATTTTTAGAAATAAGACTTTTGTCAAATGAGTTGTAAATTTATACTCAAATGGCAAGATAAACTTGCTATAAGACTTTGCAGCTAAATTAACAAAGTTCACTTTGTTTCTAAACCTATAGACATTGCTTAAATTACACACTACACCAGCTTTCCCTTCACAAAGTGCACTAGTTCCTAAGTTTTTGAACTCAACTCACAGAGCACATTCCTGATAAGTTATCTCAAACTCAAAGTGCTGAAGGTCAGACTCACCATTTGGTTTGGTTTCGAGCAACTATATGAATGGCTTTGTTACTCCAGTCAAGATCTCCCCAAGCATCAACTTTGCCATCATAATGGAATAGCATAACTGTGAAATTGTATGGACGAAACTGAATTCAAGAAAATTAGGTAGTGAATCTCACTTCAACCATAGCCCTTCTTTAATCATAAGCTTGAAAGTATTACCTTTTGGACAATAGCATTGACATTACGCTTTTGCTTGATCCCAACAGCAATTGCCAGTAAGTAACGGTACCTGGGAGTATCTACCTCATTGCTAGAGACATCAACCTAAAATTGTCAAAAGGCCTCAATTCATGTTCCAGGACATGCAATGCAATTGATGGTAAAGCCGAATGCACCCCTAGTATCTCAGTATCTCTATATATCACATCAGCTTTTACAGAAGCATTCTATTCACCAAGTCTGACCTTTGACCTTGAACTACTTGTTGACCATAATGGTCTCAACTCCAAATCTGATCTTGCTTGTATGATGCCACGTGGAAGACTTCCTAGTCTCCGTGAAAGACCCTGAGATTCCTGCAGGAAACAAAAAGGGACAACAAAAGAGATCATCAAATGCATCATAGGAAGCCATCATCCAGCCCTTAAAGTCATCATGAACTTCAGCAGCAACACTAATTCAATTCCAAAGGCAAATGTTCAAAAGTGAATAATGGCAGGTAGAGCTTGTACCTTTAGTGTGTCAAAAGGGTGTAAATTAATTTCCATCTGATAAAGAAAAAGGATGCAAAATAAAAGGATTAGTTCACTAAAAGATGCATTGAACAAATCATAACTTCAACTTCACAGGTAGGTGTCGGAAGGTCTAGAGATGATACAGCAACAACCTAATCAGATGAAATTAAAACTGGCAAGTGGTGAAGCCTCACCACCAGCTACCATAGAAGGGGCCAATTTCAATGAATTCTTTCTAGACATTACATTCTACTATTTTCCATTGCTTCATTTTATCCCTCAAGCCATATCGGTGCTGTAGCCTAACTATTAGGCAGACTCAAAGATCCTCAAAAGCCAAAAGAATACAGGTTGAAGTCCCTTGTTGCCCTGCCAATTTTCATAGATTATATTTTATAAAATTCAAATACTGATAGAGTGAACTCACCTCTGTCTGACGGTATTGATATTTTGTCGTTCTATATACAATAAACAACATCACTACACAGATGATCCCCATAAACGGTAGCTGTTTCATCTTGAACCCGCATAGTCCCTACAGCAATCCATGTCAAGAACTTTGAAAATGACAATCAAACTTATAAACATGAAAAAGCATTCAAAGCCTTCCAAATGTGAACAGGGAATGAATATCAAACTCACCCCATCAAACGATGCATTCTTTTTCCTCATGAGAAGTCTCCATGATTTGATCAACTTCATCGACAACAAATGCTTCTACTTTCTCTCATAACAAAGTTTCCACTGAGGCAAAACAGATACAATCCAATCAGAAATCATTCCAAACAAGTTTTCATGCTAAGAAAACCAACACAGTTCATATCACAAATCTAGCGTTCTCGAAGGTGTTAAAATTCATAAATTGGTCACATTTCCCTCTGAAAATAATCAATTGAGAAATACTAATAGGAAAGCTAGAAATCATCCAAAGTTTACAACTGGAAGTATAAGAAACAAATCACGACCCAACAAAGATTTCTATAACTCAGTAAAACCACTTCCAACGAGATGATCCGTATTACGGCCGGTTTAAGAAACGTCATAAAAGGAATGAATATATTTGTATGTGAAAGCACTAGAAGCCCGGTGAATGTCCACATACTTGAACGATTAACTCAATGCCAAAAAGAAAAAAGTTCCACTGACAACTTGAGAGCTAAAAAATGCCAGACACAACCGAAATTACATGTGGGGAATCAAAGGTACCCTCCAGATTTTAGAATCTAAAACCCCCCCAAGGCATCAGAAGGCATGCAAATCTGGCACCACACTCAAGAATCTCCCCAAAATCTAATCATGAACAATCCCCGCCAAAAAAGCCAAAAAAGAAAAATAATAATAATAGTAGTAAAAGGCAACCGAGCAAACATTGCAACTAAAATCGACTCGATTCCTTGCTATCCGAGGAAAAAAAAAACAGTAACACGCAGCAGGTTCCGTGCACTGTCTATGAAAGATCCGATCATCAAACTCAGAACAAATCACGAAAAATCAAGGACGGCCAAAACACAGTAACGGAAAACTCCGCAATCCTCCCGCATGCAAGTACCGCGTCAAGTTCGTTCCTTTCTTCCTTCTCCGGATCTCAGAGGACTTTTCCCAACCAACCCACCTCCCGAAACGCGAAAAACGTACGAACCCAGAACGACTCTCGCGGAACCCACAACGCCCACCCCCGAAATCCTCGCCGCCCTCCACTCTCTCTCTCTCTCTCTCTCTCTCTGGATTCTTGGGATGAAGCTCGATCCCACCTGTTCGGAGGCGTCCCGCGAAACGAACACCCGATCGCCAGGGACCGAATCCTGCCCACGATTCGACGGAGGGAAGGGGCGGCAGCAGCAGCCGAGGAACGCCCGGAGGCAAGCGACACAGGAAGCTAGAGAGAGAGAGAGAGACGAGAGACGGGAGAATCGGGAGCGGCAGGTTATAAAGGGATTCGAAGAGGGGACCGAGAGAAAGGCAGAGGAAGAGAGAGAGAGAGAGAGAGCAAAGCGCAAAGCGAAAAGGAGCGAGCTTGCGATTTCGCGAAAATGGTAAATTTCGCCGACGAGGAACAGCACTCTGTCTCTTCTTTCTCTCTCTAAAATCTCTCCTCTTTCTCTCTCTAAAATCTCTCTCCGAGGTTGTCCGGGTCGTTGATTTTAACCGACAGCTGTTACAATTTCGCGTTTCCTGATATTGAGTTAATAATAATTATTCCTTTTTCCGCCTTTTTATTTTTTTATTGTTTTGGTTTGCCCTTTTTCCACGAGGAAGCCACCTTCAAATTTGGTGGATAATTAAAACCGCGGCTCGGGAAAAGGTTTTGTCGGGCGATTCCGACCTTAAAAATAAATATATATTTCAAATTTTTAGAAACGATGAAAAATAATTTTGAATTTTGCATTTTTTTTTTTCCCTCTTGCTTCACGAATTTCATTTAGCTTATTTCCCGACGGCTTAAATATATATTTTTTTTTTTTATGGAGGGTCGGATTCTATGGACACGAATCCTAGCATGAGTTTCATTCTAGATCGTCCTGTCGAGAGCAATGAAAGGGATAGACCTAGTAGAAAATGAGGTGTGATCTCAGGCTTTGATTGCCATTAGATGGACAGATTTAAATGTACAAAATATGGTATGATTTTGGGCTTTGATACCACTGGACAAATAGATTTAAATCTAGAAATATGGTACAAAGAGTGATGAAATTTAAATGTAGAAAATATGATATGATCTTAGGCTTTGATACTATTGGATAAACAGATTCAAATGTAGAAAATATCGCACGATCTTAGGCTTTGATACCATTGGACAAAGAGTAATGAAAATTAAAGGTAGAAAATATGATATGATCCCACGCTTTGATATCATTGAAGAAAGAGTAATGAATTTTAAATGTAGAAAATACATAGGGATGATGGGGCCCACCATATTCCTTTACCTTTTGGCCTTCCACCGCTTCTGAAGAAACAATTTATTAAATAAAATACTGTGCCCTCTCAAAATTAAAATATCTCGAGGATTTATTCTTAAGTTGGTTTGTTTTTCTGGAAAATAAATAATTTTAAAAATATTTGTATATTTGTATATTTTTATTTTTAAAAATAATTAATTGAGGAAAAATATTTTCATTATCAACAATAATTTATGGCTAAATATCTACGTACGTAATAAAAATACTTTTTGTTCTTTCATCTTTTAATATCATATTTTTCAAATTGTTCACTTTTTTGATATGGACGAAGCTTGAGTAGTTGATATGATTTAAGAAGGATTTTGACATGAGAGGGAAAAAAAAAAAAGAAGAATTGACCGGTGTCTTGTGGACACGTGCCACCTTGGACCTAAATATTATCTATAATTAGCAACCACGTTCGAGGGGCAGAAAGCGACGACAAATTGGGTGACCTACTCGAGAAAAATTGGGCGCCAAAACCAGCGTTTCACCGGGAGGAGTAAGTGAGCTGCCTAGCGGCCACGTAGCATGATTAAAATAAATAAATAATTTATTAATTAACTAAATAATTAGGTTCTTCTTTGGTAAAGTGACCAGCAACTTCTTCTTTTTATTAATTAATTTAGATTCTTTTATGATTTCTAGATACCCCCGGGTTTAGTATAGAACGTGTTGATATTCGCAATCCTAGTACATGTATTTTATTCTTCCTACTCTACGACATTAAAGAAAGAAAACGCATGTTGCAGCCATCATTATAGCGATCGACTTCTGTCTAAATAGATCATTAGGTTCCGTCAAGACGGGGCAAATTCCCATCTAGACCAAATTTATCGGGGGTCTAATGAGCGTCGATGAGCCTCCCCGAATCTCACCGTACTCAATGACCTGAAATTACTTGGCTTCACAGTGAATCGGAGTCCTTTTTTAAGTGTTTTAATTTAGAGATGGTAGATAAGATGAAAATAATTTCTCGTCATAAATTCATTATTTCTTTTGATTGATAACAAGTGTTATATGATCACCAAATGCCATGAAAATGGCACTTTCGAACGCGACAAGACAAAGGAAATGACCAGAAAAGGGGGAAAAAAGAGCAGAAAATGTCAAAATTATATAATAATCAAAAAGTTTTATTGGCAAATAAATACTTCCGTGGCCTCCCCTTAATTAGTGAAGCCTGCCACCGATCTGAGTACGACGCTCACAGAAAACACGTGAGATCCGGCGAGCGACACGTGCGCTCTATTTGATCAACCCACTTTTCTTGTTTATGGTAAAATTGCTACAACACCTATAAAATTGGACTATTATCTCAATTTTAGGTAATTGGATTTTATTTTTTTATTTTTTTTGCTGACTCGCATGATGTAGGGAGGGAAATTGACATAAGATGACATCATGAAATCTAATTATGACAAAATAAATGCCCCTTTGTAGGCGTGGACCAAAGCCCTAGATATGGATAGACGGAGGTCATATCATTATTCCATACCATCTAGAATTATGAATCAAAAGACAAAAGTCCAAATTGGGTAGCCTTAAAAAAAAAAAAAAATCATTGATTAGGTTCGGTCAAACTAGAAAATCAAAGTTGACTATTTTCCTAATAAATTTCAAGAACAAGCTATATAGTCCTTGCATTCAAGCGATGGAGATCGTATCATTTATTGTATATATCATCTTGAATTATGAATGAAAAGATAACGGTCCAAATTAGGTAGCCTCAAAAAATTTCATTGCTTAGGAAAATCAAAGATGACTTTTTCCTACTAAATTTCAAGAACAAGCTATATGGTCCTTGCATTCAAGTGATGGAGATCGTATCATTTATTGTATATCATCTTGAATTATGAATCAAAAGGTAACGGTCCATATTAGGTAGCCTCAACAAAAATTCATTGACTAGGTAAGTCAAACAACTAGAAAATCAAAGCTGACTATTTCCCTACTAAATTTCAAGAACAAGCTGCATAGCCCTTGCATTCAAGTGATGGAGATCATATCATTTATTGCATACCATCTTGACTTATGAATCAAAAGGCAGAAGTTCAACTTAGGTAGCCTCGAAAAAATCTCATTGATTAGGTAAGGTCAAACTAGAAATCAAAGTTGACTATTTTCCTTTGCTAATTTCGTGAACAAGCTATAGAAAAAGTAGACAGTGATGGAGAAGCCTTAGCTTTAGCCCCCCACGCTATCGTTTTTTCGGATCCTTGGCTTGCTCCCTGGAGATCTTCTTTTAGGTCCATGTTTCTTCCTTTTTGTTGGGTGAATTTATTGGCTCTCTCTTTTCTTTCTAGGGTTTCTAGCTAAACTTGTTCATGGCCAAAAGTTGAGTGACAAACCCAATTTGATCCGTCCTTGTCTTTTTATCGCTCAAATTCGAACTTCGCTGGATAATTTTGACTAAAAATGCTAGGTGATGTGGACGGTTATGTCATGCTAGTGAAGAACCTAAAATGACCACGGTAGTAAGTGGATATTAATGGAGGTCATGGGTACGAGTCCTTTTCGAGAAACGATAATGACACGCCTCTAGAGAGGAAAATTTCATCACGAAAACTCCACATGTATTGTCGCATCTTCCTCTATAAGAGGAGACTTTGCTATAGTTGGTAAAACTTTTAAAGAAGAGTTATGTAGGTAACCATCGCTCTCATTGATAACAACCTAATGCCAAAACAATTCATCTTATATCGACCGTCAATTGTTCTCGTACATATAATCTCGGAAAGGAAACTCAAATTGCCATCACTGTCATTGTCATCGCCTCTCTTAGAGAAAGAAAGAAATGGTGCCAAAGGTGGAGGGGTGGCGATTCTGGTGGCATCACGACGGTTGGCATCGGTGGTTGGCGAGCGGGGACGGTGGCTACACGGCGGAGGATGAGGCTGCTTGAGAAGGAAGAAGAAGAAAGGTGGAGAAAAATTGGGAAAGAAAGAAAACGAAAAGCCATGTCAGCAGTTAAAAAGCCCATATGCTGATGAGTCACTTGCCTAAAGTTAGGTTAAATTATTAATAAACTTATTTTAGATTAGAGATATCGATTTTAAAGATCAACAAGAGAACAACCTTACCCTGTAATGTCCCTTCTTACGAGTTTCATCATGAAGATAGATTGGCATAAAGCCATGTTGACTACCTGATGATTTGTCCGAAAGAGATGATTTTTTATATCATGAAGAAAGGCATTAATGTGAACAAGAAATGAGTTTACTGAATTCTAAATTAAAGAAATCATCGGTACTTGTAATGCATGCATATCGACTAGTCCAAATATGGAGATTAGGCGAGCGATTAACATCAAGTCATCAAATCAATCGCTGCACAGCGGAGAAAATATGAAGAAATATCTAAATTACTGAGTATGAAAAATCTTTTTAACTCCGGTGAAAAAGCTAATGGAGAAAGCTTTTACAAGTCTAATCCATGTGTTCTCCATTGAAAATGGAATAATCACATAGTTGCTATGATTGGAAACTATTAAATTATACCAACAAAATCGAATGAAATACACATGCAGCCCTTAAGTAGCAATTTAAATTCAGGTCTTATTAACAAATGTCTTGAGATATCGATTAAGATCACAGAAAATAGAAATGATGGGTATCGACGCAATTTGAAAATCGAGTGATAAACATTTTTCAAAAAAATCACCCACTTCAAATATAAATATTTATGTTTCGAAGCACAACTAATGAGATTTGATAAGCGTCATAAGGACATTTTTTTAACATTTTCAAAATGATATATACAGTGAAAGCGGAATGCGCAATTCTTCATGCGAGTTAGGAAAAGATTTCAATTGATGAAATAATATAAAAAATAATAATTATTGGACACCCTTCCACAGTAAATTTAGTAATAATATTGTTGCTTGAATTGGCATCCCAACCCAAGTTGGTACAGATCACAATTTCATGAAGTGGGAGGCGTAGACACATTAGATTAGATTAATGATTAAAAATTGAATATCGATGATCCAGCAACTTGTCAATACCAAAGTTCACCCGTGGAAATCCAGTATTTCAAGTACGTGGCGGCACCGACAGGTTTTGCCGCCACCTTGCCGCCATCTAAGTTGTTCTCTTGAAATGTAATAGTTTAGTTTAAATTTCTCATCTAAGAAATTATTTACGCCAGTCAAGTATATCTTTTATTATGTGGGCAAATTGAAATAATATAATAATTGTCAAAAGATACATACATACAATCACCTCCTCTTTTTACTAATCACCTACTTTTGATCGGGACCGTAAAATACGCAAAATTAAATTCTTTCGCGCCGGCAATTTCATCCACCCTTATTTGATGGGTTTTGTTGATCTACTTTTTTAATGAATAAATTCTACAATATAAAATACCCCTTGTAGAAAAATAATAATTCCATGGCGAAGGATGAGACTTCTTGGGAAGGAAGAAGAAGAAAGGAGGAGAAAAATTGGGCAAGAAGGAAAACGAAAAGCACGTGTCAGCAGTTAAAAAGCCTATATATTGATGTATCTCTTCCTAAAGTTAGGTAAAATTATTAATTAATTTATTTTAAATTAGAGATGTCGATCTTATAACTCATTAAGAGAATAGCCTTCCACTTTAGTGCCCCTTCTTACAAGTTTCATCATGAAGATAGATTGGCAAAAAGTCAAGTTGACTAGCTGATGATTTGACTTATAGAGATGATTTTATCATGAAGAAATCTACCCAAAGAATGAGTCGCTTATATTCTATATTGAAGAATTCATCGGTACTTGTAATGTATCCATATCGACTGGTCCACCTATAGAGATTAATGGAGCGATTAACGTTAAGTCATCAAATCAATCACTGAACAGTGGAGAAAAGACGAATAAATATTTAAATTATTGAGTATTAAAAATCTTTTGACCTTAGTGAAAAAGTTAATGGAGAAAGCTTTTGCAAGTCCAATCCACGTTGTTTTTTTTATTATTATCATTATTGAAAATGGAATTCACATATGTTGATATGCTTGGAAACTATTAAAATTGCACAATGAAATCGAATGAAATACACCTGCAGTCCTTATAAATTGAGTCTCGTTATGGGTATTTCAAGACATCAATTAAAATCATTGAAAACAGAAATGACGTGCACCAACTCACTTTGGAAATTGACAATCTCACATTTCAAAAACACCATCCGCTTCAAATATAAATATTCATGTTCCAAAGCACAATTAATGAGATTTGATAAGTGTCATAAGGACGGTTTTTAACATTTTCAAAAATAATAATGATATATACGGCAAAAGCGAAATGTACAATTTTTCATGAGAATTCGGAAAGAATTTTAATTAATGAAATATATATAAATAATAATTATTGGATACCCTTCCACAATAAATATTAGTAATAATCTGGTTGCTTGAATCGGAATCCCAGGTTGGTCACTAATCACAATTTCATGAAGTGGTAGGCGTGGAGGCACTAGATTAGATCAATGATAAAAAATTAAATATATAATAATCTAGCAAGTTCTCAATACCAAACTCCACCCATGGAAATCCAGTACGTCAAAAAAAAAATATCCAGTACTTCAAACACGTGGCGGCACAGACAAGTTTTGCCGTACCTAAGGCGTTGTCCTCAAATTATATAACATATCTATATTTGATAATATATATATATATATAAATTTAAGTTTGCCCATAATAAACAAGGGTTACACATATATATTTGATAATATTATATATATTATATATTAAAGTTTGCCCACATGATAAAAGAATTACTTGACTGGTGTAAATAATTTCTTAGAAAGCCTTGGGAGATTTAAACTATATTATTACATCTCAATAAGTGTGAAGTCTCGTTGGGGTCTTATCATTTCGAGATAATTCTTAATCAACTTCCTTTGGGTATGATCATTTTGAGATAATTCTTAATCAACTTCCTACTCTCACTTCTAATCACCTACTATTTCGGGACTGTTAGGCACGGAAAATTAAATTATACATCGACAATATAAAGAAAACTCATCCGGCAATTTTCAGTTACCCTCATTTGATGGGTTTCGACGAGCTACTTTTTCAATGAACAAATTCGACAATCCAAAATACCCCTTGTAGAAAAAAATAATCACTAACGGTCTATACCTTAGTTACTTAAAATATTATGTTTAGTGCCAGAAAGATAAGTAGGAATAGACCCAACCAATAAAAAATGTGCAAAATGTTCACCACGTAGAACTTGTATTCAATGTTTATTTCATTGTTTAGGTAATGGCAAGTGGGGTCGACCAAACCTATCCTCTTTTTCTCCAATATTGTAACCTGAGTGCTGTCGAAAGGTATCAACTGGGGATGTTCTTCTTGACCCTACCTCAAATAATCTATCTCTTTGGTTTAGCTGGGGAAGGTCCATGGAGTAGTTTAGAAGTTGTTCTACTTTATTAAGATAGTGGAGGAGCTGTTGACTTCATTTGACTAATCTCTCATAATTTCTACATCCCAACGGATTGTCAAGAGTCATGACGTTTGGATCACGCCTAAACTTACTAACTTTTTGATTCTCATAAAGTATATCTCGGAGCAAATCAAAGAGTCAATCAGGGGTTGAACTGAAGGCCAATAATGCCCTCTTTTTCCATAAACTAAGATTTGGTTTCTCACGTCCCCAGGTGCAGACAATCCAGCAAACAAGGCGTTGGAAAAATGCAGAGTTTATATGCACGTCCGACGGGTTTCACATTTCATAAGACCTTCGAGGATCTTCTCGATCCGTATCCATCCGTGTCGATGGGTCGAAGAGAATTGACTGATGTGATGTGATGCGATGCTTAACCTAATCATCGCGTTTAACTTGAATAACCTTCTAAGGATGCCATCTTCGATTTTCTTTTCTTTTTTAATGGGGTCACGAGGCTTAAGCTACAAGTTTCCCGTGAATTCCACGGCTAGATCAAAGAATTAAGTTATGAAGCTGGTTGCTGTTAACGCCCCCCGAATTGTCGTGATCATATCAAGATTGTTCCGATCTCAAATGTCCAGTTGAGGGGGAAAAACAAAATGGAAAAAATGAAAAAAAAAAAATGGAAAAGCCAAAGAAGGAGATGGCGATTGGTCTTATGAATCCCACGTCGAACCAAAGAAGGAGATTGCGATTGGTCTTGCGAATCCCACATCAAGTGGATATAAATTAAGCAGGAGAATGAAATTAAAAATAAAAAATTCAATGAGTAGCTATCCGAGAATGAAAATTAGAAAATTCAATGATTGGCGATCCAAGGTTTTTAGTAGACTTTGATTAGCACATTAGGCGTGGAAAAACATGTCATCGTCTGACCAATCACTCTCAAAGTTGGATAGGTCCAAGTGAAAGGGCCCATCTTATCAATATATGAACGGTTTGCAAGCTCTTTTTTATTTTTTCAATTTTTTTTCCTATTTCCTCGTCATCAAATGTCTCGTTCGTGATTAGAAAACGATGCTAAGAGTTTATGAACTTCGGCTTGATATGCAGTGTCATTCTTAAACTTTTAATTCGTGCATGATTGTCTAACCATTCACTCTCAAAGTTGGATACGTCCAAGTGAAGGGCCCATCTTATCAATATATGAACGGTTTACGAGCTCTTTTTAAAAAAATAAAAAAATTATTTTTAATTTGTTTTTTATTTCCTTGTCATCAAATGTCTCGTTCATGATTGGAAAACAACGCCAAGAGTTTATGAACTTCGGCTTGATATGCAATGTCATTTTAAACTTTTAATTTATTTAATATGATCTTTTAACTCTACCTAAATGTTTAGTGTAATCCTTGTGCTTTTATCTAATAAGGGAGAAAGTCTTTCTATTTGAAACATTTAGGGGCTTGTAGCGATTTCCTCTCTTGTTTGATAAAATAAAAGGACTATATTGAAATATTTAGGAATAGTAAAAATATCATATTAAAGAAATTAATTATCTAAAGATGACATTTGCAAATTTGTTTAATGTTTAGGATCGATTAGTGTTATATTCCTTTGGTGATTTGCCGTGTTAGGGTGCATTTGATTCACTAATGATTTGAAAAATATTTCTCTCAAAATGATCACATATATCACTTTACAAAAATGGATGAAAAGAAAAATATTTTCATCGTTCACAAATATATTTAGACGTAAATTATTCTCGGAAATGAAAACATCTTTCATTAATTAATTCTTTCAAGCGGTATAAGTAATTAGCTTTAGAAAAATATTTTCAAAATTATTCATTTTCGCAAAATAAATAAATAATAAATCGAATTTGCTTAACAGTAAAGCAAATGACCAAATTATGGTTGCATCTTAAGGACGTGACCATGATGCTTCAACAGACTTTCGTGGCCGTTAAATGAAGTGTTTGGTCCGGAGAAAGGTGATTGGTGCTTGGTGAGGAACATATTAAACCCTAGAAAAATTGATATTGAAGCGACCTCCTGTTTCTTTCTTCAATGATGTTTTTTTTTTTTTATACAAAATATATGAATTTCATTCGATCTATTAAAAAAATATTTGAAAGAATCTCCATATCTTTTATGATTGTACGGATATCTTTATTGATTGGTATTCCAAATCAGTTACATTGATACCATAATATCTCATAAATTTAAAAATTATTATTATTTCGATTTATAATAAAAGGAATTTCTTTCTTTTTGTTGTAGTGATTTCGATAATGTGATAGGAATATTTCGGCCGCAACGAACACCTGATATAAGGTCTACAAAATTTCACACCATCATCTTTAATCCGAATATCATGTAACATCGTAATTCTGTAATATTAAGTGAAAAATCCTCATTCCTCGTAAATAAAGTTAAGAAAAAAGTGATATCCTTTTATAAGTATCTTTCCCGATCAATTTGTAATTTCCTTGGGTTTTATCCTGTGATTTCTTTTTTGTAATTAACTTTTGTAATTCGTGAAAACTCAATGGAATATACTTTGTACTGGGCTGAGCCCAAATGGAAAAATTCAGTCCTCAAGCTGATAATGGTTTTATAAATATTTTACATGCAGCCCAAGTTTGATGGGCCTAAAAAACGCAGCCTGATTTTCTTTTATTAATTCGACAGTCTTTTTTTGCTCCTTTCCTTTTTCTCGTTTGTGGAAGAAGTAAAAAAAAAAAAAAGAAGGTTATGTGACGTCCTTGTCATGTTTTATCTATCTATATTTCCCAGACTCACTTATACTTTTCTGTTTTATTTTGCTGTGAATTGCTTTTTCTTTGGTGACAAAACAACTCACATCATCCGGGTAGATTTTTAACGACTCTCGATTTGAGAGAAAATATAGATCGAGAAAGTTTATCCTCATATCACCTATGGGTACGGGATGCAGTTCTCCTATCCCTAATATGTCGCCTTCCATGTGTTTGACCCCACAGCCTAGATGTTTCACTCTTCTGGGGACAAAAAATGGAATGTCTATTCAAAACGATGTCTTTTTGAAAAATTTAGGGTCCAAGTAGACAAAAGACTTCATTAACTGATGTGAGTTATGAGATATGGACATTCTTATGGCATCCACAACCAAATTACAAGGTACAAAGCTTGAGATTGTATAGAGAATTTAGAGATAATTTTCATTTTACTAATAGATATTTTGTAGTAGATTTTTTAAAGGGTTGGAAGTGGAAAAAAATTGTTGTTATAATAAATTACCGATTACCTGATTCTCGATAACTTATTGGTAATTAAGCGATACCATTATGAAATTATAAACACATTTTGATAGTTTATAAAAATCAACTTTTTGTATCTTTTATCCCTTTTTTTACCAGCGACATAAACTTACTTTACCAAAATTTTATTAGAGACTTATCGAAGGTAATTTACATTTTATTGACGGATTTTTGCAGTAGATTTTTGAAGGGGTTGCAAGTGGCGAAAAAAAAAAAATGTTGGTAAAATTTTTTTGCTGATCTCCTGATTTCTCGATAACTTATTGGTAGCAAAGCGATATTAGCATGAGATTATAAACACTTTTTTAATAGTTTATAAATAAAAAACTTTCGTATCTTTTGTCTTTTTTTAACCAACGACATAAACTTACTTTACCAAATTTTTATGAGAGACTTATCAATCTTTTTCCGATTGAATTGCTAGCTACTTTTGAGTCACCAACCTTCATTTAATTTATTTTCCAACATTTATTAGGCTTCTTTATCATTTACCAATTCCTATTCTTTTTTGTTACAAAAGACTTAAACTTATAAGAACTTGCCAACTTTTGTTTCTATGACTGGATTCCATCAAGTTATCAACTATTTCCGATTCACCAACTCTCATTTGAGTTATTTACAACCATTTATTTATTTCTTTCCCTGAATTTACCTACTTTTCCATTAAATTATCAATTGATATTTGCCTTGCTCATCAATATATTGAATTTATCAACTCTTTTTAAAAATCATCAACCTCATTAGAGTCATTAATTTTTTTTTTCTCAATAGAGAGTTGGTAATTCAATATTAAGAGATAATTTATTGGGATAAAACTTGGCGAGTCACATCAATTTAGCTTAGCAATGGTGTTAGTAAATGTATGGACTTACTAACCAAGTCAAATAAAAATTGTTAACTCAATAGAAAAGTTTGTAATTTGAAGAAGAAATTTTTTTTTTTGAACGTTGGCAAGGAATTCAAATAAGAGTTGGTTACCAACAATTAGTTGATACTTTGATCTAAAAGTGGTGGTAAATTACTCTAATCGGTTACCAAAAATTAGTTGATAATTTAATCTGACAAGTGGTGATAAATTAATCTAATCTAGGTTGATAATTTCATATAAGAGCTCGTGCAGAGCAAGTTATGCAAATAATATTCAGAATGCGAACATGAAATTGATAATTTGCAAACTATCAAAATAAGTTGGTAATTTCGTTAAAGTATCGGTAAGTTACCGAAGCCCTTTTTTTTTTTTAACTTACCAATATATATTAAAAATTCATTAAAAAAAAGAACAGTATATTTCGATAGAAACAAAGGAGTTCTGATTGTACAAGTAAGACTTATGTGAATGTACAACAAACGGCAGTCACAAATTTTTGCATCTAGGTCCATCCTTCTAAAGGAAAAAAAAATACCTGTACTTGTTCACCTAGTCCTAACTCTCTCCTTCCCCTATTAGACCTCACAGATCTTGGGCCATCGTTGGCATTTTTACGTTTCCGCCGCCAATTCGAGATCGAAATTCTCTCGCCGATAGCCGACGACTCCGCCGATGGCGAAGAGTCGGAGTTGCCTGCACTCTTGCTTCCCACTGACGCTGTCCAAGCCGTGCTATTGGCGTTCGAAGCCCTCGGCGGCAATTTGTGCGCCCTGCGACGAGGGGCGCCTCGAGGCCTGACCGGAACGTCGGCGGTGTGGACGAACTCGGTCCCTTTGTAGTGCTGCCTCAGTTTCTGGGTGACAATGTCTCTCAGGAGCAATGCAGACTTGTGCTCCCGTGTCCTTCTGGAGTAGAAGACCAACGAGTTGTTTACGAGGAGCAGAAGATCTCGGAACACTTCTGTGGAAGATGTTACGGCGAGGCTCGATATTCTTGATTTTATGGTGTGAAAATCCATGTGTTGGCGGATCAATCTCTTGTATCTTCCTCTCTTCTGCGACAGATGAATACGATAGAACATGTAGAGTCAGACGCTTGTTCTTATTTTTCATACTGTGTTACATGACTAGTCCCAGATTTCCGAGCGTTAACATTGGTATCAGACAAATCATAGAGAAGTTGCATATTCAGTTGCATTAACAGCGGTATCTAAACTTGACAGGATGAACAGAATTCGGAAGTAGGATTCAAGTTAATCGAAGTAGGATTCGCGGGCAAACATCGATAAGAGCTGGCTTTGAATTATGCACCGAATCTAAACTTCACCTGGCAATTGAGTCGGCGATAGAATATGTTGGCGCTCTTGTGCTCGACGACAGAATCAAAAATCCTCATCAGATCATCGACAGTCTCCTTTCTCCGACCTTTACGACTCTGAGAATCCATCGAAACGTCAACCGGGCCAATGAATTCGCTTTCTCCTACACTCCCTTCTTTAATTTGCACAGCACAATTCTTCCTTTTTCTCAGACCTCTCTTCTTCTTAAGGAAGCCTGCTTGACCTCTGCATAGCTCCTGGAGCTTCATATCGATCTTGCGATCCCTGTCTCGCTTAGACAACTTGGAAGTACGTGGCTTAGTCTCCTTCCCTTCAGCAGAAACTGAATGCTGAACATGGCCATCTGATGAGGAGTTAGCGAAGACTTCTTGGGTGAAACTATCTGAGAGAGCACCTTCCGGCGTCTGTCTTCTATATGATTTAGCTCCATATGAGTTCTGAACTGGTACAACCGATACTGTTCGGCTGGAGTCGTAATCGACGTTGGAATAAGGTCCGCCCTCTGCCTTGAGATATTCGAGCTTTGATTCCAGAATCCTGACAGAGAAAAACATGAGTCCATAATCAAAGAACAACGGAACGACAGACACATGATGTTCCCCTGTCGGACTCACCATATATCGATTCTATATCTCACTGAAAAACCGACTCTTCCGGTGTCAAAGGGTGAGCATCGATGTCCACAGAATTTAGATAGTTAAAATCACAGGGTAACCTCCAACTCGATCTAGAATTCAGCAGATTTCGGGAAATAACGGTTCTTACACATTTCATGTCCTTAATTTCCCTTCAAAGGCAATGGATGAACAAGGACAAGCAAGTCTATAAGGCGACTTGGGACACAAGATAAACCAAAAAGATCAGATTGCTGACCCAATGGAGCTTTCAGATTGCTCTAAGGCTCGCCTCAACTCCTCCATTCGCTGTTCTCGTAACTCTTCGAACCAAGCTCTAAAATAGAAACATGAAAAGCATGAGCCCGCAATCAAAGAGCAAACATAATGGCGATGAGCTCGGTCCCCCAGCTTGTGAAGCATTACGATGCCACTACTTTTAGTAATTGATGAAAGGCTCTCAGACAAGCAAATGTCTCTCACTCCAATCGATCAAAATGCCATTACATTTCTTACACAACCATGGCTACCGTATGCTGCTTAAGTTTGCAGAAACGAGGATAGTATCGCGGCGGCTTTTGAGAAAGAAAAGAGTTCTACTTACGCGTGACCTGAGAATCGCCGTTGCAGGTCCTCATACTTGGCTTTGCAAACCTGCATTACAACGTGGAATTTACATTTAATATGTACTTAGCGATTACTTTGACATTTGCAGAAGATGACAGAACTTTTGCACCAGTAGAAGGATAGATAATGCACCTATGGGTTATTCAATCTAAGTTTTTATGATATAAGTCTGCTTTTCTAATTTTTATAACGTGTTTACGTGACTCATTTAGATTTGTTGACTCTATTACTTGTTGATCTAAGCTTTTTGCATTTGCTAAAGGTCTAGTTGTTTTTGTAATGCAATAGATATATAATACTATACACGAAGAGCAAATAAAAAGTACATTTGCTTATATGGATATTTTTTTTTTTAAAAATTCAAATTTGCTAATACATCATGATGGTCAACACGTTAAAAGTATTTAAGTGAGAGATGAAATAAAAAGGGTGAAATAAGGAAAATTTATACAAACTCCTCCTAACTTTTGGAAGTAGTACACGTTTGCCCTCAAACTTTCAACAGCAACACAATACGCCTAAATTTTCATAGTGTTATAGCCGTTGACTCTCTAATTTTTTTCGGTTGTTATGGACCATGCACAGATTTTTAAGGGTCAATGGTTCATTTTTATCTCATTTTTAAAAGAAAAATCAATTAAAACACCAATAATTGAAAAGGTAAATATTGAAAACAATATTAGACAAAAATAATTTAATGAATTTATCCACTTTAATAGAACTAGTAAGATATTTTAAAGGAAAAAAAGTAAACACAAACTAAATAATTATAAAAGAAAGGCTCATTAATAAAAGTTCAAATGAAAGTAATTAGTTACTCATGGTGTACTTTTAAATGGTTGATCAATGTAAAAATGATTTATTACCACATTTTTTTTTTAATTATAGAGAGAAATGATGTTCTCAACCCAACAAAGGAAATGATTCATGAAATCTAGGTGATTTTTTAAAGACTTTTATTGATTAGTCATTTTTTACATTAATTAACCATTGAAAAATATGTTCAATTTTTGGAATTTACCCTTTTTTTTTTTTAAGGTCATTTTCCCTTTAAATTACAAAATTATGTTTCTTTTTATTAAAATATCTTATCAGGTTTAATATTATAATCATCAAATTTTAACAATTTCTTTTTATTTTTTGAATATTGTTGTTGATATTTTTCTCTACTACTGATATATCACTCAACTTATTTTCCCCTCTCTTTTTTTTTTTTTTTTTCATTTTTCACTCAATTAAAGTAAAAGAAAATTTTCTTCCAAAAAAAATAAAAATACACCTTTTCTCCCAAAAATTCATGTGAATTGTACATCATAATGGAAATAACAATTGAGGGTTAATAGTTGCAACAAAATGAAAGTTCAGGACAATATTGTGCATCAGTTGAAAGTTTAGAGGCAAATCTATTTTCTATTGAAACAATTGATGGACACGCTTGTCTCGGAAGGCATACGTGTGGACACGTCAACTTCAAATTACAAAAAGAATTAAAACAGAAGTTCCAGATTTATTTAATTAGTACGCACAAAAAATATAAAATAAACAGGAGATGAGAGTAGCTTCCCATCACCTGCAACAACTAGTCCCAAATATTTATCAAGAAATTCATACTAATTTAACATAGATTCAATCAACAAAAATAATAAGGGAAACACAACCCAAACAGGAAAAGACCAAACAAGGAAATATAGCATTTCCTTTTTACATGGCTTCTTCTTGGATTAGCATCATCAGTACATGCCCTCAAAAATAGAAATCAAATTACATTTTTTCTTTAATTTCTTTTATCTTCCTTATTGGTGCACACAAGCTAGAATGACATGGCAATTACATTCTAATAAGGAAACTAGAAGAGAGAGAGAGAGAATTCCCAGGGAACATCATAAGTTTGGAAAACCCTAAAAAGTACAGATATCACATGTAACATTAATGTTACCATAGGAGCTCAGGGAAGAGGATATAGTTTGACCTTTGGGGTGATTTCACACGGCCAAACGATTCGGGCTTGGAGCTCCGACGCACCCGGTCCCAATCGCCGGTCCCGTGCCGGAGCACGGCGCCTCCGAGCAAGAGCTCGTCCCATGTGCTCCACCTCCCCGTCTCCATTGCCTTTGACTCGAATGCACACGCTTTGGGATAGAATAACCTCTACTTCCTGTTCTCCAATCTTATTTGCCCTGGCCTTGGTCGGTGCCCAAACAACAAAACCCTCCTATCGCCTTCGAATTGACGATCAAGCGAGTACGTATCATCATCATATGAAGATCATTTGGGTCCCGTCTGACTCCGAACCCACCTACTTGAAAACCTCAAGCCTGAAAAAAAAGGTTTGACAAAGCCTTACAAGACAAAAATAAAAAAATTGGAAGAGGAAAGCAGGTTTCTGGAGAGAGATAGGGGTTATGTGATTCTGGGTTTTGATATAAAGATTATGAGAGCCATTTTTTTTTTTTTTTTTAACCTTTTTCTAGTTTTTCCTTTCTTGGAGGGTAAGTTATTGGTGTTCTATGGCTTAAGGTTGTTAATTTCTGTTATCTATTTTGGGAATCAGTCAACAGAATGACAAGAAAGAATTAGAGGAATTTTAAAAGGGATATATGTTTATATATATATATATATATATATATATTTTGCTACTCTGGAATGGATGGCCTCCATTGTCAGCTTCTACGTGAATATGGAATGCCAATATCACTCTTGCAATTCATGTTAATCATGATCGGTTTTAATCAGTTGTTCATTTAATTTATTTTCCCTGGTGTTTTCACGTTTGTAATATGAATAGTTTCTGCGAATCAGCAGCAAAAACGCATCATCAGATCGATCACAGCTACTGGATTGCGTCCCGATTTTCACTTATCGTTTAACATTAAGTTAAAAACAAAGAAGTCAGAACCTTTCGTAAAACTTGGCATTGTGATCTTCGAACGATGCAGAACTTTTGGTATTCATTTTTTGGGGATGTGACCAAGTTTGTCATCCTCAGGTTCACGTAGAGTTGTAGTTATTGAACATCAAACAGTCAAATTTTATCTAAGAGAATGGCATAGTTGACAAGGCGGCACGTTGTCCAGCTCGTGAGCACCAGCAGAACGGATTTAATCTTCGGGCTCCTGTAGCATGTACTGACCCGTGTCATCGGATTCGTCGCCTCCGATGACAGGGCCGTCTTGTGGACTCTAATCGACGCCATAAATTTCCGAAAGTTACATTCAAGGAGGCAAAGTGAATCTGCAGCATCATCCTAACCACGTATCTCTGCTATGCTCATTCTCAGATACACCGCACTAATTAGGCTCATTCCCACTCAAAGCCTTGTGGCTCACCACCCTCTTTCAACTCACTTCTGCATGAATCCTTTGGCAATGGACCCGATGTGTCAAGGATCAGAGTGATTCCTATAATGTGACTCAGTAAGCTAAGACAATCTGATCTTTAATGGAGGCTTCCTCATGACAAGATACAATTGCATCCTCATTTTACAGTGAAATTCTAACAACTTAGATGCACAGTAGACAAACTCTTTCGGCTATGATGAACAAAGTGGATTTTCACTATACCATCGAGAAGTACACATGAATTACACGGGAGCGAGAAGTACACATGAATTACATGGGGGGGCAGATAGAAGATACAATAAGATACACCATACAACAGAATCAAAGAATTGAGAGATCCTACTCTTTCGGAATATCGTGGAGTCATGCCCCGAACAAGGCCTCTTGAGTCTTCGAGCTTAATTTCCATGCGCGTAGTGCTCGGGCATTTGCCTCATGAGAAACCAAGCAAAACTGATTGACGGAAGCAGCAAAATCAGTAGCCGTAAAGCCAAACTCCGAGTTAAGGACAGATGGTGTCCATATACACGAGTATTCTGTTAGATGTCATCCAACTGGACTCTGCAGGCAAGCAGAAAAGGGATGTAGATGGTATGGTCCATCAGCACTGTTGAAGGACTAGATTCAATTCCTGAGCGCTTCTTGCAATTACACCACCTCTCCTGCAATAGAAGCAACAGAGAAGTTTATGTCATGTGGAATCCACGAATGAGCAAAGGCCCCACTATTCTCTAGTTTCAATTATAAAATGAAGAAAAAGGAAAAGAAAAGCAAATCAAATTCCATCTGGCAACATTCTGCTTTCACCTCAGAATACAAGGTTCACACCAATCATGTGGGTGCGTCAGAACTACAGCTTGCCCATTAAGCGTTAAGCATATAATCTGAAGCAACAGTGCTCATGAATTCATTAACCAAACTCTAAAGATGAGACATCATGCAATACTGTAGAAAAAAAAGATAGTCCTGATATATATGAAACAGTGGGTGGTTACACATCTTCCAAGTTAAAAGGGATGATATAAACTTCATCAACAACTCCCAACATGCCTACCTCACAAGCATAGGTATAATTTTCTGGATCTTTTGCAGCTCTGTAAAACACTGGTTGCAGCACTCTAGCCTGAGATCAAGTATTCAAATCTGTCAGTACCCAGCATCAAGAACACAGCCAAATGAGAGATAGAAAGTGCCCAGTCCAACAAAAAAAAAAAAAAAACCTTTGCTCAGCATGTAGATCAACACCAACAGTCGGAGGTGCAGAAACTGTTGACTGAACTACTGAACCAAAAACTGCTACAAGCTTTAGTAGCATCTCGAGAGACACACATGAATGCCTGTAAATTTCGGAAAAAGGAAAATGTCAAATCAGTTAAGAGGATGTAAAGCTACCAAATCCAGAGACTTACTATCACTGAAAAATGTACATAATCTATATCAAGGATTTCAGTTATACTGCTGATTAAAAGGACTAGGCATCAACCATTTCTTTTAAGCAATCAACACAGAACTTTCAGCACCAGATTTATAATATAAAAGAACAAATCTAGAGATCATTGCATCATGAAACCTTCAGTAAGTAAACAAGTTAGGTATCAAAGGTTAAATACACATAAGAATGACAAATTCATGCTAGGTTCTGAAAATACAATAACTAATGCTCCAGAATCATGTCATTGCTCCTTTATAGATACTAAAAGCATTCATAACTCCCGTTGTACAGTTCCAGCAATTAGACGGTAAAAACACCATTTCAAACAGATAACTATTTCTAGCAACATAACTAAGCTGAACAGCATATATTTATAACCACATTACCTTTCTACCTTGCTATCCAGTAAACCCACAAGCACAGGAAGCAAGCAAGAAAATAAATCTAAGTTCAGCATCTCCATTTTTTCCGTAAGGATGCTGATTACATCTGCTTGAACCTGCAGCACAATCACAATCACGTGTCTCAGAAAAATAAAGGAAATTATCATACATCAGGGATCTTAGGATAAACTGCATATGATGATACCCACAGAATGATCCGGCAACCTCCTCAATGCGTTAATAGCACCTTTCATATCTTTCCTTTCAAAGAAATGCCTGACTACCTGGAAATACAAGAGAAAATTGTCAAGGCAACTACCAAGTAGAAGTGCAGCTAAGAAAAGTAATATATAGTTGGTCAAAATGCCATATCTATGACTTCTGAACCATCCATTTGGTGATTAGATTTATGCATTAGAATTTAGAAGCATTTGGTCATCACACTTTGCTGAAACTGCAATCTTTCTGCTAATACTATGTCTTTCAAGTATTAGAAATGGTGCCAACATAATTGCAACCCTTAGCTAACCCTACCTGGCAAGTCGTACGATTGTGGTGGGGAATAAAAGACTAGTTATTAGAGGAATAGCCAGAGTGTAAGGAGGCCAACATACAAAACGAAAGTATACAGGGACATGCAATATACAAATTAGCCTTACTCAACTACGTAAACATTCAAAAAGAGCTAAACTACCTGTAGTTTTGTCAAGCGAGAACGGAGAGTACTTAAGAAAACTTCATGATTTCCCAGTAGAAGTTCAGTGACATCCTCATGGTTAACAGAGTCTGACTCACTCCCCACATACTGAGGTTCCCCTCTCTGTAAGTTGAGAAACATGATAAGCAACCAGGAAACAAAACACACTATCATGGATTCGATGCTAGCCGCTTAAACCATTTAAAAAGGGTTGAAGTTCTACCGTGGTCGTTGGAGGTACTGAGTGAGGGGGCACATTATTTAGCGGGTTCTCCACATTGTTAGATAATTGTCTCCTTTCAACCCTCTCAACTGAGACAGTTGATGCTTCATCTGTCAATAGTCCTCTTTGATGAACCATTACAGTAATTGTATCATTAGTACTTTTGAATTTGTCTCTTTTTCGAACATTGCGAACAAGAGCGGAGTGTGCTCTATCCTCCCTCGGTGGTGCACGAGAAGAGAAACTAGTTGCCTTATCTTCACTCACATTCAATCCACCTTTGATTTCCAAATCCTCCATTGGCAAAGAAGAAGTTTTGCCTGATTCATCTGTTGGTAGTTTTCTTTGAGTAGCCATTACAGGGGATCGACCTTCAGTACTTTTAAATCTGTCTCTTCTACGGAAATTGCGAATAAGGGTAGAGCGTTTGCTATCCTCCTCTGATACTGTCTGAGAAGACAAAATAGTCGCCTTATCTTCACTGACATTTGATCCATGATGAATCTCCAAATCCTCAACCGGCAATGGAGGAGTTTTACTTGATTCATCAGCTGGTAATTCTCTTTGAGGAGCCATTACAGTTGACTGATCTTCAGTACTGCGAACAAGGGTAACGGGTGTTCTATCCTCAGTGGTTACCATATGAGAAGACATACTTGTTGCCTTTTGTTCAATGATGTTTAATCTGTCACTCTTTTCCACGTTCTCTGCCAGAGAGGGAGGGGTTTTATCTAACGTGGGATTTTCAGGTGTATTGATTGTTTGATCTTCAGTGCTCTTCAATTTTTCTCTTTTTTCAAACTTCTCAACTAAAGTGCGCGTCCTGCCTGGCACAACTGCAACTGCCAAAACCAAGTTTGAGGGGAAAAGGTCAGTTTTATTCAATAGTTACTAGTAGTTAAGCCTAATCGGCAAGCAGCAGCTAACCTCCATTGACAAACTTGACAGAGTTGATTTCTTCTTTGAAACTAACAGTTTGGTCACCTTGAACACAATAACAAATCTACGTCAGCAGATTTTCAGATCTAGTTCACAAAATGGCATCTGAGTCTCCAACAAAACTATTCAACTATGGCATAAATACTTTCAAAAGAAGCAACTGCTGTATCTTTACCAATGAAAATTATGCACTGGCTAATTTCTAGATATGCTTTCATACTTCTACCTCCTACGTAAAACCAGTGGATTAGGACTACATTACCAACAGCATGAACAACCATGGTCTTAGAGCAATAGCATTGCAAAATCGATATTTTTGAACTCCAGAAACTGTTTCAGCAATGATTTGCTTAAGATTCTTCAGAGAAAATGAAAAGTATGGTAAACACTATTTTAACAATTTCCCCATTAGTCACTCATTGGGTAATAAGCATTGCAAGATATATTGTTATAAGGATTCATCCTATTCTTTCTTTTTCTTTTTTCTTTTTTCTTTTTTTTGAAAAACTCATGCAGTAACATTGTTTCGCATCCATTCAATTTGAATTTGTATTTTCTATGCAAAGTCGTAGACATGACCCAATGAACCATCAATATTCAAGAGAAAATTGCTTACACTTTTCTGTTTTAGGTGTCTGCAGTGGTAGCACCTTCTCAGATTCCACAGAGACATTCTTGACACTCGAACGATTGTCTTCACAGCCATTTCTTGCTCCATCTTCAGGTGCAACTTTGATGTTCAAAAATGAATCTACAAGACTTTCAGAACCACTTTTTGCACTGCTAAGCACTCCAATTTCAGCACATGCTGATAACCTGTCGACATCATATTTGGTGCTCGACGGCCTCCTCGAATGAGCAGGCCTAAGCAACATGCCCGGTTTAGTCCTTGAAAAAGTAATAGATTCTCTTCGAGATGAGTCTTTTCCATCGGGACTGTCCCTACTAACAACTTTCGGTTGAGTAATAGATTTACTAGGAACATGCCCACTTAATCCATCTGGCGTTTCTGTTACCAAACCCTGCCTCTGTAGTGTCAAATTAGGAGTGTCGTTAAAATCCAGCGGTTGAGTCACTTTTGCAGAGTTTGTGGTACCAACACGCTGTGAAGAAACAGGATTACCACTAGCGGCTGCACAAAGAGGATGGAGCAACACATCAACAACAAGATAATATACTTTAGGATGTAAACCAGTGTTCAGCAATAATACATGCACTACATGAGTATTCTAAAAGAAGCTCCACCTGTAAACGTGGGGAAAGTAATATGTCTGATACGCATTAAAAGTACTCTTAAAGGATCCAGGATCTAAATCATCCCGTATCTCATCAAAGAACCACCAACCAAGTGGGAAACTAAACTCCTTGACGGAGTTAATGCTTTGTGCAGGAAGAAGACTTGAAACCGTGGGCAAGAAATGATGCCAATTAAAGCCAGCAAACTTCTGTCTTCCAGGAAGAGGATAGGTAGGATTCAAGTCTTTGGGATAAAGAAACTCTCCACCAAAAGTGCCTCCAGTAAAGAATGGAAGCATCAATAATTGAAGATGCAGCTTTGCAAAGTCAGACTCTCAGAGCTTTGTACACTCAAGAAGAACGGAAGAAAAGAATACCAAGTTCAAGGACTACTTATCCTTTACACAAGTTAGAATCTGTCTCTGATTCAAGGTCAAACTTTCCTTTGTGAACACCGACAACTAGAAAGTAACTTGCTAAGGAAAACCCTATGTATGCAAACATTTATGGCTGACAATAGATTAGAACAAGAGAAAGAAAAAGTGATAATCCTCCACTTTGCCCAAAGTACTTGATGGTGAACCCAATCACACTAAATACTATTGTGATAGATGCTCAAAATAACAAACTACTTTTGATATGCAGCTACAGCTTTCTTCCTTACCCTCATCTGATGAGCACTGTATATATACATTCCATCCAGTAGTACAGGCCATTAAGCTTCCAGTACTTTGCACAGGACCATGTGTTATCATATTGGTATATGAATTTGACAGTAATATAAAAGTACATAAAAACCAACTTACTATCCACATATATATTCTTTATGTCTTTGGTGTCATAATCCGGAGAGGCGCAGCGCATGATTGAAGTTGATCTTATGGTGGTCCCAACTTTAGCTGAGGAACGACTTTCTTGGTGTTCAATTTCATCATCACCACTATCCTTCTGCTGAGGCTTTGCATTAGTTCCATACGGTTCAATAAGCTGAAAAGAGGATGTACCACCATCAGAAAAAATCCATCTGAACTAATGAACTTGTATAGGAAAAGCCATCTTTACACGAGAAAAGGGTAGTGGAATTCTTGTGTAGTAAAGATGAAGGTGACTAGAGATTACCGATGCATCCGCTACCCAAACACCAACAGAACTTTGGTAATATGAGCAACCCAAGAGTTTTCCATCATGAATACAAAGATCAGCAAGGGTTGACCATCCCATGTCAACACCATCATGGCAGATTACAGGCTCCCATGAGTAAACCTACATTTACCAAGCAAGAAATCACATGCCAGCATCTTCCAAAATGTGATAAAATTCATGATTATGATGTTTCAGACCTTTAAGCTATCCTCCAAACCACAGAACAAGGTCCTCCCATCAGGATGGAAGGCAATTGCACGTACTCCTGTGGCCTGAAATAAACAATAGAATTCAGTCATGAAGGTAAACCCAGCAATGTTCAGGAACCTATGATTATTATAAAAGATGAGAGATTCGCGAGGGTTCAGTTAAAAACAAGCATCTCGATTATGAGGAAAAATTCCAGGTAAGTTTTCACATATATGACACAGGACAATTTGCAACTTCTTATTATGAAATATTCTGACCCCGAAAGCAGGGAGTAGAAAATCCAAAATAACTAAATTGAAATGATACTATTAATTCCAAGAAACCTAGCCATTAGATACCTCAGGTCTGGAAGATCCGATTAGTTCAAACGTTTCCAAGTCCCAGAATTTAACCGTTCTATCTGCTGAACCTGGACAAGAAATCATCCATATTGGATTACTGGAAATCAGAAGTACAGACAAATTCAAAAGAATATTTACACTATCCAACTTGTAAAGGAAGAAAAAAGGAGAATACAAATGAAATAGACTGAATTTCACACAAAAGAAAGACAATAGTGAATGGTGAAAGAGGATTAGTGAGTTATAATAGTTTGTTGGATTGACAAATGTAATTAAAGGTCTACTCATCCAAAGGCCAAATGCAGATGGTGCTAAATATATTCCGGAGATAAATAAGTGTTTCAGGAGCTTCCATCACAAAAAGCCACAAATTTAAGTCTAGATATCACGCATTACTGAATAATTATTAGGTCTTGTTGACAAGTGCCCTAAGGCAACTCAGTAAGTACCTAAAACTGTTCCTACAATTTTTTTAATGCATACGAAAGTACATAGAATTTGAAACATATTCTTCTAGTATGTCATAACAAAAACACAATTTCAAAAGCATTTCACATACTCGGCCTCAAGTCTCCTAAGGACACTCTTTACATAATCCTAAGTATTTTACTCTAGGTTTTCCATCATTGTGTTTAACAAATTATGCTTTAATAATGTCAGAACCAAAAGTAATTTTTTAATGGCAATAATGGATTCAACAAATCTCAATGCGACAATTACCTGTAGCAAGTAGGAACTCCAAGGGATGGAAATCTATAGATCGGATATGATTTTCATGGAACTTAAAATCATGCAAAAGCTTTCCAGCAGTTAGATCCCACACCTGCATAAACAGTCAAATGCTTTACTCGACAAAGGAATAGAGCAATCTTGCCAAAGGCTGTGCCTCACAGGGTAACCAATTTACCTTCACAACATTATCATTTCCCCCTGAAACAACCCAGCGACCATCGGGAGAGAATCTGATGGTGCTAATGCCTCGAGTATGACCCTTGTACGTGTGTATACATCCTTTCTTCCTGATATCCCATACCTTCAGATTTGTGTCGGTGGAACCAGATGCAAAGAACTCTCCAAATGGATGGAAATCCATAGCCGTGCAATTGGATCTGTGTCCAGTAAGACCACGAACCACTACGCTTCAAGAGTAATTAAGAGTGAATTGATATATAAAAAAAAAAAAAAAAAAAATAATGACACTGCCATATATGCAATAGACTCCTGCTTGTGATCAAGTGAGTACATATCTAGGTTTCTTATTCAGACAAGTGATAACTCAAATGCTTGACTATTGAAGAATTTAATCAACTTACTCTTTGCTTCTTCCAAGTCCCACAGCTTAATGACACCAGAAGAAGCTCCAGCAAGCACCAACACTTCTGCAGAATCAAAGGCTACGGATTCTACAGCATTCGTATGACCACAAAGGCTCTGCATTGTCGAGCATAAAAACATTATTAATCATTCTTACAAGCAGATGTCGTCACCACTAATTCTCTCTCTTCCAAATTTTAGGTAATCAAATTAGTTTTCAGTTTTCGTGATATAAATTACAGTTACACAGAAGGACACGACTGCCATTAAGAGTTAGCATCAGCGCTCATTCTGCCTAAAGACGTTTGTTTACAAGTAACCACAGAACTACTTACTTAAGAAGTAACCTTTCAAATTTGCACTACAGCGAAGAGAAGATTAGAATAGCACAACGAATTTATCTAGCAGCACATCAATTAGAAGACAAAGGAAAAGGCAAGATAAAATGCTAACTCAACTAACCATTAAGGAATTCGGCTTGCCGATGGCCCATAGATTGACCTTGTAGTCATCTCCACCGGTGAGAAAAAGCCGGCATGCCTTCTTTCCAATACTGAGACAGTTGACATTCGACGAATGGGCCACAAATTCCTCTGCGCAAAATCCGAGTAAAAGGAAACAAATCCACCCAACAAGCGATGCATCCCTTTATCCACCACGCAAAAACCGAAAATTGCATAGGAAAGAAAAGCATACTAATATTCAGGACTGTCACCAGGGCCATCGCATTTAGAAACAAGCAGACTCCTAATTTCCTAACGAGGACTATACCAACCTTTGAGAGGATAAGAACTACCCTTGACACAAAATCTCCCGGCATTGACGAATCTTTCTAGTTACACATTTCCTTCCAGCCCCCCCAGTCAGCAGCACTACAAACACATCCTAACCTCCTTGGATTTTCTGACTGCAAAAAAAAAAAAAAAAAAAGAAGAAGAAGAAAAAAAAGGCTATCTTTCTCTTCCCTGACCCAAAATCAAATCTCACCCTTCCGAGCAAATTACAAAAAGCGCATCGAACTACGGCGACTTGCCCACGAACCCAAAGCACCCACAGATCTCTCCGGACCCAAAAACTCAAACACTAGACACCAACGGCAACCTCGACATTCAAGAAACGCCAAATTCAAAAAAACGCCAACGGGAAGGATACGCAGCTTGTAGCCCCGCTTGGACATCTTCCTCCCAGCCGCTCGGGAGCCAAAACCCAGAACCCAGAACCCCGAGATTAAGCAGCCGGAACCCAAGACTTTCCTCCAGCCCGAAGGAAGCTCTCTGGACGCAAAGTCGGTCTCTTTCGGACGAGACGGAAGATGGGGATCGGATGCGCGGATTCGGAAGGGACGAGGGACGAAGGGGACGATGGATTCGCGAGAAATTCGCGCGTGAGATTTCGACAGTGCTCGCCCAAGAACGGCAAGGCTTGCTTTCTCGATTCCCCGCTTTGCTTTTTCTTGAGGAAGACAGTCTTCCTTTTAGTCGCTGCGTTGCCTGAAGCGCTTCTTCTTCAGACCATGATTGGGCTGGTCTTGGCCGTCAAGTGAAATGACCGAATTGCCCCCTGGGATTTCTTTCTGGGATTTTCCTGGGCCACCAAAATTGAAATTTTCAGTTATTTTTTTTTTTTTAAAATTAATTAATTGATTAGTGGAAATTTGGGTGACGTGGATTTGGATCTTCTCTAATTTTCTTTTGGTTTGTTTTTTTGTTAGACTTGTGCACGTCGGTCGGTGGACAAGGTTTTTTTTTTTTTTAATTTATTTGTTTGGAAAGGGAACGTTTTCTAAGTAGCAATTAGAATATTGTCTTGGGATATGAAGTATGACATTTTTTTAGATGTACCATACTTTTTGAGTCGGTAGTTTTCCTTTGGTAAAAGTTTCGATTTTTTGTCCTTCTAGTTTCACTCTTTTTCTGATCTAAAGTCGTTTGCGTCTAATTTGACTCGTCGAATCCTTCAATTTGCACAAATTTCCAATCGTGTCCATCAATTTCGGTGAGATCCAGCTGAGGTGGTTGACAGACGTTGCCAACCTATGATGTGGAAAAGTTTTTTCAACGTAAATGCTAACGTGGCACCACCTTGAAAAATAGAAAAGGAAAAAAAAAAGAAAAAAAAGGAAGTATCTTCCTCATCTTTTTCCCTTCCCTCACCTTCACACACTCAGCTAACTTTCACAGCCATATTCGTTTTTGGTCACATACCAAGCTAATTTATAAGGAGCCTATTGGACAAGTAAATTCAAGAGAAATTCATTTGCGAAAATCCTGAGAATCATCAATAAAAGATGATAGATGAAGATCGTCCAAGGCATGTAGGAACTAAAGGATAAATTTCCATCGTTCAAGAGTGTGAAAGGTAAAAATACACGACTATGTTTCAGGATTCAACCCAACTTCCGATTAGCATGCACTTCATCATGCTATCAAAAATGGGGATGGTGAGAAATGTAGAACTAAAAGAGCAAGTAACAGAAAATGGTGTTTTTTATGAACAATTGAGAAACAGGTCGATAATTTTGCATAGGGATGATTACTTTATGTTTTGGAGGTTTTCTTCGTGATGGAAATTTTTTGTTTAAATATACAAATTTGGAACTCTTGGAAAATTTTATGAACTTTTCAGAAGAGGTAAAGACATGAGCTGAAACCTTGATGGAGTGGCATGAGCATAGAATCCATTGTGCATGAAATCCAATTTGTGTCATGCATGCATACCATTTCGCGGCCTAATCACTAAGCTTATCCATAGAGTTTACTAAGGAATATTTAACAAAAATATTCCCATATTTTGAATAAAAAAAATTGAATCCGAAAGGGTTTGTGTCTATATTAAATATTAATGCAATTCACTAATTTTTATCCTTTTTTCTGCTTTATATATTTATAGTGACGAGGAAGGTGTCTTGGCTGTGTCTCAGCAAGAGAGATTCACTCAAATACCGATGATATCTTGGAAATGGCGGTGGCTAATTTAATTATTATAATTTAAACTTGTAGAAACCAATTGAATTTAAATAAAAAAAATAAGCCAATAATATTTAAATAAAAAGATTAGCTAAGGTACAGCCTACAGGTACACGGGTCAACGCTGTATCTATCGTCAAAGACACCTTAAAAGCCCCAAAATTAATATTGGTCTTTTTTTTTTCCCTGAATTATGTAAAGTCAGTTGATTCGTGATTCCATTTAATAGCCTCTTTCTCTTTCATGGAAAGTGACCAAATGAAAGGTCGAATCACCTACCATTAAACTGCCGCTAATATATATTTTCTCTTCTTCAATAGCGGAAAATATCGACCAAAAAAAAAAATAGCGGAAAATAAATAAATTAATTAAATAAAGATGCCTTAGGACAAAAAAAGAGGTCTTTTTCCCTTCTCGTTGAATCTTTAGGTATAACCACCTGAGGGTCCATTACTCAACTGCCCAATTAAAAATTTCGATGGCTTCGTTTGGCCCAAAACTCAGCAAATTAGGAAAGTATACTTGGTCGATGTTTTCTTAAATCTAGACTCCGTTTATTTTGCGAAAAATATAGGATATGAAATTTTTTTTTGAAAATGATTGCTTGTATTACTACAAAAATGTATGAATGGAAAAATATTTTCATCGTTCATGAAAAATACTTAGATATAATTATAAATGAAAATATTTTTTATTTATAGGAAAATATTTTCCAAATCATTCATTAATTGTTAAACAAACAAGCCCTAATGAATGTGAGAATCAATTCCATGAAGATGATTAGGGTGCAAATTCTATGCTTAATTTCCTTAATCCCCCTATTTTGCGAAGATGATTACACACATATATATATAGTCACCCTTTTCCTCCGGCTTTCAAGAAAAGTTGGGCAAAAAAATTAATTTGACATAAATTTATAGAACATTAACTTTTTCACCCTCTTGACATAACCTTTTTGTTATAGTTCAATGAAAGATAAATGAGTCAATAGGGGCGTGTGGTCGGTTTATTTCACCATTGCTCGCTTCATGTAAGAATGACATGGAATGGATAGTAGGATGCTAAATTATTCTTGTTCGCTTAGGATGTTTAAGAGAGTTTTAACTAAGTGGTCTCGGAGATGAGCTCATCAAGTGTAGCTCACGCTATTCACTAATCCTTTTTAGTAGGCTTAGCGTTCGTGTTTTCTTACACGCAATAGCTCATGATTGGCTCGTGTTCCCTTGACAAGTAATTGTCTATTTACGGTCAGCTCCTTACATCAAGATTGCCACAGTGACATAATATTGCAAACCAATCCTTTTTTTTATCCCCTTGCTATAAACGCCCCCAATTTTTCACTCATTTGGAGGACATTTTGACTTTGGAACATCTAAATTTCAGTATTCATATTGGCCTCGGCAACGAACCACTAAAAAAACTTCTTTTTGCTTTTGGTGGTACTGCTTCCTCATGATCGCGAGAGGAAACTTCCTCAACAAGGAGCCATGCAATCTACTTTCCATTGGCTTTTTTGGGTCTAAACGAAATCAAACAAATCGTTAAAAAGAAGTGCTGTTATAACAAAATAATAAGGATGCGTTTGATAATATTTCTATTTTCATGAATAATTTCTTTTCATAAATAATTCTTTTATATTTTTATTCCTTGAAACAGTTTCTAAGTAAAATAATGTGTTAGTAACTACATAAAATTTCTATTCCCCAAATAGAAAAAAAAAAAAAAAAAAAAGAATATGTTTGGTACTACCTACAAGTTTTTTAAGCATAATTTCTTTTAATTTTTTAAATAATTTTTTGAGATTTTTCTCTCTTTTTTTCTTTTCCTCATATAGCCAAATGCCGGACGGTAGGGGGCAACCGCCCTAAAGGTGGCAAATGACCATGGCGGCAAGCAGTGATGGTGGTGGGCGGTAACGCTCCGACGATTGATTAGAAGAGGAAGAAAAAAAAAGAAAGAAACTTCTATCTAGAAATTATTTTCGAAAATAAGAAGCTTACTTTTTTTTCTACTTTTTGTTTATGTTTTAAATCTATTCATTTGCCGCTTTGCTATTCCAAGGAATGAAAAATTTAACTGACGTTATCAAACGAATTTATATTCTTTATCTATTATGAGAAACAAAAGATCAAAAGAAAAAATAAATTGGAACGTTAACATACAGATCTTAAATTTAAGCTGGATGATTTGTTGATAAAGAAAAAAAAAAAAACAAAATCTTGAATATTCTTTTTTTTTTTTTTTTGTGGGGATCATATAGTTATTTGTCCACAACACAAGGTGATAAATGACACTGTGCACCATGTTGTCTGCACATCATCAATGCATGTCCCCGGTTCGAACATACATACTCCCACTGTTTTTTGACCGTTATAATGGGGAGGTTTGATTCGTTGAAGCATTTATGAATCGGTCCATGATGTCTTCTCTGACCGAATGGCACCTAAAATTGTCACCCTTCCAACGTGGAAGGCGTTGCTTCAAAAAAAAAAAAAAATGGGAAGGTGGAAGTGAGGGGTTCGAATCTCCACATTCTCGGAAGGATTGGGGTGGGGAAGATTTCGTTTTAAGTATAGGTTTCGGCCCCCACGCCCTGCATGCAAGGAGGCAGGGCACCTAAAATTAAGAGGAAATACACTCACGGTGACTTGTGAAGTTCAAGCGCCGCACATATAAGTTAATTTGTAAGCTTAGTGCATGTTTATTTTGGGAAAATCTTTTTCGATAAATTATTTTTTTAGGAAGATATTTCCTAGTTTTCAAGTTAAGGAATTTCATTTTCTTAATTTTGAGTATGTATATTTTCTTTGACCATAAATAATTTTTCAATGACTAATTATTTTTAGCAAACCAAATGTATGAAAATCCAGAAAATTAATTTGCGAAAAATTCTTTCAATCAAATAACATATTTGTAGTTGGCTTGACAGGAATAAGTCAAGCAATTATTCCCACTTCCAATCGATGGGTTCACGCCTAGCTAATGAAAGATTCTAATAGACATAGGTAGTGTCTTGCTAGGAAAATTACCAAAAAGTCTTAAACTTATTACAGTTCTACTAATTCAGTAATAAACCTTTAAGTTATACTAATTGAGTCATAAACTTTTTCACAATTAGTCGATTGAGTCCTTTTACCTAATCTTAGCTGAAATTTATTGATATAGACATTGGCTATCTTACTGACGCGGTCAACATTAATATGAATAACTTTTATAACTTTTTTAAAAATTAAACTTTTTATTGTCTTTTTTTTTTTTCCTTTCATTTTGGTTGCTCACGGGACGTTGGCTGCTAGCAAGGGCCACCTCACCGGCCATGGGGACAGTAAACGAGGGCCCACTGGCCATTGCTTAGTGGCCAAGGGTTGCTGACCAAATTGAAAGGGAAAAAAATAAAGAAGAAAAAAATATGTTAGCATCAATTGTGTCATGTAGGGCAACCAGCGTTCGTGTTAATGATTTCCGGCCAAATTTGATAAAAAAAACTCAATTTGACAAATTATGCAAATGTTCATAACTAAATTAACACAATAAAAACGTTTATGATTGAATCGACATAATTATATTTAAGATTTTTTGGTGCTCGTCCATGTCTTACTAATTATGATCCCAAATTACTACTTAAAAATGGATGCTCTCAATCAAAAAAGAAAAAAAGAAAGAAGAATATACACCCCACGTTTTTTTTTTTGAAGTTAATTTAGGTCAGCATTTGTTCCAATGCTAGCTTTTGTACCTATCTCGAAATATTTAATCCAAACTCATACGACATCTCGAAGTTATGTTCGTTCTCATTTATGGATATTGTGGAGAACATAATTTAACGTTCCGCCCTTCCCGTTAACCTTAATTATAGAAAAAAGAAAAGTAGGTAAGCAACGACAATGGTTGCAAACGGATGGCTGATCGTAATTGAAAATTAGGGCAACAGAGGTTACCACGTAAAGAGGACTCATAAAAAGTACATCACGTGAAACCTAGAGAATGAAAAGTTGCACAATAGCAAGGTTCTTGAATATTTGAAAAAGAGATAGATAATTTATTTTAAGAAGCACCTAAAAGATCATGGAAATCAAGGGCACAAAAAAAAGATGTCTTAAGAGGCATAATGACTTTAGTGAAAAGAAGAGGAGAATAATGAATATTCAAGACTTGAGAAGGAGGCAGAGAGATGTCATTATGGAATTAGAAACGTCCCAAGCAAAAATGACACAGACACGAGCATGATGTGCTTACTTTATTTCTTCTTTACTCATGTTCTCAAAGAGACCACACTGACCTTCTTTTCCCCCCCATTGGCCTGTCTCCCATCTGCAACATGTGCAAGCAACATGGTCCCTCTTTGCTCTCTCCTTAAGACAGGCTTTAATATTCTTTGTCTCCACCTTCATTTGTCTTTTTTCTCTCGTTTAAATCTGTTGTCTGCTTTCTCTGATCTATCGTTTGGTTGTTTTTTCATCTTTTGTTCACCTTGGAGTATATGTTTTGATGATGAAAGATGCCTAATGATGTGCAATAATTATAACTGACATGAGAATCATGCTAGGCCAAACTCAATTATTACATCTGAGAAATGGAAAATGAAGGGAAAAAAGAAAAGATTTATAAAGCTCAACAGCAAGAGATGTTGTCTCTCACCACAGGAACCGTTGAAATGAACAAAGAACTGAGTAAACTGAATCATGGGACAATCCTATGTCCAACAAGCCGAAAGAAGATGTTTGTCCATCTGGTGCACAAGAAAAGAATCACAAAACCAAACAATCACAACTTGTCATCAACTGCACAAGACATCTATCTCTAAGTTTCTAAAAATCCATCTGTTGTTACATCGATATAAGTTTTGACCCCGATGTGAACATCTGATCCATCGGACGAGAGGTTACCATAGCTGATACTGCACTGTAATTAAATATCAAAGTATTCTGGGTTCTGTTGTCTCCTCCATGGCCATTGCTATAGACATTATTAAGTTACCTAATAAACTTCAGTCTCAGGGTGATTTTTGAACTTCGCTTCACATCATTCGCAATAAGTCCTGCACAACTTCAGACATTGGCGGCCTGAATTCTGGCTCTCTCTGCAGAAACAATGCATCTGTGTTAAACCAAGCGGCTACCAAAAAGAACATATATATCTATATATATAATTATGCTTGATTTTGAAAGGATCAGTAAATTGTTTCGCTTGAAAAATCGAAGGCCAAGTCAAACATATTTATGTGGAAAATGCAAAAAAGAGTGAGGCTACTATACCTGCACGCATCGAGAGATTATATCAGCAAAGCGTGACAATGATTTGGTGGGATAGAAACCACTAAGCGAAGGATCCATCATCTTTGACAGCGCATCGATATCATGAAGCTGGGGTATTGCCCATCGAACCAGAAATTGCTCCCCTCTAGGCCTTGACCTAATTTTTTGAGAGAAGATATCGTAGCAAAAAAGAGAAGCAGTGAAGGTCAAAGACAAGCACTGGATTTCAAATCTAAAATCATCAGAATAGAATAGAAAGACATGAAAATGAAAGAAAAGAATAGGCTTTTCTAGGTAATTGTGTACCTGTCAAGTGACTTCCTACCAGTGAGAAGCTCCAACATTACAACTCCAAAGCTATACACATCACTTTGCCAGGAATACGCACCTGACTCAGATTCTGGGGCGGTGTAACCGTTAGGATTGAGGTGCTCGAAAAGCTGAGATATAAGCAGTCAATGTTAAAAAACTTAACCAAAACCCGAATTAGCATCTAAAATAAGGTAGACATAGACATGTAGTCATGTTGTTCATGAAAGTTTTGTTGACTTGAACAGTCAGCTTGACCTTCAGTAAATTTCTTCTTGGAAACAATAAACTCTCCAAAAAGTTGAGACAGCAACTTTCTCAGCAAGGATCAATCAACAAAGAAAGGAAAAGCTAATAATTTACAGCTAAAGAAATTTTTACCAAATCAGCCATGAGATCCCCGATTCAATTTATCCTACTTAGTATATCTGGGCCTAAAAAACTTATCCACCAATCTTAATTTTCCCCAGCATCTCATCTATGGCTACTCCCAATAACTCCTTATACATCATTCAATGGAATGGAAACATAGCATAATCAACTTAGACAAGATCATGATTCAAGTCAACAAGGTACATTTTGTGAAGCGTTACCTGACTTCCAGAGCCAGATGATATTAGAGAAGCCAGACCACAATCTGAGGCTCGTGCTTCGAGCTTATCATCTAGAAGGATGTTGGTAGAGTTAAAGTTCCTGTACACAACAGGTGGCTGACAAACCTCATGCAGATACCTTCCCACCAAATAAGAAGATACCGTGAGTTTACCGGCCTAATGACTATAATTGGGACATGAAAGCCCGCCTAGAACATTGAAAACTTAAGACATGAGCAAGGAGGTTAATAAACAAGTAGCCATAACAACCATTAATTTTTTATTGTGCCAATCTCTTCCACCGCAAGCTCACATTTACAATAGATAAAGAAAATTAGTTACTCTACTTACTGCAAGGCTCTTGCAGCTCCAATGGCAACACGAATCCGCACAGCCCATGAAAGTTTTCCATGGACCTCATCATCCAAATGCAAGGCATCATACAGTGTCCCATTTCGGCAATACTGATAAATAAGTAGCTGCTGAGCATGCTCAGCGCAGTAGCCCACCAGCTCCACAATATTGCTATGCCGAATCTTATAGATTCTTGACACTAGATCACCAAATTTCTCATCGCTCTGGTGCCTGGAAACTGCAGCCTTTAGCTTCTTGACTGCTAAAAGCTGAAATAATCATAAAGAACGAAATCGTGATATATTAAATCAGGAATGATGTGAATATAGGAGATAAGATAGAGCTGGCAAGATTGCATCTAAAAGGTGAGAGGAAAAAGAGTTTCATGTTAGGAACAAACAGGCTCGAAAGCTGCCTTCCAGAGAACTCAAAAACAGTGATCAAGTTCAAATGATATTTTACCCTTCCATCAGGAAGCACGGCCTTGTAGACACTTCCGAGTGTGCCTTCTCCAATAAAGTTTTCAGGAGAAAAGCTGTTTGTGAACTCCTGGAGAGATGCTATGCTGTAAAATGGGACCGAAGGTGAAGAGACTGTTCTCTCAGAAGGCCGTCTCCGTACAGTTGGCTGAGCAGAAACAACAGGATTTCTGATAACCTTCTCATTCAGAATGGGTGGTGCAAGAGGAGAAACCACAGGCTGCAAGGGCAAACTGGAGTCTCCTACTTGGTCCTTCTTCTGCCTCGAGCTCAATGCTTTGGTCACATCCATTTGTCTGTTACTTAAACCGGCTCTTCCATGGTCTTCTCCCATCTTGCCTAAAGGTTCTGGAACAGCTTTTCGTGGAAATTCTGATGAGATTAAAACCATCTTTTAAGCTAAACACGAATGTAACAATCAATTTAATAGTAAAAAATTAGGTAATCATGGACTAACGTCTCTCCGTGTATATGTTAGGTTGTCGTGATGAATCTTTGCTTTTAGCAGCCCCTTGACTGTTTGCGTATACACCCATGTCATGTCTCTCGCCCGTCTCATTCATTTGCTTCTTTTTGCTGCATCTCCACAAGCATAGGCACAGTAATGTAATTGCAACAACCACCAGAGCCCCTATAACAGCTATCAAAATGACCTTTTTAACCCTCAACCCTCCCTCTGAATGAGCAGATTTTGGTGCCTCTGCTCTAGATCCATTTCCATCCTTAGAAGGCACGCTCGGAGGAGGTGGCCTGCCTATGAATGGAGGTGCAGAGGGTGGCTCTGGTGCTGGTTCTGGTGATGGAATTACACTTGTATTAAAAGGATTTCCACCTTTTCTGCATGACCAACGCTATGGTGACAATATAGAAAGGACAAAACCAAGTATAGACTAGAAATTGGAAATTGTTTCACACTGCCTGTTAATCACCAGGGTGTGATCATAGCAGCACTGTTAATTGCCAAAAAGAAGCATGAGGAGAATTCTTAATTACATAAGGTCAAGAGTTCACCATACTGGTCATTTCTCAAACATCAGTGGCTTTGGAATCAGGCATCATGATTACTTGGTCCATTAAGCAACTCCACCAGATTTAACTATACGTATATGGACACACACCAGAGATGCCACAGGATCAGACAGCAGTATATTTGAAGATGTGAATGTTGAAGAAATTGATAAATTTATTGATAATTAGATATCGCAAGATCACAAACAAAATTTTAAGGAGAAAAATTTTCCATACATTGAGCGTATGCGACTTCATCCATAAGTGGGTCCACTTAACCACACTCTGCAACCTCTTTTTGTTAATTACAGTTATTTCCAGCACATTAGTTAAAATTTCCTTAAAAACTAATTGTTTCTAAAAGAAGGTGGACCATCAACGATTGTTAAAATTGCATCGCATGAAAATCATTTGAACTTCTTCTTAAATACTTTAAACTCTAGCTCTTTTGATGAATGGAGACAAAGTTTGATTGGATTCTCCATAATCTTGAGCTTCAGTGACGTGAATATACGTTGGATTGGATGAGAGGAAGGAAGATGAATTTTTCTACAACCCAAGACCATAATCCTTCACTATCTTTTGTTTGTAGTGAGAACACCAAGAAGCTTTTCTTGAGGGGAAAGGATAAAGAAGGAAGATAGATAGAAGATGAAATAGTAAAGAAATAAGAGCACGAAATATAGGATTATTGCTTGTTTAATCTTTCAAATGAATGTGAAAACTGAAAAGATGAGAGAAAGATAATCAAATTTGTATCATCATTCTTAAGACCAAAGAATCGGGTGAAAAGAAGGGGGGGGGGGAAGCTCTCCATTCCTAATTTTCCTTGTAGCTAAACCCCCAGAACCACAAGAATCCTTAGTTATAATGAGATTCCAACTCAATAACCCCAGAGATTTTGAGAAGAGTTGCTCTTTGGAGAGCACAATTCGATGAAAGTTGTAAGTTGTGTTCAGGGGGAATTAATTTCTATTCTTGGTTTGTATGGTAGAATCAGCTGGGGGCTAGAGACGCAGTGGTTTAACCCTGTTGCAATGTCAATGGCTTGAGTCCCCTAATCACCAACTCATGAACCTAGCCCATACAAAGCTAGATGATAGCACCCCCGGGTTTTCTTATACCAACTGGGACTCTACCTTCACCACTCCCATGCGGATGGTCTCCAAGGTCCATAACCACTCATCTTACTGCATGATGAGGATGCATTAATAAGCGATACATGACAGAAGGAATTTTTCTTCACAGACTTCACAAAGCCAAAGAGAGTGTGGAAATATCTTCTCCAATCTAATTATTGTCATCAAATCCCATTATTTTTGTTTAGACAATGGAATTTATTTTTTAATAAGAGAGAATACTTGAGAATCTAATTTTCAAAAATTTTGTGGTTTAAAATGGATTTAAAGTGCAAGAAGACTTCAAAAGCTTTTTTTTTTTTTTATTTCGAAATTGGAAGATACCAGTCTTTTGTGTTAAAAAGATTTCAATTACAAGGTATGTGTTTTTTCTCAGGTATTACAACAACAAACACAAATTAAGAAATGCAATAAGATCTTCCAATTTTAATACTCACTAACTGGTATTTGTTGAAACTTTCCTAATTTCAATTTAGCCACCATACAAGTAACCATGGTTATGTTTACTTGACATATGTCACCGAAAATAAGACTTGCTTCTGCATGAATTCATGAACCGCCTGTGTATAGAAGATAAAACTAAAATTTAATTTACAAAAATAATAATAATAATAATAATAATAATAATAAAAAAAAAAAAATTGGAATATAAATTGAAGATTGAAGAAATGGAAACTAGAAATTTAAAATTATTAATTGAAACACCAACAGTTTAGGATCCAGAAGGACACTTACAAATCTTTGACACAAGAAATGGATAGGAAAATGAGGGAAGTGTTTATTGTAGGGTTTAGTTCATTCCAAAGTAAGAGTTCACAGGAAACAAAAAGCATATGAAGGCCCACTGTGAATTGTTCGTCATCTTAAACTTGAAGAATGCTTCCTTTTCTTCAATCCTAGTGATTATTTGAAATGGTGTCGTCAATCTATTTGTCACCCTATTTTTCCATTTTGAATCTCAAATTTTACTATTCTCAGAATCTAGGCATCTCTAGTAATATATATTAGAGATGCCATAGGTCCCAAAGGGTACTAGATTTTCAAGAGATTATTGAAAAGGCTGATAAATAAATGGATAACCAAACATCACAAAGTACAACAGATTTCATCACAATATCGTAATTTGGAATATCAATGATCAAGACTAATTTGAAAGTGAGTACGAAACAAGCCCAACATTAACATACTTCAGGGGAATACGAGCAGCAAGTGTCAAATTCACCTTTAAGCAGCATGTCAGAGTAAACTTACTTGAAAATTGGAATAGTCATCAACTTTGGAGGAATAGGCCCAGAGAATAAGTTATTCTCTATATCCCTACACATAAATATATTATTAGTCTTCAACTTATGAAGGCAGCGTATATTTTTTAGTGAAGAGAAGTTTCTGTAAGAACTAGAATCTGCAGACAAAGTGGAAGTAGGATCAAGCAAATAGAAGCATACAAATCAATTAGAGGGAGATCCTCTAGAACATTCAGAGTCCCAATGAGTTTATTATTCTGCAAGTGCCTGTAAGAAGAAGATTATATGATCCATTAGAAATATCAAATGTTTGAAGGGAATGATCCTTTTGTGCAGTGATATGTACCCACAATGTGGTAACAGCTGACAGGTTTCCAAATGATGGAGGTAAAGGACCAGTGAGGTTATTACTTGACAAATCCCTGCAACAGAAAGTCAGATCAGAGCGAAACATAAGAAGAAATAAAAAGGAGAAAAACGATAAAACTAGAAATGGTCGGTTACAGATGTGCCAAACTTGTGAGCTCTTCAAACGAGTCCGGAATTATTCCACTGAAATGGTTATTGCCCAACAACCTAAAGAAATAAGCAGTAAATATCAGATGATGAGGAAACATAAAATACAATCCACTACAGAAAGGAAGGCCCAACATGAAGTGTCCCTTTGATAATAGTAGCAATTCATAAATGAAAGCTTCTGATGTTGGGAAAACAGAGAAACTTCATTAGCAAAGTTCGCACATACATTGTAAGAATGGTAGGCGGCACATGGGATGGAACACTCCCTCCAATCTGATTGTTGCTGAAATCACTGCTTAAAAATAATTAGAAGGATCAAAAGGTTTGCCAGTAATGCATGTCCAAGACTCAGTTTCCTACATATAGAAGTACGTATCTTCATTCACTCATTCAACATGATGCATGCAAGTTTCAGTAACATAGCAGACACTGCTAATTCTTTCTTCTATGCCCATCATCTATGAGATTTCTCAAGAATCAAGAGTTGACTATGGACCCCTTAATTCTGATGTTGCATTGAAAAGAACAGATGTGAGTTTTCAGCTTCCCAAGGAACCTCGTGTCACACACTTCAGTCACAAGAGGTGCAAACTAGATTAAGGCCCATTGATACTATCTAAGCAGACATGCAGCAAGGTCATACAGATCTCATGAAACAATAATTGTAATGATGTCAATCAAATATTGGAATGGCAAAAAATTCACTTACATCGACAAGAGTGATGCGAAGTCCAAACTGTCGCCTAATTCTCCACCCAAATTGGCTCCGCTCAGATTTCTGTCCGACTCAAAATGACTTAGTAATTAAATCAATATACTTGTAAAAGGGAGCGAGAGAAATTGACTTACATTCCCGTTATGTTTGAGATAACACACTCGACACCTTCCCAATTGTCAACACAGGGATCGCCTCCAACAAGTAACCACCCACGTAGAGGCGGATAGCCCAGTGAAACATACAAGCTATTGATTGCTGCCACTGAAAAGCAGAAAGGAGCTAGCATAAGGTACATAATTCAGGTTTCACAGTTCACACGTGAAACCAACAGCTGATGATTTACAGAGAAACAGACCACACAAGTCTATGTTATGCATTACTGAAATGCATCTCCACTAGGGCTTGCTTCGGGAAAATTGTTCATTAAAACGACCATGTCACCTAACAGTGAACAACAACCAAGGACAGAGAAAGGACAGCTCGCAAACAAAACCAAAGAGATTACACTTGTAAAATTTGGGAAAAAAATGCGAGTGTTTGCCAAGTCAAGCTGCTACAAATCTCGTTCAGCAGTCCTTATTTTCTTTCGCATGAACCAAACAAACATTAAAACAACGGACCCAACGCACGCACGCAATTTCAAAACCCAGATCACGCAATGCAAATTGCCACGAGTGACGATTCACCCACCATCGCGAGGATCAGTGAGGCCAGCGCAGACCGACGCCGTGCAAATGAAGAGCATCACCGCGAATCGTCGGAAATCCATCTTCAATTTCGCAGAGTCCACGACGCTCCGGACGCTCCACGCTTCAAAGTTCCCACCTTTTTCCTTCCGTTCTCTCCTGCGCACCTCACTCTCCCAGGAAACAAACAAGAAATGGCCTCAATGGCCAAAATAACGACAACCCAAGAGAAAGACCACAAAACGCAAAGAAACACTCCACCCAGCTCGCCAACCGGGATTTTACAAACGAGGAGTGTACCAGAAGAATGAAGCACGAAAATCCCAAGAAGGGACGTCACAGGCACAGACCCAGAATGATCTCTCTGCAAGTCATTGGCGGTGAAGTAGAGGAGGGTAAAGCGAAACAGCCCGCGAGCACAAGGACCGAGACACAGAGAAAGAGAGAGAGAGACCCAGAAAGGCAGGCAGCGCACGAGATACGTATTCGTATACAGACCCCCCTGCCGGACCGAAACAAGAAACTCAGTAAAAATGGGAAAGCGAATCGAGGCGAGTGATGTCCCGGTATCTATCCTTCAATGCGCCTGAAAAAGGGAAAGATTCGAGGGTCGTGCGTGATCTGACGGGGGCGAAAGCAGCAGGAGGGTTGCTAAGGAAAGCAGGTTCTTGATGTCGGGTCGGTACTAACTTTAGCTCGAGAGCCGAGTTTTCCTCTGTAAAGTCGCGATTTTTAGCACTGCTGCTGCGCGTAGAGAGAGAATAACAACGTCACGTCAACGATGTCTTTCGTTTTTCGGGACGTCTTTCTTTAATGGTGTTTTTTGAACTCGACTGAGGAAAAGGTCGCACTTTGACGAACAGGACAGCGGGACGAGCGGCAACCCACGACTTCGTCCTAGGATTGGCCCACCACATTCTTTGTTGGTCTTGCTATGGTCCTCCTATATATTTTTTTATATTATGTTATATATATTATTTGTATGTATATGACTGAGAAATTTGTATTATATGACTTTTCCTTTTTTTTTTTTGGATTTTGGAGTTAATTTGGGGTTTTGATTTATTGATTCGATGGCCAGTGACAGTTGACAATTGACTAATCACGATGGCACGATGAACACCTCCGTCATGGCATGGACTCTTGCAAGTGATTCAAAGAGAACTATCAACAATATTTTATCTTTCCATGATGAAGCTTTCAAGATGCTTGATCACCTGTCACAACTATTGAAGATTTGAAAATTCTAACCCTTTCTAGATGAATAAGAATAAAGAAAATGGAAATCAATGCATGTATAAGATTTATTGTGGAAGCACCATTAATTATTTACAGTTTTTGGATGATTTGGGTATCTATATGACTATAATATAAAATCGAGCTATGAGGCTATTGGTCACGGACAATTGATTTTGAGGGTCCATGTGCATGTCACACAAAAAGGTATTGGCCACTCTGTTTGGAGTGATTCTTACTTTCGACTTTTGACTCTTTTCTAGATTTTGTTATCAAACATATTTTGACATTTGTAAATGTAAAAAATGCTTGAAATCTTCAAAAAGGGTTTTATATTAATTATACGTAGATTTTCATATAATTCTATTATAACTTTGGAAATAGGAATAATATTTTAAATTTCAATGGAAAAGTTAAAAGTTGATTGTGACTTTTTGGGAGTACTAATAAACAAATAAGCATGGCTCGAGACTCAAAACTAGAAAAAGTACGCACGACTCTATACAATTCTACTATGATTTTGATTCAAATGAGTTCGACCAAAGATGAATTATCATGTGAAATTCACATGATTTGAATCAAAAAGCTTTTTTAAGTCTAAAAATTGTAGATAATTCATGAATATGGCAACATTCGAGGATACATAACCACCAACAAAAACAACAATCCTACTCAAAAGGCTATAGCTTAGTCCTTCAGCTAAGAAAAGCAGCATCACCGGGCCATTGGCTCATTGCTATTTCGATTACTGACCGGTATGTATATATTTTAAAGAAGAAATTCCATTTCAATTTACTTAATTATTTTGTAGTTTTTCAACTAATATATATATAGTTTTAAATATTATTGACTAATTTTGTCTCTTGGGTGCATAATATGATTAACTCCTTGTTTTTTTGTTCATTCTAATAATCAATTTATTTGCTTTTTCAGTCAAAACAAAATAAACAAACAAAGAGGATGGATAAGATCGTGGTGATGTCCATAAATGTTATGGTGCTTTGTCATCATGATACAAAATCATGAGAGCTAATAGCTCGTTTTAAGAGTATAATTAGATCTCTTCTTAATCATCCCTATAATTAAATTAGGTTGACGTTGAAAAAAGATGGATCAAACGATTAATGTTTTAACTTATTTGAAGGTTAGGACTTCTAAAATAGTGTCTAATTCTCCACATGTTCTCGATGTCGGGAAATCATAAAAAAGATCACATTGTGACTTTTGGAGAAATTAAGTTCCTAACTAACGAGTATTATCGATTTGTTTAATTTTTTATCCTTAATCAAAATCAATGGCTCGCGATTCAATCAAAATTTAAGGCCAAACAAGCTTTAGTACTCTACACAGAAACTTGGTTTACCACGATATTAATTCATAAGGATTGGGGACTGGTTCCATGGACCAATCCGAGAACCGGACTAGCAGTCCAATTTGATTCCCGAGTAGGTCCATGAAATCAACGGGTGATTTCCAATTCTAATATTTAGGAACTGGTCCTTAATGGGCGATTCTTAGTTCCTATCTTGGAATTACCCATTCAGACCATGCTCACCCTTAGCGTAAATAAGGACAATACGAATTTCTCAATGGTCATTAAAAAATGAATTAATTATAAAATGAGCATGTTGGTTCGAAATTGAAGGGGCTTCCTTCACACATCACACATAATCATATTTTACAAGTTAACTAGTGGTTAAAAGATCGATATCATGATCTTCTAATTTCGAACCCATCTAGTGCCCAAATTGTGCCCCCAAGTCTGTACATACTCTAGAATATTCAGCAGCAACATATCTAAATCGTTGCAAATTACTATAAGGTAAGTAATGTGACATACTAGCAATCCTCAGTTCTAAAATAATTTACCTTGGCTCTGTAGCTATATAAATGCATGTAGGTTGGAGGAAGTAATCATGATGGTGGAATCTCATTTCTTGTATGCTTATACCAATCTTGTGACAAACGACCAAATGGTGTTTTTCAAATTGAAGATCTAATTTGGGTGGTGGGGACAAGTGTATTGCCACCAGGACTACAATTTTTCTTGTTTAAGGTAGCTCATTATTACGTGAAGCTCTCGAACATGTTGACTAATGTGGAACACCTGGATATTATTTTTATATACTTGCTCCTTATAGAGAAAACGGCATTGTGGAAAATCTCCAGACAATTTAGCTTTTATAGGTGGGTACAGGCGAACTTGTTTTTTTTTTGTCATTTTTTGTTTGAATTATAAGTAGCCGTTGCTCGCTAAACGTCTCCATCTTCCATTTGCGCACTCAACAGAAAGACGCAATAGTTTTGCCAAAACGCCATTAGCCGCAATCACTTCCTCCTCTCTCTACGAGTCCTCACCTAGCGAACTTGGGGTCGCCGCCGCCGCCCGCCACTGCAGACATCTCTGGCAACTCCACGGCCCAACGAGAGAGAGAGAGAGAGAGAGAGAGAGAGAGAGTTTTCTTTCATGCTTAATTGACGCGTGATGCAAATCTACGATCCATCAAGCAAGGCTGCTCATAGAATTCATTATATATTATATATATGACTGGGAATTTTCCTTTTTCCCTTTTTTGAATTTTGGGTTAATTTGGGGGTTTTGATTTGTTGCTTCAGATGTCCAGCGCCAATTGATAATTGACTAATCTCGATGGCACAGCGACGCCCCCATCTTGACCACATGGGATGGGCTTTTGGGAGTGACTCAAAGAGAATTATCAATAGGAATTGATCTCAACAACTCTTGCTTTCTTGGACGAAATCTCCAAGATTCCTAATCGGTCACCACAGCTATTGAAGATTTGAAAATTCTAACCCTTTCTAGATGGATAAGACTAAGAACACGGAAATCAATGCGCGTACAAGATTTATGGTGGAAGCATCATCAATCATTTACGGATGATATATTATCAGGATTCTATATGACTATAAATAAAAATGACCTGCAAGCTTCATGAGGCTATGAATCATGGACAATAGATTTTGGAGTGTATGTACACATTACTCAAATGGGCATCGGCCATTATGTGTGGAGTAATTCTTACTTTCGACTTTTGACTCTTTCTTGATTAAGCGATTAGCGTATTTTGATATTTTTAAATGTAAAAATGCTTGAAATCTCCATAAAGGATGATATATTAATTATATGAGACAATGTGAATCCCCATGACAAATGAGAATTAGGCTCTCACGGGGCACAACACAATTGGCAATAGTGCTTCGATCCCATCCATGTGATGCAAGCTCGAATCCTTCAACTTGCCGTGCTCTCGGACTTGTCTACAGCTAGAGGCAAAGGCCCTATGAATATTTTTCGAGGGATTTACTCATCACAATTAGTGTAAATGAGGTTGGTACTAATTTCTTGACAGTCATTTAAAAAAAAGCGAATTAGATGTAAAATGAGCACTTTGGTTCGAAATTGGGGGGCCTCTTTCATGCACAATCATCTCTTACGAGTTTTTTTTATTGGTTGAAGATCCTTTACAAGTTAACTAGTGGTTAAAAGATCAATATCACACTCGTCAAAATTTTGAAACCCATTCAGCATCCAAAGGGTGCCGCCAAATTTTTACATATTTTGGAATATACATCAACAACAATATCTAAATCATTGCAAATTACTTATAAGGTAAGTAACGTGACGTACTAGTAATCCTCAATCCTAAAATAATTTACCTTGGACTTATAGTTATACAAAATGCATGTGGGTTGGGCGAAGTAATCATGATGGGTTGGAATCTCATTTCTTGTATGCTCCTACCAATCTTGTGACAAACGACCAAATGGTGTTTTTCAAATTGAAGATACAATTTGGGTAGTGGGGACAAGCGTATTGCCACCAGGATTGCAATTTTTCTTTTCTAAGTTAGCTAACTGTTACATGGAGCTCTCAAGCATGATGTAGACTATTGTGGAAAACCTAGATATTATTTTATATCCTCGCTCCTTATAGAAAAAAAACCGTCATTGTGGAAAAACTATAAGACAATTTAGCTTAAGTGGGTACAGGCGAACTTGTTTTTTTCTTTTGTTTGAATTATGAGTAGCCGTTGCTCGCTGAACGTCTCCATCGTCCACTAACGCACTCAACAACAAGACACAATAATGTATGCAAAAACACCCAAAAACCGCAATCACTTCCTCCTCTCTCTACGAGTCCTCGCCTAGTGAATTTGGGCACGTACGGCACGTGAACGAAAAGGGGCATCAGGAATGTAAGTACAAATGGGAAAGTGATAATTCCTCAGCTGTTGAGATGTTTTATGGGCCTTGAAGAAATTCCATGGGCCTTGCGCAATATAATGGAAGAAGGCAAACGTCTGCTAGCCCAATTACCTTTAAAGAGTATTACGCATATCCTGTAGGAGTCCAACCAAGCAGCCGATTGGATTGCGAAAGCACACTGCACAAAGACTCTTCCTCTAAGGTGGAAATCTTTGCCCCCCAACCTCCGTGAGACATTTTATGTTCAGAATCTTCTCTTAGTGTCGCTTGTAGCACTTCTACTAATGAATGAATGAATGAATGAATGAAATGCTTTTGCGATAAAAAAAAACTTGGGGTGCCGCCACCGCAGACGTCTCCAGCTACTCAACGGCCCAACTAGATAGAGAGAGTTTTCTTTTGTGCTTACTAGACACATGATGCAAATCTAACAGTCCATCAAGTAAGGCCTGCTCATGGAAGTAGGAGAAGAGAGAATGAGGATTGAGCGCCCAAATGTTCGATAAAATTACCAATAGATAAGCGCCTCCTGACAAGCAGCAACTACTTCTTGCTCTTTTTTAAGAAAAGAGTCGTCTTTCCCTCATGAAATTAAGAGGTTACTTGGCACGGTTTCCTTAAAAATTTCAAGAGTAAAAAAGGGATATTGCAGTTTTTATAAGGATCTGAGTACCTCCAAAGTTACAACATTATTCACGAAACTATCTCATCTAGATTCAAGAGGAGGATAATTGTTCAAAAAATTCTAAATTTATTGTACAACATCCATTTTAATCTTAAACCTTTTAATTATATCAATTTAATTAGCTTTTTTTACCGACATAATTTTTCTATCCAAATTTGGTTGGAAATCATTAATATGGACATCAATTGTCCTATGTGGCATGAGTAACATTGACATGGACAGTTTTTTAAAATTTTTTTACTAGATTAATATCATGAAAAACCCTTTAAAAAAAAAAAAAAAAAAACCGAAATTGATACACTAATGACAAATTACCCCCAAATGTATTCAAATGACATATTTACCCCATGTTAACTTCCATCAAATATTGCCATTAAATTGCTGACTTGAGTGCCAAGTGGACTTGCTGTCAATTAATGGGTTAATACCATGAAAAATCTCAAACTAGCATCACGAAAAACCTCAAACCGGTATACGCATAACACATTTATCCTCCATTAGGTATCTCAAAATGTACCGTTAAATTTAGCGAGAACTCTAGATTGTCTTCCTCTTCATTGACACTATTTAGCGAAAACTATTTAGTGACACGTTTAGTAACTCTAGTGCCACTAATGACAAAATTGCTTGACCAAGCACCACCGTATGGCTTGTGGCATCTCATGTAAGAACATTAACGACGGATTAAGCCATTGTGAGTTTTACTTGACCTTCTATAAATACTCCCTCTTGAAGGTGAGCATAAGTAGTATCTTTTGGCAAGTGTACTGAGCATTTGAGTTGGCAACTTTTCTTGATAAATCTAGGGATTCTAATAATTACAACATTTGGGATTCTATAGTTGAGCCATTTTGTCAAGAGTACCACTAGAGTTACTAAAAGTGTCATTAAAGAGTTCTTGTTAAATGGTATTTGCAATTTCCCCAACCTTAGGCAAAGACGGCGATGAAGGATTTGATGGAGAGGAAGACAATTTAGAGTTCTTGCTAAATTTGACGGAAGTCAACAGAGGATAAATGAGTCAAGTGTGTCACAATATGTTATTTTTAGTGATTCAAAAATTAGTTTGGAGTAAATTTGTCACAAATATACTAGTTTGGGTAAATTTGTTATAGGTGCATCAGTTTAAGATTTTTAATGATATTAACCTATTAATTGATCTGTGTGAACTTGCATCTAAATCGGCAATTCAACAACAATATTTGACGGAAGTTAACAGAGGGTAAATATGTCAACCGTCTACTACTTTAGAGTTTTTCAGTCAAAAAATTATTTTAAGTAAATTTATCACTAATATACCATTCTTAGGTTTTGGTGATATTGATCATTTTTTTTAAAGGAATTTTTCTTTCCTTTTACCTTTTTTCTTTTTTCCTATGTCCTTTATCTGATTGCCTAGCCTTAGATAGAACCCCCCTTGCCTAGGGTGGTTTGGGCAAGAGTGAAGCTCGCCGCAAGGGTCAAGCTTTTGCCAGAGGCCTTGAGGGTAGTCCTCGTCCATGAAAGAACAATATTGATAAATTATCAAAATATTTAAGATTATATTAACATAAGCAAAACGTTTAAACTTGAAGTAGTCACTCTATTAAAGTGTTAGAGTTTTAAATCATATATTACTAAACATATGGATTATAATACTTAACAAGCCCAACATTCTGAAAGGAGCCCGACAAAAGAAAAACCATTATGAGAGGAGCTCTAAATCCACCTTCCTAGCTCCTAGACTTGGGTGCAAGCTAATTGATTTCTTTGCGACCTGACATCAAGTGGCAGCAGCTTCGAGGAGGAACCCAGTTTGAAATTCCAAGTGTTTTGAGGATTGGGATCTCAATAACTTTAACAGTCAAACAAATCCTGTAATAACCTTATTCACAAATAAAATGAAATGGGATAAATGTAAAGATTATAGAGCTTAATGATAGCACCTGCTATGCAATCATAGCACCAAGATCACAAAGATAATAATCCCAAATCAATCTCAATCTTTCCGTAGATTTGATCTCGCATCACTCATTTTGCTACTTAACACGTTGTCCAATTGAACCCTAAAAAACTGGCCTCTATGATTAAAAAGACAATATGCATTCAACTTAGGACAACTGAATGCATTAAATTTATAACTTGACTGAACCTAAAGATTTAAATATAAAAAAGTAATAATGGACAAGTTTGAGTATAAAATTCGATCTCAACCTCAAAGTCAGGTTTGAATGATGATCACATCTAACTCCAAAATAACACCTCTCTTCAATTGAGGGTGTAAAGGTTTCCTCATGAGATTTGTTCTACTTATTGGAACTCAAGTCCTATGGAACGCAAACAAGCATGAGACCATTGTGCTAGCCGCTCTCTCTATTAATGTCTAATCGGTTTTATCATGTTATCATTGGTGATTTTATAAAAGATAGACATGTGAAATTTTTTTATTAGATAAAGACACGATTAATATTCTCACGTCCCCTTGTACAAAAGGTGGATTTTGGTCTAAGATTTAGGAGCAGGATGTTTAACTTAAATACCATATAAATGTGGGATCACCAACAATTTTTTCAAAAATTTACATCATTAGATGCATGCACGATTTAATATTTAAATACTCTAACAAGTGAAATAACACTCAACCTCAAAGAATCAAGTAACGAGAGTTAAGAGTGGTAAGTAAATCAAGACAAATCGACATGAAAACTTGCTGCCGCCAAACTGAAGTTTCCTTTACCGCCTCACTTTATGCACGCTCATCATTGCTCGCATGCAATGGATTTCATTTTACGTGGGGACACATAAAATTTGTTCTCACTTTTGATTGACTTATTAGTCATATATATCACTGTCACATGAGGTAATTATCACATGAAATGCACAACAGAGGGAAAGAGACGAGAAAGTGGTTGTTGTCTTTAAGCTTCTGTCGCTCATTTGTAAGATTTGAGATTTGTCTCTTGGTGATAATGTAAATACAAATCAAATACTTAAGTAGAGTTAGGTGTTCACGGTCGTGAACGACAAGAAACACTTGCGTCTCCTTCGGTTTTCCATGCCGTGATTTTCTTAAATGACAAGCTTTGTATCCCGACTTGCACGAGGAGTGTGGAACGCCGAAACTTCCACATCAATTAAGTGAATCTCATTGCTCAATTCTTATTGTCCAAAATGGTCGTGCACTAGACAGTGACCGCACCTAGATTCACGCTTCTGCTCTGTCATTTCTTGGGATCATTCTACACCCTTTCTTATATATGCCTCAGGAAATATATTTTTTTATTTGGATTTTCAGTTCTCGAAACTAATCTCCAAATTCAGTGTGCATTTGTTTCACTGAAAATTTCATGTGAAGACAAATATTTTCCATAATTTAGGAAAAATGATTTCTTTCTTATCGAAGGGAAAATCATTTCCTCCGATTTAAACTTGTTGTTTTCAATTTATGGGAAACGCTTTATGTATATCAAGTAATTTTTGTCATTCAAATACTTAAAGTTTGAAAATAATTTCTCGAAAACAGCTTTCATTAAAAGAAGATGATCATTAATTATCTAGTCATCCTTATTTTTCCGAATGAGAATTTGCTTTTAATCCAAAATAGATATTTTTCGATAACTAATTTCTGAAATAGATCTCTCTAAACTATTTACCAAAATAGGTTTCTTATTGCCGTGTCAGTTGTGGTGGAGATTTCCCAGTCATCACCACCTTTATCCTAATCACATTTACTCTATTTTCAGAAAATGTTTAAATTTCTATAACTTTTCCCGATCTTTTATTTTCCGAAATCCCATCTATAAAAAATAATTAAAGTTGCACAGATTCAACTTTAAAAAATATGAATATACATTTTGAAATACATTTTAGAATAATTATAATAAGGTGACATTAAATAAATTGTTTCACTTCGAAAATTTAAACACATTTAAAAATTAAAAATTAAAATTTTAAGCAACCTTATAACATGTTTGTTTTATTAAATATTAGAATTTCACAATATTTTTGTAGAATTATTTCATTCAGTGAAATTCCTCTTAAAAATATAATTCATTGAATGTGAATATTTCCATTTCTTGAGAGCAAATAAAATTTAGTATAATTTTAAGTATAAAATTATTTTCATTATGCAAAGTTTCTTTGAACATATACATTTTGCTTAATTGAAAGATTACAATGAGAATATATCCAATCAAAAAAATTAATTTACCTAGAATTCCTGGTTTGAAAAAGGAAGACAAAGAAACATGAGAGTTTTTGTAAAAAAAATCATAATAAGATAGCTTATTTATATGTAGGTTATAGAAGTAAATAAAGAGTTGGTCCATTTAATTAAATTGAAGTAAACTGAAATATTTTAGATAAGCACATGGTAAATCTAAAAATTTGAACAAAATCACATGGGATTTTTTTCCTACTTTTTTCTCTAACTTTTGTGACTAGATTATCCCCTGTCATGCTGTAGTTATTTACCAATAGAAATAGATACTATGAGCCTATGATATTACGATATTATGATATTTTCCAATTATATAGGTATATTGTAATGCATCAGAATCTGAACCCCTTTTTCTTTCTTTATTTCTTTTTGGGCTTAGGTGAATTAATTTTATTCATATGTTCCCTGAACTAGCTCATAAATAAATTAAAATATATGACATGATAAATATGGTAACACCTTTGATTATGAGGATGACTCTATGTGTCACGTCTTTCATTTTAGAATAGATAAACAAACCGATGCTTATTGCAATAATTAAACGACATAAGTAAAACAAAATGGATAGCTTTGATTTTAACTTCAATCGTCTATACACTGAATAATCTATGTATTCTTGATATGGATATCTTTTCAAAAAGGTCTTTTATATTATGTATCTCCGTTATTAAAATCAGTATTTAAAACTAAATATATATTTATATCAAGGGCTAGTTATCTTTGGAATAGGTATAATCTTCTCTTTCATTGTCAAATTGTAGTTTCGGTGTAATCTTCCTACTAAGTCAATTTTCACTTTTTGTTTTGACCAAAAAAAAAATCACTTTTAGTGAAAACATTATTATAAGAATAAGTTTAGTAATTGATAAGATATAATAATCTCTAAAATCAATGACCTTTACTGTATTCGAAAAATGCATTTCAAATTCTTTTATCCACATATTGAATTTCGACTTGGCTTTGTAATGGGTGCAAAATTTGCTCTGGCTTTGACTATTTATGACAAATTAAATTCTGAAAGAAAGTACATATTATGCGAAGCGTTAGAAGTTGTACTTGGTTTAAGAGGGTGAGGAGCGACCTTAAAGCCTACTTTTTATAATATAGTTTTGTTAGAAATCTATTTTGTTGAAAAGGTCAATTGCCAAAGTACCAACCTGCCAGATGACAACATTCTTCAACGATGTACTATGCATTACTAAATCGCATACAGGGCTTCTCTGCAACTTTGCAGGATGACTCAGAATAAATTAGCCACAGGCCTAGCCTCGAGAATCTTATGTACATCAAATACAAGAGCTCAGGAGTAAAAAATAGAGCATCCCAACCTCAATCTCCGGCAGACATGCTGCCGGGTTTGGGGTGCTGCTTCTGATAGCTGGCAACTTGTGCTCTGAACCCATCGTAAATCACCACAATCCTCGCGACGAAATCGCCATTCCCCCTGTGTCTGCTTGTTATTGAGCGGAGGATGAGCTTCTGTTCGAGCTAGTGCTTTGTGCTGGATGATGAGGGAAGGGAAGATGTTGATGGAGAGGCCAGGAGGCGCGCTCTGGTGGGCAAGGCACAGGAGCTGGGCGCGCAATGAAGGTCGGAATATTGTCTCCCGGCATAACAACGGAGACGCCGCTCGTGTAGACAGTCATCTGCAGGTACGATATCCATTTAGTGCTATGTAAAGCATGTCAAAACAAATGTTTTGTGTGTGATGGCGATTAACTAACACAATGGAGCAACAGCTAGATCTAATCAGGCCCTTATACAGCAAGGGCTCAATACAGCAACATAACAGAAGCTCGCATTGGTGCAGCAGCCGACTGAGTTTTTTACTAACAAATTGCAGCTAGATTTGGGTATTATGTCGACTCTGTATCGGGTATGGAAAGCTTTGGTACTAGGCAGTAAACGAAACAGGACACAAAAAGCTTCACAAATAAATCACGGGCATCAGTATAGCCAATATCTTGAACAGAGAGAACATCTATCAACAAAAAACGTCGCGCAATAAAACGTCTGCCGAATTGCAATCTAGTATCCCCAATCATCGCTGCATTAATATTTCTAAACTGTAGCATAGCAGTATTTCGAGGGCGGTGAAATCATCTTCTTGAAGAACTACTTCAAACCTGCTTGAAGAACTACTCAAGTTTTCGCTCTCCTCATACAGAAACAGATCTGTCTTAATTAATTACAATTAACACCCTCTTGGTTTGAAATCGGACCTAATGTCGTACTGAAACCCCCACATTTTCATCAATGTCATGCTGCTTTCACGGAATAGACAATTCGAACTCTGCCATGCGCCACCTGCCATCTCCTGATGCAGGTGCACGAATATAAAAATGCCTTTTCCGACACATTCTTCATGGTAAAGCAAAGACTTCACTTACTGGCCAGACAAGATGCAAAGTTATGGGCTCTGCCGCGAATAATTGGACAAATTCGGCCAAAAAAAATTCATGCTGGACCACTCTATTGGCTTCATAAGTGCTTGAATCCTAGTAATGATGGAAGCTTTACACCACACCTTAACTCAGATTCCAATAGTATAATACCCTACTAAAAATAATAAAACCACAAAACGGGACTTCTAAAATAGGTGGTATATCTCATCCCTATCTTGAACGGGCTAGCTGCTGGTTCAGATAAAGCAAGAACTTAAACAAAGATTTGCACTTCACCACAATCATGTTTTCCTTTCTTGGTCAGTGTGAGAAGGAACAGCAGAGGATTAAAAAGGTCCAATCGTCTTCAATCGACATTGATGGTGCTAAATGACCAAAAGATAGTGAGGAAGCACATGAGTTCTTTATACAATGTGGGCATATCACACTTTAGATTTTCCATACTGCAACGCTGTTGTATTTCTGATGAAAAAGTTCAAGTAACTGGGATAGACAAGGGGAATCATGACAGTGTTAGTGCAAAGCAGTGTCAGCTGTAAGCCTTGTAGATAACTCTTTTTACTCACGAGCAATGACAATTTTAGCGCAAAGGGTTCCCTGTTTGATGCCAACATCATCCAGTTGACTAAGAGAAAAAAAACAAAAGAGAGGACAGAAAACAGAAAAAGGAGACGAAGGGGGTAAAACCAAGTTCACCAGTAAAAACAAAAACCACAGTAAAATGGGGAGAGAGAGAGAGAGATGGAGCCTTTGCATCGAAACTTTGTCAGGCCAGTAATGAGAACACCGTGCAGCTAATGAAAAAGGAAAAAGGAAAAGGGAAAAGCAAATAACATCCAGAGATTGTCAGAAATGATCCCAAACCAAAGAGCAAATCAGCCCCATAGCAAATGCCATCTCCCATGGCTGGATCCGCTCCCAACATCATCCTCTGGAAACACCCGATTTCCCATTTGGGTTATCAAGAAAATTTATGTCCTGGAGACGAAGACCAAGAACAGAGAAGGCAAGAGAAAATCTCTCAGAATGCGAACCCAGCAGAGAGCAGAATGTGCTCTGTCCTCTGCTAAGATTGCAGTTGAAACGTTACTCAGAACATAAACGAGCTTAAAAAAGCACCGATCCCGAAAACCAGAGCCAGAAAAGGAAGAGAACGGTGAAAATGGAAGTTCAAAAAACAATGCCTTCGCTTGAACTGAACTAACCTTCGGGGAAGGGTAATTGAGCTTCGGGTTGAACCCCGTCTGGGACTCGAGGTCGCCGCCGCCTCCTCCTCCGCCGCGGCGCCCCGGGTCGCCGCCTGCGGCTGCGGCGGCGGAGAACTCCGGGGAGTTGGTCCGGAGGAAGCGCTCGAAGATGGCCATGACCAGGAACATGGAGATGAGGATGGCGGTGGCGACGAACCCGAACGACACGGCGTTGACCGAGTTGTCGAAGTGCCGCCAGTGCTCTTGCCTCATCGCCGGAGCTCCCATCGGTGACCACCCATCGGACCACTTTGAAGCTTCCATCTCGTCGCCGTCGCCGCCGTCCGTGTCACCGCATTGCACTGCCTCCGGCGGAGGAAGAGAGAGAGAGAGAGAGAGAGGGAGAGTTTTGGGAGGTGGAGAGGTGCTTGCTTGAGCTGCTTCTCTCTCTCTCTCTCTCTCCTGGAGAGTGTCCTCTTTATGACGACAAACACGGAGGGTCACTTCTATAGCCCTGGAAAAAGAAAGGGCGCTCGCTCGCCATTCGTGTTCGCGTGTCGTGATCGTGTTCACAAATTGTATCGATTCTAAAAAACCATGACTTTTCGATTTTATGTTGCGAAATAGGACGATAAGTTACCGAGTCTTGTGATTCGAAAGAAAGCATGAAAGTGCAATTGAATTTTTGAGATTTTAAAGAAATGCTTGTTAGGATACAGTTGTACTTCATAATGAGTTTTAAAAGTCGATTGCACATTTTTTTTCGAAAGTTTTAGTTTTAGATAACTTTCGTAATCAGTTTTAAACTGAATTACACTTTTTGAAAGTTTTATAATTTAATTGTACATTTATGATAAATTTTAAGATTTTATTGTAATTTAAAAATCAATTGCACTTTTCATGATAAGTGTTAGGAGTTTTAACACATTTTTTGAAACATAAGAACATTAGAGATTTAACCATCACTTAGGAGTTTGGATAGCGCATTTTTTTCAAAATATCTTAAGCGTGACGTCGGGGTGGTGGGCTAGCGAATTGTATGGGGTTCCCTGGATATCAAAAAAAAAAAAAAAGAACATTAGAGATTTACATGTATGATAATGTGTAGTGCCTACGCAACAAGAGAGCTGGCCGCCAAGATATCATATGAAAATGGAGGATAAAGAATTTACAATGGTTGAAGTGTTTTCCGGCCTAAATTAGGCCTAAAGAAAACCCTAGAACTCTAATACGTACCAACCGATTATATTATACATGTCTCCTTTTATATCATATTATATATGTCTACTTTTACGAGCTCAAACTTAATAGGCATTCTCCACGTTTTGCATTTCAGATTATTTAATTAAGATAAAATGTGGTAATTCGTGTAATATATAATGTTTATTGTATAATGTCATATTTGAATTTTATCTGAACAATATGTATTGTATCAGTATCGTGTGGATAGGTTGTGTCCAACATTACAAGCACTAAAATTTCAATTATAACGTGTCGTGATTTTAATTTCACGCGCATGTCATATAAATACTTTAAGTGTCTTTGTTTTTTTTCAAACCAATGCCGCCATAAATCTTTCAGAGATCCAATGGCCGAAAACCCCAAACAACTTTCCCAAGATATAAAAAGCATGATATCATTGAGTAATTGACTTTAACATTTCTATGATGTAATAGACTTTATTTAGGAATTGACGTGCACAGCTTAATACTAAGGGCAAGGGACAACAGAAGCTTTTCCAAACATCCAAACATGTCCGAAATATTTTCTCCATAAAAACAAACGAGATATCAAAATTCTTTTGAGCACTTGAGTGATCTTGTTATATATGATGTCTCATCATTTCATGCACTCCAAGTAATTATTGAAACTCACGAGTTCAATTTTGCAGGACCGATCTCATTATTTCTGGTGGAACGATTTCGAACGGTGGAGAAACTTAAATTATCAAATATATATAAAAGTGAAAGGAAAAATACTTTGCTCGATGAAGTTATAGTCCATATAAACAGTTTTCTATAGATTTATTTCTTTTTACTTAGTTCGATCATATTTTCACGACCTATGACAAGCACAAAACTAATCGACGAAGCCTTTTTCCGTGAAAATTCAGTTGCTCCAAAAGCATCTTATATAATCATGTTCTCAAAAATTGACGTTTTTAGTTACAATTTTAAATTGAAAGCTTATTTTTATATGGCTATGATAATTAAGATATGCACACATGAGATAAAAAGGATGAAATAAAGGACCTTCGTATCCATGTTATGCATAGAAGAAAAATGAGAATGGTAATTAACGTAGCATATAGAAGACTATGCCAAACACAACTTTCCATCTTTTTTGTTGATTTTGTTTGCATTTTATCATTCTTTTCTTGTTTATTTATTTATTTATTTTGTTTTGGATTTGGGAGCTCCTTTATCCCGATATGGTCCTTGATTTGAGAGTTTGAATTCTCATGATCTAGTTCTAGATCCGAATGTTATTCTCTCTCGATTTTGGATTTGGAATTTTAATAAATATATTTTTAGTTCTCTTTGAATTATGAAAATTTGTTCATTCACAAATTAGATTATGTTTATTCAACTTCTTTTGATTGTTTCGTAAGGCAATGGTGTAAACGAAATCGAACCTAGGTGCGTACTGCCAATTAGCAACATCATAATTATTAGAGAATAAATTTTTAATGTGTGCTCATCATTGACAAAGAGACGAGATTCAATGATCGGCCATTGATTATTTTGCTTGACAGATACATTCTTGTGGAAAGAGTGTGTGCTTAACTTTGCTAGTGCTTCATTGATCCTCATCGTTTTATGCATTTGGCTTTGCTTTTCAATATTCTTGCTTTGGTTCGATTTACTTTGTCATTGAGACTATGTACTTCTTCTCATGTATCATTTTGAGTAAAGAATACAATTTTTTTCGACAAAAGAAAGCCCATTAATCAATCTCTATCTATTTTCCCTCCAAAATCTGTAAATTGAAAAAAAAAAATTGTTAGTATATGAGAAGATTAAGTGCATTTATAGGCCAACGCATTAAATTTTGTAATGTTTCATTTACACGAGCTTGCATTATAGTCAAACGGGGAACTCACAACATTAATAAAGAGTAAAATCCGCATACCAAATAGGCACATAGGGAAATTCCATTTGGGAATAAATATAGGAACAAAGCCATGTTTTCCTTCCTGCCCAAGGCGAAGACAATACTTTTTTTTTTGGTTGAAGTCAATACATTAAAAGGCATGAACAAATTTGACGGTCAAAATAATCGACCAAAAATGACCAAAAATGGTAAAAACTATTGTAATTATGTCAATTTAGTCTTAAACTTCTTTTTTTTTGTTAAACGAGGCATACACATTTTTGTATTCATGCAAATTCAGTTTATTTCGGTAAGTTTTGGCTGGAAATCATTGATGTGGATGCCGACCGTCCTACGTAGTACTATTGGCCTAATGTAATAATAATTTAATGCTCCTGTTTATTTTTTATTTTTCCTTTATTTTTCTCTTCCTTTCTTTCCTTCCCTTTTTTTCCAGCCACAAGCCGGAAATTTTGACCATACTTTTTGTGTCACCAACTGTATGAAATGCAGCATTTATCCTTCAATAATGGACCTCAAAGTTAGGAAAATCTTTCAAAAAAGCTACTCGTTTCATGGTTATACTTATATGCCACGTTATGCTTCCATGAGAAGCTGAACTTTCAAGTAATTATACCAAGAAAAGATTGTAAGATTTTCAGAGTAAATGAAAGTTAAAGCAGTTTTTTTTTTTTTTTTTTTCAGGAGCAAAGATTGCTTTGGCCAACAAATGGCGAGGGGACAGGAAATGATGGACGCCGAATTAATTGACTTGTGCCCTTCGGCTTTGGGGTCCGAACGTGCTACTTGATTTGATGCAAAGGGGCTTAATAATTCAACTGAAGAGTGCAAGAGAGAGAAAGAGATAGAGAGAAGATTATGATGGACTTTTGAAATGTCCGAATTTTTAATTTTCCGGCGAAATTCCAAAAATTATCCAAATTTCAAAGAATTACAGGAAATTCATTAACGAGGGCTTCAAATATTTTACATTTTGGAAAATGTCGAAATGTGTGTATTATACAAATTGTAAAAGAGTAAAACGTAATATTCATTTCGAATATATTCGAGTAAGTGATTACAAAATTCACTGAAGATCATTGACTATGAAATTTATCTATTATTCTTTTTCTGTTCATGTTGAGGCAAGAAATAAATTAATTAAATTGTTTGCGTCACAATTTAATATTAAGTAGTATTTGATCAGCAACACAGGTTACCACTAGTCTATTCAGTCACTGTTCGACAAGATTCGTCCATTGGAGCTATTTATACCATAATTGAGGTGGCTTCGGAGCAAGCCAAAACCACTATTAAGGAATAATTTTAAGTGATCCCAATGCTTCGTTTGGAATTTGGTGGAGAGAAAAGAGCAAATAGGTGAAGAAAAATGTGGAAATTTTAATGTATTTTTTTTTCTACATTTTTTCTCGTAAGACATTTTTGTTACCCCATTTTCTACACTCCTTCCATTTTCCCTTCCCTCAAATATACGATTTTCTTTATAACAACAAAGTTGGATTTTGAATTTTAAAAAATTAAAGCCAAAAGTAAAAAATTAGCAAAAAAACTATTACAGACAGCCATGATGGACGTGGTTTACATCGATAAGGTTGTCATTTAAACACAAGTCCCATCTAAAATGAATCACCAAAGTTGATAAATAAAGACTAACATCAGCATTTTACCTGCAATTTCTTTTAGCGATCTCTATATTTGCATTTATAGACCCTAATTAACAATTGCCTGTTTTTTTTTTTTATGATTGTGATAAATGAAGGGCATAAATGATAATAATAAAAAAATAGAGAAATTTCTCGTATTGAACGGGTCAAGCCTTCGCCATCAAACGGGTTTTAGATGTGACTGCAAATAATCGCATGTCCATAATAGATGAGGTTACATTCGGAATTCCAAACATGTCCACGTTGATATTTCACAGCAAAGGAACACTAATAAGTTGGTGGGGAAATTAATAATTGGCAACACATGGTTGCAACATTCAAAGATGAGGAAATCCCCATCGACCATGCATGTCGTGCCCAAAATCCAGAACAGCCAAAGCCAAGAAAATACACATTTTCCCTAATTTTCCCCTCTTGGAATTAATTTTTTTTTTTTTAAAGGAGAAGGAAACCAAATGAATGGCTGATATCGAGACAAAAAGCGATTCCTCAGCCTGGGCCAAATGACAGCTCCAAAACTCAGCTTTTCCATTTATTGTCGTGGCCCAACTGATAAAGAAATAAAGATCCTACCTGGTGAAGCAAGGAAAGTTCCAAATAATCATAAACAAATAAAAAAACTTTTCGAATTTTTGTATTTTGTCGTGTCCTTCACTCAACGTCCAGAATTTGATGAACAGCAATTGCAACATACAGAAAATAATTTAGTTGGTTATAGTAACTTTACAAGCTGTTTGTGCGTCTTGAAATGTGCATATCTTAAAAAAAGTCTTTTAAATCATAAAAAGAATGGAAAAACTCCCGTCATGTTTATATGGTTAATAAAAAAAAGTAGGTAACTCCTCTTAAGTTTCCTCTATGAAAAGTTGTATCACATGACCGCACGACATGTCACTCCTAATGTTATTGATAATCATGGACCCTCTTGCAAATGAAGGCTTCAAAAATACTCGCTGTCAGCAAACCAAACTCGTAAGCGGTAAGCGGTCGGCTCGAGCGCAGAGTAAAAGAGCATATGTTAGTATAGATCGGATGGCTAAAAAGGAGGATCTAATACTCTAGGTGCTCACAATCCGACTCCAATTGAGCCATGATTGTAACCCACTGAAACATTCCTTTCGTAATCAACCTAAGCTCATTGAAAATTCGCGAGTCGCTTAGGGAACACGGGATGGCCGCGGATTCAAAAATGTTCCAATCGGCGCTACCAAAATCAATCCGGAAAGCATTGATGGTCTCGGGACGATGCATTGATACCGCATAGTACTTTTGTCCAAGCGAAAATGGGGCAAAGACGAGCCCCCCCTCGATCGTACGGATGCAGGCATCCCCCACGAACAGCGACCGTGTCCGACGACACCGTCGTGGTCGTCATCAATACAACAGAAAAAAAAAACGAAGAACCGCTCGGATTTGAATCCTCACATGCGCCGTGTCGGGCCGCTGCCCCTGCCCCGTCACGTCTCCCCAACCTCTTGTCTCCTTTTGGCTCCACCTGCTTCCTTCCCTTGCATCGGATCATTACTGAGTGATTAGATTAAGGTAATCTAATCACAATGTGAAAGATGATGTGTTTAACCCTTTTTCTTTTATATTATCAATCTCCACAGATTTAATTTGGAAGTACTCCGCCGAAGAGATAAGTATCAAAAAGTAGTTTTAAAGTTATTGAGTCGATACCATTTAATTATAAGTCTTTCAATTTGACTAATTTAATCATAAAGATTTTGTATTTGTGTCGGTCGGTTCGTTTTGATAAATTATGATTGGAAATTATTGATGTGAATGTTGGCTGCCTTACATGACGTGGACATTTTTTTAAATTAATATTTTGATTTTTTTTATGCTTTTTCCTTTTTTCCTTTTAATTTTTTTGGGGGCTGAGGGCTTGCAAGGGTTGCCAACTAACCTCGCTGGCCCTAGTTGAGGGCATTGTAGCCCTCACCCAGTGTCGGGCTGATGACCCTCACTGGTCCTCAACCCAAAATCAAAATAAAGAGAAAAATAGAAAATAGAAAAAAAATCATAAAAAATAAAGATAATATTGATATATTATCAAAAAAATTTCATGTTAGCTAGTTGATCGTACCACATAGGATAGTCAACATCAATGCCATCAATTTTCGATTAAAATTGGCTAGATTGACTAGATTGATCCAATTAAAAAATTTAAAATTGAATTTACACTAATACAATAAGCTACAATAAGTTTTTAGGACTTTGTTAGTACTTTTCCTCTCCACTAAACCCAATTAGCTTTCCACTAATTCTTGATAGTGGGGAGACTAGTGCTTTCAGTTTGGTATCCATTAATAGATTTTCTTTTTCTTCATTTTGTAGGGTTTAGAACTCCCTCTACATGCATGTGCGCACGAAACACATTATTTATTATTCCTTGAGAATTAGGATTGATTTGGCTATAGTTGCATCAATTATTAAAGGGCGGAATATATAGGTGCTTGGTAGGCTTAGGCTGACAATATCATTGTAATTATGAGATTATGTCGACTTGTATCTTGAGTCATGGATTCCTTTTAAGTGGTCTCGGCAAAAAGAATGTGAAAAGAGATTACCCGCCTCTTAAATCGAAACATGCAAATAAAGTGATAAGTATCCTTAAACTTATTGTGAAGTGGTGTCGAGTTCTAATAGTTATACAAAAAAACCCTGATTAATATGACAAATTTATCCCAAATTAATTTTTTGACCATCAAAAACCCTAAACTGGTACACATTTGACAAATTTACTTCAAACCGGTACACTTGTAATAAATTTACCTTATGTTAGTTTCCATTAAATTTTACTGCAAAATTATTAAGTTAAATGACATGTGACAATTGATTGGTATACTAATTTAAGATTTTACTCTTTATTTGTCATAGTTTACAATTTTTATGATTTTTTTGTGATATTAAACCAATTTAACATGGGGTATATTTATTACAAATGTACCCGTTTGAGATTTTTGGCAGTCAAATAAATTAGTTTGGGGTAAATGACCAGTTGAAGGTTTTTTTATGGTCAATTGGGATAAATTTGTCACATGTGTATTAATTTAGGGCTTTTCATAGTAAAAAAAAAAATTAGTTTATGATAAATTTGTCACACGTGTACCACTTTATGGTTTTTTAGAGTATTAACCATATAAAAAATGTTATTAAGTCTTACAACTTATTAAATTAATACAATCAAATGCTTTCGTTAATTTCATTAACCTTGAGTGACCGAAAATATTGACTTGGCTTTTTTTGTAATATTTTTTTGAAGGCAAATAATGTTAACAAGACTGCATTGGCCAAATAAAAAATTTTAAAAAAAATTAGAAGAAAAAGGCCAAAAAGTTTCAGAAAAGGAAAGAATTCACGACGGAGGGGAGGGTCACCAGCACTTGTCGAGACTCGGGAGAAGATCGATGGCCCTTGCCACCCACCAATCTCTTCAATGTCCCAAATTTGCTCTGTTTTTTCTTCAATTTTGCACCTTTTTTTTTTTCCTTTCCTTAAATTTTTTATCCTTGTTTCTTTTAATCTTTTAATATTGCGGACGATTTACCAGATCAACTATCTTTTGCTTGGTGACGCTACTTAATCACCTAATTAATATAACTTTGTACAAAACCCACATTAGCAAGTCGTTTGTTTAATTTTTAATCATTTTTTCTTTTTAATTAGCCTCGTTTCTTTTAATCTTTTCTCATCTCGGGGAGTTTACCAGATCAACGTACATTTTGTTTGGTGACACTACTCAATCAACTAATTGATCTATTTAAGTTGGTAAAAAGGCCATAGTTTTTTTGTTCCATTTGTTTTATGAAAAATTTGCCATTTCTAAATAATTCATTTTTTCAAGAAAAATAACGATATTATCTAGTGTTTGATTGAAATCCAAAAATAATTAAAAGTTATTTTCCTTTGTCTCGAAGGATGAACTTGATTTGTGATGTAGGATGTTCATGTGATGTAAGGGACATCCATTTGCCAAAGTCCCAATGACTTGGGCACGAGAGTTACTGCTAGGGACATCTAGCCAATGTTTCTTGCACTTGGCCACTATGAATCAAGCATGAGCACTAGGGACTTGGGCTCACCTTGATGGACTTGAACCTCGGCGTTGGTAACTTCGACACAAGAGTTGGGTGCCCAAGCACGGTTGCAAGGGACCAAGGCTTAAGCATTGCGATCTTGGGCTCAACCTGAAGGGGCTTGGGAACAGCTTTTATGGACATAGGCCCTACTATTGAGGAACTAGGGCCAAGCACCAGTTGGGTGCGGAGCGAAATACTAGGGCATGGCGGCCATGGACTCAAGCAAGAGTACTGGAGTCCTACGCTCGGCCTCTAGAGACAAGGGCCTTAACTTGGGTGTAAGAGTTGGGTACCCGAGCATAACCACTTGGACTTGGGCGTGAACTAGAGTCTTGGACTTGGCCTTTGTGGACTAGGCTCGGCCAAGTCCTAAGTGTCAATGACTTTGGCATGGGGAATCGAGTACCTAGACATAGGCACTGAAGTCTTGCACTTGGCCTTAAGGGATTGAGGTCAAGTATTCAAGGACCTAAGCTTGAGCTCAATGGATCTTGGCCAAAGGGCCCATGTGTATGGTTGCTATGCATCCAAGCACAGACATCGAGGTCTCGAGCTTGACTCTGTGGACTCAAGCCTAGCCTCAAAAGAGCAAGGGATGGTAGCTATGGACTAGTGCACAGGCATCGGGGTTGTGCACCCAATCTTTAGGGACCTAGGCCACTCTATCGAGGAGTGGGGCTCAATGTCATGGACCAAAGCTCAAGGGCTAGTGAGTTGGGTGTGGGAGCCGAGTACTTAGGCATCCACTAGTGACCTTGCCATGAGCACTGACATCAGGGGCTTAGGGCCCGGCCTCTATGGACCAAGCTCATCCTTGATGGATATAGGTGCAACTTCTATGGATTTGACTTTGCCTTAATGGATTTGGGCCTAGGCGCCGATGAATTGAATGTGGGAAAAGGGTCCTTGGGCATGGCTACTGAGAGCGTGCATAAAAAAATTTTACTTTTCTATTTCTCTATTTTTCTATTATTTGGAATAGGTTTGTAATAGAAATCTATTTTGTAATGCAATTTCATTTTTCTACTTTTGAAACAAATTTCTATTTTAGAAATAGATTTGAAAAATAAATTAGAAGCTAATTTTTTAATTTTTCAATTTTTGAAATATAAATAGAAATGATTTCTTCTTCTCTTCAATAAAAAGAATTTGGGCATCCTCCCTCTACAAACTTTGGGCTTTTCTATTTGGGCGTCCATCCTCTTCAACAAAGCCACACTTCAACCAAAAACCCTACCACTATCGACTTCGAATTTGTCCATCCTCGCCATCGACTCTGAATCCATGCTTCTTGCCATTGTTGACTCCAATGTCATCGCCATCCTCTTGCCGATTAGATCATCGCTCATCTTGCCATCAACTACGAGTCCGTCCTCCCTACCCTCGTTGACTCCAACTCCGTCCTCTCTCTAGTCACATCATTGCTTACCTCGCTGTCGACTCTGACTCCATCCTCCCTGCAGTCGACGACTCTAACTCCAACTCCGTCCTCTCGCTAGCATCCACTCTATCCACTCACAAGCGTCTACTCCGTTTGCTTGCTGTTGTCGACTCTAACTCCATCCTCAACCTTAGGCCCTCATTGATTGTGTGAGCATATCTTCTCGATGCCTTTAGGTAACTGTGATTGACTAGCGTTCCATGTAATTGGTGACTTTGGCCTCTTCGTCTCGCTCATGCTTTATCTCCAATTCTGTCCTTAACCCTAAGAGTTTCCATGGTCGGTTGAATAGGGTGTGATTTTAGGCTTTTTTTTTTACCTCTTCTTCTTAACGCGTCTAGGTTGATTAACCGGCACCGTCTAATGACTTGCGGCGAGCGGCATCCTATTCACAGCTTCTTACTCTCGATTCCCACATCTCCATGAGATTTCTTTTCTACTAAGTCCAAATATCTTGTAGTTTTCGACTGCCTTTGCTTTGTGCTTTGATATATTGCTGTGGATGTCCTCAAAGTTCATGGTATGGTTGTGAGTGTAAGTCTTAAATATGTGGGTGGAGTTTCGATGAAGTAAAGCATAATGTTCATGGCTGGAGTGTTGATATTCTTGAATTAGTAAGCAATCCTTTGGGTTTTCTAGGCGTGCTTAAAAAAGAAGACGTTGAAAGGTTTAGGGAAATAGAGCATAAGAGTTGTGAGTTTATTTTGGGCAAATTTGGACTTAGTTTTATTATAGTGAAAGAGTCATGAGTTTCTTTTCTTATTTTTGGCTAGTTGTGTTCATCTTCGTTTCGTCTCTTTAAGGTATGTGCAATTGCCAAAGAATATATTAGGAAATACAAATCTTTGTCATATAATACTTTATTTCCTTCCTTTGTAGGCAGGGTTTGTAGGGAGAAATTAGTTTAGAGAGAGAGAGAGAGAGAGAGAGAGAGCTAGTAAAAGATCTTGCCTTGGTTTGATCGAATTGTTTGCAGCATTGTGGCATGTGATTTTCTTTTTATTTGAATCATATTGTCTGATTGGGGGCTGGTTGATGGATTGAATTTTACTGATATGTCTATTGCTTAGCTTGAGGATGTTATGCGAAATTTGGGTTTGATGTCCTTGAGAAATTAATTGTTATTTGTTTTGGTATGGAGGTTTTTAGGAGTTTTTTTTTTCGCCAATATGAGATGTAATAGTTCCTTTTTCAGAAGTACACGAGTGTTGAGAACAATTTATTTTGATGTACTTCATGGAGCAATTGTTTTGATACCTCTCATTTCTTGAATTTATTCTCTAAAATGCTTATCACAATTTGTTAATGATTAGTGAGGAGCTGTGTTAGCTTTGAATTGCTGAAGTTTCGAGTGTATAACAAGAAAGGGTAGATGAATACAATGGATACTTTGGTGGCTAATTATTCGGCAAGCCCCTTTTATTAGTTAGGCCTCTACACTATCAATTTGATACTTTGCTCATCTAGCGAGGCATTTAATATAATTTGACAATTATACGAAAAACAACAACTGTGATTGATTTGTTAGAAGCAACTATAGGGCTTGGAAATTAATTTTTCATCCGAAGCTTTGAACCATATTTTTCTTTAAAAATGTGAGTTTCATAGGCATATTTAGATGCTGTCATTGAAATAATTACTTAGTTGAGATTGAAAAATTACAGCTGTCAAACTCAAGTTGCTCCACTTAAGTTACATCTTTGATATGGAACTCCTGAAACATTAAGCCATCTAGAGATATGCCTTCATAATGTGCTTGTTAATCACAAATTCATATGGATGACAAGAATGGGATTCTCAGATCTTCTTTGTTCACTATACTAAATTCTTATACAAAATTTAAAATAAGAACAAGGCATTCAAGCCTACATTATTTCTTTTATCTTATAAGTAGTCAATGACTTGATGGATCATCTAATTTGCTTTAAATATCTGCTTGGTAGGATGGCTTTTTGCAGTTTCCGGAATGATAGTTTTTGATAAAATTGATGCTTCATATATAGTTGAGGTGTTTTAGCGAAAATGTTTTTATTGCTAATTAATGTTGATAGAAGTAGATGATCTAAGGGATGGTATGCAAAAATCATATTGCAGCTATGGTTAACATGAGTTTGCAAAGAATACTGGGTTTTCATGGATTATCAAACATCTTAAAGCGATATATGTTTGCTTGTATAATTTGATATGGTGATGTTCTCTTTCAATTTTCTTCGTGCATTTTGTTTTATTTACAATCACAAAATATTACATTGATATGATCATGACATCAAAGCTTTTGTTCTTGAATTGTTACATCATCTGATATGGTTCATTGAATACTCAATAAGTTAAGGTTAAATGACACCCCACAAAAAAGTATTTCTAGTAAAGTGGACTAAGCCTTTGATCGATTCGCTTATAAGTTTGTTGGTAGAAGATGTGAAAAAGGGAAATCGCCCCACCTGTACCTACAACAAAGTAGGGTGGAATAACATACATGCCGAGTTCAATAAATAAATAGAACTCAAATTTAATGTAATTCAATAGAAGAATAGGGTAAACAAATTAAAGATGCAGTATAATAGTTTTAAGAAGCTTCTTTCACAATCTAGATTTGAATGGGATAATATAAACAAAACGGTTATTGTGGATGATCCAAGTGTATGGATTCTCACATCAATGTATCACTTTACTTGGGTCCATTTGTTCTTATTGTAGATGTAAGTTTCAATTATATTGTTGATGTATATCATTACTATGAAATTTGCAGGATAATAGTGAATAGGCTAAATTCAAGAATGATGGGTTTCATTGGTATCCGGATCTTTGTATTGTGTTTAATGATACATATGCTATGGAGGAGTATGCAGCAAGAAATGTAGAAGACTTAGTGGTGTCGGAGGGAGAAGACAATGGTGTTAGTGACAACAATGGTGGTGGTGGTACGATAAGTGATTTGAAAGAATCTAATGAACATTATGTTGATGAAGGAGTCTTTACATTTGACGCGACTACCACCCCGAGAAGCGCAAGTTGAATATGACTCCAAATTCCAAGATGAGAAGAAAGAGTAACAACTATGATGTTAGTGGCACCTAAACTATGATGTTAGTGGCACCTACAAAGCCATTCAAAAAATGATCAAATTTAGGATGGCCTAATCAACAAGTGGCTCCATAACCTCATAGGCCCCATCTCTTGTAGATCCCTACTTCATAGGAGCTGTGATTGCCATTCTAAATGGCATACTTGATTTGGAGCAGAATTTTTACAATAAAGCTGTGAATCAAGCATGCCTTTAATGTCACTTGAGAGAGACTTTCATCATCTCTCTACCTGAAAGGAGATATAGATTTCTTGAATCTCTTTAAGTAGTTGTTAAGAAACATGTTATAGATTTATATTTTGCTTAATTTTATTATATGACTTATGTATTTGAGACTTTGTTTTTTTTTTTTTAAGTTGCAATTATGATGACATTATTGCTATTGTTGATTACTATTTGAGTAATTATCTAATGGGTTTATGTTCTTATTTTGTGTGATGATATAGGTAATATGGATGGGGTGAAAGTAGCATGTATAATGGTCAAGTAGCATTGGTTGAATTCAATTGAGCAAGATTTTGATGATTTTGATCTTGATATATTGATAACATGGTTGGCCATTGTTATAATGGATATGTCAATGCACACGAGAGAACCTATTATGATTACACTAGATAAGAGAGGTTCTTTATGGGCACTCCGATAGAGTATATGAAGCTTTTACAATGGAGATACATGTTTTCTCAATCTTTGTGATCTAATGAAGGAAAAAGGTTGGTTGGAAAATAGCTGATATATTGGGGTAGATGAACAAATAGAGATTTTCTTATCTATGATTTGTCACAAAAACTCAAATGGAGATTTATATAAGAATTCCAACGTTTGGGACAAACTATCAACAAATACTTCACTAAAGTATTGCAAGTAGTTCTCAAATTGGCAAAATAGGTTATCATACCACATTCCTTTGATGTTGCCCGACAAGAGATACTTATGGATCTTAACCATAAACATTACTTCAAGGTAGAATTCTCATATATTAACTTTACACAATCAATTTTATTTTGTTGATGATCGTGTATAATACTAGTCTTTAATAAAATAACAAGGCTGTATAGGTGCTATTAATGGTACCCATATTCATGCTTATGTACCTATGTTGAAGCAAATCCTATTTAGAGGTAGGAAATGCATCACTACTCAAAATGTAATGTGCGTTTGTTCATTTGATATGAAATTTACTTTTGTATATGCAATACTTGTTTGATTAGGACAAGATGGATAAGAACTTGTCTCTATGTGGAGATCCGTAATACTTGTCTGAACCTACGCAGGATGAGCTTGCAAACGATACATTGACCAAGGAGGGAAACCAAAAGAATATGCTTTGAAAAAGTATTGACAATAAAATAGCAATGGATCATAATATGCCGGAAATTCCATGAAATTACATTTTTAACTTTTGTAATGTATTACTATTATTTCAACTATTATTTTATATTTGAGGATTTCCTATTTGTTATCTAATCAATTTCTATTCCTAGAAATAGAAATTTTATTCTGTTATCAAACAAATTTCTGTTTCAGAAATAAAAATTTTGAGTCGTTATCAAACGGGTTTCTTTGCTTGGAAACTTATCTAGGGAATAAAAATTGATTTATGTTCCAAAATTTTTGTTATACAGGCCCTAAGGACTTGGAAGTGCACTGCTTGTTCTGAACATGGTTGTGGGAGACTTGAGCTCAGCCTCAATGGATCGAGACTTGGGTGCCAATGACTTGGGCAAAGGAACTAGGTATGCGGGCATAGTCACTAGGATAGCCCTAGCATGGGCATCGAAGTCTTGGGACCGTTTTTGAGAGACCTAGGGTTATCCTTTGTGGACCCAGGCTTGGCCACTAAGAAATCGATCTCAACCTTGAGGTATTGGGGCCCACGACCAAGATACCAGGGCATGGCCACTAGAATTCCAAGCACAAGCATTAGGGATGTGGACCTCATTGCTAAAGACTCGAGTGAAGGAATTAAGGTTCCGTGCTCAAGCATTGAGCTTTTTGATCCAAACTCCAATGTCTAGTCATATTCAAAATGAATTTTTATTTGTAAAAAAATCAATTATTTTTGTGAATTTAAGTATACATTTTCCTTTGATTAAAAAATGATTTTTCATTAATTCGCTTTCTTAAGCAACTGAAATTCTAAAAAATGAGGAAAATATTTTCTCATAGAAAATTTTCTAAGAAACAAATATAATATTTTCCTTTTTCTTAGTTTTTGAAGCTTATTACTTACTTGGCACTACATCATCGTCATGCATTTAATGAAACACTAAAATTGTATTCCAAATCAGTATTTTCTTTCAATCAAATTAGATGGAGTCAAGGAGGTATTCGATGACATTAATTTGACAAATTTCAAAATTTGATTATGTCTATTTTGCCTTCTATTCACATCCTTATAATAGTTGTCCTTTTACTTGATTTACAAAATCGTCTGCAAATAGTCTTCATTTTTAGCAACATTCATATTATCCCTTGAAGTTGCTCCCAGGAATATCGCATTAAATGTCGAGAATGTTTATTTGGACAGATTGGACATATCACATTCTTATTAGGACATCTTGCGTATATGCAATGCCAAATAGGCACCTAAGGTCATCTAAGCCCAATATTTTGTAACGTAGACACCACATCCGGAGCATAAGAAAATCTAGATCGATCTAAGTCAGCATCTTTCGACAGTGATAGGTCTCTGTCAGCACAATCCATCTTAGAATGATCCAAACACCAACAGTAGCCATTTTAAAAGTACATCAATCATTTTGAAAATAGAAATTAAACAACTTTAAATTTTGAGCAAGGATATAGAGACTGGGTAACAAGATAAGTAAAATTACCCAAAAAGTCCCAAATATATTGTAAAAAATTTAGTTCAGCTTATAAACTTTTCAATTCGGTTAATGTAGTCCTAAAACTTTTGATGATTTTTCAATATAATATATCCGGGAAATTTAAATTGGAAAAAACTTGATGTGGTGGTGTAGTTTACATTGGCTATCTTATGCGACACGGCTAGTGATTTGACACATAAAATAGTTGATAGCTGATGTGAAAAAATTGATGCTGGATGTGGAAAAATGAAAAGAAACCATGTTCTTTTGCAATTATTTTTAGATTTTTTTCTTTCCTTTTTTTTTTCCATACCATTATTCATCTTCTTCATTATGTCTTCATCTCCTCCCACTTTGTCAGTAAGAAGACACAATTGTTCATTTTCTTCTTAATTGCCCCACCATAGTTGAAAAGAGCCGGCGAGGGTCACCAGGGTCTCAATAATGGTAGGCGAGGATTGCAACTCTCTCGTGCCAAAGATCTGGACAAGGGTCGTCAACCATTGCTGAGATCTCGATAACCCTCACTGGCCCTATCAAGCAACCACGGGACGCTATAAAAAGAAGATGAATAGTGAGGAAAAGAAAAGAAAATCAGAATAATAAAAAGTTAAAAAGAGAACGAAGAAGGAGACCATAAACATTGAAAAGACAAAATCAAAAAAAAAAAAAAAAAAAAAGAATTGTGCAACCATCTTCAAAAGTGACTTTCGGATGACTTCATTCCACAAAAAATTGTGCAAGGACACCGAAGAACAAGGGACGCGACACATAATTCCCTACCTATAATAGGCGTGGAGGATTTAGTTTCACCCCTTCATTCTCAATTAAAAAGTGATATGAATCGAAAGTTTAAAGGAGAAGACAGCATTCCTCCATTTGAGTGAATGCCATTTTCAGGATTTGAAATAATTCCTCCAAACCAACGGTGCAATCGAACATTCTCAAAATAATCTAGAAACTTATTCGATTCAATTAAAAATTCCGAAACAACATTGCATGTCATATTAAAAAAGAGTTCCAAGAATCCAATACCATCAGCCGAAAGATCACGAATGGCATCATCATCAACTTCTTCTCCCTCCTTTCTTTGGTGCCAGACAAGCCGAAAAACTGTTCACGCACAGTCCTGCGCAAAAACGCGTGGAGGGGTCGAAGTGTCGTGGAAAAAAGGAAGGAGCTTTCGGCTCCAAAAAGGGGGCCCCAGAAAAAGCTTCTTCGACTTCGACCGGGAAGAAAAAAAGCTGTCGGAACGCGACGCGAGGGGCTTGGCTTCACTCGATTCTTCGTGCTCACGGTGCGTGTGGGTCGCGCGATGTCTCCCTACGGCCGATTAGCTTGTGGCTCTCACGTGATCTTTCTCTCACTTTCTCTTCTTTTCATGGCGCCTGTTATAGTCTTCCTTCCCAGCTTGGACCGCCACCCCATTTTTCTATTCACCCATCTCTCTCTGCCCCGCCCCTAAAGACACGACCCAAAAGGAGAAGAGAGAGAGAGAGAGAGAGGACTAGGTCTCGTTAGCCTTTTGGAGGACCACTTGGAATTCGTAAAGGGAGGGGCTGTTTTGTTTGATGAATCCCTCGTGATGTGGACTCCTTGAGGATTAGTGATCGTCGGATTAGGAAAGAACACTTTTGACGACCATGCAAATCATCTTACCTCTCTGGGGATGAGCAATCGGGCCAATTCAATTTGCGACAAAAAAAAAAAAAACGCTATGTCTAGCCTTTGGGCCACTTGAAATTGTTGGAGGGGCGAATTTTCTACGAATCTCCAATAATGCGATTTTCGAGGATGGTGGTGATTTAATTATAAAAGAGTATCCGTCGTTTGTTTATTTGAAACCCTTAAAATAATTGTATGATATGATATTATTGATAGAAAGTATGATAAAACATACTAGAACATGACTTATTGAAGATGTGAATCGATCCTCTAAGAATCATAGAAATTATCTTTCCTTTGGAGGTAAACTCAATCTAAGAACCACTGAACTGAACTAGTCTTATCCGATTTATGCGAGTTGTTTGATACAGAGACCAATTTGGTTTCTAGGCAATTTTTGGTAACACTTGTGTGGACTTGGTTCAAAAAACCAAATTCCACAAGTCTTTAAATTGAGAACTTTTTCAAAAGTAAAGAGGTTGAATTCCAAAATTAGTAGATCGTTCTTTTAAATAAGAACTTTTGCAAAAACAATTTATATGATCGATCAAGATTGATTGGTTCCATTTCTAATTCCAAAAGCAAAAAACCGGCCAACATGGAAGATTCTTGATTCTTTGTCCTAGTGCTCGCCCTACCCTAGAATCAATTCCCCGTCTTTCCTCGATCCAAAAAAGCATCTTGTGCCCGTTCAAAGGAACTTTTGAAAAAAACAGAGACAGACAAACTTAGAGTCTTGATGCTGGCCTATCACCTAGGGCTACGTTCCTAATGATCCAGTCCAATCTATACCTGAAAAGGGACCCAACGAAAAGAAGCGGGAAAAAAAAGAAAAAAAACAGAGGAAGTTGGTGGGGCCCACCTATGTCCCAAAAGTCCGTGGGCCCCATCATTTTGCTTGAGAGGCCCAATGCTTTCCAAACAAAGTTGGGCTTCTTCTAATGTCATCATCCTTTTGTGAGTAGGGGAAGCCCCTCCAATTGCAGGCAATATGGGGATGGAGGAGAAAGACACTAAAATAAAACATCCTCATCGGAGACTCCGTTGCCGTTTTACCAAGTCAAGTCAAAAGGAATCCGAAACCGGGTCGAACCGTGGGCGGGCATTCCACTCCATTTCGTCCTATTAGTCAAACCGGTCGAAACATTGGCACACTACTCCTTTGATCGGTTGATCCCGTAACATAAGCCAACTTGAAAATTTCTAGGAAAATTTCAAAAGAAGGTATGAACGTCATCATTTTCTCAAATAAATTCTCTAAATAGATATTGTTTTAAATAAGGGCATGAAGTGGCCTAATCGTCTCGAATAAAGGTACGAAGTGACTACCTTGTCTCAAATAATTTTTGTCAGTCAATGACTATCTTGGTCATCATAGAATGAATATATATATTTCAAATTTTTGATTTTTTTCTTTCCTTTTTTATTTTCTTTTATGTTTTATTTTTTCCTCTTTCCCTCTTGGCCATCGCCGACGTTGAGCAAGGGTTGCCCTCACCTTGCCAACCCAAGTGAGGGCAAGGGTTACCATTGCTAGCATTGGGCAGCCCCCACTTGAGTTTGGCAACCTCCGCCATGTCAAGCAAAGGGAAACAGGAAAAAGAAAAAAAAAGGAAAAAGTTAGAAAAGGTAAAAGATGAAAGTTCCATTCTATTGGTAAGTTTATGCATTTTTCTAAGATTGATATTATTCGAAAGAAATTCCACTCCAGACATTTATTTAAGAATCCGATGGCACTTCCAGCCCTTATTTAAAATAAGATATACTTTAAATTATTATTTGAGAATATGATAACACTTCAGACTTTTATTTAAAATAAGATATACTTTAAGCTTTTATTTGAAAAAATGAGAGCATTTCAGATTTTTACTTGAAATTTTCTCAAAATTTCTCCTCTCCTTTTCTTAGAGATGGTGCATCGATGTAAATGAAAAAAAGATTATTAGTCGATAAAGCTAATATTCGGGAGAAAGTTTAATTTCGCCACGACCATTAATTGATCTTTAGCTCCATTGCTCATGCGATTTTTCACTAAAATTTTTCTTTGAGTTTGATCAAACACCACGGACAAAATCAGGTGGAAGTGATAGTACGATGAGACCAAAAACAAGATTTTATGCGACAGAACCTTATAAAGTATGATTCAAGTGCATAGCGTAGGCTCAGTTGAGACCCAGATGGATCATGTCTAGGCTGGGATCAAGCTTATTACAAGAGCTTAACGACGCAGCAGTGGCTGCAAACCTCCTTCTCCGCCGCTTCCACGACCGGCTCGAAGCTCGTCCACGCGTCGCAGGTGGTCGCCGACGTGTCGAATTTGCAGGCCATGGAGACGATCCGCGGCGTCTCCCCCGAGAACCGATAACCTCGCAAGAAGTACAGGTTAGTCCCGATGGGTGCCACGGTAAGAAAGAGCCTCTTGGCCGGTTGTGACAGTTCGCGGTGGCATGAGTTCTCGACTTCGTTCCACATGTTGAGCTCCGCATCGTACGCTTCAATGTGGCCTTTCCAAGCTTTCAAGCAATCTCCGGAGCTGAACAGCTTCCCGTCGACCGCGACGATCTGGTTAGGGGGGACGTCCAGTTGCCACATCCTCACCATCAGCTCCCACCTCCCGGTTCTCGGGTCGAAAACCTCGGCCGAGCTTCGCTCGGTGATGAACGGGAACGTCCGGTCCGAGTTCAACCGCTCCGTGAACCCGCTCACCACATGGATCTTGCCTTGCCATGTCACTCCGACCGATTTGTACCTCATGGTGTTCATGTCGGGCAAAGGACTCCACTCGTCTAGAACCGGATCATACGCTTCCGCCGACGAAATCCCCCTAGCGCAACCCAAATTCGACTGCCCGCCCGCGACATAGACCTTGTCGTCCCAAACGGCACACGCGAAATCCGAACGCGGGGTCCCCAGCGACGCGCACGCGGACCACTGTTCGGTCCTCGCGTTGTACTTCATGACGGTCGAGAGTATCTCCACCTCGACGTCGACCCAGTCGGCTAAAACGTCGGATACGTGAGTCATTTCCTTGTGGCAGAGCCGGCCGCCGATGACGTAAATCGTCTCTCCGACCGACACCATCGCGAAGCCCTTCAAGACATGTCCTTCCACCACGTGAGGGATTAGGCTCACGTAGGACCAAGAATTGCTGGCGGGATCATAGCGCTCTATCCAATTCGAAGCGGCGTCCGCCTTCAGAGTCGGGTCCTTGAGGCAGAACGGCACGTAGACGAGATGCCCCGAGGAGGGGGAGAATTCCAGGGACGGCGGGGGCGTCGCGGGCCGCGGCGTGGATGTGAGGCAGCTCATTAGCATCTATAGTGAGAGAGGGAAGATTTTGCCTTGAAGGAAGAGGGTGCGTGCTTCATGTGGAATGCCAAAGGGAGAAAAACCCTATAAAGAGGGAGAGAAGATGATAAAGGGACCCTGGCGGACACAACAATGGTTTGATCCTTTGTCGTCGACATCGACTATGAAGTGAATCGAGGTAGCGGCAACAAAAGGGTTTAGGAGTTACAATCTAGGAACTTCTCCTAGGGCAAAGATCATTCTAATTATTGACGGAATTCTTGGGGGGTTGCTGTCCCGTAATTGGACTCTTCATTTCCCAAACGAATGGACGAATTGTTGTAATAGCCGAGGGGAAAATTACGAGAGTAATCCCTCCTTTTGGAGGAACCCCCAATGTCATTGTCCCTTACATTGTACCTAGTTAGGTTTTCATTGGGGTTGCAGTCCAGTCTCTCTTTTACTCCAAATAAGGTCAGTTGCCAATGATTGGTGTTGGACTTGTTTCTTTCTGGAGGTTTTTAGCGATTGTCTAGTTTCGGCCGACGACCTCGAAGGTGCACCTTGCATGCCGAGTTTGAGAGATCTTGCCGCATACTCTCTTTTCAAGGGTTAATATCGATTCAGCAGTCCTTCAACTTGGAGGCTCTTTCATTTGATCAATCGAGTTTATACCCTCGATTCAATTGGCTACGTTCAAATTCAATTTTGTGAAACATTCTAACTCATAGTGGGCTAAAACATCAGACACCTCCCAACCTAGATTTCACTTGGTGTAGGTGTGGTTGTGTTATGGTCTTTCTGTTTATGACTAGAATTCCAACTCGGGTAGGTAAGCCGGAGGTCCGTGAAACACCGCCCTAATTTCATGGAGCAAGTAGTTTTTTTATGGACTAGGTAAGATGAGAACCAAAGTCCGGGTAAGTGTTCAAACTGTCAATTTTTGTGTCTTGTGGTATAAGGAATCAGACGTGTTACGTTCACATTTCTGTTCCTTAATGATTGGGCCAACCACATGGTGCTAATACTATAGTTGTGTGGCGCTATAAAAGTGATATAAGTTTTGTATTTAGTAAGACTTGATTTAAAGGTGCAACATCTTAGACGGCCGTATCAACTTCCTGAAGAAGATTGCTTAATAAACTGTAATCACCATCTCAAATTAAGGAGGGTTCTACTGAAGTTCCTTTTCACAGTTAAAACTGTTAAGAGAGAAATATACTTAGATAAAATGAACAATTAGTTTGACGGTATGACATATATAAATGTGATTGTTGCTATGGTAATGACACCATTGTTCCTATGAGTCATGGTGCTTTTTCGACCACAAATTGCCACTGAAATGGAATTGGCAAGACAGAGATGGAGCACATATGAAAAGGAATCTCGATAGAAAATTCTCGGATATTGGACAGTTTTCTTTTGACCAAAAAAGAAAATGAAATCAACATAAAGGAAATATAATTACTGCTTGTGAATATTTTTTAGAACTTTGATTAACTCCTTATACGTGAAATTCAATTATTTTGTAGTGAACCTCGCATAAAACATTTTCACCTATTATAGATACAATGAAAGTAAAGGAGTAATCCAAGTGTTTTTACCTTAATTTAATGAGAACTCAAAAAATTATCAAACAAGTGAAAATCCGTATATTGCAGTAAGTTTCTTGTTGACATTTGTTGAATTTAGCCATGATATACATTTTCTAGTGAAGTTATTTTGATTAGAAAGTTGGTTAGCATGGTGAAAGACTAGGGTTCAAAAGAAAAAAAAAATCAATGGGGATGAAATTTGATCAAACAAATTCAATATACTTTATTTTTTAAAATATTAATTTCATTTTTTGGCTAGTCATAAGATGATTATGATTTTGACTTTCGAGTTAACTTGACTTGCTATGACTTGAGCTGAATTTATTGATGACTTAAGTTGTGTAAATTAGGTGTTACTTTTACTAGAACTAGAAATCATAGCAGAAAAGTTTAAAGTGAATGAATTAGTGACTTTTAAGATTTGAACTTCAATTAGTTTTAAGTTGGGTAAGACATTACAATTAACAAATTTGAGGAGTGAATGGAAACTCTATTGGATTTTTTTTTTTTTTAATGAAGTTTGTGATCTATCACCAAAAAAGAATTGAGTTTGTGTTCTTTTGGGTTTGGTCTTATTTAGACTTATTTATTAGAATTGAAGTAATTTTCTTGTTAATCGTCCATGTGCAGGTGACTTTGTTTTTACTTAATTGAGTAAGTAATTTAGATGTTGCTATGACATCTGAGTTAACTCATTCATACCTCCTATTAAGCCTCACATTTTTGCTCTTTGACATATAGGTAGATATTTTCCTAAGAGGTCACCTATCTTGATTATGCTCTCATCTAAGCATGCTTAAAAATTGGTGTTCTAATACTAAGCATTGTTGTTTTGTTACAAGGCTCGTGAGTTAATTCAAGTTTCACATATATATTCTCAAAAAGCTTTCCTTGTTCGGTCCACAATTCGATCCATTCTTATCCCCTTTGCCATTTAAAAAGCCTGTTAGGAGTTGCTTTTTGTTTAGCCTCCCTAGCCCCAACAATCACTCCATGCCCTTATCAAATTGATTGTTATAGGCCCACTAGCTTTTGCATAATTCATCATTGAACCACACATCTCCTAAATGGGGTCTTGCTTTGATACCATATTGAACACTCTTGAATTAATTCACTCAAGATCTTATTTGCTTTGACCCATCCCAAATTGAGCCTTGCGATTTTGTCCTTTGGCATGCAGGTGGGCACTTTTTTGGAGATTATGCATTGCCTCTTTGTCATCTTAGAAGCCCGCCAGAAATCACTCCTTGGCAATAACTTCACACTCTTGTCGGGCTGAGTCATTAAGATTGGTATTCCAAAATCATGTGGGATACCATTCTAGTTACAACAGCAAGACCAGCAAATAAAAAAATTTACTGTAACGCGAACCATCTTGTTTTTGCAACAATTAATGTAAAAAAAAAAAATATAGGTGACAGCGGGAGAACTTCTTGGTGTCAGGCTTGTCTTTGTTTTAGTTTGCGAATGGGGAGGCACTTAATGAATGAGCATGTTCTTCGGGCCCCCCTGCAACATTTGAGGTGGTGAACTTGCCAATTCAAAAATGGCATGAATTGATGGGCTTTTATAACTTGATCCCACCTTATAAAGGTCCACAATTTTCTGCTTCAAAAATGTTGTTCTCCTTCTAAGATGGGCTCAACAAGATGGAATCAAGTCACTCAAGCCCATCAATTCCTGCCATATTTTGAATTGGAGGGTTGTCTAGAGTCGGTGTGCTTGGGTGCACTTGGATTCATGCAAAAAATTGCGGACCTCCATAGAATATTATCCCAAGATAGACACGTGGATTTAACAAAAGACGAGAGCTGCTAATTAGGTTCATTGGAATGAGGTCAAAAGGACACCCTACTAATTAAAAAAATTACAAGCAATCTAATCTTGATTATTCTAATGGTCTCTCGGCTCATCTTCTGAGCGTGCCATCCCTTGAAGCTGCTCTCAAAAGGGACAAAATGAGGAGAGAGTGGGGAGCAGATCTACATGAGAATCTTGAACTACGCTTGCAGAGCAAACAATGGGGCAAGATTTGCACCTTTTGATGTTTAAAGTGACAATATTTATTGGTGCATGCCCCTTTGTTCCTAGGATCTCATGCTTGACCCTAGTCAAAGTTCATAGGATCTCGCACTCCATGTATCTTTTCATCTTTGCTAGAGACTTGGCCATTATGGAGATTTCAAGGAAGAAATGCAATTGGAATTTACATCAGAACACATGTGAAATTTCAATATAAATAGAGGTTGTCATTGAAAATGGCCACTACCATATTACTATTTCCTCATGCCTGTTTGACTATGGAACAGTTTCACCTAAAACACTACTTTTTTTCTTTTTTTTTTTTTTTGTAATTGAACTTTGTAAAAATGAAATTAGGAAAACATTGAGCATGTGGATCGTCGTGCATCAGTCTTTATAGACTAACATGATCATGAACCATGAACAACAGAGGCATATAATCCCAACATGTCAACTTAGAGTTGTGGCCAACTTGTAGAACTTGTTACTGCCATTGAAGAACACTCTCGTTTCAACCCTTTTTGGTCCAATCAAAGGTTCCCAGACATAGCAATTACGTCCCTTTAAATAATTAAATATTTACATTTATTATTAACTTATTAGGGCATGTTGGGCATCTAGCCTACCTAGCTTCTTGTATGATCTTAAACTTTGATTCCTGTTCATCCTGGGATCCTATGACTTTTTGTACCAAGCAATCTTTTCCCACGTGAACCCTAGGATTCGTTTTCTGGACACTACTAGGCGTCCTTCTAGCTACATGATTAATTAACTAACTTCACGGGCAAGATGCGAGATTTAATTCACAGATTCACAAAATTAGATGCACGACCAGCTCATGGATGCTTCCAAGTCCAATTACTAACTTATATTCCTATCATCTTTCCTAACATTTATGCTGAATGCTAAATGTTGATCTGAAAATCGAGTCTCGGACCATGTCCAAAACAAACTCATAAGTATAAGATAGCACTATGTTGATATGATAATAATTTTTTAACATATGTTAACATAATCCTAGTAACTCGGTAATCCATAATAGTAATTTTCATAGCATATACACTAATTGCATCTATATTTTTATAAATAAAACTTTACTGTCAATAATTGTACCCAGGACACGAGAGAATGAAAGAGACTAGAGAGCAGGAAAAGACGCTGCGGGGTTGACGCAGTTTCCGAAAGACTTGTGGCAAAATACTAAAAGCCAAAAGTCCATAAATTTTTGCGCAGAGAAATTTCTGCGAAAGGGGATACATTCCACGGCCGGGCACTTTCCAACTAGATCGAAGTGAAATTACACAAAGTGCTGCAAAATTCCAGCTAATTCTGACTGCGACGTCGCTTCAATTTGGCAGATTTTGACAATATGTGATGCTGTCAGTTGACAATTGACATGGAGTAGAAAATCATTGCGAGGCCTGAAAATTTTCGTTGGATACCTCTAAATTTGGATAGGTCGAGGCTCATTTTTTTGAACACCGTATTTAAAATTGAGTGCATGAAGAAACTAACTTCTTTGAAGAGGAATTTGATAGGGTAGTAGTGGGTATTTTTGGAAAAAAAAACGTCAAAAATGATGTGGTGGGTAATTCCAACTTTTATAAAATTTATGTGGTGGTGATTATTAGAGATATAAAAAGACTAGTTTTGAGTTATTTTATTTTGACATAACAAAAAGAGAGTTTATTCAATTCTAAGAATAGTTCCCTTACCTCTTACTTGAATCCCCTTATGAAAATTTCCAAATCATAAAATTGAAGACAAACAAGTAAATAAGTATTGGCTTACGTATAATTTTAAGATTTGTACAATTTGATTCTCTAACTTTTATTTTGTTCAACTAAATATTCCAAATTTTAGAAGAAACAACTCCTATCATGCCACTATTAGTTACTGTGGGAACAAGTCGTTGATTGCATAAACTAAAACAGATAGAGAATTTGAATACACAAAATAAAATTTGGAAGACCAAATTGCACTGATACTAAAACTTAAAGGACTAAATCTGCATTCAACCATTGAGAAATTTTTTTTTTTGGTCAAACCCCTTAAGTAATCTTTAAAAAGTCGTGCATAATTTTCTTTGTTTTTAAGAATATATATTCCTCTTTTCTTCGCTAAATACCTTTCTAAGTTGTCTACCAATAAGAGTAAATGTACAATTAATACTAGTCCACTTGTTATATCTTCCTGTCAAGAAAATCAACTATTTTGCATTTGTTAGAGATTCAATTCTCATAAAAACTTTTTTTGAAAAAAAAAATTGACTCCAAATATAACCCTAAGGGCAGTAATTTGCATACTATGAACATACCTCATCATATTAATGTACTGCAAGATCTTAGTAAAAGCCCCACAAAAAGAAAAAAAAAAGATACTAACATAAGCCAAAAAAGAAGAAGAAGAAGATGAAAATGGCGTTGGGAAAAAACGGATGAGGGGGACAAAAAGGAAAAAGCAAGGAAAGCAGGAGAATGAATGAGACAAAAGGGAATTTAATGAAGAATATGGAAAAGCAAGAAATAGCTGGAGAGACGGATACAAAAGGAAGAGGCTGGATCATCAGAATATGTGCAATGGCAATGAATGAGGACCACAGCTCGATGGTGCTCTTTCTGCTGGAGACAAAGCAGCTACTTGTAAAAAGTGAGAGCTTTGATTTGATTGATCATCGTCCAGCTTCATTGGCCCCCCCCCATCCCTTCTGTTCTCTCTGCTGGAAATTTCAGCTAAGTTCTATTCAATGGGACGTGATCCCTTTCTTTCTTATCGGGTCAGATTTCTCTGTCCCTCACGAGTGTTCCAAATTTCACTCTCGTTTTTTTGAGGAAGTATTCTTGAGATTTGAAATGCTAACCCTTTACACCTTTCTTTGAAGGGGCAGATTTTGCATGGATCAACTCCATGTAATCAACCTCAAAGACGGCAAGGTGCAAACAGGGACCTTTGCCTGGGGATGGCGCCATGTTTCTTTAATAGGGAAATTGCTCCTATGGACTTTACGTTTTTCTTAAGTTAGTATGTGCTTTACTTGAAAAAATTGAGCTTATTTTGGTTTTTAATTTCTGTTGTTTTAAGTATAACTGTACTGAAAATCTTAAAACTTATCACAAAATTGCAATATGTTCTAAAATTTGTCAAATTAATGCGATTAAGTTCTAAAATTTGTTAAAATAGTACAATCAACTTCTAAAACTAATATGGAAGCCAGCTGGTTTACGTGGTACAATTGTCTTATATGGTACAGGCAATGCTAATATAGATAAGTTTCACTATTTTATGAAAATATTGAATTTATTATTATTACTCTTTTTTTTTTCCTTTCATTTTGGCCAACAAGAGCCAGTAAGCCCAAATCTAGCAAAAGCCTGGGTGAGGGCTGGGACTCACATTAGCAGCCAATGAGAGCCAATGACTATAGAAAATGAAAGAAAAAAAAAATAATCATATTTTTTTTTAAATTATGAAAATTATATATATCAGTGTTGATTGTGTTACTTAAGACAATTGATTTTCATACTAACGGTTTGTTATTAAAGTTGGCTAGCACCCCTTGTTGATCACAAGTGAGGGCCTAATCCTGGAGACCCTTGCTCGGGTTTGGGTGGAGGGTTGCAGGGCCATCGCCACTAGCCTTCTTCAAGAACCCTTGACACTTTCCGGCAACGATTTAGTGATGGTGGCAAGGGCTAGTTGCCTTACCCTTGCCATTTTTTTTTTATTTCGCGTTTTAATAGAATGCCTTTAATTTTTACTTCTTTTAATCTAATGAATTTATATTATGGTTAAAAACTTAGGATATTTTCCAAATCAACGTCACTTAAGTCTTATATTTCATGTTTTGTGAGGTAACGCCACGTAAGAGAGATAAAATGCTAAAAAAAGCTACATTGGCATCTTTTCGTCATTATAATTGGATGGAATTAATGGAAGAATTCAACTGCATCAATTATGATAAGTTCTAAGATTGAATTGCACGTTTGGTAAGCTTTAGGATTTTTAATAATGGTACCTCTAAAAGGAAAGAGATCTTGAATTGAAAAAGGTTTTGAGATTCCATGGCATAAAATTTGAAGGCAAACAATGTATATATCCATAGAAAGAAGGAGATCAAGAGATCATAGGATTAAAAGAGAGAAAGGGGGGAATAAAGAAAAGTGGTGGGGGAGGAGTTCGAAAATTAGGTACTGACTACTGAGGAACAGGGGATTCGTTAAGATGCTGCTGCATCTCTTGCGATGGCGACGCCACGCACTCTCCCTCTTCCTCCCTCTCTCTCTCTCTCTCTCTCTCTCTGCGCACATTGACATAAATGACCGAATTTGAGCATCCCAAGAAGAGCGAGAAGGAGCGAGACCAAAAGGGCATTCTCTCTCTGTGTCTCTCTCTACGCCCCTGCTCAGTGGACTCTGCACTTTCTCTCTCTCTCTCTAAACCTGCAAAAAGCTCGCTTTTCCTCTCTCTCTCTCTCTTTGTGCAGCAGCTTGGCTGCAGTCCTTTAAAGAGACGTTTCTTCACATGACTCCTCCCCCATAAAACGGACACAGACGTTCCCCCCCTCAGTTCTCTGCTATCTCTTGTCAAACCCTTTTAACTTGAAGAAGGAGGAGGAGGAGGATGGTTGGGTTGGTCGGGAGCTTCCACGAGTGGCTGACCGAGTACGGCAAGAGGAAGTGGAGGAGCTACCTGTGGAGGGCCAGAGCCGCCATGAAGAACAAGAACAAGAAGAAGAAGCAGAGGAGCGGCAACAGCAGCGGCGGCGGCGGCGGCAAGAACCGGGTCAACAAGTTCCAGTACGATCCGTGGAGCTACGCGCTCAACTTCGACGACGGGATCGGAAGGATCGAGAGGGCCGACGCGGTCTTCGTTTACGTCTTGTGGGTCAAGCCGGAGTGATGCCCGCCGGAGATCAGGGCGGGCGGGTCTTCTGGGTCAACTGTTTGACCGTGGGGAAAACAGCAAGAAAAAAAAAAAATGTTGACTTTTTTCTCTCTGTTTTCGACCTACTTTTTCTTTTCCCCCCTTTCTTTTCTGGGTTTAGCTTGTTAAAAATTTTGGTTTTTGGCCATGAACATATTGCAATTTGCAAGTGAATTTGAAAGCCATCCTCCTCTGTTTCTCATCATGCTGACCTCGAAATCTCATTCATGTCCTTTCATTTTCCCGTCTTCTTGTTTTTCTTTCTGCCTTTTCCCATTTTCCAGATTCGATCATAGAACCTGAACCCGTGCCGCCGTGCCGGTGCCGGTGCCGGTGCCGGATGAGTGTGGCTCTATAGCTAGAATTGTGAGGTGCGAAATAGATGTGAAGGATCACACAAGATTCGAAGGATCGCGCAAGTTGTACCTGAGTTTTGTCGACGAGTGAGTCAAGAATATCTTAGATTCGCTCTCCATGTGGGAAGTATAAAAATGAGTGTACCAAACGAGCCTAACATACTTTTACTTGAAAATACTTTCTTGAAATAAATTGATCGAAAACTTTGTAATTTTCGGTGCATCATATTCTTCTGGGATTGGTTTCTTTAAAAATCCAGGTATTCTTATGTTAAATATGCCCAAGAAATGTTGCGGTACACTTAACAATAACTGACAACATTTTGTGACTTGGGATGAGTAACTGCAGCCTAAGGTGTCATTCATGGGAAAAATCTAAAATTTATTTGTGGTAATGCACTAAAATGTCTGGCCAAATAAAAATAGCAGTAATGCACACATCCATTTCGTAAAAATTGTTTCTAAGTTATCTTTCGTAGTCACTCGACAAAATTAAACTCTTCCGGCGAATCGGTGAAAGGTTGATAAGAAAAGTTTGGTTTGAGCCATGGAAATCTAAAGAGTGCATTTTCAATAGGTTCGTTTCCAATTATGGTTTTTGATAAAGTTTGGTATCTTCCCAGATGAATGCAAGTATACAATAAGTATATACCAAATGAACCTAGCATGTAAATTCTTGAAAAAAGTAAGCCGTGAAAATCTTAGGAATGCATCTTCACTTTACCTTTATACTTTAAAATTGGTATTCGGTCAGGTCCGCAATCTTTCGAAACGAATGCAAGTATACCAAATGAGCCTAGCATGTCAACTTTTTGAAAAAGTACAATAAACAATCGACAAATCCCTTAATTGGCTAGTCATCAAACTACGGAAAATTTATAATTTTAAGCACAATTAATTGCTTTATGTAAATGGTAATTTATGTTTTGAAATTGAGGCATATATTACACAAAGTCCCAGTCAACCAAATTTATAATTTCAAGTGTAACTAATTTAAAAGGTAATCGCCCTCGTGTGAGTTGGAAGGCAATAATAGACCTAACAAAGCATTGCACAAAAACCCCAGCCTACCAAATTCACCAAAGCACATAATCAAAATGAGAATAAAATCACAATGTTTTACCATATTAACAAGTACAGAAAGGAAAGCTGAGGAGTCTTCTACTCCTTTTCACATGACATGCCGAATGAATTTGTGATCAGGCGAATGGATGAGATTTTCATCATCATCTGTACAACTGCTCAGGATCAAGACCAATGCGAGCATCCATCCAGAACGTGGGGAACAAGGATGTATTGAAGGCAGAAATGTACAGTCCAAGAAACAACAAATCCCTACTCTAAATGGGAGCACAGAATGATGATGAGAATTTCTCCTATCCTCGTGGCTCTGCCTATTCGCTTTACCCGGGACCTGAATCCTGCATACAAGGGGATATCTTCACGATGCACTGGGATCTTCGAGCTTCGCCGTGGACAAATCTTTTATTCTGGGGTATATAGCTTTCTCGTCGAGTTGGTTCTGGGCCCACACCAACATCTTCAATAAGCTTGGAAGTTTTGGATCTGTGTTTCAAGCAAAACGGACAAAGTTCTCTTAAAATCATTACATGGATGAAACTTACGAGGCGGAGAGCATAATGCATCCTGGTAAAAATTGATTATGCCGCAGATGACGTGAAAAAGTGTCATTGACATGCCCGATTTGAAATAAAAAGCATCTAGCAAAGATATGACTCTTTTCTGCAGGATTAACTAGAAAACAACTCATCTATGCAAGAGTACTGCTCTGTCATTGGACACTGATGACATTCTCTTCTTTTCCAATAATCTTCTTTTTAGCCAATTCTGACTTTTTCTAGTGACCTAAGCAGCCATAATTCCTGAATCGAGAACTAATAGGATGTCCCAAAAACTTGTACCCCCCAAAAAAAAATGTCCATGCCATGGAAACAATGCATTCCCTAGTCGTGTACACCAGTATTCCCAGCAAAGTAAATTAAGGCAAAAAAGGGCACACAATTAAAGGACCAGCAAATGATCTCGATCCATTATCTGCGGCAATAATAAAAGCAATCACTGATGGCAGCAGGCACGGAAGCAAATTTCCGCACTAACCTTTTTCATGACTCTGGCTAGTAAGTATAGCTGCGTTCACTTCACTAGCTGTCTTCAGGCGCTGTGACATATCTAGAAGGTCCCCCACAGGACAATTGGAGACATCTTCAAAAGCCAGCAGTGCTACAGTCCTCTCCAGCTCTTCTAAGAAGCTTTGCTGAAGAGAATTGAAGTTTTGATAGGTCATCTCTTATGCACATAATGAAAGTTTCTAATAGAAAGTGATTGTATCTACAGCTTTGCATCACATCCAAGAGCAACTGAGGAAGGTTTACTTCTAAAGCAACCAAACATACTTAAAATTAACCGTAAGGCAAGATAAAAGCACAGATAACTGTGTATGACATGGCAAAGTTAAGAGAGATCAAGAGGTACATTTTCTTCCCCTCTTGGTGCAAGCTCCTCCTGAGCAAACTCAAGAGCCTCTTCTACTTTTCCATTCCGAATCAGTTCTATCAATCTCTGCTGTTGAAGGTGGAAAAAGAGTTGGGGATTTGTATCTAGTATCTGCAAGAAATAAATAGTGGACATGGAATTAATAGGATGAAAATTGAAAGAATATCAAATTCGTCTATCAAGATGCAGAACATAAGAATAAATTGAGGTTAGATGGTACCCAACATATACTTTTCAAATTTCCAGTCTAAAGACAATATGTTTAGAGGTAGCCTTCAGGGAATATCTCAAGCAATCGTTGCTGCAGATTATCAAGGAAATCCAACAGCTCCACTCCAAATATACAGAGTACCAGATTTTGATTCACTTAACGTATACTGAATTTTGCCTTTGACTTTCTCATTTTCAGATCGAGATCAACATCAACATATTCAAATTTCACCCAACTCAACTAGTGTCCATTTAAGGTAGATTTCCTCATAAGAGTCTCTATTCGGGTTACGCAAGATGCATTGCATAAGATGTAGCAAAACATATGTAAATCCTGCTCAGCCTTGTTGAACAAGGAAAAATGCACCTCATACAAATCCATGAGCAAATCATTGGCATGTGAAAAAAGCCCAACACGAACACCTTTCTCTTTATCTCCACAACCAACCAACCTCCCTTGCCACATTCACTTTGAAAATGAGTGGAAAAAGAAGTGGTTGAAAATGGAGCACTGAAAGGAGAGTGGGGGGATTATGTGCAAAGTCTACCAATGGTTAGCAAACGTGATAATAGTGACTGAACTGAAAGGATTGAACTTGAAATCACACCTACAGGCTTGGAAAGAGTCAACTGAATTTTCACGAGGAAAGAGACTCGAAGGAAGGTGGCAATTCTAATGCTTTTGAGCAATTACACCAATTAAACTGACATAAAAAGGTGAAGCTGGCAGTGATATCTCACTTTACCATGCCGGCTGAGATGGCATGGCATAAATGATCGAGGGTCTTTGAATGAAGGAAGTAGAAAGGATACGAAATTATCAGATGAAAACACAACATGGCAGGGCTGCAGCAATTACAGAGGGTGAAACATTTGAAATGGTCTAACAAATTTACTGAAAATAACACACTGAATTCAAATGGTGGGTATTGAATTTGGAGGATATGAGATTTGATTGAATTAGTGGGTAGGACTCCCAGTAGAGTCCTTGATATGAAAATCAAATCCTTGATACAATCTTTTGGTTGCACCAGTGATAAAAGAATTCTGCAAGCCATCTTTCTTGTTTCTTTCCCAAGGACAAGGATATTCTTGACAAGAATCTCGCTAAGGAACAGGTTGCATAAACATGGGGATTTCATTAATTCCCTGAATTTGACTTCATTCCCAAACATATTAAGAGCTACAGAGCTATATCAGACTGAACAGTTGGGTGAGGACTGTTTGCAAGATTTTGGCTGAGGCATCCGTCCCCAGATTGAACAAAGTGCTGGTCAAGGCAATTGAGAAGTCCCAAAATGACTCTGTAGAAGGAAAAGGGGATCTAGATGCTAATTTCAATAGCCAATATATGACGGCAGACAGCTGCCTAAGATATCTGGGGAATGTAGCTATGTGCAAGTAGGGCATAAAGCAGAGCATGCTCAGAGAAAAGAAAATGATATCCGCTTTCATACATTTCATGATAACCAAAAGCAATCCACAGTCAAACAGAGGACATAGCCTTACTTCAGGATTCAAGTCGTTGACTTTCTCAATTGCATCCTCCACATTCCCACACTGCACTGCTTTCTTGACAGCCATGCGGTCGGTGATCGTGGAAAGATCTATATCTGCTGTAATCAATAAGGCACTACACAATTCGAATAACTCACAACACCACCACACCATGAACTAACCCAAACCAACTCGAATGGCACCGAAAAAAAAAACTGATAATGATAAGGATACGTTCAGTGCCCGACTCCTTCCGGAACTTCTCGGCGGCGTCCACAAAGCCCTCGGTGACGAGAAAGTTCATCACCAGCTTGTTCATATCTTCCTTCCTGATCTTCACATCGTTGAGCCTCTTCTCCCAATCATCCTTAGTAATCACCTTCTTCGACGACCCCTGCGCAAACCCAGAAAAGAAAAACACAAAACAAACGAAACCCAGATCAGATAAACCTCGAACGACACGGAAGGCACAGAAATGCGATCCAGAACGCCAAGAAAACCACTCCAACACGCAAAGTGGGAAGAACCCACGAAGAAAAAAGAACCAAGAAGCAGACTTTTCACCATGTGAGAGAACATCGAGATCGTGGGGGGGCGAAAAAAGATTTCAGGGGAACAGAATTGGAAGGAAGACGACGAGAACAACCCTCATAATCAACTTCACCAAGAACGTTACTTGTGCCATTCTCTTTCTTCTTCTTCTTCTTCAAGGCCGGTGCACGACGCTCGACGCCACGCGGGATCTCGCCATCCAAAAAACACAAATCCCCAAATCCCCCACCCCGATCGTCTCCTTCAGACTTCGTCAAGATTCTTTGCTTCCGCAGGTGGAGAAGAAGAAGCTGATCTGCACAGAGAAAGAACAGAGAGAGAGAGAGAGAGATTAGGGCTCGTTCTTGCACTGTTTCGATGGGCCCTCTTTGTGTTGGGCCCGTGTGGGCAGGCCCAGTTTTGCCTATCTCATGTTAATTTCGACGCACAAGGCAATAACAAATGATTATTCAGACATAGTTATGTTTGTTCATAGGTTAATGAAAACATGAACCGTAACCAGTAATTCCAATAGGCTGAGGAATTTAATTTAATTTTTTGGGATCATGTGAAATATTTTTTTGATTAGTAGACCTCACTGAAATTCAATTAGTGGTTACGACGCGGCATTGAGAAGTAAATCGTATATATATATTGTGTTATAGTTGAATTTGGAAAGTTATATTGTTTTAAGTCGCTTTATAACGTTTCAAAAGAAAAATTGCAGATTGGCACTATACTGAAGTGGATGGCATGATATTTGCCTCGATAATTATCCCGAAAATCATATAACTTACTATTTGATATCGATAGAAATTATTTTGATTGGAAAAACACAATAATATAAGATTATTTGGGAAAAAAATAGCAAAAGATTATTCTAAAAAAACTGTTGTAATAGTTAGTAAATGTTCTTTTGTCATAATCAGAGCTTACTTCATTTTGTAGTACAAGTTTCTTGCAAAAACAATATATAGAATTATGATTTCATAATCTTATCATTACCTAATCTATCTAAATGAGAATGGTAGTATTTTGTCTCATTATAAACTTGCGTGATGCTAAGTTGAAAATATTTTCCATATTCATAAAAAAAATAAAATTTACTCGAGATCTTTATATCTTGGAACATCTTCAGACTATCCAATATCTGTGGTAAGACAAAAGAGTTTTCACATAAGAACAAAAGAAAGAATAAAGTTGCATTAACTCTATCATAACTTCACATCACAAATGCAAATTAAACGCAATCATTCCTCTATAAAGAATTATTACTATTTTCTATTACTATTTTCGCCTAAAACCGTCATGTATATATTGATGAAGACATCTCTCTAAGTAAGCTTATTTTAGTGCATATTTCATTACCACTTTATTTTTCTTTATAAATTTTTGCAACTAACTAAGCTTAAAAAACATGCACATATGATACGAAAACTGAAACAATTAATGGGATAAAATCATCATTGAAGTATATGTTGACTCAATTTATCTCCAAAAAAATTAATTTTCCTATTTAGAGATGAAACTCTCAAGTTGTTATATTCGTATCTCATAATGTATTAGTTCATGCATAATGTAGTTTTGGAGAATATACAAAGACCAGACACACTCCAAGTCGGGTTCGGGTTGCTAGTCGCCCTATTAAGCGGTGATTTTTTCGTAATAACATTTTCAATATACATGCCAAACCTAGATATAGATTTCTAAAAGTTGGATCTTCATTTATTATGCCAAACCCGGGGTAGGAAGGAGTAGAAATTTTAAATGGCTCTTTTGGATTGGTATCCATAGATTTTGGGCGAGATGCTATGATATTACAATGTGTTTAAATTAATTTAATTTTCGATGAGATAGTCAATTTGTGTTCTAGTTGTTTATGTTCTCTGGCCACCATGGCGTCAAATCTCAGGTCCACCACTCCGAGCGTGCTTTTTTTTTTTTTTTTTTTCTTTTTGGGTTGGATCTCCGGGCATGTTAAATGGTTCCCATCAATGGAAAAGCCTAAGGTTGTGGAGAATAGCTAGGTAAAAATGAAGACTAAGGTTGCTATTTTGAAGGGAATTGACAACGTAGGAAATGAACAACTCATTGGAGATAAGGTTGCTATTTTGAAGATTTTTTATTTTTTTGGTCAATGCTATTTTGAAGAAAATTGACAAGGTGGGAAATGAACAACTCCTTAGAAATAAGGCTGGTATTTTGAAGGGAATTGATAATGTCGAAAACAAACAACTCGTTGGAGATAAGGTTGCTATTTTGAAGGAGTTGACAACATGTTACTATGGGACCATTATTTTTGGAAGTGTCGAACTACAGTTCAACCAAGAAGAAACAGCTCCCAAACAGTTATGATAGAATGTCTATAAATACCAAGTTCTATCAATTGGAATATGCTCCCTCGACAATCAAAATGTAATCTTTTATTATCTTTACTCTCATGCATTTTATTTTTCCTTAGTTATAGCTTTCTGATTCGTGTCATCGATAAAATTCCTATGTGCATCTTTTTCCTAATGCTTCGTCATCGATTCAATTCCGGCATGCATTTCTATCATGGGTGTCATGCTGTCGATTAAATTCCGACTTTACATCTTTGCACGTTCTCAAGCTTTGTTGTTGATTAAATTCCAACATTCTAGGCACGTGTACTGCTGTGGAAATGTTTGTATTTTCAAGCCTTGTTGTTAATTGAATTATGGCACAGTTTGTATGTATAATTTGGTTTGATGTTCGAAATAAAGGTTTGCTATTATTTATTGTCTGCTTGGATAGTTCTTGTCTAGAGTCGCCACATAACCCATCTCTTCTCATCAAAAGCCGAAGATCGACTTTCGGAAAGGATGTTTTGTCGTTGATTAGATTCCGATGAAACAAATGGCACGCCAATGGGACCATTGTTGTTGATTTGAGGAGATACAATGGCGAGAACAAGAAATCAACTTGATCATGATAGATATGGCAGTGACAACTCTTCATCACAATGTGGTAATTATAAGGTGGGAAAGTCATCAATTGCACTAACGATGGCGGGGCAAGAACAAAGCGGAGATGTCACTATCTTAAGAATAAAGCGGAGATTAAATTCCAACATTACATCTTTGCACGTTCTCGAGTTTTGTTATCAATTAAATTCCGACTTAGTTTGTGTATGTGTATTGTTGTGGAAATAGTTGTATTTTCAAGCCTTGTTGTTAATTGAATTCTGGCATGGTTTGTATGTACAATTTGGTTTGAAGTTCGAAATGAAGGTTTGTCGTTGTTTTTTGTTCGCTTGAATATTTCCTATTTGGAGTCATCACAAAACCCATCTCCTCTCATCAAAAGCCAAAGAACGACTTTTAGAAAAGATGTTTCATCGTTGATTAGATTCCGACGAAACAATAATTAACTAATAATCATTTTAATTAATAAAGATTACAAGAAGATTTATATGCTGTGAATTTCGTTATTGCCCTTGCATTATACAAAATTATCATTTTATCCCTTTACATGCATAATTTCATCTCCTAAACTTTTGCTCGTCAAAGTCATAAAAATCCTTTTGAAATCACTTAACCATGTTTTATTAATAAAATATAGTGATGATTTATGGACTGACTTATTGCATCTTCTAATGGCATCATGAACATAATGGACTTCATTTAATATCAACAACAATCTAATCTTAAATCAACATCACATCACGCAATGATACAAAATTATCTAAAACAGTCATGCATATTGTCTTGCCTCTGGTTAGCTCATCATATAATCATTAATTCTTTTTAACAATGAGGATCTATAATATTATCCATACTTTAAACTAAAATCAAATAAGGATCAAGAGTACCAAGTGTTAATCCAATTTAACTCCTAGAGATTCACTTACCCTGAATGGAAAATTTTTAATTAACATAGAGCTTGATCCACCTTTAAGAATTTTGTTTTGATTAAATGGAGCAAACTAACTTGAACTTCTTGATCTTAGCTTGCAAATTTTTAAAAACCAAAGGATTTGGAGTAAGTTTAAGTGATAAGGCTTCTTCTAGTTTTTTTTTTTATGCCGAGAATCTAGCCTAGCTCACCTTATGGAAGCATAGTACCGACCATATCTCGAGGGAGACTAGTTTAGAAACCCACCAGCTAGGGCCCCCCGCTTATAAGGCTTCTAGTTTTGGTAGAGAAGAAAACGAATAAGGGATGAGTTATGTGAAGGAGATGATGAATAGTAAGGAGTAGTGGAAAGAGAGAAAGCATGATTCTTCAATTAGGTGTATTAGTGGGAGTCTTGATTTGCAAGCTTATCAAGAACACTTATAGGCTAGAGTTAAAAAAAAATTGATGTCATGCATGATGTCATTTGCTAGAATAGAATTTAGGCAAAAAACTAAGGTGTGGCATTAAGTGGTTTGTCATGTAGGTTTAAGGGCAACATTGTTATTCTTCAAAAGTCATTTTAGATTCCTTTAAATAATTAAGGAACTAGGTGTCCATTCTTAGCACCGATAAGTAAGAAAACTATTTTGAAACCACCAAAATTATTAGCAAGAGCAATCTCAACTTGGTGAGTTTCACTTTTGATAACTCCCCTATGTGTTTTCTAGGGCATATCAATTCCACCTGATAAACACTATATATGTCGACATGATTTTCACCGTCAACAACTTATGCTCCAATTTCTATTCCTTTACGCATATTGAAGTTAGTAAAATTATTTTTACTAATTGATTTTTCCAAATTGCAACATATTCTCATGCTTCGGAAATCAATAAATTTTACATTCTTATAAAGTTTGTAATGTCTATAAACCTTCAAAGCATTGTCATCAATTATGACTCTGCGTCACCTTTCTTGACCTTCTAAACAATTTCATAACCCTTTACAAAGTGACATTTTTAAAAAAATCAAGGCTCGAAAAGCTAATTTTCTAGAAATTTAATAATGAAATCGTAATTTGTTGAAGTCATTAAATAATCTGGTCAAACCATTTATCATCTTAATATCTTTAATGATACTAAGAAATGCAATTTCAAGATGTCATAAGGCTGTCATTGATCAATGGTGGTTGTTGTCTAGATCTAGAGAGAGAGAGAGAGAGAGAGAGAGAGAGAGAGAGACGTAGAGAGCGTTGAGGAAAGGGAGAAAAAGACAACGATGGCAATAGTAGTAGCGGAGATGGTGCCTATTAGGTGGGTAATAGTGTTGGAGTGGCGATTACAACAATAATGGTCAAAGGGAAAAGGGATATGGCAAGTTGGGTTATATACGCGGAATTTGAATTAACTCATAAGATGTGCTTTTAGTGTCACGAGTTATTCTAGTGTTGAAAATGCATAACTGATTGTGCTCGTGTTAGAGAATGAGACGAATCTAAGCAAACAATACCTCATGTTAGTTGGGAAGATGAAAGGCGAACTAAACCGAGAAAGAGAGAGAGAGGGGGTGGGGTGAAGATTGTAAAGGAAGCTTTGAATTTTTTATTTATCTTGATGCTTCTATTGATGTACAAAATGAGTTTAAATAGATACACAATTCCATGATGAGATCAAAATTGATTCCTTAAATCGAGAAAAGAATCTTCAAATTGAGGAAAGAATGTTTTGAATTTGATGAGAAGTTGCTTGATTTTAGGAAGATATCTTATCAAGTGGGGCTAATAAATAGTGCTAGGGTGACTTAGTATGCATATTTCTGATAGCGAACAGTTTCCCCGTGTTAACTACGAAAATTGATGCATGGCCAAACATGCAAGCTGGTTTCGGTTCAATCATTGATTAGGACATGCCCCGACAAAACACAAGATAAAAAAATTATTTAGATGCTTCTGATGAGCTCATTTGATGTGAAACATCAATGATGCATGCGAAGTCGTCACTTCGTGGCATCTAAGATTTATTGAAACACGACGTCAATCGAACTTTAAGGACGACCATGTTTTTTTTAATCTTCGATTGCTAATAAAAGCAACTACAATCCTTTACCAAAAAATAAAATAAAAGCAACTACAATCGATCACTCCCTTTCGAGAAAGTTGTTTCACGTTGTCTAAAGGTAGAATTGCCGGAACTCCACATGACTCTGTAACTAATAAACAATGTAAACGGTATTTTCTCGTACCGAACTGTAATATGGAAGGGACAGCACTTTGTAAAGAATTATTTCTTAATCGTAGAATGGACCAATTAAAATGTTGCCCCTTCCCTTTACGTGATGCATGTGTTCGAAACCAAATCTCGTTTAATATTTGCACGTTGGATTCTGCGTGTCCAAGGGATAAGCATGTGATACCATTTTAAATCACGTCTAATCAAGCAAATCACGTCCAATCAAAGCCGTGATGAACGCCGTTGTTTGAATAGTGATCAGGGAAATCACATGAAATGACGATGATTATAAGCTGCCGCTATAATTCAAAAGCCCTATACGTTATACGGCGCAAGCGCAACTATTGACTAGTCAAAAGTACATTCATTTATTCTCACTGTTAAAATATTACACATTACTTTTCCATGGAATTTATATGCTCTTTATACACATGTAGTCTCTCTCCACTTACTAATTTAATTTTCTAGGTTGGACTTCCTAACACTGCCATTTAAATTTCATGATATAGATAGGGTGTCATCTCTTAGCTCCACTTTCAGGCGGACTTATAATGGAGGTAATAGGTAAGAACATATCTTAATAAGACAAAATTTCGATAACAGATTAGTCAATCTCGAACACCAAAGAACACGTTTAAAAACATGTCGTGGGAGGTCATAATAATGTGAACTTAAGCATCCGAATAAAGTTCGTTATTTTCATTTGTAAACTAACTATTGTGATGTTTGGTACGAGATAGAGTTACTCGGTTTCTTCCGGAAGTCAAAATGGAGATTGCTAACAGGTACGGAGTTCACTGAAATCATTTATTATAATAGACAGATGTGTAAACACATTTAAGAAAGATTAAGGTCATTCTAAACAATTTGACTGACTAGTTAATTAATCAATCTCAGAATAAGAGAATGGAGTTAATGCGATAGCATGATTCATGCTAATAGCCCATTATCATATATTTATGCGTTCATACGATAGATTTCGCATGAGAGAGATGCCACTAAATGCGTGCATTTGGTAACTACAAAAAAAAAAAAAAAAAAAGACTTTCTAAATGCGCTATTATTGGGATCATTTCTAACTTTTCTAAGATGCATTCTAATATTTAAATGTTGCATATAATTTGGGAGGCAAATTAAGGGTCTGAAAAGATTTGAATTAAGGACATCCTACTTTGATAAGATGTATACTATGATTATTTTAAAATTTTGAATTATTAGATGATAAATTGATTTAATATCTAAATATTCTAGTAACTATAGCGTGACTTCACGGTCTGCAGTCCAAAATACTATCCGATTTTAGTGTTGATTTGATAAATTAAATAGGTGGTGAATGAGCAAAGCGGAAGATGGAGTTGAGTCTATTGTCTGTAAAAGGCATTTCAATTCCAAGGATGACTTTGAATTTTTTATTCTGCAAACATAGACTATTGACAATTGGCAAAGAAAGGAAAAAAGAAAGAAAGAAAGAAAAGCGAAGGCTCTTATTTCTATAGTCTTAAAGTAGAAGAGAGATCTTTAATGAAATCGTCAAAATGAAAAATCATCAAAATAAAAGTTTTTTTTTTTTTTTTTTTTTTGTCTTTTCTGATTATTGTATAATGCCATAAAAATTTAATCATTCCAAGCAGAAGATATGTGAAATCCCGCTCAAGGCAAAATTCAAGCACTAAACATATATAATTTTCGAAATTTCTATAAATGAATTTATTTCACCCAACCACGGGCAGCACAATTGGTGTGAGTTTTCTCCCTCATCGTAGAGGTCGAGGGTTCGAACCATCTTGTTGTTAAAGTGTTTGAAGTGGGGGATCCTAGTGTTAGGGTCCTGGGATAGCCTCCCCCAAGACTTATGTCTAAGTAGCGGCTTGCGGCGAGACCCGACGATGCCATCGGGTACTGGAGGGTCATGTGATTCCCGAACGGTAATTTCCAGCGGTTCTTCGGTCAACAAAAGAAAAAATTCATTTCATTATCAGATAGAAGTTTCAATTCATGACTGCTCGTGAGAAGACTTGCACTAGCGACATACTTTATCTAAATCAATATTATTTTCTGACTTGCGAGAAACAAACAGTATAGAATCTTCTTTTCCTTTCGAATTCACAGTGCGTTGAAATTGGCAGGATCGTAGGGGGAAAACTATGGGGTTCGAGCTAAAATTTGTTAAATAGCAAATTCCTAAAATTTGACATGTACTTGCATGTGGAGCTGTACGCTATTAGACATCCTATTTACAAAATGGGGGGATAATTTCCTTAATTTCAACGAAACCTAACTAAACTTATTTTCGTTTGTATGAAACTCGTTGCATGAATGTGAACTAACCGATCGAAATTCAGATTTTATAATGAACATGTTTTTGTGGAGTTTAATGAAAGACTTGCGTTGCAATTGATTCCGCAAGCGAAGTTTTACCATTGAAATTGATTCTGGAAGAATTTCTTTTTTTTCTTGTATCATGTGCGCATAACGCAATCTCCAAGTTAGAAAAGTGGTACGCCGCAATGAAGCCCTCCAAGAATGGGTTCTCTTGAATACATTGAATCTTTCCTCCGAATAAGCAAGCTGGGGTTAAACTAATATATATCCTTATCAAAGTGGAAAGTAGCTTGGTTTCAAATTAAATGTTTTTGTTAAGAATAGCATTGTAATTATTGCTAATTTTTATTTTGTTAGTCTCTAGATTAGCATTTAACTATTTTGTGAGAATTTATATAATGAATTGCTTGATTTCATCTCTATTAAGCCTTGTTGGGACATGGTTTCGGCATTTATACTTAGAAAATAAGAAAAATGGTAGAACAATTAAATTAGTAAACTTTGATATATTGGTAATATCTTCATACTATCCAAAAAATATCTTTAACACTCCCATTCAAACTCAAGTTGGTTGTGTAGATTAACTTTCAGGTAGATAGTGCCATAAACCCGTTTGAATCTAGTGCTTTGATATTAACTTTTTTAGTAAACAGTATGAGTATGCAACAAGATTGTTTGAAAAGCAAGCACTGTCTAAATGAGCTTTTCGGTAGATGGTATGAACATACGATAATTTATATCGTTTGAAAGCTGACACCGCTAAAATTTCTTTCGAATAGACAATGTCAAAAGATGCTGGCATCATTTGAAAATGACCACGATTCGGATTGGCTCCCCGGAAGCTGGTTCAAAATTGTGAAACACTATTTAAAAAGCATGGCATGAGTGGAATCTTGAGATGACAACTGCATGACAAGGGCCCATGATTGATTGTGTTGGGGCCAATGCAACAAAGTCGATTCATTACGTGGTGAGACTATCTGGCCAATACGAAGTGTTGCGAAAAAAGAAGAAAAAATTCGAAAGACAAAATGAAAAGGAAAACCCAAGGGTGGTTTCTGTCTTGCCAGGATGAAGTGTCGCGAAATTGCCGCAATATCAGACTAGCGTTAGAGAACTTGATTTTCCTATAATGGAATGAGGAAAATTGGCGCGAATCAGAGGATAAAAGTTAAGATTGAACCTTTTATTACCTTAATTGGTGAGAAGAAGAAGATCACAAACAAAGACAAAATGTGAATGGGTTCCACGAATTAGAGCACGATCGTGCCATTATTCATGATCTTATACCATAGTCGATAACTTATTTGTGATTTTCTATAAACAAATCAATCAAATGGAAAGATAACACCATTCAAAACCGCAATCGAAGACACATCAAGACGCCCCCGCCCCCGCCCGCCTCCAAATCTACAATTGGATTATATTATTTGCTCCTTAATCTCTTGTACAAGTTTGGCTCACGCTGGCTTGGATGTTTCTCCACTAATTCTCGTTTGGCCAGTCTTGATTCGCCTCCATCAAGCTCTTGATGATAGCTTCAGAAGCATCCCTCAGGAGCTCTGACCAATCCCTGCAAAGGAACGGACATGTTAGAATCTGATCTACAAAATGTGCAAAACATGAATTCAAATCACGTTTGTTTGGTACATAAAATCGATTTTTTTGAGTGTTTTGAGGTTAATCAAAGCTAATGTAATAGCTAATAAGGAAGGATTCTAGAGCCTCATTTCATGATATTTGGCTAGAAATTGTCAAGAGTCAAATCGTTTTACTTCTTGTGGTTTCGACTTGGAGTCAATTAGACCTTTTTTATTTTTCTATTTATTGAGTCACTTGACCCCTTTAACTTTATGTTATTCTCTCTTAGCATATAATTCCTTTTTCCAAATAAATATTTTGCAGTGAAAATTGACCTAATGAGAAGAATGTTTAAGAAATCTAGTTTTATTTATGGACTTATATAAATTCATGATTGTGTTGCTAATTTAGTGAGATTGGTTTCTAGAGACAGCTAGAATAATGATAATGTACATAGTATCTAAGCTCAAAAATCAACTTTATGCCCCAGTTAAAACGTCTGCATTTTTGTTGAAGTTAATGCAATAATAAAAAAGTTATCACGATACTTTTTGTTTAGAGGGTAATCAATTGGCTTCAGATGGAGCTAAGTAAATAGGAAATGAGAGTAAGTGTACCCCATCGAAGAGTCAAAAGTGATTCCCACGATGTTCTTGGCTTCTTCAATGGCCGAATTGAATTTCTCAGTCTCCTCCTCCGAGCAAGTTCCGTTATTAAGAGCCCGAAGCTGAGAAGGCTTCACATCGCAAAAGATGGGTATGACCTTCTTCTTGGTCTCCATCATTAGGGCGAGCTCGTGCAGGCAGAAGTACGAGTCGCAGTAACTCGGGGAGAACAGGGCGACCCCGATCCTGCAGTCGAGGATTGCCGAGTCAATCTTGTCGAACAGATTGTCCCCAGGGCGCATGCTCCTACTGTCCAAGAAGGGTCGGATGTCAAGCCTCGTCAGGTAGTCATGCAACAAACCAGCAACGGTCCGCCGGGTGTCGATCCGTCGGTGGTTGATGAACACATCATAGGACGGCCGGCAGATGGCCTGAACCGGGTTCTTATACCGGATGATGCTCGGGAGCAAGCTCTTGGAGATGGCTAGTGAACGTTGCATGGCGCTCTTTCTTGATCAAGAAGTAATCAGACAAGGATCGATGGCGATGATGAGAGGGCAATCGGAGGTTCTTTTCGATTGCGTTCTTTGTCGTTGTTTGCAGGTATCGTGTTTGAGGTTGTTCCGCGAGTTTATATAAGGTTGATGGGAAGGGGAGGTACGACTGAAGACCCGAAAGGGCGCTGGTTTCGGTTTGATTCTTGACAGAAGAATTCCACCATTTCTCTCCCATCAGATCAAACCCTAAGAAAGTACTCGGCAAGCTGCGGTTTTGCGTTCCAAAGTGCTGAAATTCTTGCTTGGAATTTCGTTTGGACTTCTAGGGCTTACGTGGAACGGCGCACAGAACCCTTCAAACACGGTTTTCTCCTTTCGGGTTGGACTCGACTGACGTGGACTTGTCGGATGTTTGTTTAACAGTTTTTATGGTTAGTTTACTCGATTTGGGATCGGTCAATTCCTCGAATTTGATGTGATGGTATTGCGGCGTTTGTCTCTTGTGTGAAACCAGGTTTTGCTGATACCCATGCATACACAAGCCATGACATTTGTTATCTTTGGAGAAATTCATGGATAATTTCGCGAAGACATTTTTTTTTAAGTTCTTTGTCGGATGGTCTTGACTCACGACCACACTTTATAATGTGAAAGCAAATTAAAGTGCTCAATCAACAGTTCTTTTTGCTTTTATTTATTTATTTGTCTGCTTATTTATATCTATAACTTTTTTGGGGGGGGTTGATTTTTAGTCTTGAAAGCTTTCACCTTCGCCATACTCATCTCCTTTATTAAGCAGCTTAATGGAAATGGGGATATTACCAAAGAAGAGTCCTAAGTCATTTGCATGAATGTCAATTCATTCATAAAAATCTTTTAATTTGGCCAATTTAGCCTTAAGTCTCTTGACATTAGCAAACATTATCTTTTAGGTTAATTTTGACTAGAAATTAATGATATAAATGCCGGCTGTCATACATAACATAGTTAGTGCTAACAACCTCACCGACCACCAGAAGATCAAGTATGGGTGGAGGTAGAAGGAAAAAAAGAATTAGCCAAAAGGACTACATTAGCAAATAATCAAAATATTTCATATTAAATTGATCAAATTGAAAATTTTATTATCAAATTAACATTCATACATAGATTTAAAACTTTTTGGGTAATTTTCCCAACAAAAATGTGGTGCAAAGTATGGGTTTCCATAAAGGATTTGAATTTATTATAAGGAAAAAAACCACCAAAAATCGTAACCTACACTTATTATGATACATTTACCCCAAACTTTTTTTGCCACACAAAAAATCTTTGACTACACCCACTATGACACATTTACCCAAACTTATTTTTGTAACACGAAAAACTCCAAATTTATATCCTCATGATACATTTATCCCCAATTTATATTTTTCTGATACTAAAAACATCAAACTTGTACTCATATAACATATTTGCCCCAAATTGTATATGTCAAGTCGGTACAAGTTCGGGGTTTTTTTTGTCAAAAAAAAGTTTGGATAAATATGTCACAGTGGATATAGTTTATGATTTTTTGTGACTTTTTTCCCTTTATTTTATCAAAGGTAAGAGCGCAATTGAAATATTTACTTGATATATATGATTATTCATAATGGATGACAAAGTATGAAAGTCCTGGAGGGATTACCATTAAAATGTTCTGGACTCATGTAAGATTGGAAATAATATTTCACAATATTTTTTTACCCATTTATTTTACAATGGTTACAAGAGAGGATATTTTTCCTTTAGTGAATATATTTCCTCAGCTCCTCTTTCCTTCCTTAAAATCGGCGTCGGCTTGTGTGGTTGGTTTATAACATCATCAAGATTATGAAAACATGATCCAATTTGTGAGAGAATTAGGCACTTAGTACATGTGATTCCTCACGTTATCATGTGCAAAATATTTCATGTTTGAGTGTCCCATCCGAGTTTTCATTCCCATTTTTCTAAGATGTTTAGATTAGTAAATGGATTTGGAAATTGATCTCCCACATTTGTCCTTCTCATAGTAGTCAAAAATTTTATCAAGCGATCCATTGACTAGCAATCTAATGTTGATAGTTTGTTTGTAAAACAAACTAAGAGGTGTTTTGCCTCACATCGAAAGGATGTGAGTGTGCACATAAATTAGATTTGGCATTAATTAGCGATCATTATTTTTTTTTTATTAAAATTTGGATTATTTGGATTAACAATTCAAAAAGTTAACCATAGTGTTATTTTGAAATAGTGCGACTATTCACAAAGGAGTTACGATTATTTTTTTAATTCCGAATTTTTCATATGTTTTTCCAATGAAACATTTGAACTTGTTCCTTTTGCAACCTTTTCCAAAGGGTTACTTCTATTCGAAAGACAAAGATAAGTATGTTTAGTTCTTGGGATCAATTATGATAAAGTTTTTTCAAATTTTCTTTTCAAAATTCAGTGGTCGTTTTCAATTATTTCCCTTGAGAGACCCGGAGAAATATTGAAATTGATATATAGTATTTTTAATTGAGAATTGTTTGCATACTTGGGGTTAATTTCTTAAAGAAATAATTTCTTAAAAAGTGATATTACGCCTCAAAGTCTATCTTCATTATTCTTCACAATCGTTTGTCATATTTGCTCAACACCTAATAGATTTTCAATAATGCCATTATGCATTCCGATTAAGGAAATAAACTTGTTTAGATAAGAATATGTGAGAGAGAGAGAGAATTGTATAATTCTTGTATAATCAATAATGAAGAGTACATGAGGTATTATGGCTTTGACAAGATAGAGATGTTATAATCTTAACTATAAACAATCATAATGATAAAAAAATATAATCTCAGGCAATTTTTTTCACTAATGCGTGACTTTGGAAAAGCTTGGATATGTCACGAAATTTTCCAATGATAAACTAATTGAAATTGAAATAAAATTGTTTGGATGCCAGTAGAACAGACAGATAATGGAAATTGAAATGAGATGGCGGATGGTATTAACTAGGAACCAACTTATTGAACAACTCTCTAACAAATAAAAAAAAAGAACTTGTAATCAACGCATCCATCTCTTTTAACTACATAAAACAAGCACTGAAATGAAAATGGTCGAACTAGAAGTTCTTTCCCCCGTCATATGTCTGCCCAAATTGCCACCCTGCAGGCACCGCATTATCAAATTCTATCTTCGTCCCGTCGCTCACGGTGACTTGGAATGACAAGCTTTGCCCCGTCAAAACAGTTCCAGTCTGCCAGTTTTGCCCCCAGTTGCGAGTCATGGCAATCCATTGCGTGTTCGAGCCCTTGATGCTCACTGCATTCACGTCGCCGGCGCCACCGACGTTATAGATCAGCACAAGGGTCCAGTTCGGATTTCCTTTGATCTCGAACTTGACTCCTCCTCGCTTGGAACACAAGACGCGGTGATAGCGGACAGGAATGACGCCGGCCTTATAGTACGCGATCTTGGTGAACATGGGCATGGACAGGTCGAAATGCTTCTGCGGAGGATTGCACCAGACGTCCTGCGTCTTAGTGTAGTTCGGAGGGCAAAAATTTGTTGCCGTGACTATGATTGAACCAGCCTTGGGAATGCACGATTTGGGGGCGTTGGAACAATAGATCTCGAAACAAGCACCGCAGCTAAGTCCTTGGTTGAAAAGGGCGGTGCTTAGTGCTGTCGTCGCTAGTCCATAACCTTGTTTGTTGAGATCTCCATATCCGCAAGCTCCCTCTGCAGGCAATGACCATGAACGAGAAACAAATCAGTAAACACCAGTGACATGAAATAAGGATAATAAAATTAGGAAAAGGCTCTCCTTTCTTTCTCCTTGCCAAGAGATTTTACTTACGCATGGTTTCGCCACCGCGCATGTCGCCGTAAAAAGTTGCACGCGCATCGTACCAAGTACCATCTACAGCAGAAACTACCACCGCCATAGCCAATATGAGGAAGACCTCGGAAACAGCCATGGCAAAGAGAGATAAAGAGCGTAAACCGTTGAAATAAGCTAAAGAAGAGGTACATAAAACAATGAAGAGATTGCCTGTAATATATACTCATTATATTTGCCCAATTTTGGTATTATGGACTTCTAAAGGTAACAGAGACAAAAGTTGCCAAAGATTTATTATAAGGGAAGATACAGCCAGGATAAATCTGGACAAAATTTATATCTAGCTAATTTGCCGCGACAGAGATGGAAATACGAAAGAATGTTAGTAAGATGATATCCAAATCTCATACTGGCCTTTCACAAATTTTGGTAAGTACATGAAAGAATACTGGCCTTCCATAAATTTTGGTAAGTACATGAAAGAATACTGGCCTTCCATAAATTTTGGTAAGTACATGAAAGAATACTGGCCTTCCATAAATTTTGGTAAGTACATGAAAGAATAAGATTAGGCAATACTTTTGTGAATATTTGATTTGTCGTTACCCTAGATGGAGTTTTCAGCTTTTGGAATTAAAGATGCGTTTATAACGCACAGCTTAAAGATGTGTTTATAACGCACAGCTTAAAGATGAGAATGCTGCTACCTAATCAGTTAAACCTTCTGAAAATTGGAGGAAGCATTTAATGTGTGAATAATTTTCTATAAGAAAACATCCTTATAATTATGTACAAGTATATTGCAAATTTGTTAAAATGGCAAGAAGAGAGATAGAAGGGTCTGGATTGATCTAACATTTGAGACACTTTTAATAGGGAAAATTACCCTAAATATCCTAAGCCTATTGTACAGCTGTCAATTAGTTCTACACCTTTCATTTATATCAATTTTATCTTATATATATATATATTTTGACTTGCAAATTTAGTCATCAATTTTTCAATTGTATTGATTTAGTCCTAAAACTTTTGATGATTTGCTAATTTAGTTCTTCACCTTTTAATGATTTTTCAATTTAGACGTGGAAATTACTAACGTGGAAGTTTAGTTAATGCTAGTTGTCCTACATGACACAATTGATATTGATGCGGAAAATTTTTCAATTTTTTATATTCTATGAAAATTTTATTTTTTCTTTTTGTTTTATTTTATTTTTTTTATTTTTATTTTTCACTATTTCCCTCCGCTAGCCATCACCCATGCATCATTGGTGGCCAGCAGAGGTTGTTGGCCTTAAGCGAGGGCCGCCCTCACCAACCTCGGGCAAAGACTTTCTATACTCTCTAACTCTTAGGCAACATTTGACAATTAGAATAAAATTCAGAATAAGATCAAATTTATCCTATCTTGCATTCGGTACCCACTTATAACATAATAGAATTTGATATAATGAGGATATAAACTGGATAAAATTATCTCATGGTGGAAATGGGATAAAGATTGATAAGATTTCTAACATTTATAATAGGAAAGTTATTTTTCTTGAATAACAAATTTCTTAAATTAACAAAATTAAAATTAAAATTATATTTCAATATTAATATATCCGAACTCTAATATAAGAAATTAAAAATAACAATAAATAGTAATTTAGTTATTTTAATTCAAACTTATCTTTATTTATATATTCAAATTTATTCTATTTTATAATATAAATTCAATATATATGAATATATATTATATTTATTACATATTTTAGGTATTTTATTATTTTAGGTATATTAGTATAGTTTACTATCTAATTAATTTTATTAGAGAATGATGGAAGGAGAAGAAAAAAATTAAAAAGAAATTAATTAAAAAAGAGAGGAAAATAAAATAAAATAAACAACTAAAAATAAAGTAGGCAGGAGTATTGTGAGAGATTTTTACCATCTCAGTTCACTTATTACTAATATGCTATTTATACCTAACAATATATATGATGTGATGTGAATATATTTAATTTTATTACAACAATCACCAAACAGTTAATAGGATATAGTAAAATCTGTGATTTCACATCTTATTATATCCAATCTTATTTTGATTAAAAATTTGATCAACCAAATGTAACATCATGTCATATTTATCCACGTCCCGTGCTGAAAATTATACATACTTTTGATATCGAGATTTTCAAATCTTTAAATACCCTTGCTATAAAAACCTTGCCAGTTTCCGGCTTCTTGCTTATACTTTATACATCAGATGTCATAGATATACGGTAAGAGTCCCTCAAAATACACCATGATAGATCTCCCTTCAAGCAGAAAGCTCGTGCTACCTGGTGGGGATTGCCAGACGCACGCTCTTTGAACCTACAGAGGTTTGAATGGATGGCGCGCACACAGGATTGATCAGAATCTGCCGTAATTTAGTTCATACGCATCTTCACCACAACGAAAGACGCCTGAGTAGCTATTCAGAAGCCTTGACAATAAGATCGCAACATCGTTCTCACCTCCTCCATTTTTTGTATTCTGTCCACCCGGCCACCCCTTCGACGCGTTGGCCGCCCTGGCGAAGACGAAGGAGTTTTTCACGTGGAAGTAGGATGCAGTACGAAATACGTGGTCTCTTCTTTGACTCCAAGAATAATCATGCAGAGACATTGTCTTATGTGGCGCCAGATTACTGGTCCACTCGGTAGATGAAGCCTTGGTTACGCTTGAACGAGTCGTAGACTCGTCTTCTTAGCCGACAGTGCTGGAAAAGAACGTGCTTTTTGTCTTGGGGCGCTCACTTTTTATACCAAGAAAACTAAGACCTTAGGTTCTGTGTAAGATATCCTAAACAAATCACCTAAAACAGGTCTTTGATTTGAGATTATGGTTCAGCTTGCAATTAATGCACACAGTTTTAGACTAGCAAAGCAAACTTTCCAAGAAAATGTCTATTTGACCCGACATACAAAATCACTTACTTCATACTTTTTGAAATTCCGAGCGTAACTTATAAGTTACTCTCACGCATTCTCTTGGATCGAGTAGTTTCGTAATATACAATGGAGGGAAGGTATATTGAATATATGAAATCATTCAATATGTTCACATTTGTTAAGTTGTTGCATTGACGACTAGTTTTGTGATCACATTAATTTTCGTCAATGCTTTTTTTCATTTGAGTAAACTCAGGGTACTTTTATATCATTCCCTTCAAAGTAAAAAAATAACTCAGACAAGAGAATTCTACATAATTAGGGTGAAAAAACTAATAGATTTGCTCTTCTTCATCTATCCTTTTTCTCGATCTTCTTTCATTCTCCGCTGGAGATTTGTTTTGCAGAATTGCCCTTCACTTCTTTGACTGGCAGAAAAAACTGTTGATCACATTCTTAAGTTCTAACGAGATCACATACGAGGATCTCCACTTCTGAAACGTGCAAATTTTCGATCGCCTTAGCGAATGCAAATTTTGTACAAGTTGGATGCGGAATTTCAGAATAAAAAAACAAATCGGTCTGCATCAACTATTGAATGCTTCTTGTTCTCTTATCAGCTTGAAAGCTTTGTCAAGGTCTCTTGAAACAGTCTTCTTGAGCTGCACGGATTCACACCTTCGTTGTTGAAGGACTTGCTTTGCACTTCACGTACGACCGAGCCAATGTTGTCGTGAAACTTCCCAAAAAAAACGAACTTTCTCTTTTGAGTCAGTCTCCCGGTGTGAAAATCTGGCCCGTCGTCCGCCACGTTGAAGAAGATATTCGCCACCTTTCAAATCGGTCAAACCCTACCTTGTGTTGATAATAACAACTTGAGTTTGGACTGTAGGGTTCGAGGGTTTAACCTGTGAGACTTTAATTTCCCTGTCAAAGGGTTTGGAGTAAAACCAGTCGCAATTTCAGAATATTATGAAGCGAGAAGAGACAGGAATATGCTTAGAGATTAAGGAAATAAATGCCTCAAAAGTCCAAATGAGAGTTGAAAAATTAGGGTTTCCGTTCTTCTTATTGCCACGAACTATACACAGAAGTTCTCGAGAAAATTATCTGACCCAAATTCTCTAGCTTTGGAATGAATTGACTCAATCTTGCCGGACCCAAAGGCCAAATATGTACTTATGGCCAAAAGGAGAGTGTCACGAAAGGTCTCTAGAATTTTCTTTGATTGTTCAATGTCGTCTTTAATATTTTTTTCTCAAGTTAGTCCATCGACTTTTAAAATTCTGCTTCACAATTAGATGGTTCGCTTAGATTGTTAAATACAAGAGGTAGCATCACGAAAGGTCCCTAGAATTTTCTCTGATTATTCAATGTCGTCTTTGAATTTTTTTATTCAAGTTAATCCGTCAACTTTTAAAAATCTACTCGATGTAGTACTTTAAAATTAAATGGAACGCCAAATATTAGCAATCTTACCAGACCCAAAAGACTAAATATGGACTTCATACACCAACCACTATATTTATGGCATTATTCATTTTAAATAATCTACAACATATGTATTCCTACTCTTTACCCAAAAAAAAAAAAAAAAAAAAAACATATGTATTCCTACTTGACTTCCGGGTGTTCTAAACATTTAAATGTGTGATTAGATGATACGCTTAAATTGTTAATTATAAGAGGTAACATCACGAAAGATCCCTAGAATTTTCTCTAATTGCTCAGTGTCATCATCTTTGATTTTTTTTTTTTTTTTTTTTTTTTTTTTATTATTTTTTTTTTTTTGTGTTCAAGTTAGTCCATCGACATTTAAGAATCTTCTTAATGTAGTCCTTTAAAATTCAATGGAACGCCATATGCTAGTAGTCTTACCAGACCCAAAAGACTAAATATGGACTTCATACACCAATCACCATATTTCTAGCATTATTCATTTTAAATAATCTACACTTGTGTATCCCTAATTGACTTCCGGTTGTTCCAGACATTTAAATATGTGATAAGATGGTATATTTAGATTGTTATTTCCAAGGGGTATTGTCACGAAAGGTCCTTAGAATTTTCTTTGATTTTTCAGTATTGTCTTTGATTTTTTTTTCGAGATATTAAAAATCTACTTCACGTAGTACTTTAAAATTAAATAGAGCGCCATATATTAGCAATCTTACCAGAGCCAAAAGGCCAAATATGTACTTTATGCATCAATCACATATTTGTAGAATTATTCATTATAAATAATCTACACTTTTGTACTCCTACTTGACTTTCGGCTGTTCTAGACATTTTAATATGTGATTAGATGGTATACTTAGATTGTTAATTATAAGGGGTAATGTCACGAAAGGTTCTCGGAATTTTCTTTGATTGTTTAATGTTGAATTTTTTTTTTCATTTTTGAGTTAGTCCATCGACATTTAGAAATCTGCTTAATTTAATGCTATAAAATTAAATGGATCGCAATACGTTAGCAATCTTACTAGACCCAAAAGGCCAAATATGTACTTTATACACCAATCACCATATTTCTAGCATTATTCATTTTAAATAATCTACACTTGTGTATTCCTACTTTACTTTCATGTGTTCTAAACATTTTAATATGTTATTAGATGGTATGCTTAGATTGTTAATTACAAGAGGTAATATTACAAAAGGTCCCTAAAATTTTCTTTCAATGTTCAATGTTGTTTTCGAATTTTTCTTTTGTTCAAGTTAGTTCACCAACAAGTTGCCGTTGTCCCTAGTGGCGACAAAATTAGGAAGAAGAAAGAAGGAAAAAGAGAAGAAGAAGTAGCATCCACATCAACAAATACAATTAACTTCACATTGATGTTAGTTCAAGGTCCAAAATCGAGGATCCTATTGAATCTAGTCATAATATCAATATATTGGGAAGTTGATATCGCTCGGATAATCGATCTCTATTCATGGATAATACCCCTTTGGACATTCACTTGCTTAGGTTCGAACATCATTTTCATACTCTTTTTCATATGAATGCTTCCTCACACAATCTGTTTTTCTAAATGAAACTTTGCTTCTTTTATTGCTCAACGCTAAGTATTCATATGCTTAATACAAAGTAATTATCGTTCATATATAAGTCCCATAATTTCAACGTGGATGTCTTGCCTTTTGCAAAACTTATGCAGGTAGCACGGTCCTCAAAATTAATTTTCATTTTGGAGCTTCCATAACGAAGAGATGCTGGTCCAGATGTGACTGGCTATAAAATTAGGATTCTCACGGAAGGTGTTGCATCTCTTCAAAACTTGTATGGCTTCTTGGGCCTAAATCACTTTGATCTTCCTTCCATTTACTTTGGACTTTTCCTAAAGAAAAGCCCCTCAACGTGGAGGCCGAACTTGACTTGAAGTTATGACCCGGATCCGGAATTGAATTGAAGACTGTGTTGTTGATTTTCTGTTTTCTTATATATTTCGATGTGGTAAATTAACTTTTGAAATTAACCTGACTAAAGTGTTCTTCATATATTTACCCTTGATATTTCACAAATACAGCCAATTAGGCTGCGTTTGTTAAAAATTATTTCTATTCCCAGGAACAAAAAAGGAACAGAAACGCGTTTGTTTGCGTTTTTGTTCCAAAATTATTTTTTTGTTCCCAGAAACACATCTGGAACAAAAACAAGAAACAAAAAAAAGTTGTTTCTTGTTTATGGAACACATTTTAGAAACACTTTCTTTTATTCTTCTTTTTCTTCTCTATTTTTTTCTTTTTTTTTTTTCTTCTTTTTCTTTCTTTTTTTTTTTTTGGCCGGTCGCCGACCTCGGCCCGGGGCTGGCGACTAGCCGTCGAGGGCCGATGACGCCGTCGGGGTCGACAAACTTGCCGGAGCGTCACCAGCCCCGGCGAGGCCGAGCGTCGCCGGCCCTTGGCGAAGCTCGAGCTCACCCGGATCTGGCGAGCCCAACCTCGCCCGGCGGCCGGCAAGGCTCGGCATCGCTAGGCCACCGCCAAGTCGACGCTGGTGGTGGCTCGGCGACACCGAGCCTCGTTGGCCACCGGGCGAGGACGGGCTTGCCCGGGGCCGGCGAGGCTCGGCCTCGCCGGGGTCGGCGAGCCTCGCCGTGGCTGGGCAAGGCCGCCGACCCTCGTCGTTTGGTCACCGGCCATGGCCAAGGCCGGCCAAAAGAAAAAAAAAAAAAGGAAAAAAAGGAAAAATAAATAAGAAAATAATAAAGAAAATAGAAAAAATAAAAGAAATAAAAAAATTTATACAAATTTATCAAACGTGTTTCTGTTTACTTTTTATTCCCTGAACAAGTTTACCAAACGCGTTTTTATTCAAAAATTGTTCCCAGAATGAAACACTTTTTCTATTTCGTTTCCTAGAACAATTTTTAAACAAAAATGTTACTAAACGCGCCCTTAAATGCTACCATTCGCATCAAGTTTTAATTTTTGTTACATGGCTGCATTTTGGGCACATTCTCGAAACCCTTCAATTTTCTAAAGGTCTCAAGGCATATAGGAGCGGACTTGTTTTACAATGTTTGTGTCCATAATAGGAAATCCATTTTCAGGAAATCTACTTAAATTACAAAATGTACTTGAACTAAGCCTGAATTGGGATATCTATTTGGATAAAATTCTCTTCACAAACTCAAACACAAAACATATTTAGAATTTGTGTTCTTGGAAAGCTATTATATCAGCACGTTTTCTTGACAACGAAAGACGCTCGGACAATTACATCGCAATATCACTCTCAGCTTCCTTTCGATTTTCGTACACCCGACAGCATCTTCGGACATCATCATTGCCTTGTGGAAAACGAAAGAGTTTTTTCCACAAGAGAGAGTAGCATGCAGCCTGACATTTTGACTTACTTAATAATAACAATCGAAATCCCCTACGTTCTCTTCTTCGACACTTAAGAATATTCATGCACGGAACCAAGAGAATATTCATGCAGAGACATTACCCTACGTGTCTCTACTTCATTGGCCGACCTGTCGGGTGAAGCCTTCGTTACGCTTGAACGACTCGTAGACGCGTCCCCCTGGCCAACGGTAGCGGAAAAGAACTTTACTTTTTGTCTCGTGCAGCGTTTGCCAAGGCCATGAAAAAGAAAATTCCACCTAAAACGGCTTTTGGAATATAGATGAGGGTTGCGATTTTAATACATAAATTTAGACGAGCATAACCAGAAAAAAGGTTTGAAAGTATTTGGTGAGACAAAGAAAATTGTTTCAATTCATCATATTTCACTAGTTGTGACTTATAAATTACTCTTACGCTCTCTCTTGAGTTAAGCAGTTTTGAGATATTTTGTTGAAAAAAGAATACGTTGAAATAAGCGTTTGCTAAGACCATGAAAAAGAAAATTCTCCTAAAACAGCTTTTGGATTCTAGATGAGGGATGCAATTTTAAAACATAAATTTAGATAAGCATAACAAAAAAAAAAAAAAACCTAAAACGGCTTTTGGATTCTAGATGAGGATTGGTTTGAAAATATTTAAAAAAAAAAAAAAGTGAAAATATTTAATGAAGAAAAAATTGCTTTAATTCATGATATTTTGCTAGTCGTAACTTATAAGTTGCTTTTACGTTTTCTCTTGAATCGAGCAGTTTTGAAATATTTTATTGAAAAAAGAATACATTGAAATAAGCGTATGAAATATTTCGTATGTTCACATTTACAGGATTAAGTTGTTGAGTTTCAAAGAATAGTTAGCTTACTCTACTATTTAATGAATACTGCATCGACTAGTTGTTTGCCACATTACTTTCCTCGTTGATTTTCTACATTTACATACACTTGATATAATTATTTAAGTAGCTATGTAAGATACTAAACTTAGAGTGAAAACAAATTCTTTAATTGGGACTTGAATTCTTTATAAAAAAAAAAAATTGCCCACTTTTTTTAATAGTTTGTTTTAAGAAAAAGCGCCAAGCGAAAGTTCTTTGCATTTCTCTAGTCAAAGTTTTGGGGAGCGATTGGTCCAATGTCAAAGAATATGATTCGGGTTACTAAACTTATTGACTTTTTCTCCTTCATCGATTCTTTTCTTGATTTTCTTTCATTCTCCGTTCGAGATTGTTGCTCCTGGTTTCCTCTTAGTTGCAGAATTGCCGCCCTTCGCTTCTTTGATGGGTAGAAAAACTCGTTCATCACATTCAACTTCTGCTGAGATCATATACGAGAAATCCATTCTTCCAAACAGCGCAAAATATTGATCGATGTAGCGCGTAGTTCAGCTAGTACTCTCACAAAATCTCCAAAAATAAATACATACAACAAATACATAGTTGGAGAAAATGTGAAACTTCTTACCCTTTAAGCTCGGTTAAATTGTTCAACGACAGCAATGGAGTCATCTGTTGTTCTCCTCCGGGCTCGAAAAGCCTTGTCCAGCTCTCTTTAAACGGTCTTTCATGATGCCACACGTATATTCACCTTCGTTATTGAGGGACTGAAACAGCATTTCAAATGCGACCGAGCCAACAGTTTTCTTAAAACTCTCCAAAACCCTTTGCGAAGTTGCTATTCTGGGTCAGTCCCAAGGTGTGAAAAGCTGGCCCTTCTTTCCCCCATTTTGAAGAAGCGATTCGTCACCTTTGGAATTGGTCGAACCCTAGCCTATGTTGATAATAGAAACGTGAGTTTGGACCATATAGGCTTCGAGATTTTAAGTCGACGTGGCTTTATTTATTTGTCAAAGTGTCTGGAGCATAAAATCAGTCAGACGTCCAGAATGTTGAGAATCCAAAAGAGAGAGGGAAAGTACATGGAGATCAAGGAAATAGACATGTGCCTCAGAAGTCCGAATGGAATTTGAAACATTACGGTTTCCAGACACGTGGAGATGTCCTCAAGGAAATTATCCGACGCAAATTCTCTAGTTTTGACATATAATTTGACACGACCTTATTGGACCCAAAAGACCAAATTTGTGCTTGATATGCTAAATTTGAGAGCCAAGGGGAAAAGAATGGTCAAATATGTACTCAATACACCAATCTCCCTATTTCTAGCATTTTCCTTTTCAAATAAGGTACAAATGCATATTCCTACATAGCTTTCGGGTGTTCTACACCTTTTGATATGTGATTCGATGGTACACTTCACTATTAATTGCAATGGATAATGTCACAAGATCTTGAAAATTCTTGTCCATTGTCTAGTGTCGTCTCTGATTTTCTTTTCTTGTTCAGTTTAATGTTTGAACTTTTAAAATTTGCTTAATGCATCGCTTTCATCAAATGGAGCGCTAGTCCTTTTTTTTTAATCTCTATGGTGGCCCAGGTCGGCAATCACGAGATAAAACTAGTGAGATGTAACACCAATTTGATGATGATAGTTCTTTCAACTGCCCTTTTCATCTAGTCACTGGGTCGATCGATGCCAGTCCATCGAGTTGAATATGTTATGGGTTGCTAAACATCACCACATGCCAATACCGGTGCAATGCCACCATCACTACCACCTCTTGCTGGACGCAAATTGCGCAACTCCAAAATCTCCATAACTAGAACAACAACATATATAATTGAGTAGAAATATTAACGCATCTGTTTTGGGATTCATTATTTTTGAAGCAAAGCGGAAACACAATGTTCCACGCACAAGTCTTTCTCCTCTATTGCCCTTCGTATCATTAGCTCAATAAGGCGGCCCCCTCACGTGTAACATTAGGTAAACACCCCTTAGGTGAGGATACATTTGAAAATTCAGGTTAGATGAGAGACTTGAGCACTATTTATAAAGTTTCCAGCCAGTCCCTCTCATTATGGGCCAGGCTCAACTCAGCCCACACTAGCTAGTCCATATTAGACTAATTAAGAAACATTCTATCTCACCTTAGACCAACCCTATTTTACGGTAACCGTAAAAACAGTAGATTACAATATCAATTAATTTAGTCCACATTAGGAAAACTCTTACATTCTCCCACTTGGACTATATTAATTGAAATCGTACTGTATGTGCACACATTTGGTCCATAAATAATTCTTAATAGTCAATCATATCCCATAAAGTCTTAAACATCGAATCATGGCAGTAACTGCATGTATACACACAGAGCCTTCCATGGTCACGAATGTTCTCAACTTTATTGATATGGATTCAATATGGTAGTGTGTCAAATGAATAACGTCTCTCATAGAGAGATCCCATTTGTTAGTCACCATTCTCTTACCTTAGGTGTCACAAAAACTTGTGCCACTAGAGAATACTTTATGATTCCAATGAACCCACATATATCTTGTCCTTATGGTTAACATTTATTTATGTATCACAAGACATATGCACAAGGCTAATAACCAAATGCCCGGATGCCCCTAGCCTTCACTCAAGGTTTATACAATCCCTTGAAACTTTATCAATATGTATTCAACATAATAATAACACATTCAAAATATTTTATTAAATGCAAAAGTTGATACATATCAAATTGTTACAAAGTGTAACAAACACAGATGAAACATTTATCAGAGTAAAGCCAAAATAGCTCCCACTAAACAACAGTATCCGAAGATATTCCTAGGCCCATGCTAATGACATGTCACTCAAATACACATGGGCGTAGGCCTTTAGTTAGTGGATCTGCAACCACATCATCTATGAAAATATGTTATATTATAAGTCATCTTTCTATACCGTTTCTTTATGGTAAAAAATATTTGATCACCATATATTTAGACTCCTTGAGACCTCTGTAGTAAATAAATAATACTACAAATTTGTTATCTCAATACAACCGTATGAGTCTATCCATTAAGTTAAAACGATCAACTCTATCATGAGATTTTGGAGCCTAATAGCTCAAGTAACAACCTAAAAAAATGTTACTAGCACTGCATACATAGTAGAATATAATATAGAACTTTATTTACTTCACTTCCTACTAACATAAATCTATATCTTGTTATTGATATTATATCATCCTAACAGCTAGCAAAGTTTACATCTAAATACCCTACTAACTGCAAGAATTGAACATGTCTGTAAATTAGCATATAATCTCTTATCTTCTTTAAGTACCTTAAAATCTTCTTAACTGCAACCCAGTGATCATGTCCTAGATTTGACTGATATCTGCCTAGAGTCCCGTTACAAAGACAACATTTAGTACAGTGCAAATTCGAGCATACATTATACTTTTAAATGCACTAACACAAGGTACACCATTTCATTAGATTTTCTCAATATCTAAATAAGGATAATGTGATAGATTTAGTCCATCACTCTTAACAACATGAGCAATTCCTGGCTTGCAATGATGTATATTGAATATTTCCAATATACAATCAGCAAATGTCCTTCGAGAAAATCTAATATAATATGGCAAAAACAATCCTTACAGACCTCAGTACAAAGGATATAAGATGTCTCAAGGTCATAACTTGTAAGCAAAATATTATGTACATAAAGTATGAGAAAAAATAATTTCCCTCCCACTAACCTTGCAGTATATTGAATTACTTTGTTCCCAATTGAACAAAATAACAACACTATGAAACTTTAATAATATTGTCTGGAAACTTGCTTAAGACTGTGAATTAGAATTTTTCAGTCTACACACAAGTTTACTTGAATATGCTGCAAAATCATCCAATTGCACAATATAGATTTTGTATCTATTTGACGTAACTTGATATCAAAATAAATTATTAATGCCACATTCACTCTGAAAAAATATTTAAATAAATAATTATTTCTTCACTATAAATTATACACCCCTCTTTCAGAGTGAGAACAAGAAATAACATTTATATAAGTTGCTAAAACAACCATGTAGTAGATATAGTAATCATGCTCTCACAAATAAACTATATAGTATGATGATATAAATAATCGTCTTTCCCTAACAAATCTCCTTAATAAAACTGTGACCACTTCATTCTGCATTTTAAAGGTTTAAGAAATTTCATTATAAACTATATCAAAAATAGTACCTTGAACCTCAACAAGTTTAGTCTATGGTATAGGAGATTCCATAATTATTTGTATAGGTAAAGACAAAAACATAGTAACCTCCATCATACTATTATCTTTAATAGTTTGAGAGCAACTATCCTCTACAATTACGTCAATCTTTAGAAACTTTAGAGTATGTGATTCCATAATTCTTGTACCTTTTTTAAGGTCGTAAAATCAATACCCTTTCGAACAATCTAGGTAAGATATAAAATAATTTCGAGTGAATCTAAATTCCAACGCATCTAATATTGGATTAGATAACCTCACTTTTGCATAACACCTCTAAATTTCATATGATTCAAGTAATTTATGTCCAGTCTATAACTCAAAAGAAGTTTATGAAACAACTTTGATAAGAGACACCTTTTGTATATGAAAAAGTTGCTTTCATAATATCAACCCACAAAAGACTAGATAAATTAGTCTTACTAATCATACTCATCACCATGTTCAATATGGTGCATTTATGCCTTTCGACCAAATCTTTTTGTCAGAATTTTCAGGTATAGTAATTAAATTTCCACCCCAAAATCTATCAAGTATTTGACAAATGACCCTTTAAGCTATTTCGCATTGTCATACTTGCCAAAATACTCATGACCGCTGTTAAACTTGACAACTTTTTAAGACTAATTGTAATTTTTTTATTCTTTATCTCGATCATTTTCCTTAAATAGAAAACTTTCGGAAACAACCTTTTAATTATATATGAGATGTATATGTTATTAGGACTTAAACACAATCTTTGCAGATGTATCCTAATTTCAATATCAAACAAGACATAATTTCAAGCAACTAAGGCTTCTATCATCTTATAGCAGTGCGATGCAGCAGGCAAACCTCTTTTCAAGTGTTCCCGAGAATGGAACGCTTCATGGACAGTAAGCAAATTCAATTGCTCTTTTCTCAAGCAACAAATCATATGTCCACAACTTAAAATTTGAAGCAGTAAAAACCTCAATAATAATGAAGTTATTAATTACAGAAAATGTGACTGAAAACCAAGCAATGTATATAATTAGCATCATGTGAGCACTGTGTAACATAACATACAAATACACATCCAAAGAGTTACACGCATAATCATATAATCACCTTTGGGCAGAATATATAACATGCAGTTGTACACTCTCCACATGATAGCGGTTATGAGAATATATTTCAATTCTTCGTGAATTCATCACCTTTGGGCATATGAATCACTAGAATCAGTCACTCCTCTACCACACTATCATATATCCCTCCATGAACTAATACATAATCACCTACTTTGGGAGTATGACTACGCATTAGACCAGGAGACATCACAATCATCATACGAGACCGAAATTTCTCAAACCCAATCAAGCATGCCACTTTGGAGGTCACTACTCAATTGAATCATTGAAATTCTCTCATATCAGGGATATAAATTTTACTCCTCACATACACCATATACATGTGATTTTAACTTTAGTGATAGGGGTAACATATCACCAAAATCACATATCATGCTAATCACATTGCTTTATTCATTAATAAAAATTAATCATATATGTCTTGCATGTTCGCTGTATATATATACAGTGAACATGAAAGATATATTCCAATGAGATCATTAATCATAGTAACACAAGAAACTTCTCATAATAGAGAATAAAACATCTCTTATGCACCACAATTACATATTAGCAGAACAACATAAAAAGAATGTCGATCTAAAATATCTCTCACAAATTAACATCAATAGTAATATAGGGTACACCAAATCGACAAACTTGACAGCCGATCCATTATTACTCATGAGTTCATAAGGCAAAAATGACTCCAAGGCCAACAACTGATTTATTAATCAATTTTAGGTAACAAATATCATTACTTCAACCAATGGCCTATAAATTGAGTCAAACCACAGAACTAAATATCTAAACTATAACAGTAGATACTATTGCTCTGCATAAATATTGTCATACTCCTCAACCATAAAATATTCAACTTGATAGATATTAACAAGTGACCAGATGAGTTCATGTATAATATGCAGTAACTTAATCGACATGCATTACCCACATACAACAGATATGTTAATCAGTACAATCAGTTTGGTCACGAGTTCTTAAGACGTCCATCATTCAAAGATTACCAGCGTGTCAAGGATTATACTTGAGCAACAAAAGTTCCATAACCTTTACTATTTCTCATCAGCTCAATACATAGCTCAATTACTATTCTATAATAGTTGTATCTCATTAAACCAGCTTCAGTTCACAATAAAGTTTGATTTTTATTGATGAATCACACATTTATAATGATTATGTGAAAATATACCTATAACCCAATACTTATATTTCCAAAATCACAGAAAAATATAGGGAAAAATACGCAAAAATTCATTTAAAATACACGTATTTAGGGTTTCATATGCAATTTCACATCAATAAAACCATCAAACATATAAAATAAATATACCACAAGATAGGAAATCATCATACGAGTCCAACGCCGCCAGCCACGCGCCAAACGGAGGCTTCACGCACCCACATGCACCGCCTGAGTGCTCGGCGCATGGCCGCGTGTGGGGGCGCGTGCGGCATCCCCCGGTGACGCGCCGCCGACCCTCTTGCTCGTCTCGTCTCCCCAAATCCAAGTTTGTGATTTAATTTAATTTTTATTGAACAAAAAGTCTTGAAAATCACAAATTAGTGCAAGATTCGTACTAATTAGGGCTAATTCGTACAAATTAGGGCAAAATCAATTGCGTTCAAGTTATAGGGTTATGGTTGCTTTGATACCACATGTTGGATACAAATTGCGCAACCCCAAGATCTCCATAACTAGAACAAGAACATATATAATTAAATAGAAAGATTAACGCACATGTTTTGGGATTCATTGTTCTTGAAGCGGAAGCGGAAACACAATGTTCCACGCAAAAGTCCTTCTCCTCTATTACCCTCCGTATCACTGGCTCAATGAGGCGGCCCCCTCACGTGTAGCGTTAGATAAACGCTCCTTAGGTGAGGATACATGTGAGAATTCGGGTTAGAGGAGAGACTTGAGCACTATTTATAGAGTTTCCAACTAATCCCTCTCATTACGAGCCAAACTCAACTCGGCCATACTAGCCAGTCCATATTATACTAATTAAGAAACCTTCTATCTCACCTTAGACTAACCATATTTTACGGTAACCGTAAAAACAGTAAATTACAATATCAATTAATTTAATCCACATTAGGAAAACTCTCTCATATCAATTAATTTAATCCACATTAGGAAAACTCTCTCTCTCTCTCTCTCTCTCTCTCTCTCTGTGGGCTGGCTAACCTCCAATGGATGTAACGACATTGGCCAGCATTGTAAGCTCATATTTGTGTAATTGTTGGTGCTAATGAATAGTGGTTGACGAGTTTAGGGTCGGTGGGCTGATCACATGTTGGTGGGGACCGAGCTCGCCGTGGGTTGTCATGATAATGGGGTAGTGGCAGAGTTTGGTGGTGGTGAACGCCACCGCCTACAATCCATTTCTAAAATTAGTTCACGATCTAAAATGAGAAAAAAATTGATGTCATTATTTAATCACCATGTTAAAAGTTCCTAAGTTGGTGTCTCTTGGATAATCAATCTTTCTTTGAGCACCGATGGTGTTTCTAGTCATGAGTAATACCCCCTCGTAATATTCACTCGCTTAGTTTTGGACATCATATTCAATATATGTTTTCTAATACAATCTATTTCGAGAACATCGATGTTATTTTCCCTCCAATGTGGAGGATCATTTAAATCAGTAGGCTGATCCATTAATATTTCTCTTTTTGTAGCGAAACTTTGCTTCTTTAATTGCTCGAAACATTGATATCCATAGACTTGCAATGAAGTAACTATTGTTCATATATAAATTTGGTTATCTCAACGTGGATGTCTTGCCTTAGACAAAACTTATGCAAGTAGTACAATCCAGAAAAGCTTAATCACCATCCCACTTAACTACACTATCTGTACAATAAAGACAAGGCCTTTATGTTTGGTAACTTTCGATCGTCTTAGCGAATGCAAATTTTGTACAAGTTGGATGCGGAATTTCAGAATAAAAACAAATCGGTCTCCATCAACTATTGAATGCTTCTTGTTCTCTTATCGGCTTGAAAGCTTTGTCAAGGTCTCTTGAAACAGTCTTCTTGAGCTGCACGTGTTCACACCTTCGTTGTTGAAAGAATTGCTTTGCACTTCACGTACGACCGAGCCAATGTTGTCGTGAAACTTCCCAAAAAAAACGAACTTTCTCTTTTGGGTCAGTCTCCCGGTGTGAAAAGCTGGCCCGTCGTCCGCCACGTTGAAGAAGCTTTTCGCCACCTTTCAAATCGGTCAAACCCTACCTTGCGTCGATAACAACTTGAGTTTGGACTGTAGGCTTCGAGGGTTTAACCTGTGAGACTTTATTTTCTCTGTCAAAGGGTTTGGAGTAAAACCAGTCGCAATTTCAGAATATTAAGAAGCGAGAAGAGAAAGGAATATGCTTGGAGATCAAGGAAATACATGCCTCAAAAGTCCAAATGAGAGTTGAAAATTAGGGTTTCCGTTCTTCTTATTTCCGCGAACTATACACAAAAGTTCTCGACAAAATTATCTGACCCAAATTCTCTTGCTTTGGAATGAATTGACTTGATCTTGCTGGACCCAAAGGCCAAATATGTACTTAGGGCCAAAAGGAGAGTGTCATGAAAGGTCTCTAGAATTTTCTCTAATTGTTCAGTGTCGTCTTTGATATTTTTTTGTCAAGTTAGTCCATTGACTTTTAAAAATCTGCTTCACAATTAGATGGTTCACTTAGATTGTTAATTACAAGAGGTAGCATCACAAAAGGTCTCTAGAATTTTCTTTGATTATTCAGTGTCGTCTTTGAATTTTTTCATTCAAGTTAGTCCATCAACTTTTAAAAATCTACTCGATGTAGTACTTTAAAATTAAATGGAACGCCAAATATTAGCAATCTTACCAGACCCAAAAGACTAAATATGGACTTCATACACCAATCACCATATTTCTAGCATTATTCATTTTAAAGAATCTACACTTATGTATTCCTACTTGACTTCCTGGTGTTCTAAACATTTAAATATGTGATTAGATGATACGCTTAAATTGTTAATTATAAGAGGTAACGTCACAAAGATCCCTAGAATGCTACCATTCGCATCAAGCTTTAATTTTTGTTATACGGCTGCATTTTGGGCACATTCTCGAAACCCTTCGATTTTCTAAAGGTCTCAAGGCAAATAGGAGCGGACTTATATTACAATGTTTGTGTCCATAATAGGAAATCCATTTTCAGGAAATCTACTTAAATTACAAAATGTACTTGAACTAAGCTCGAATTGAGATATCTATTTGGATAAAATCCTCTTCACAAACTCAAACACAAAACATATGTAGAATTTGTGTTCTTGGAAAGCTATTATATCAGCACGTTTTCTTGACAACGAAAGACAGCTCGGACAATTACATCGCAATATCACTCTCAGCTTCCTTTCGATTTTCGTACACCCGACCGCATCTTCGGACATCATCATTGCCTTGTGGAAAGCGAAAGAGATTTTTCCACAAGAGAGAGTAGCATGCAGCCTGACATTTTGACTCACTTAATAATAACAATCGAAATCCCCTACGTTCTCTTCTTCGACACTTAAGAATATTCATGCAGAGACATTGCCCTACGTGTCTCTACTTCATTGGCCGACCTGTCGGGTGAAGCCTTCGTTACGCTTGAACGACTAGTAGACTCGTCCCCCTGGCCAACGGTAGCGGAAAAGAACTTTGCTTTTTGTCTCGTGCAGCGTTTGCCAAGGCATGAAAAAGAAAATTTCACCTAACACGGCTTTTGGATTCTAGATGAGGGTTCCAATTTTAATACATAAATTTAGACGAGCATAACCAGACAAAAGGTTTGAAAATATTTAGTGAGACGAAGAAAATTGCTTTAATTCATTATATTTTGCTAGTCGTGACTTATAAGTTACTCTTACGCTCTCTCTTGAATCGAGCAGTTTTGAAAGATTTTGTTGAAAAAAGAATACAATGAAATAAACGTTTGCTAAGACCATGAAAAAGAAAATTTCACCTAAAACGGCTTTTGGATTCTAGATGAGGGTTCCAATTTTAATACATAAATTTAGACGAGCATAACCAGAAAAAAGTTTTGAAAATATTTAGTGAGACGAAGAAAATTGCTTTAATTCATGATATTTTGCTAGTCGTGACTTATAAATTACTCTTACGCTCTCTCTTGAATCGAGCAATTTTGAAAGATTTTGTTGAAAAAGAACAATGAAATAAACGTTTGCGAAGACCATGAAAAAGAAAATTTCACCTAAAACTGCTTTTGGATTCTAGATGAGGGTTGCAATTTTAATACATAAATTTAGACGAGCATAACCAGAAAAAATGTTTGAAAATATTTAGTGAGACGAAAAAAATTGCTTTAATTCATAATATTTTGCTAGTCGTGACTTATAAGTTACTCTTACGCTCTCTCTTGAATCGAGCAGTTTTGAGATATTTTGTTAAAAAAAGAATACATTGAAATAAGCATTTACTAAGACCATGAAAAAGAAAATTTCACCTAAAACGGCTTTTGGATTCTAGATGAGGATTGTGATTTTAATACATAAATTTAGAAGAGCATAACCAAAAAAAAAAAAAGGTTTGAAAATATTTAATGAGACGAAGAAAATTGCTTTAATTCATCATATTTTGCTAGTCGTGACTTATAAGTTACTCTTACGCTCTCTCTTGAGTTGAGCAGTTTTAAGATATTTTGTTGAAAAAAGAATACATTGAAATGAGCGTTGAAATATTTTGTATGTTCACATTTACAAGATTAAGTTGTTGAGTTTCAAAGAATAGTTATCTTACTCTACTATTTAATGAATGCTGCATCCACCAGTTGTTTGCCACATTACTTTCCTCGTTGATTTTCTACATTTATATACACTTGATATACTTATTTAAGAAGCTATATATGATACTAAATTTCGAGTGAAAACAAATTCTTTAATTGGGACTTGAATTCTTCTAAAAAAAATTGCCCACTTTTTTTAATAGTTCGTTTTAAGAAAAAGCGCCAAGCGAAAGTTCTTTGCATTTCTCTAGTCAAAGTTTTGGGGAGCGATTGGTCCAATGTCAAAGAATATGATTCGGTTTACTAAACTTATTGACTTTTTCTCCTTCATCGATTCTTTTCTTGATTTTCTTTCATTCTCCGTTCGAGATTGTTGCTCCTGGTTTGCTCTTAGTTGCAGAATTGCCGCCCTTCGCTTCTTTGATGGGTAGAAAAACTCGTTCATCACATTCAACTTCTGTTGAGATCATATACGAGAAATCCATGCTTCCAAACGGCGCGAAATCTTGATCGATGTAGCGCGTAGTTCAGCTAGTACTCTCACAAAATCTCCAAATATAAATACATACAACAAATATATTAAGCTCGGTTAAATTGTTCAACGACAGCAATTGAGTCATCTGTAGTTCTCCCCCGGGCTCGAAAAGCCTTGTCCAGCTCTCTTTAAACGGTCTTTCATGATGCCACACTTATATTCACCTTCGTTATTGTGGGACTGAAACAGCATTTCAAATGCGACCGAGTCAACAGCTTTTCTTAAAACTCTCCAAAACCCTTTGCGAAGATGCTATTCTGGGTCAGTCCCAAGGTGTGAAAAGCTGGCCCTTCTTTCCCCCATTTTGAAGAAGCGATTCGTCACCTTTGGAACCTTCGGAATTGGTCGAACCCTAGCCTGTGTCGATAATAGAAACGTGAGTTTGGACCATATAGGCTTCAAGATTTTAAGTCGACGTGGCTTTATTTACTTGTCAAAGTGTCTGGAGCATAAAGTCAGTCAGACGTCCAGAATGTTGAGAATCCAAAAGAGAGAGGGAAAGTACTTGGAGATCAAGGAATAGACACGTGCCTCAGAAGTCCGAATGGAATTTGAAACATTACGGTTTCCAGACACATGGAGATGTCCTCAAGGAAATTATCCGAAGCAAATTCTCTAGTCTTGACATATGATTTGACACGACCTTATTGGACCCAAAAGACCAAATTTGTGCTTGATATGCTAAATTTGAGAGCCAAGGGGAAAAGAATGGTCAAATATGTACTTAATACACCAATCTCCCTATTTCTAGCATTTTCCTTTTCAAATAAGGTACAAATGCATATTCCTACATAGCTTTCGGGTGTTCTACACCTTTTGATTTGTGATTGGATGGTACACTTCAATATTAATCGCAATGGGCAATGTCACGAGATCTTGAAAATTCTTGTCCATTGTCTAGTGTCGTCTCTGATTTTCTTTTCTTGTTCAGTTTAATGTTTGAACTTTTAAAATTTGCTTAATGCATCGCTTTCATCAAATGGAGCACTAGTCTTTTTTTTTAATCTCTATGGTGGCCCAAGTCGGCAATCACGAGATAAAACTAGTGAGATGTAACACCAATTTGATGACAATAGTTCTTTCAACTGCCCTTTTCATCTAGTCACTGGGGCGACCGATGCCGGTCCATCGAGTTGAATATGTTATGTGTTGCTAAACATCACCACATGCCAATACCGGTGCAATGCCACCATCACTACCACCTGTGGCTGGCTAACCTCCAATGGAGGTAACGACATTGGCCAGCGTTGTGAGCTCATATTGGTGTAATTGTTGGTGCTAATGAATAGTGGTTGACGAGTTTGGGGTCGGTGGGCTGATCACATGTTGGTGGGGACCGGGCTCGCCGTGGGTTGTCATGATAATGGGGCAGTGACAGAGTTTGGTGGTGGTGAACGCCACCGCCTACAATCCATTTCTGAAATTAGTTCACGATCTAAAATGAGAAAAAAAATTGATGTCATTATTTAGTCACCATGTTAAAAGTTCCTAAGTTGGTGTCTCTTGGATAATCAATCTTTCTTCGAGCACCGATGGTGTTTCTATTCATGGGTAATACCCCCTCGCAATATCCACTCGCTTAGGTTTGGACATCATATTCAATGTATGTTTTCTAATACAATCTATTTCAAGAACATCAATATTATTTTCCCTCCAATGTAGAGGATCATCTAAATCTGTAGGCTGATCCATTAATATTTCTCTTTTTGTAATGAAACTTTGCTTCTTTAATTGCTCAAAACATTGATATTCATAGACTTGCTTGCAATGAAGTAACCATTGTTCATATATAAATTTGGTTATCTCAACGTGGATGTCTTGCCTTAGACAAAACTTATGCAAGTAGTACAATCCAGAAAAGCTTAATCACCATCCCACTTAACTACACTATCTGTACAATAAAGACAAGGCCTTTATGTTTGGTAACTTTCTATAACTACTATTCATCTTGGAGCTTCCATAACGAAGAGATACCGTTGTTTATGGAGAATTAGGGCATGTCTAGAGTGCCTCGTGCTTTCAAGTTTTAACTTTTCATAAATTGTGGGGAAGTTACTTTTGGTTTTATCCAATGCGAAGCACTTGAAACCTTTTAAAATATTCAGATAATGTAGAAAGTTTATATTATTTTTTTAAAAGCTATTAGAGTGTGTCTCCTGTCATTTGTCCTGTTGCAAGAAGTTTGAGAAAGCAAAACTTTTGGAGTGCGTATCTCATCGCTCCAACAATTTTTTTAGACGATATTTATGTTGATTTTGTATAACTGTTCGGGAGGAAAGTAATGAGCAGAAGCCAGATGTAAATGTCATTAGGATTATGATTCTTGGGGAAGCTATTGGATCTCATCAAAACTTGTATGGCTTCTTGGGCCTAAATCACTTTGATCTCCCTTCCATCCACATGGGCTTTGCCAAGAATAAAGCCCACAAGGCTTGAGGCCCAACTTCAGCTGAAGTGTTGACGTCACTTTGCACATGACAAAATTTCTAGAATACCACCGCCCGCAGTGGCGCAACTACTTTGACTCTCTCCCCTCACGGGGAGGAGTTCGAATCCTGAGAGTGTCGTTAGGGATTTTTACTGAAATCTTGTGGTGGTGGGTCCTGCAGCTAAAAAAAAAAAAAATCTAGAACAAAAATTGATTTATTGCCATAAATTGATTTCTCAATTTTTATTTCAGAAATTAAGAAGTTAAAAATTTTAACTTTGATTTTTTCTTCAAATCTATTTTTGGAATAAAAATCTGTTCCATAAATAGAAAAATTAAATTATGTTACCAAACAAATTTACATTCTGAAACTTGTTTCGAAAACAGAGAAATAGAGAAGTAGAAATTTTATCATTCATGCCCTTAGAATTTATGACCCAGAAACGGAATTGAATTGAAGACTGGAACTTCTGATCTTCTTCTGTTGTATATATACTCAGAAAGGATTGAAATGGAAGGCTGGAGTGTGGATTTTCTACTGGTCTTTTCTCAAGGAAGTTTCGAAAAAGAAGCCATCGCGATTGTGCAATTTGCTTTAAAGTGAAGGAAGCCCTGTTATTCATCAGAGAAGCCAAAGCAGTTCAAGGCAAAACCATGTTTTCTGTGTGCTCATTCAAGCCTCATTTAGTTAAAAGAATCCGCTCATCTTTCCATTTTCTTTGAGCTCCGTCCTTCCTCCGGCTCGAGTCACTGATTAGTAGGTTGAAGACCCATTAGACTTTCCATTGATTCCGCATCTTGCTGAATTAGTTCTTCTCGAGGTCAACTGTTTGCTGAATATATATGCACTGAAACGTTTTCAATCAAGACGAACTCTTGGTTTCCTGATACAGAGAGCTTTCACAGCACATGACTTCTGATGCTGGGAAGCTGGGAGGGACGGAGGGAGTGCGTGCACGAGAGCGATGGAGAGCTTTGATCAGTCCCACATCAGTAGGGAGAGCAGAGGAACGAGCAGGAATGGGGCTTAAGAAGCAAGGCGTGAGATGGGGCAAAGCATACCTTTCTCGGCCTTTTGGCTAAGATCAAGTGTAGTATCTGTTCTTATCAGTTTAATATCTGATACGTGGGCCATCGGTCCACATGATATTAAATTAATTTCTTTAGGGGAGAGCCCATCACGGTAGCTTGCTGCTGGGGCTCTCGCGCGTCGCCTTGGCGTTGCACTATTGCGTTGGCCTGGCGCACCCCACCAATTCTAGTTTAATTTTCTCTACGCAAGAGCATGAAGTTTAAGGTGAAAACCTTCACGTCTAGTCTACTTGTGGAATTTCATCACTTGATGATACACACTAATCCTAAACGAACCTATTAGCATTTGACTAAAATTCCAGCTATCTTAGATCCATTTGCACCCTTCTAAGTCAGATTCAGTTATACATCGATACCATAATCAAACGATTCAATTATATATTGATACCCTAACCAAACCGACCTAAATATTAACCAAACCGACCTAAATATGAATGAATTTTTCATTAACCTGACTTATATGGGAGATGAACAACATAAATGACTTATATAGGACTTGTTCGTGTAATTAGGAGTGTCAATGAATCGATTCAATTATACATTGATACCCTAACTCAACCGACCTATATGAATGAATTTTTCATTAACCCAACTTATATAGGACATGAACAGAAACGACGGGTTGATTCTGGTTTCTGGTTTACGGGTTTTTCCCCGTTCCTTCCTCCTCGTCCTTCATTTTCCGCGCAACTTCACAGCAACTTTGCTCCATAGTCAAGCGCATTTTTTAGACATATTTTGAGATGATGACGGAAGGTCCCAAAATTCATCGACGAGATCATCTTTACCGGTGACAAGGTGCCTTCAGATCTGGGGCGTGTCCTCTCGATTTGGAGCGGATGAGGCTCTATGACTGCTAATCTCATCGAAGATCTGGATGGCGATGGAGTAAAGAAACAGAGCTCGAGTGTGGACAACCATGAACACAGCTCTGAATATCTAGACGTCCATGGACGCATCGAGACTTGGACGACCATGAATGACGGATCCGGCAAAGTTGATGTTGAGTTGTTCGCGTTGAGGTGCCGCCGAACACGAAGCTCCGGCGGATGGTGGCAGTGAGGGCGATGGAGGAGGCGCAGGTGCTGACGGAGGGAGGGAGCTGTTTCTAGCGTTTGCGTTCCTCTTCTATTTATGTTTAATGTGTCTCGAATCGATTTGGACATACAATTCAAAACGGGCCGAACCGTCAAGATAGTTTTTTACTAACTACCCAAACGGGCATGAGACCCAGGATTTGTGCTTCGGTTTGGGTATTTTTTACACCCCTTCCCATCAACAACATTATTTCAAATTTAAGATGAAACTTGCAGACCCTGGACATAATGCAACTTGATTGATGCATATATTTAAGGATCTTATTACTCGATAAAAAGGTTTTCATTCCAAGACTTTGAGTATGCCTAATTATCTTAGAAATATCAATTAATCACGAGATGTCCGATTCACACATTCAATAACCTTCTAGGAAGAACCTGGTGTGGGAATGATTTGAAGTGAAAAGTTGTCAACGTTCAGCTCCCCTTTTATGTGAAATCATTGGTATTCATTGGTTTCTAGGGAAGAAAAATATTTAGTACCAACTTGGGAGTGTGAGGCGATAGGTATCGACATCTTTAAATTTAGATTCGCAGTCTTTATGGGTATGGGCGCCCTGCCTACTGAGCGCTACTACAGGGTATGGAAAATAGCCTCTTAAGTATTGGGCCCAAATCACTTGGATGTGCAACCCTCTTGGACAGCAGCCCAAAGTCAAACAGACAAGACATGAACCAACTTTGAAACCCTAACAAAATTAACATGGAAATCCCTTTCAGCTACGGCAGAGTCAGAAAGTCGTGGTTTCAGTGAAAGAGCTCGTGCTCTCGAAATGACCGTTCGAAAGTCAAACTTAGGATGAGCTATCTAAGTCAACTGAAGAGATGATCTATCGACCCAATGAAGTTGCCGAGGAGTATTGTAGAATAATGGCGGGCAGCACATGGGCATTCCGATTTCCAAATCATATATATGGTCATCATGTGCTCCGAGATTGAGCTGATTTGTCTCATAAACTACAAGTACTCGACATGCATGATTACCTAGCCAGAAAATTCACAATTCAATTAGTGTAGGAAAGAAGATTAGTGTTAAATGTAAATGCAAAATGCTTTTCACTTGACCCACGACTCTTGCAAGTCAGAGAAAGCCTAAAAGGATTTCATAAATATAAAAGAAAAATCATTTGACAGTGAACATTTACTGTGTGCTTAGGATGTTTGAGAAAGTAAAAAATAAATTCATGCTAATATTTTGAAGCGTTAACCCTTGGATTAGTAGTGTGATGAATTGGGTCTTTTCATGTCAGAAACTATGAGGGTTGAATTCATTTCCTATTTAATGCAGTCTTTCTCACATAAAGTCTGAGAATTGATTTGATCTGGTGTGCGAAAATTATTCCAAGATAAATTGACTGTTATCCTGAAAAAAGGGTAATAGTAGTAGGTATAATAAAATAAAAGATGTTAAGTATTTAATGCAGACATTTTCCATTACTGGTATTAGGCTTTTTTGGAGGCCATTGCTACCCCCAGGCAGGCACAACAATTGGTGTATGTACCAGAAGAAGAACCGATTTCTTTGAAAAAGAAAAAGAAGAAGAAGAAGCAAAGAATATAAATATGATGTATTCTAATGATATTTGCCGCTTTTCTCTCTTTGACAACATGTGACTGCTTGACTTGCAAGAGGAGCATTGTGAGCTGGTGGATGCCAGCTTCTTTCCCCTTTATATCAAACAATATAAATATATATATATATATATATATATATATATATATATATATATATATATATATTTCTTCAATTCTTTTTTTAAATCAAGAACTACCTCCAAGTAAACATCAAACCTAAGACCCTGTTGGATCTTAGTGAGAAAGGACCACCTCACCACCCTTCGGTCAAGTTCTAATCCCTCTAAATTTTGTTTTTTTGGGGGTTAAAATTTATATTATGGGAGGAAGATGGGATATCTAAATCATTGCAGCGATGATTATATTCTCTCACATAGAGAAAATGAAAGAATAATATATTAGAAGACAGAAGGAAGGTCATGTGTTTATCCAGCTAGACCAGCACATGTAGCTGTGGCATGGTTGGCTTGTTCTATTCCACCCATGTTCACTTAACTCTTCTGGTGTTGACTGTTCTTGAGGTGTCAAACCACATAAAACCAAAACATGCTGGGCCATCATCAATGATGTTGCAGCTTCTGTTCCTGCTTGAGATTGAGAAAGAGAGAGAGAGAGATCCAAGATATTTCACGTCTTTTTCTTTGCGTGAATGTATTATTTCTTGAGATACTATTAGAAATATGCGAATTATTTCACGCCACACATATTAAATGAAAGTTTAATAGATGAGGGAACGCTTGTGACCATTGCATCGTGTTGATGTGTCCATGAAATTTCAGATCCACTCAAAGTTGTACTTAATAAAAAAAAGCAGAAAAGTTGAGTGTGAAGGGAAATGATGGGAAAAAAACAGATTGATAAAGAATGGAGTATGGAAAAACAATTTTAACTCGACGAGAGATTTATAAGATACTTCACGATTACTTTGATTTCGAATTTAGAACGTAAGAGGACTTGCCACTCATTTTGATTATCGCAAATAACGATTTTTTCTATTTATAATTATGTGTGGTGATGGAGTTCTTTTCTTAAATATGGCACAAGTTTTTCATGAAAGTCTCTTTGTAAAAGTTTGATATTGAAGTGGTGATTGAGTTTGGTTAATTTATAGTATAGATGCTTCTATGACTTTTACCCAAGATTATGTCATAATAATATTTTCAAAGGGTTAATACCCTGAAAAACCCTAAACTGGTACACTTGTGACAAATTTACTCTGAACTATTTTTTTTACCATAAAAAATCCCAAACTGGTACACCTGTGACAAATTTATCCCAACTGACCATAAAAAAACCCTAAACTTGTACATTTATAACAAATTTATCTCAAACTAATTTATTTGATCATAAAAAAAAAACCCCCAAACTGGTAAATTTGTGACAATTATACCCTCCGCTAAATTGGATTAATACCACAAAAAAATCACAAAATTGTAAACTGTGACAAACGGAGTATAAAATCTCAAATTAGTATATCACCAATCATGTCACGTGTCATTTAACTTAATTAAAATTTAACGAAAACCGACATAGTGTAAATTTATCATAAGTGTCTGGGTTTGGGGTAAATTTGTCAAAAGGTATACCAATTTTGGGTTTTTGTGGTCAAAAAATAGTTTTGATAAATTTGTCACAAATGTCTGGGTTTAGGGTTTTTTTAGGATATTAACCCATTTTGAAAATCCTACCAAAGATCGAATTGGGTTTTATAAGAGATAGTGATAGTTGAATCCGGACAATTCGCTCAAAACCTTGAAAAATACAAAAACATCATATAAATGCTCCATTTAATTTGCGGAACAAAATGACTTGAAAAATAATTTCTTAAAAATGATAGTTTGTATCGTTTTAAATAAGTAATTAGTGAAAATTATTTTCATTATCAATAAAAATTTATGTTTAAATATTTTCATGAATGATTTAAATATTTTTATTCAAAATATTTTCGTTCGTTCATCTTTTCAAGCGACAAAGATAATTATCTTCAGGAAAAAAATTCAAATCACTTATTTTCTTTGAAACAAATGCACCATGAATCTATCCAAACCGAGCCCCCTTAATTCTTTTTAAAATATCAATAAATAGAGATTTCTATGAACACATTCTTTCTCCTGACCTTGTTAAAAAAAAAAAAATCACATGGTAGATCTAGCTAGGTCCAGTTGTCGATGATAAAAGAGAGAAATTGATGTTGACCCTCCACCCAAAACAGGTCCGCAAGATTTCTGCTGCCGCCCATGAATGAAAAGGAAAACCATTAAATGAAAGCAAAAGCGACCTCTTTTGCGGCTTTGACTCTTCTTCATGAAACAAAATTTCTACGAAAACCTCATATTTCTGTGAAATATGGACAATATTATATATTTACCGAATGCTCGACAATTATTTTTAACCGAATTTTGCAAAATGAGAGATGCATGATTTCTGTTTGTCCATAAATACTTTTTGCAATGCTTATCATTTGTTTTAAAATTTAGGGATGAACTTTGCGAGATTTAATTTCGAAGTTACTATTGAGTTCGCTTTTTTTTTTCCCCTTAAAGGTAAAAAAAAAAAAAGATTAATTGATTATTATGTCGGCTCCCAGCATCAGTTAGCATATCGTGTCAATCCAATTATTTAAATCAAATGTCACTTTAAGATCTACATGGACCCCAATGATTGTCTGTCAAATCCCCCACTACTTTATGAATAATTAGACCATTATGAAAACTATGTTTATCTAGCTAAAATAGATAAGCAGGCACAAAGTCTATCATAATTAAGAGTGATCATGACAACTTCACAGTATAAGCTTCACCATGAGTGAGATCATTCCGTAAACTATCCTAAACTTCATTGTGTTTGGAAGAAAATGTACACATATGACATCTTGATTTATTCCGCTATTTTTTTCGGTCCTCAAGCTTGTGATATAAGTCTTGAATGTAGTGAAGTTCTCTAATCAAATCCCTCTAAGTTGGCATATCTATCACTTACAATCAAAAGTATAATATTGGGAAAACCAGTGGCAAAACCAGTGCCACTGCGACGACCAATTTCCACTCACGAAAAGCTCCAAGAGCAATTATATAAGATATGATTACATAAACGTTTAATAGTTTTTCCTATGCTAGTACATTCTGTACTCATACCAGACTTTAAGTTGGCACAACTAGCATGTTAACTTCAGTTTGTCAAAATTAGAGATTGAGGGACTTAATTGGAAGAATCCTTCATTTTCAAAGACTCAATTGCAAAAGTTACTTGTTTGAGATCTTCATTGAAGAAATGGTGTGGTTTTTTTTTTTTTTTTTTTTTCGGTGAAGAAATGGTGTGGTTCCAAGGACCAAATGTGCACCTTTTCCAATGTTAAATATGCACGGATTGATTTTAAATAGGGAAAATATCACCTGTGGTCCCTCTACTTTTGTTAAACAAAAGCACTCATTTACCTTCTTTTTTTTTTTTTCGTCCAAACTCATCTTTGTATTTTTTTTTTTTTAAATGTGAAATTGTTCATTCTTTGATACCAATTTCTTTTGGCTGATTACTGTCGGCACGGCTTGGAAAGCTAAGTTTTCAATCCGAAAAGCTGGTGTGAATCGAATTAGCAAAAAATTTGTCAAAAAATATATAAAATAACGGGCAATGTAGGAAAATTATTACATTTGAAATAAAATGTGTTAATACCACAAACTATGCTTAGTGACACAAATACCCAAAAAAAAAAAAATTATGTAACTAAAAATCCTTAACTTGCTTGTCATGATACAAATACCCAAACTTTTTTTTTTGTTATAAAAAACTCCGAACTCATACTAATATGATAAATATACCTTTGATGGAACTAAAATAGAGAATATATATGTCACATATAAAAGTTTAGATTTTTTTGTGACAAAAAAAGTTTAGGATCTTTATGTCACAAAAGATAAGTTCAAGTTTTTTTGTTACATAAAAAGGTTTGAGATATTTATGTGGCAGTAAACATAGTTTGGGTTTTCTGAAGTATTTGCCTATACTAAAAAAAAAAAAAAACCCTAGCCTGGTCGACATTGAGCACGCAACTTACCTTCGGGTCTCAATGCTAATCGAGTTCAATCTTCCATGGTTAGGAGACGCCAAAGTTCAAGTGGCCTTGGCTGCAAGCTCAAGATATGACAAGCTCATGGCTACAAGATCAAAGCTTATACGGTCATGGCTGCCAAGAGCTCGAGCACAACCACTCAATTTTGAAACTCCAAATCAAGTGTCCATTGCCACTGGCACTCCATAACTAGCAACCAAAACTAACACTAATGATATTAGCATCTTACATTGTTTATGTGCTAAATAAGAATACATCGAATCACTATACAAATTACCAAATATCATAGTGATATATTAAAATAAAATCGAAATTGTTCAACCACATGATCATACTCTGGTTTCACCCCGTGATTCTATAGATCATCTTTTCGAATTTGACATTAATTAGACCTATAATAATCAAGTGGAGTTCTAAACAATGATAATTAATTTAACATAGGATGCTTTTAGTTAATGTCTCGGGTTTCTTTTAGGCACATATTTTGATTAGGTAGTTATGAACTGAGTGACATGATAAAGGCAAAGAAGAGAAAAAGGAACAGGGGAAAATGAAAGTAGGTAGGAGAGAGAGAGAGAGAGAGAGAGCCAATGAATGACATGCTCTCATCAGCTTTTCTCCGGCATCTCTGGTTGCAGCCTGTTTAAGGAAGAAGGAGAAGAAGAGGAAAGCTCCTGCTTCACACTACCCTGTGAAAAAGTAGGTCCCACCTCCAACCCATCTCACAGCACTCCTTGTCAATCTCTCAGTTCAACTCCCTTTGCATGTGCATGCACCTCTCTCTCTCTCTCTCTCTCTCTCTCTGTCTTCCAGTTCAGAACCGCCAAGTACCTGGAACACCCACGTTTGTCCAATGTCCTGATGCTCTTGTCTTCTTGACAACTCTCTCTCTCTCTCTCTCTCTCTCTCAGGGTGTGTGTGTGTGTTGAATGTGTGTGGGAATGGACTCGGGAACTGGTCTTGATCATGCTGTGTTTCACCTCACCCCAACTCGGACCAGGTAAAGATTCCATCTTCAATCTCACTACACTTCTCGTTCTGTGCTCTGCAATTTCCACTGTGCACAGTCACGAACTGCTCCTAATTGCGGGTGATTTTGGATGTGGTTGTGTTCCTACTGCGGTGCTTGAAGATGTGATCTGGTGATTTTCTGTGGAGGCACCCAAGAGAAGCTGGCTTCTGGGCTGTTCCAACCCTTCGTCTCCCACCTCAAATTCGTGAAAGACGAGATTTCGAAAGGTGGGTATTCGATCACTCTTCGCCCACCCGCCAAAGATCTCTCCTGGTTCACCAAATCCACCTTCGAGAGGTAATGATTTCTTCATTTCTTGATTTTGCCCACTCACTGGTCTGTTGCGAGTTCACTTGTAGTTTCAGTTGTTTTTGATGTTCTGAATTTGATTTCTTGTTTTTGATAATTGGATGCTGTAGAGAGTAATTAAGTGCATCGAGTTTGCCATTTGCTTTTTATCTTTTTTGGGAAATAGTTTCTGCCTGATTATATGCAAAGATTTCTTTCTTGTTCCGTATGAACTGAGAATTTGTCCTTAATTTGTTTTCCGACTACCTGTTTGGACGGCGTAAGCGTAATTCCTACTGTAGCCATATTCTTTACAAGCTCCGGTAAAAGATCACTGAGATTGAAGATTTGTTAAATGCTGTGTTGCTACCACTCGTGACGGGGTCGAAACAAAGGATTAAAGGGATTATTTAATACTGATTCACTTTTGTCACAGATTTGTGCGCTTTGTTAGCACACCGGAAATTCTTGAGCGTTTTATTAGCCTGGAGAAGGAGATTGTACAAATCGAGAGTTCACTTCAAGCTTATGACCTGGATGTTGCGACTGTAGCTGGACAAGGAGATGAAGGTATGTTCAAGATCCCATGCTTACTTGTTTTTGGCCGAACTTAGTCCCCCACAAGGTTAATTGAGAGAAGGGAAAAGAAAGAAAAAAAAAAAAAACCATTGTGCTGTGTGGGATATATTTCCCATATTGTGCTTTTGGTGACTCATGAAGGACCTGCTCATCAACAGTAACACACTCCTGGTATTCTCATTTTATCTATTCGATTTTTATGTGTAGGAAGCCCTCCAGCTGCGAATTTAAGCATAGTGAAGTTGCCTGATTCTTCTAAGGTAGTATATTAACTATATTGGATTCAGCCAATTGTTATGCTTGCAAGAAGCTCATTCAAATACTATGAACTCTTTGGTGTCTACTACAGCTACAGAGTGAAACTGTTGAAGAAAATGATCATCCACAAGAGGAAAACTCAAGGTATTTCTTAACTTTTTCTAATAGTATCTGCTCTTTGTGGTGCTTTTGTGAATAACTTATCACTGATTCATTCAGTCTTTCTGATGGCAAGGCTTCGTCTTCAACACCTTCTGGAATCTCGGAAGGCAATGCTCCTTAAATCACAGGCGATGGCATATGCTCGTGGACGAGCTGCTGGATTTGATATGGACGATATGGATGAACTTATTTCTTTCGCAGATGCATTTGGAGCATCACGTTTAAGGTATGAACAAGGCTGAAGATGAAGAGATTATGCAGAATGTTTGAGTTGTGAAACAGAACACACAATTTTGTCAAACTGTTTTTATAGCGATGTCTTAATGGTTACAACTTCTCTTTAATTTCTTGACATTAGATTCACTCATATTTTCCAGCAAAGTTGAAATCTCTTTCTGGCTGCAATAATCCTGACATATGGATTAATTACTGCAGAGAAGCATGCCTTGAATTCAAGAAATTATGTGAGAAAAAGCAAGCAGATGTTCCTTGGATGGAAGAACTATCTGCAATGGAGGCATATGTATCATCAAACCTGTCATTTCCTGCAACTCTGGGATTATGCTTGCTAATGAAATGAGTGCTCCAGGTCAAGGTGTCACTTTGCACTATCCAAGTGGAGATGGCTCCAATGACACTGTTGCAGCAAATGGGTTCCTGGTGAACCAAATGTTGAAAACGGAAAAGGTACTTACTCGTGCTGGGCTTGCTTTTTTCATTGCATAATCTTTTCCCTCTTTTCAATCCTCATTGGCATAATTAAGGATATCTTCTTTGTGATAGTGCAATAGAACTTTATTGGTACTCCTTAGGCACATTTTGTCAATCCTCATCAGAATATCACCCACTAAAGTTTGTAGAATATACTTAGGACCTTAAATAGATGCTAAAGATGGTAATGTTGATTTGAACCAAACTTTATTGTTACTCCATCCCTTATCCTGACTTTGTATATTTTTCTGATTTTCAAGAGTATATTGCTAACACTAAAGTCTTTTGCAGATAAGGGTGTTTCATGTTTCTTTTCTCATACTGTTAATCTTTCCATAATATGCTTCATGGAAGACATAACCTAATTAAACATTTCATACCTAGTGATTGGGTATCTTATGCTCCGACTCACCATTCAAGTAGACCTATTACTTAAGCAGCCATGCTATCTTTTTGGTCTAGTAAGGATGGTGATAGGGTTAAAGAACATTTCAGGGTAGTGAAACATGAATTCAAAGCTGGAAGCAGACAATGCCAATATAGAGAATTTCTATCACGGTCTAAATAAAATGTATTACACAGAATAAGTCTCAATTCATCCTGTTTGTCATGATGGATATTGGTCAGTAAACTGCACTTCATTAAGGGAGGCATTTTGAATTTCAAGTATGAGAAGCAAATTTTTCGTCTTATCTTTTAGACCTCCTATGTAAGATTTCTCAGTTCTCTTATTGTGATTGCTGATACCACACTCCATACCCTCTATAATGCTTGGAATCCTCTTTTTGTTTGTCAGAACCCTCTTAACCATATACATATATATTCTGTGTTTTCAAGCTGAACTATCTTGTGCAGATGATAATGTTTCTTCAACTCCATCTGCCAAAGCTCAAATGCAAATTCCATGGCCACATCAGTTTCCTCCATACATGTACCCTATTCAGCAAATGCCTCCATATCCCGGATATCCTTTCCCTGTTATGCAGTCTGGTCTTCCTAACAATCCAAATGGCAACAACCAATGGCCTTTCAATTCAGAAGCATTGTATCCTGATATGAAACGGGAGAAGAAAAACGTTTCCAAGTCATCCTCAGAGAGGAAGAAGAAAACTTCACATAAAGAAGAAGACGAATATTCTGAAGAAGAGACCCACTCCAGCAACTCTGACAGTGGGGAGGACTCCAGAGAATCTGATTCAACTTCAGTACGGGAGAGCAGGCATTCCTCTGCAGGGAGTACCCATCGTAGAAAACACAAGAAGAAATCCTCTCGGACAGTCGTCATCCGTAATATTAACTACATTTCATCAAAGGGAAAAGAAGGAGACCCAGATGGGGACTCTGCCGAATATTCTTCTATCGAGGATGAGTTGATTGATGGAGATACTTTGAAACAGAGCGTCGAGGATGTTGTTGAATCCTTGAAGAAGAATCGTAAGACCAAGCGGCATGCTCACAGTCAAAAGGACAGAAATGACCAGATTCTTGGGAATGGTACGGTGGATGCTGAGGATAACGATCATGAGGACAACCAATCTTCTCTGGGGAATAAGACAAATGACAACTGGGGTGCTTTTCAGACTCTTCTTATGACATCCACAGACAAAACTGACCAACCACTGTACTCTATGGATGAGCAATCAATGCTCAGAAGCTTCGAGAATGAATCTTCTTATATGACTGAACAGACTGTAGAGCTGGGAAAAGAGAAAGTGGGAATGAAACTGAAAGCTTCAGAGGATTCATTTTTGGCAACTGAGGATAGGCGAGGGATGGATGGTAGTGTGATCAACTCGATGGATTTTGGTAGTGTGGAGAATCTCCGTCCAGGTTTGAAGAGGGCTGATTGTGGTGAGGAGGTAATGTTAATCTCAGGAAGAACTGAGGAATATGGAAAGATGCTGAATCACACACCTGCTGGCGATGTAGACACATCTTTAACCAGAATGAGGAAGGGTGAAGATTCCTTTATCGTGAACATGAGGCCATTACAAAGCGGAGATGCAACTCTCAAAGAAATGATATTTGACAGCAACTATGCATCCATGGAGAATCAATCCCTCAGGCCTGGGAGAGGTAAAGAAGAAATCGCTGTTGATGATTCTATCATGATACAATCTCGGCCGACAGTTGATGAGCCGTACAATGATTTCCACTTGACAAGAGACATCAGCATGGTTGCCGAGTTTACTTCCACCATCCAACATGAAAATGGCACATTAGATAATTCAGAAGATAAGCGTGGCTTATCGAAATCCTATGAGCCTGATGATCTTTTCATGATGCTCGATAGGGACTCTGAAGTGAAGCCTGGCAAGCAGTCTTGGTCTATGGACTCTGCAATCGATATTTCGCTTGCAGAAGCTGAAAGGTTCTCTAGAAATGAAGCATGTGATAACACTAATGACAAGAATGCTTTGGATGGGGACACCAACTCTGGGAACAAAGAAGTCCAAGCAAAGAAAGAAAAGGATGCGAAATCCAAAGTTGTACAGAGAACCATCGGAAGGAGCAGACCTGACCTGACCAGTAAAACCAGGAAACCGAATACTATTACTCGACCAACTGTTCAAAAGAGCAAATTGGAAAAGGTACTTCCGAATTTTGGGCTTTACAGTTATCAAATTCTTGATTTTTTTTCTCTTCACCATATTTCGACTGCAATCAACAGATCAAAAAACTTAAGCTGTGAAAGATAGAGACAATGCTTGATCATTGATATTTATTTCAGCAGAATCGCTGACTTGTTGTGCCTGTAAACAGGAGGAAGAGACTCGGAAGAAGATGGAAGAATTGTTGATTCAGCGCCAAAAAAGAATCGCCGAAAGAACTGCCGCGAGTGGATTAACTTCACCGGGTTCCAAGAAGTCACCTGCTGACAGCAAAACCGCGAAAACACCCACCAAGGTCGACAAGACCAAGTCTCCATCCACAGGCAGGGTGATAAATAAAGTAAATTCTCAGAACCGAGCCGTGCGCGTTTAGCCATTCATGGCTGCCTTGCCAGAAAGAGGATAGAATGTCTGATCAGGACACAAATTCATTTGGTATTTAGCCAAGCTTGTTGTGATTCTTTATTACGTGCAGATAAGCACACTGTATAATCTATACTAATAATCGTGGTTTTCAAACTAGTGGTGGTCACATTGAGTTTAATAATAGGCATGGAAACTTTACTTGGGGCTGTAATGATGGAAGTATATTTTATGTATTTTTTATTTTTGGGTTTGTGTACACATTTTGCTTACTTCCAAGTTTCATCTGTAGTATGAATAGCCAATTTAATTCGCTGAAAGCATCATCTATATCCTCATATACCCTTTTTGGAACATTTTCACTTCACTCGAATCTGGGTAATAATGTAATGTTTGTTTTTTGCGAATCAAAACCCGAAAATAACGAAAAAATATCACCGAAGCAGCATCAAATTAAGCAGGAAAAAGCTGTGAGCAACTCTCATATTCATCATCAAATGTGACCTGAATTTCGACCTAAAAAGAAAGAAAGAAACTCTACATCTTCAGTTTTATGGTAGGAAATGTCCACAAATCCTTTTTATTTTTCATGGAAATAATTGCAAAGGGTAAAGATAACGTTTGCCTCTAACATGGAAGGACAATCTGTATTCCTTGTTTACCGAATGACAGAAACACTGCTATTCCTTATAGGGCATCGCCTAAAGAAGAAATATATATATCAAGATTTCAATTATTATCTTCTTTTCCTGATTTATGCATCGGCTCGGCTCGTCACTATCTCAGATACATGCTGTTAATAAAATTGACCATGTACAGATTCTCATGGAGGTTTCTTGAAGTCGACCCATAAGGATTTTCCACAAATTCTTATAGGTAATTCGGGATCAAGCGAAAGGTCTAGACAAATAAATATCTGACGTACCACGAAATAGAAAGGCGAATAACCCTAAATCGGTCTTCGCATGACTCATCCAACACGAGTTGTTGTCATTGTGTCGGTAAAAGGGCACCTACATAACCAAAAGGCGAATAACCCTATGACGGTCTTGTTGTCATTGTGTTGGTAAAAGGGCACCTACATAACCAACGTCACATCTGCAGCTGCAACTTATGCAAGACATTTGTATGCAAGGTATGATAAAATAGTGGATTTAGAGTACCTTTCTATGCTCATCTCTCCTATGTAGGTCTGATGAAAATCGAGGACAAAACAAATAGATAGTACAGACAACTATTGTCTTTTTCTTTTCAATCAGCAATAAGGTTCTGACTGCACCATCAAGAAATCTCCATGAGAATCTGCACTATCAAGTTCTGCCTTCATGCTTGAATTGAACATATTGACATCTAGGAATTTATTATGTTCTAATGTTTGATGTTTTGTCTAAAAGAGTGATTTTGTCCCACAGTATCAAAACAGATCGAGACAGGCCATAATTTGAATCCAGGTGCTGGCAACAAAACGGGAAACTTTCTTGGTGAATAAGGAAATTAATTGATGAAGATGACTTGGTGTAACCGGAGAACATTATGGTGACAAAGTGATCTTGTTGCCGCAGGAATAAGATATTCTTAATTAGCCGAGGATCAACAAATCAAAGGCTTTGAATTCCATGGATCAACGGACAGGTGAATTCATTTTGATGATGAAGCTCAATTCAATGAATACTGTTCCTAGAAAGCTCTTTCTACCAACATCTTGCTGTCGCTTTACTTTTGCAAAATCACCTTGCCTTGTCCTTTTATCATTGTCTGCAAATCATTTCCGAAGCAGCCTGAGAGACATTAGATTTTTACTGCACTTGCGAAATTTTCTCAGCAACATCACTTTTTTCTTTTCTGGCGACAGAGAAAATAAGTGATCTCAAAAGTAATAGCCCCAAGGGCAGGGAGAGACTGAGACTCTTAGATTTGAAGAAAGCAGCAATAGATCAGGTTTTTTGCTATTTCATTAGTACAATGACAAAAGAATCATCCTGTGAAACTAACATATCATAAGATTTATCCTAAGCCAGGACTTGCTTCAACAGGGAGTGGCCTACTTTTGTACTGCTTTGAAATCTCTAGGGGAGTTCTGGAAGACGAACCATGAATGGATGGCCAAGATGAGTTGTGACAAACTTCAAGGCAAGGAGAGCATCAATTGGGAAAAGCTTGGTACACTGCAAGTATCTACTAAACTCAATTTGGGCAGGCATAGAATTCTCACTGGGATTTTTCAATTTCTCTGACTCCACTTGATGATTTGTTTTTTTTTTTCCTATTCGGTTTTTAACTGCAGTTGATGAAGTGTTGGCAACTCTTTATGACCTGATAAAAGCAGCGGCAGAAAGTTCTGAGCAGACGGTTCAACCTGAGCAGAAGAAAGATCACAATCAACAAAACATCACACCTGGCAAATTCCCCACGGGGTCTCCGCCCTGCCAGACCTCTTGCTTTAGACCGCCAACTTTCAATTTGGTATGGAAGACAACCAGAAGGCCTTTCACTGATGTGTCATTCATCCTGTGTCTTCTCCAGTCTTGCGGTGGTAGCACTAAGTGGAAACTGAGGCCCATCCAGGTGAGAGAAATCGATGCAAGCAATTTGGAAGCACAACCTGCAGCTGCAGTACAAAGAAATGCAAATGTAGTGGTCGCAGAGGTGGCACCACCACCACCACCACGATCTGTGCCACCACCAAGACCCCCACCACCACCACGATCTGTGCCGCCACCAAGACCCCCACCACCACCTCTTACTACACCCTCAAAAGGTTTGCTTACATCACCGCCGCCTCTGCCACCAGTCAAAGGAGGTGCTCCACCGCCTCCTCCTCCACGAACTGCAACAACATCATTATACACCAAGAAAGCAACCACTAGGTTGAGAAGATCAGCTCAATTTTCCAGCCTTTATCGGTTGTTGAAAGTGAAGATGGAGGGGTCAAATCTAGAGGGTAAATCCGACAGCAGAAGAAAACATCATGCTCGGGTTTCTTCTGGTGGAAAGCAAGGGATGGCTGATGCATTAGCAGAGATGACAAAGAGGTACATTGATGTAGCACATGATTAATCTAGATGTATGAACTAAATTGCAGAATGTACTTTACCATTTTATCCTCCCTGTTTCCCTCAGATCAGATTACTTCCAAAAGATCGAGACAGACGTACAAACACATGGAAAAACGATCATGGACTTGAAAGCTAAGATAAATTCCTTTCACACCAAGGACATGGTCGAGCTTTTCAAGTTCCACAACTTCATTGAATCACATCTCAATAGCTTAACAGATGAAACACAGGTCAACGGATAGGATCAGATTGTTGCACATTGTTTCCAATACGTAAAGCTGTGGTCATAAGCTTAATTCTTCTGCACAGGTTATAGCAAGGTTTGAAGGCTTTCCTGTGAAGAAGCTGGAAGCTTTAAGAGCAGCAGCTGCTCTGTACTCGAAACTTGAGGTGATTGCCATTCGCTTGCAGAACTGGGAGATTGTGCCTCCACTTGGCAAGCTCCTTGACACAGATTGAGAACTACTTCAGCAAGGTAACTTATATTTGCAATCCTTCATATCTTACCTCATGAAAACTTTCTTTGCGGTTTTTGTCCAAATGCCTCTACCTACATATTAGACTAACTTAAAGGAACTTAAAATGTATATAGATGAAGCGAGAGGTTGACATGCTCGAACAAATAAAGGAAGAAGAGTCCAAGAAGTTTCAGAGATACAATGTTGCATTCGACTTCAATATCCTTGTAAGAATCAAGGAATCAATGGTTGATGTTTCTTCGAGGTGCATGGAGTTGGTACTTAAGGTACTCCACAGTCCACATTCAGTTAATGATACTAGAGTCAGCTATGTCAATTTGGAAAGCATTAGAGGAAAAAAACTGCCCTCAAACTTGACCTTTGGGATATCTGATTCAGGAAAGAAGAGAAGCAAAGGAGAAAGAGAAAGAGGACACCACAGCGAGATTGGGAAGGCAAACAGATGATAACAACAAGATGCTTTGGAGGGCTTTTCAATTGGCTTTCCGGGTGTACTCGTTCGCCGGTGGCCATGACGACCGTGCAGACAAACTCAGCAAAGAATTAGCTCATGAAATCGAGACTGGTGCTTAGCGATCATCAAATCCCACATTTCTCTAACTCGCCGTTTAACCATGCATTATGTTGAAGCGCCTCCTACTAATTCTGTTGATGACCACTTGACAGTGGACAGATAGGACACAAGTACAGCTGAGAACAAAGGGAGAAAGTATCTTATTCCATCGGATACACAACGGGCCACCCATCCGAGTTGAGACATTTTGATGGACTACTGTTTTCCCTGTAACACAGAGACTTTATTAACATTTAAATGATGTTCTTGACAACATCAATAGTGCAACTTATGCAATACTTTCTCAGTGCCATGAGTCTTCTAAATATGCTTGATTTTGCTGTGGCGCTTACTCATAACACGTCACGAATTATCCATGAAAACATGACATCCACCGCCACGTTCCGTACAACGTAAAATATGCCGGCAAAGAAATATGGTTGACAGGATATTATCAAACCCAAACTGCATCTGAGCATAGACAGCACCGTAATCGTCATCTTGATTCCATGTCTCTGTTAAGTGACAAAGCGATGATTCCTTATTGTTTCTGTACGAAACGATAGGCCAAGTTTGAGCAGCATAAACTCCATAACTTCAGTCTCTTCCTCCGTTTAGAGAGAACGCTGGAAACTAACAGCTCTGACGAAAACGAGAAAAGGAGAACTTGCACCAGTGAACAATAACGTTTGGCATCTTCGCAGCTGAGTTCTCAATTTATATTTCCTTTACTCCGATCACGTGTGATTCCGGTCCTAAAGCCGATTTTAGGACAAATTTGGATTGCAGTTCTGCCAAGTGACACATTTTTCACTGGCATTTTCGGGCGTCCGAAGATTTGTAATGGTGAAAAGAGAAGAGCGAGGGACCAAGAACGTTCATTGATCTACTCTGAGGGCATGTCCATAATCAACAAAAAAAAAACCCAAGTACCATAGTTCTTCTAGGGTCAGAATGAGAAAACCAAATAGACCCTATGGCTTCTCTGTTGTATACTTGTCAACCTTACCACAAAAATATATGAAGTGAAAGACAGTTTGGTTCCCAAGCAATAGCAAGAACAGGTGTCGTGTTATGGTCGATGCAGAAGAGATCTGCACGTACCCACGAGAGGTATAGAAACTATGATTGCAAAGTTGCGAATTAAGAGAGGTGCTACTGTGTTATGCCAAAGGAGGCTGTTCTCCTAAAGATGAATCCAAGCTTATATATCAACAATAAGTCGCGCAATTGGCGTTTAATGTCTTTATCTACTATAACATCGGAAAGCAACTTCATAATCACTCGATGGACAGCGCAAACCCGTAGCTATGTAATTATACCCAATTTCCGAAATTCGAAGTGGAAGAGGTCAATGATTCAACTCTTGGCCCTCAAAGAGGTGGGAACAAGCGATTTATACGAGGACCACTATACCTTGGTTTTCCATAAAAGAATGATAAAATATGGTGTGTGCGCATGTGCGTAATGCAGTTCATCAGTTCTTTATCTCCAAGGCCAGATTACTTGTGACCCATTGACTTTTCTTTCCTAGTAAATTTCCCGGCAAATTGAGTAATCCTTGTACATTAAGCAACCCAGGATTTGAAGTCGTCCAACAAATCTAGAAAGCTGACTTTTCCATGAGAATTTGAGAGGGAGTTGCTCAAGGCTTGAAGCGTTTAACCAATACTTTTCCTCCCATATGACTGTTACTTCTAAGACCAGAAGGCTGACCAGGACTCTTAAGACCAAAGTGCTTTAATTCATCAAAACCACTCGAGCTTTAAACATGGCTTCCTCGAGCTGCTCTGGCAAAGCAACGCTCATCTACAGCTGCAAAACATGCAGGTCGCATACATATCAGGTATGACAGTGTCCGATTGAAAAGATGTTTTAATCTCCGATTATCTTTGATGGAAATCAAGGACAAAACATGCATGTGTCATCAAAGGTTATTTTCCAAAGAACCAAAGCTATGTATCAATCATCGAACTCCGAGTCAGTAATCATGCTTGATGGTGCTAAAATCTGTTGGAAATTCAGCATGCTCAAATAGCAATTGCTTTTTGCCAAGCGTAAGTTAATTAAAGAAAACAGCAATTGCATCAGTAAATTAAACAATATAGACAGGGCAGTTGCAGGAGATACTGAATCTGAATTAGACATGAATCGACAGAAGAAGTTGGTGGATTCAACATGTGGATCAAATTTATGGAGAGGCAAGTTCATTTGGATGATGAAGCTCCGGCTGAAGACAAATTGATTCAAGAGACGGTATTAAGGTAACTCCTCGTTGCTTTACTTCCACAGAAGTACCTGGCCACCCAGAGCCTTTGAAGGTACTGTCACACTTGAGAAATTTATGTTCAATGGTCCATCTCACAGCTGATGATAGAGGCAATGGATGACTTCCACGGGAATAGGACAAGGAGGAGAGTGAAGCTCATAGAAATGAAGAGAGCGGCAATTGATCAGGTCTTTTGCTATTTAATCAGATTCAAACTGTCATGCAGAACAGAGACATCACTTATCAGAATATTAATGCCAATGGTCAATTTATGTTTCGACAGGGAGTGGCCTCCTTCTGCAATGCTTTAAAATCTCTAGGAGAGCTTTGGAAGATGAATCATGAATGGATGGAGTACATCAGGTCTGATGAAGTTGGCGTCATGGAGAGCATCAATTTGGAAAAACTAGGTATGCTGCAAGTCCCAATGAAATTCACTTTGCATTGGCAGGACATTCTTGCCATGGTTTTTCAATTATCTATTCCAGTTGATGATTCAGTTTGTTTGAGAATTCAGTCCCTAAATTGTTCACTTTTCCCTTTTTTTCTCCTGCAGTTGATAAAGTGGTGGAAACTCTTCATGACCTCATAAAAGTAGCAGCAGAAAATTGGGAGCTGATGTATCAAGATGACCATGAGAAAGACCATAGCCAACAAAGCACCACATCTTATGATGTTCTTGGGGAGTCTCAGGCAAACCAAAACTCCTGCTTTAATCCCATTCCAACTACTTCCATTTCAGAACTGAAGAAGACCAGAAAGCCTGATGTCTCATTCGTCCCTTGTCTTGTTAGGAGTCTCAGAGGTGATGCTGTGAAAAAACCAGAGCCCTTTCAGGGAAGGTTAGCAGAAGTAAGTAAATCTGGTGCAAGACCAGTAGCTTTGGCACAAAATTCTTCCTTCAGTGCAAAAGCACCACCAACACCCCCACCCCCACCTCCACCTCCACCTCCACCTCCATCTTCTCCCAATTTAAAACTAAATCTTGCAGCTCAGCCAGCTCGACAGCCAGCACCATCCAAGATCTCAGGAACAGTGTTGCCAAAGAAACCACTACCACCTCCTCTTCCTCCTCCTTCAGGCGGCACCACCTCCACAACCACCAAAATCCAAGATCTCTGGAACTGTGTTGGCAAAGAAACCACCACCTCCACCTCCACCTCCACCTCCACCTCCACCTCCACCTCCTCATCGGCCAATGACTCCCCTAGAACTGGCACCATTCAAGATCTCTGGAGCTGAGTTGACAAAAAAATCACCGCCGCTGCCACCTCCTCTTCCGGCTGCAAAAGAAGCCCCACCTTCTCCACCTAACCCTGAACCTCCTGTACCAGAAAATGTAGCAACTCAAGGAGCAGTGGATTCAGAACCAGCAGCTCACACGATTGCAGTTGTGACGATAAAAGCACCACCCCCTGCTACACCGTCTTTACCACCACCTAAATCACCACCAATTGAATTGGCTGCAGGAGAACTGCCCCCATTGCCAACAGTACCAAAGATACCAAGAACTGCACAAATAGCAGCATCGCCACCACTTCCGCCTGCGCCACCTCCCCTTCCTGCACCCTCCAAAGGGTCAATTCCATCACCATCGCCTCAACCACCGGTCATTAAAGGAGCTCCTCCACCACCTCCTCCTTCGCTAAGTGCAACTAAATCCTTGTACCCCAAAAAAGCAATGACAAAATTGAGGAGATCAACACAAATTGCAAGCCTTTATCGGTTCTTGAAAGGAAAAATAGAAGGGTCAAACTTAGAGATTAAACATAACAGTGGAAAAAATCGTCAAGTTGGGGGCTCTGCCAGTGGAAAACAAGGAAAGGCTGAATATATAGAAGAGATGAAAAAGAGGTAGGCTTCCAGTACCTCAACAAACAGTGATCTATCTAAATGATAGAAGGTAAACATATAAAGTAAATGGAATTCTCTACTTAACCATTTTACGGTTCTTGTCTCCCAGGTCAGCATACTACCAAAAAATAGAGAAAGACATGCAAACGCATGGAAAAACAATCATGGATTTGAAAGCTAAAATAAATTCTTTTCAAACCAAGGATATGATTGAGCTCATCAAATTCCGCAACTTCATTGAATCTCATCTTGAAAATTTGACAGATGAAACACAGGTAAACATAGGCTTACACAGTTTTTAGCCCCTATCACGCATTTTATCCAGTCCATTATATCAGGATCATAATATAATTTTCTAACATGCAGGTTTTAGCAAGGTTTGAAGAATTCCCCACAAAGAAGCTGGAAGCTTTAAGAGCAGCAGCAGCCCTGCGCTTAAAGTTAGAGGCAATTGTAGTTGACTTGCAGAACTGGAAGATTGCACCTCCTCTTGGCAAGCTATTCGACCAGATTGAGAACTACTTCAACAAGGTAATTTCAAATTGCTTCTGTAGTTTCTTGGTGAACAAAACCTTTTTATCGGCTATATTCTAGACACTCTATAATTTAAAGTAACGTAAAGTAACTAAACTACAGATGAAACGAGAAATTGACACGCTCGAACGAATAAAGGACGAAGAGTCCAAGATCTTTCGGAGAAATAATATCGAATTCGACTTCAGTATCCTTGTAAAAATCAAGGAATTGATGGTTGACATATCTTCAAGATGCATGGAATTAGCACTTAAGGTACTCAAAATAATTTGACCAGTGAGCTGTCTTTGCAATTTACATATTACTCGGGGAAGAGAACATGAGCCCTCAACTGCTCCTTTCTTTTTTGGATCTGACACAGGAAAGCAGAGAAGCAAAAGGAATTGAGAACAAACTGACGTTAACAAAACCACAAACACAAAGAACTGATTACACAAAAATGCTTTGGAGGGCTTTTCAGTTCGCATTCCGAGTGTACTCATTTGCCGGTGGCCACGACGACCATGCTGAAAAACTAAGCAAAGAATTAGCTCATGAGATTGAGACCAGTTCATAGCACCATCAATCATTCGTGCAGAGTCGAATATTGGTCTCAAGCAACATACCAGATGGAAGCATCTCCAGCTAGTTCTGCCTATACGGTATATTGTGGGAGAAGCAATTCCACGGACTCTCGTAAATACACTTCATTTTGCAGTTAGCACATCACACATAATTGCAGTCACAGAATATCAAAAGATGATACTTTATATCTTCAAGTTATCTCGTATGCTTCTCAAGATGAACCATAGCTCTATTTCATCAAATCAAAATCGAACGTGAGCGAAGATAACAGGGGAAAATAATCTTTCTTCATTATCTGGTATAGTAGCCAAACAAGCAATAAAAGTTCATCATTATCGCTATCACCTTGCAGCCTCTGATCCAGCTAACAGAATGATCCACCGAATAGCACAGTATCACGTCAGCTCACAGATCCGAAAATAGAGAGCTTCTCTTTTACCTCATTTAGCTCGTCTCTTAATTCCTCTATGCGAATCTGGCAATCCACAACGAATCCGTTAGTAGCTTCCTTAAAATCCTTCATTTCACCAGTCTGCGCTCGGTAGAATCCGTCCTTCTCCTTCTCCACCTCCTCGAGCTCCTCCACCTCGTACTTCAACGCCCTAAAAATCAAGCATAACCGACCTCATATGAAGAGAAAGCCATAGCACGCGATTAATCTTATCGTACGAGCAGTGCTTCACCTAAATTGCTGCACATTGTTGTCATACTCGGCATCCAGAGCGGCAATCTTAGATTCGAGAGCCGAGATCTTCAAGCTCTGCGAAGCCAGGCTCCGCTCGAGCCTCAGGCACCTCTCTTCCATCGACCTGATGCCCGCGCGCTTCGAATCCAGGACCAGCGATTTGGCGGCTTGCAGCTCTCTCTCCGCCTGCAAAATTTCAGGCACCTCTCACCCGCTTCCGATCCACCGACGCAGACCGAACCGATCGCCTCGCGAAAGAAAAAGTTAGAGAGATCGCGATTGGGGACCTGGAGGAGAGAGAAGCGCTGGTTCCTGGTTCGGTCCAGCTGTTCCAGCCGCTCGCCGAACGCCGCGGAGAGCGACATTTCCCGTCGGACAGGAAGATAATCTCAGGCGGCGGCGGCGGGGACGCCGCGATGCGCTGGCCGGCAAAAGGCTCGTCGAGGCGGCGATTTCCGGCGAACCGGCACAGCGGATTCGCGCGATTCTCGCCGGATTTCGTGCTCGGAATCGGAGGAGGACGGAGCAGATTTCTAGGGCTTTTCCACTTCGTGCTGGAGAGGATCGAGGCGCGACGGTTTCTTTACCGTTTGAGCGCCGGAATTCAACGAAGCTGGAGATGAAGCTCTGCACAGAGAGAGAGAGAGAGAGAGAGTGGCGCGAATTTTTTTTCAGATTTACCCCTGAACTTTCGGTTTTTTACATCAAGAGCCCTCAATTATGCCTACAGTGATAAATTTACCCCGACTTTTTTTTCTGGTGATGTCAAATAACTCTAAGGGTCCGTTCATTTAGTGGAAAATGGGTTATTTTTGGAAAATATTTTTAGGAAGTCATTTTCCGGAAAATGACTATTTTTTAATGTTAAATAAAACCGAAAATATTTTGGAAAATATAAGGAAAATATTTTCTAAGATTTCACCACTTAGGCATGTATCGACTTATCGACCTATAAATCCATCAAATATGAATTTTTCTTTAAATTCGGGCAAACTTGCTTCATATATTTGTTCCCTAATTCTTGCCAAACGCTCATCTACTCTAAAAAATATTCGTATGGATTTTAAAAAGAAGCAAAAAGAAAAGAAGCAAAGCATCTACAACCTTAATGAGAATCTTCCAGTTGAGTGGCCTGTCTTTTGTGTTCTAATAAATAAAAGAAAAAAGAAGCAAAGCATGTAGAACATTTTGCTTGAGTAATGTACAACTGCAGAATAGAGTAAATAAAGAAAAGGATAAGCAAGAGTGCAGAGCGCAAGCTTGAGATCGACGAGCTCAAGGTTCGCCTAGGAATGGTCGACGACTAGCCAAAAAAGAAGAAGATGGGAAACAAAGAAAAGAAAAAGAAAAAGAAAAAGAAAAAAAGGAAATTAAAAATAATTTGAATTAAAAAAGAAAAAGAAAATTAAAAAATAAGTTTGAATAAAAAAAGAAAAGAAGAAGAAGAAAGGGGAGGAGGAAGTAGGATTAGTAGAGGTGTGAGATAAAAAATGTGACATCATGAATTTCAGGTTTTGTTTTTAATTGAATGAATCGGGCTTTTCATCGACACGCCTATAGTGCTATTTTCTGAGCTGATTACTCACGAGATAACTAGATTATCTGGGGATGCCATTAAGGGATTTTAATCCAATAGATTTGAGAATTCGATTAGAAATCGACTACTTGACCGTGCTCATCTGCAAAGGTCATTATGGCACAATTAAAAATTGATTGAAAATCGAGATAAGTAGATTTGACGAGATATGTGATCAAAGTATGAGTGATTCCACCAAATTGCAAAATTCTCGTTGACCGGCACTAGACAATTTTTTTTTTGTTGTTTTGGTACCTTGTGTCTGTATTTGAAACCTTAAGATTTTCACGACCATTGAGAGTCGCCAATGTGTCGAAGATGTACATTGTGGTTTGAAATAAATCGACCATGGGTTAATTGCATTAAAAATTCCTAAAAACTACATGGTTGGCTAAGTTACACTAAAATTGCGCCAGATTGAAATTAACCGCGAATTTGAATATGATTTTAGAAATCGAAAGTTTTGTTATGTCACGATTCATTTTAGGACCATTGACTCATCCTCCGAAGATTATTCTATGGCCGAGATTTTTGGCGAAAATGCAAAATAGTCATTTTTGTTCGAAAAATTCAGAGAACCACTTTTTATTGTGTTTTTAGGATGCAAGTTGGTTCTATTAGCAAGGAAGAATGTCAATTTGGTCGAGAACACCTTGGTGGAATTTATGAGGGCCTAATTGAATCCGATTGGAGAAGAATTGAACTCAATTTGGGGGAAAATGCTTCAAAATTAGTAGGTACCTTGGTCCACCACCTTTGGACCACTTCAATGGCTTCCTAGAGAAGCTTGTTGGCTACCAAGAGGTTGAGGAAGACAGCCAAGTGTCACGGCTCGAAAGAAGACCGATCCAAGAGGTTTCCAAGGGACGGCCGTGACTCATCCGTGGATGACCTCCTGTGTTCGCTCAGATTCCCATCAAGACTTCTCCCAGATATTCCAAGGGCGGACATCACCGTCATTACGCCTGATTCTAGAAGTCTCATTTCATTAAATGTCGGTAGTTAGTAGTTGCCATTAAGTGTCGGTGATTGAGGCAGTGCGATTTCGTCCGCCGGTTAAATTTTAGATCAATGGTTGTAAGCCAAGGGCCTCGAGTATAAGAAGGGGTGCTCTCCCTCATTTGTAGTCATCCACTACTTTCGCAATACAAAACTTATTTCTTTCTAGAGCTCCTATCTCTAGAAACCTTTCTCTCTCTACAATCCGAGTGTATGAGCGAGTGAGCGTTTGATCGAGCAAGGCTTGGTTTGGGTGATCCAAAATAGCCCGAGTCACTGCGCGGTCATGATCCCAATCGATCGGCTTGTGACACAAGCCTGGTGGGACCTCTTCAGAAAGAAAGAGATAGAATGGAAGCAAAGTGGCCCCCTCCAAGCTTGTGCTATCCCCTTTCTTCTTCTTTAGAGCCGCTTTCCTAATTGTTGGACCCCTTGGAGCTCTGAAAGTGCAGAGAAAACCGAGCAGCCCCTCTCCTAGCCCGTCGCAAGCCGTCCAACCGCCGCCATTCTCGCCGCTCGCTGTTGCGCCCCTGTTGCATGCCATCTGGCTGTCCCCCCCAGCTCGCTGTCCTGTGTGCCAAATCTGTCCCTCGAACCTCCTCAGGCCACGTTGAGCTAAGCTGGAGCCCCGTTGTCGTCGTTCCATCACCGTCCACCTCCGCCGTGCATTGCTACAGCTCCACCCGCTTTGTCCTATGCCGTTTCTAGCTCAGCCGTCGTCCAGCTCACTCCCTCAGCCCATCAACAGAACCGAAGACCAGCAAGCCACCGTGGGCTTCAAGGCCCATTTTGGACCGCTTTCGGGCCTCGTAGTTTGTCGCCTATTTCTGCGTTGCCGTTGCCATTGTCGTGGACTCATCGAATTTCAAAATAGGTGAGTTTACTCACTAAACTCTACTTATGGAGTTAATTATGCTTAAGGGTTGATTATTTTAGGTTAAATATGGTTTATGTGGTTAGTTAGAACGGATTAGCGATTTAATTACTCGTTTATGCATGTTAGGTGGTTATATCAGCTAAATTAGCTACTAGATAGGTTGTATTATTTATCTAGATAGGTTTGGAAATTTTCCGGGCCCATTTCGGTATTTAATTAGGCTTTTCCGGCCTAAGTTTCTATTTATGGTATTTAAATGTATTTATTTAATTAATTTTGGTATTTAATTAATTATTTATTATTTTATTATTTTTCAAAAATTATATCGGATTGCCGGTGACCAGAATTTCGCGTTGATTGCAATGGTATAATTGGTTTATTTAGAAAATTGAGTGAAAATTATAATTTTGGGTATTTATCCTAAAATCGTGGAATTTGCGCAAATTGAGTGGAAATTATAATTTTGGGTATTTATCCCAAAATCGTGGAATTTCGGTATTTAATTAGAAAATACCAGACGTCGGTTTGCAATGCCAAAAATGTGTTTATGGACTATTATAATTAGTGGGATTTTTGAAAAGAAAGATATTGTGTTTTTGGTTCAGGTCGACCGTGTACCTACACACGACTATTTTTATCGGATACTTTTAACTCAGTGATTTATTAGCTTGTGAGAGCATATGTGCATGTCAGCTTGTGCGAGCATATTTATCATCAGCTTTTGGGACCCTTTGCACATCAGAATGTGTGAGCTAAGATCGTTTTATCAGCTTGAGTGAGCACTATATATATATATATATACAGCTTGAGTGAGAGCTAAGATCGTTTTATCAGCTTGAGCGAGCACGATTTATGTGACAGTTTGAATTTTCAGATTTCGTTTTCGATTAAATAAATCGAGCCTTTTATCAACGCGCCGATAGTGTTATTCTCAGCTAATCTCAATCAATGCTTTGACTAGGATGCGACTACTTGATCGTGTTGATTTGCAAGGGTCATTACAGCACTGTTAGAAATCGATCAGAGAACGGAGATAGGTTGACTTGACTGAGATATGTGATTAGAGTGTGGGTGATTCCACTTGATTGCAAAATACTCGTTGATCGGCACTAAACCAATTTTTCTATCGATTTGGTACCTGGTGCCCGTATTTGAAATATCGAGATTTTCACGACAATTGAGAGTCGCTCAAATGTCGAAGATGTACAATGTGACTCGAGATAAATCGATCACAAGTTAATTGTACCAAAAATTCCTAAAAACTACCCGGTAGTTTAGGTCACGCCAAAATCGTGTTGGATTGAAATTAACTGCGAATTTGAATTCGATTTTAGAAATTGAAAGTTACGGCATGTCGCAATCTATTTTAGGAACGTCAACTCATTCTCCAAAATTTTTTCGAAGATTCCGAGATTTTTATGGAAAATAAATTCGGAAGTTGTAGAAAAATAAAGGAAATTTGGATTGACTAAATTGAAGGAAATTTGTACTTCCAAGCTAAGCTTTTGAGTGTTGGGGACTTGCAGAAAATTGTACATAATTTTTCTTCATTGAAATTGGGCCTCAATTTGGGGAATTGAGTAAGGAAATTGAAGTTAATTGAGCGAAATTCGGATCCATGGAAGAGGCTTCAATTTTTGGCTTCAATTTGGACCATTTTGATGGAAAATTGGCTAGAAAGTATTAGAAGGGCATTGCATTAAATTGGATGGATAGAGAGGTTGGACTTTAAGCTCCCAATCTTGCCTAACACAACACCAGCTTCTCATCCAATCACACGCCTCATCTCTTCTTCATCATCATCAATTCTTGCTTCTGCTTTCATTTTCGATTTTCATTCCTCTCCAATTTCGCATCTCTCTGTCCACCGTCTACCCATTCCCCACTCACTGAAGCTTCACGATTTCTTCAACCTCTGCCGATTTGCCAGCAGCCCACCTCCACTAGAAATTGTTTCCCTCGGTCAACTAACCTCACGCCAGCTCTTCTTGGTTGACTCTGTGGACATCGGGAGCTGCTGCCTCCATCGAAGACACCCCACGAAGGAGCAAAGCCCACGAAGCCACCGAAGCAGGCCATTCCCTTGGGTCTTCACGCCTGCAGCTCACGCGTCCTTTTCCCTGCCAGCGGCTACCGAAGCCCGCCTCACCTTCCCGTGCCTTCTTTCTCTCGGCCCAAACCCCAAATTCCAACATTCAAGACAATCCCACGTGGCCAGCTCGCCCTCACCATCGCCAGTAGCTGCTTCTCCAATTTTGCTGCCCCACTTCTTTTCGTGTCTTCATCCCGGCCGTGTGAAGTCAAGCCACCGATAGCCCAACGTGACTCCTCTCCCTGAGACAATTTCACCTTCTGTTGTTGATGTCCACTAGCGAAGCCAGCGCCTCCACCGAAATCCCATCCTGCAGCAACGCACAAAGCCCAGCAAAGAAGGCAGGCCACCCCACGTGAATGTCTTCAGTTCATCCAGCCTGTTTTCGGCCCAGCATCTTCGTGGATTAGCCCAACAACTTGAAGCCCAAGAAGAAGGCCCAAGCTCAAGTCTAAGCCCAGAAATTTCTGTGGGCTTGCAAGGCTTTTAGGCCCAGTCCGAGTGTTCGTCGACGCCACCGAAAATTTGGTTTCGGCCGCCGTCGTGCGTCGTCGCGCCGTTGTCGCGGCGAACTGGTTTCCGCAATAAACCGGTGAGTTTATGCACTAAACTCTTCTTAGTAGGTTAATGACATTTAAGGAGTATTTAGATTTAATTAATTATGAATTATGTGGTTAGTTAGATTTAAATTAGTGATTTAATTATTCAATTATGCATGTTAGGTGGTTAGATTAGATTAAGTAAGGCCTAGATAAATTGTGCTATTTATCTAGAAGGGTTCGGGAATTTTCTAGGCTCGTATTAGTATTTAATTTAGTGATTTTTGGCCTAGGTTGGTATTTATAGGATTTAAATTGATTTATTAATTAATTATTAATTATTTTTGCGGAAATTAGACCTGGATAGCCAGTGACCATAATTTCGTGCTGATTGTAATGGTGTGATTAATTTCTACAGTTGAGTATTAAATTATGCAAATTGAGTGCTAATTGGAAATTTGAGTGTTTAATTCCAAAGTTTGTTAATTTCTAATATTTATTCAAAAAATCCTGGGTGTCGGATTTTAACACTGAAAATGGTTTTATGTACTATATAAAACAGTGAGATTTTAAATTGGAAGATATCAATGTTTCTGGTTCGAGTTGACTGTGTACCCACACACCACTTTAATTAAGGCATTTGAGTGCAATACATGGTGCCCTAGGCCATAATTGAGTGATCGTGCGTTGGTTAAGAGAATCCGTTTCGGGCTGTTAAGCTGGATGGTAACCCCTTGTTGACACTTAAATTTTGGCGGCCCGTTTAATCATTTATCGCATTAAAAAATTAGGGTTAATTTTATCCCTAAAAAAATAATATTAATTGCATAGCATATAAATTTAGATGCATTTATTTTTAATTTGCATTTTTTGCATTTATTAGGCCGGTAGTGGATGGGTTCAAATTAGCGGTTTTGAGCTTTAACTTAACAGACCGTACTAGGCTCACGAAGTGAGTGAATTGGCCCAAGCCTATTTTTATGATAATCGGAAATTATCTCGTAAAAATAAAAATTTGAAATTTTTCGAGATATGATGGATTTTTTTTTTTTTTTTTTTTTTTTTTTTTTTTTTCAGATAGGACAAGTGTAAACGAATATTGCGTTCGGAAAAGTGAATATTGCATTTGAAAAAAAAAAAATCTTTGTGGATATGAATTTGTAAAAAATAAAAAACCCTAACCGGTTGCCTATATAAAAAAAACGCGTAGGGTTTCAAGGAGGGGGCACACATTGAACATACGGCCAAGAGAATACACGTGAATAGAGAGGAAGGAGAGGGAGGCTACGGTCAGTGATACATCCTCACGGCCACGCTTTCACCGATCTTTGTCGCTGCCGTCGGTGTCCTTGCCGCCATTTGTTGCTGCCCAACGAAGTTGAGAAGCTGCTACCGTGCATCGGTGTGATTCGCAAGTGACACGTGAAAGAACAGGGAGAGTACATGGACGGGGGATTGGATCTAAGAATAAAAAATTCACGATTTCTCAACGTGGAGAGATAGAGAGAAACACAAGATCTGGCACAGTTCCCAGACCGCGACTTGTCTGCAGAATTCAGCAGTCGGTGGGGGTTTCCTTCAGTCCCTGTTCCTCGCTCAGTAGTGGTCCCGGTGCCGTGCGGCTTTCCTGGCTACGCCCAGGCTCTACATCCAGGGCGCCCAGTGATTTCCAGAGTCTATCATGAGCAGCCAACGCCGGTTTTGTATTCTTGGTTGAATTTTCGCAGGTTTTCCGGTGAACGCAGCAGTCCTCATTTGTTGATTGTGCTTGAGACCATCCTGCACCAGCCACTATAGCCTTCCAAAAGGCTATCCGTCAATGACCAGGGGCGCCATTGGCGAGCGCAGATTCTCTCACTTATTTTCTCCGATATTGATTGTTTTATTTGAAGGAAAATCTGGGCGAGGGAAGGTCATACATTTTTACAGTAAAAGAGGACGTGCACATTGAAGAGGACGCACTAGAGAATGTCAAAGGAGGAAACGTGGAGAGGAGTCATGCATTAAAGAAAGTCAAGCGAGATCAATTAACCCGACAAGCCTCAGTCCCAAATCAAGTCGCCGTCCAGTCGTTTGTTCCTTATTTGCAGGTTTCCGGTGATCCCAGCGCTCGCAGCCCTTGCTCTGCCAATTTTGCTTCACTTTCTTGCAGGTTTTCTCAGTCACGTCCGAGGTCTCGCCGTCAAGCCTGCAGTTGTTGCCACCCCCAGCGACGTCCCCAAGGCCAAGCCATCTCCTATGATCCATGAAGCCACTGAGCCGAGCCTCACCGCAACCATATCTGTCCGTGACGCGCCTGGCTGAGTATCATTAACCGTCCAAGCCGCGCCTCTCACTGCCTTGAAGTCCACGGTCAAAAATCTGAGGAGTCAGCAAAGCTTGTTATTGGTCAAAGCAAGAAGACCAAGGAAAATTTTCTTTGGGATCGTAGGGCGGGTTTTCCTGAAGTTGCGGCTATTCCTTGCGCCACCGCACCACATTAACGTCAGCAATTCTCTGTGGAGGCTCTGACCAATGTCTACTTATTACCACGAAGCAGTTAATCGAATCATCCATTAGCAAGTCTTGCACTCGGCCTCGCTTTGCATGATCCCAGCCGCCGCCACACTGGTCAATCCCACCACGAGCTAGTCGTAACCGAGAGTCCCCACCACCTCTTCACCGTGTCGAGTCTGTCCAATTTTGACAAGCAAGTGTTTGAACAAGTAATAATTTTATCTTGGTCAAGATTCATATATTTCGTTGCCTTGCTCAAATTATTACATTCTTGATTGAACTCTCGAATGATGTTATCATAATCTCGAATAGCTGTCACAACGTGCATACGATTGACAGCCTGAAATCCGACTTGCGATCGCCTGAAAAATTGCCGATCCAATCTCATGCTCGAGATTTGATTCGTGGTTTATTTAAAATTGATCAATCCGATTTCATGCGCGAGATATGGTTCGTTAATTTTTGGATATCAATCTTATCATGCTCTGATTTGCTGTTGTGTGGTTTGAATCAATATTGTTTTCATAAAAGAAAATCCAAAAAATTGAGTTAGGTTAGGTTCATCGTTTTAGGGTTATTTTGCATAGGAAATTTATTTATTTTGAATTTTTGAAAAAATAAAAATTCAAAAAGAATGCATTCATTTAGGATGTTAGTTTTTTTTTTTTTTTTTTTTGAATTGCATGTTTAATTATATGTCAATTTCTAATTTCGAATTTCATAAAAAGAAAAAAGAAAAATTAGAATTAGGCCATTCTTTTGCACGTCATTGCATGTTAGGATAAGATTGCGTGTTTTTTTTTTCTTATTAATTATAAGTTTAGATATTAGATAGATTGCATTTTAGGATTACTTGAGTTAAGATAATATTCAAGTTTAAATTAGGATTTGGCTTAACCTAATTCCTAATACAAATTGAATAGAATCTTAATCTAGCTAGATAATTTTCACATTTTTTCTAATTTCGAATTTCAAGAAAATACAAAGAAAAATGTCTTAGAATAAATTAGTTTCATTTTCTAGGATAAATTGCATGCTTTTTTAAGAAAAAAGAAAAAAAATGTCATGTGCATGTCATATAGGATTAGATTCATGAAATGCATATCATTTAGTGATTGTTGCTAGATTCATTTAATTAGAAATTGCATGTCATTAGAATTAAGTTATTTAGTTATATTGCATTGCATATTGCATGATTTTCATTAAATAGGTGAAAAAGAAAAAGAAAACAACAATTGCGTGCTAATTAGAGATAATATCTAGGGTTGTTGATATGAATTCTGATTTAGCATTGCAGATGCTATCGTTGCTTTGAGGTAAGTTTTGCAATTTATTCATTGTTTATCTGGGTGTTAAATTGGTGGTTTGCGCATCGGTCACCTCACATGTTAGGGAAATAGATTTAAAATCAATTCAAGCTGCTTACAAAACATTTTTTTTTTTTAAAATAAAAGAGAAAGCTACCGAAAGGGCATTAGAAAAATCTAGCGTAACCAAGTCTCCGAACTCATAAATCTCTAGTTCGTAGGAGTAAAGTAAATCTCCCATTACTTTACTTGGGTTAGTAAATCTCCCATTACTTTACTTGGGTTTCTAATCGATCCACCAAAAATAGATTAGTGACGACTTCTAATTAAAAAAATTCCATATTAAAAATTCGAACCTAAGTTGCGAGTTGGCATGGGCTTGGAAGAGCTCGAGCTAAGTTTAGGCTCAGTAATCCATTAGCCAAACCCTAGGTGGTTCACCTTGAAAATTTGGTCGCGACACTCCTATATGGGATGCCCCTAAACAACGAGAAGCCAGTCGTAGTGGATTCTGGACCCAATGCTCCTTCGGGAAAGCCGTCTCATGGAGATGTGCCGTGCTTAATGGGGTGAGACGATACCTGGCAATGCTAGAAGACCGCCGAACAGAGAGTAGGCCGTGCTATATGCTAAGATCAAAATCATGAACGCGTGATAAATTGAGTTGAATGTGTCGGATTATAAGACAAAATTGTGTAGCATGGTATATGACGTGTCATAACGATTTGGCCTTATAATCAAGACACCTGTGCTTATTGAGATTGAGTATTACGTTCCAATTAATTGAGCTTGAGTGCTGCTTTGGTTTGTGATATGAATTGTACTGACCTGCAGGGAGGATCTGAGACGAGGTAAGTCTCATTGATTGTGTGATTGTGTGATTAGGACGCTTCTTAACGTATTTCTCTCCTAATCAGGTTTAGAGCATGAACTTACTGAGATTTATATCTCACCCCATCGTGGGCTCAATTTTCAAGGTGGTCAAGTGGAAGACCTGGAGCCGAGAGGAGGTGATCTGAAGTGTAAGTCAGTTAGGACCGCTTCTTTTTGGAAAACTAGTCTTTTATAGTCTTTTGGCCATAGACTTTTGAACATGACTTAGTGTATATATGAAGGTGTGTTTTATTGGTGAAATTGTTGTCCTGCTTTTCTATCCCGAGATGATTGCTGTTAGGAGATTTATTTTTGCTTCCGCATGTGCAATAAAATGAAAGGGTCGGCGACTCGTCTTAGGAAGTCGCAAAATATTATTGACCAGAGAGAGATGGGCACGCGCTCGAAGATCAGGGCGTGACAATCTATATATTTATCAGCTTAAGCGAGCTATCTATCTATATATATCAGCTTGAGTGAGCTAAGACCATATATTGCAACTGATATATGGTATTGAATTAATAGATAGTACTATTGTATGGAATTGAGCTGATTGACTAATTGATTAATGGTTTGATTGCACTGAGTGGATTGGTGGATTTTATGAGTTGTATTGATTTACAGAAATGAACTGAGGTAAAGGTAAGTCATCTATCTTGTGTGTGCATAGGTAGCCTTTAGACGTATTTCTTCCTAGTCAGAGTTTAGGGGGTGGACTTACTGAGACGTTGTCTCACCTCGTCGTGGGTTAACATTTTCAGGTCTTTAGATGGCGGTTCCTCCCGAACATTTTGGCTAGCCGAAGAAGGTCATTGAACAAGTTACTCTGATTCCTCAACCTAGGGGCTAAGGAGACTGGGTTTATGAACTTGTGAGATCCATTGTCTGGGTTGATGCGGGTCTACCTCGGAAGGTACCCCATCAATACAGATCGTGGTATCGTTGTGGGTGAGATGGACCAAGAGAAGGTCCCCTACTAGAATCTGAGTTCCCTATGTCGGTGCTAGAGATCGGTTTTGGTAAGGGTACAGCTGACCCTCCCAGTAGTGCAATGGTAGACCTAAGCTCCTCGGAGCCAGAGACCCCGGAGCCTTCGGTTGAAGGCTCGAATGCTTAGAGGACCTGTAGTTCTTCTACATTTTGTAGACTTGTGAATATACTAGTATTGTATATAACTTAGTCTAATGTGTATAAAGTTGTGTTGTGGTTTTCAAAATTTTGGCCTTATTTTTCAATCATATTTTTGTGTTGTCTGGGGATTTATTTATTCGTTTCCGTATGCACATTAATATGAATGGGTCGGCGACGCATCCTGGGACGTCGCAATTTAATCGACCACCGAGGGATGAGCACGTCCTCGAGGATCGGGGCGTGACAAAAGAGATCAAGTGAGGAAAATGTTTTCCACTTTTCAAAAGTGGAAAACATTTTCCCTAATTTAGAATATTTTTTTCCATTCATAAAAAACTTTTTCATTTTCTATGAAATGAATTCATTTTCCGTGAAACGAACGTCGGAAAATTCGGAAAATGTTTTTCAAAAATTATTTTCCGCGAAACGAACGGTTAATGAGCAAATCTTACTTTTCAGCAAGGTTTAGAGTAGCATTGTCATGCCTCGAACCCCGGGCACGCACACATCTCTCGGCGGTCGATCAAATTACAACGTTCCCAATACGCATTGCCAACCCATTCTTTTTATGCATATGCGGAAGTGAATTAAACAATCACCCAATCAACACTCAAACACAAGGATAGTCTAAAAACATACCAACGCTTTTATTTCACAATTGTACTTCATATACACACCAAGCTAACCTAAGGGTTCATATTAACAAGTCTCTATCCAAAAGACCTACACACCAAACCCTCCAATCTTGGGCTTTGAGTTTTTCATCTAAAAACCTGAAAAATTTAAACCATGACAGGATGAGATAAAATCTTAGCGAGTCAATACCCAAAACCTCGATTAGGTTGAGAATTCATTCAGAGGCGTCCTAAACATGCACCATATAGGACTTACCTCGCCTCAGTACCTCCTTACACATTAGTACATCTCATGTATATATGCATGCAACAAACATATTTCCTAACTATAACACATCAATTCATTTTTCAGACAATCACAGGGGTCTCAATTATAAGATAAAATCGTTATGACACATCTCATTCCGTGCCACATAAATTTGCCCCCATAATAAGGCGCATATATCTCATATTGATGGTTCAATCCATGCTCAATATCCAAACTCAAGACTTTAGAGGTGACTCCCACGAAATTACATTATCACATAGCACTTAGTCCTTGACCATATATAGCAATAGTATAAGGCCCTAAAGTTACGTTATCGTGTAACACTTAGCCCTTGACCATATATAACAATAGTACAAGAATTTAGAGATGGCTCCCACGAAATTATATTATTGTATAGCACTTAGTCCTTACTATGCATGACAGTAGTGCAAGACCCTAGAGGTGGCTCCCATGTAACTCAAGTCACCATGTAGCACTTAGCCCTTGACTACAAGGCCCTAGAGGTGACTCGCACGAAGTTTTGTTGTCGTGTAACACTTAGTCCTTCACCCGTTCACAACACATTTGATTTCCTCAACACAACTCATCATCTTTCAATAGTTATCATATATTCATATAATCACATATCATCACACATAAGTTCTAAGCATGCCACAAGTCAACCACATCACCAAATATACACTATCCAGCAAGCACTACACCAAGAACAACCACAAAACTATAACCGGCCCTAACTAGCAGAAATCAGGCCACTCGCGCACCTCCAAGTTTAATTCCATAAACATAATCAAACGTGCTCAGAAAATTCTCAAATTTGAATATGTTCTAAAAGACATCTTACAAAACATTTTTCATGAAGACAACTTAACTTACATCCTTCTAGATTAATAGCAGTAAATCGCTTAAACCGTTACAAAAACTGTGTCAATTTCCAAAAATTATGTTTTTCAAAATTAGTTTGGTTCGAGGTCCAAAAACTGTCCATTTGATTTGAATTCAATTTCGTGGTTAAAATCAGCCAGACGTGATTTTCGTATAATCTAACCTACCGGGTAGCTTTTAGGGATTTTATTGCGATTGTATCCTTTAATAGCGTCACTTAATAGGTTAGTTGACTTGTGAGTGATCAGCTCAAAGAAAAAAGACTATAGACGCATCGATGAAAAGCCCATTTCATTTTATCGAGACGGGGCCGAAAATTCAGGATGTCATAAGCATAGAGCTCTCGCAAAATCTTGAAAGCATCGTCAGAATGCACGACTTCGTGAACAAGACAATACCCGCCTTTAGTGGAAGGGGACTCAAAGGCATGAATGTGTGCACGTGCAACGTCTCTTACATCAACAAATCTATAGTTTGCGTCAAGAAGAGGGTGAGTTCCTGCAGCAAATATCTCAGCATCAGATGGGAATAACATCACTTGTAAGTCTCCTCTTGTTATAAAGATGGTTCCAATAAATTTGTGTATTTCATTGAATCAAGTTCCATCACATGTATCGCCATTTGTATCAGTTTAACAAGTTCCATCCTGCGTATCTTTTGTCCATTATTAAATGAATCAACATAAATATCCTTTTGACATTTGCTTGTTAAGTTGTGGACAAATTACTGAGCACAAATCTTGTAAAAAGTACTATTTACGGAATTACTTTACTTATAAAAATCATAATCTCATCAGAATAAACAATATAATAAATTTATAAGTTACTTGTGACTACTTTTGTTATGATAGCTTGAATTTTCAGATTTCGTTTTCAATTAAATAAATCGGGCCTTTCGTCGACGCGCTGATAGTGCTATTCTCTAAGCTGATCACTCACGAGATAACCGGACTATCGGGAAGCAATTAAGGCATCTAAGTGCAATGGACTTGAGAATTTGATCGGGGAATTGACTGCTTGACTATGTTGATCTATAAGGATCATTACGACACCGTCAAAAATCGATTAGAGATCGAAGATAGGTCGATTCGATGAAGATATGTGATTAGTGCATGTGTAATTCCACTTAATTGCAAAATTCTCGTCGAACGGCATTAGACCGATTTTTCTATCATTTCTGTACTCGGTGTCCATATTTGAAACATTGAGATTTTCACAACAACCGAGAGTCGCCAATGTGTTGAAAATGTACATTGTGACTTGAGATAAATTGATCACGGGTCAATTGCACTGAAAATTCCTAAAAACTACCCAAAGTAGACTAGGTTACGCTAAAGTCATGTCGATTAAAATTAATTGCGAATTTGAATATGATTTTAGAAATTAAAAGTTCTATCATGTCACGATCTATTTTAGGAATGTCGACTCAGCCTCTGAAAATTTTTCGTAGATTTCGAGATTTTTACGGAAAACCATTTTGGACGTCGCGGAAAAATAACGGAAATTTGGATGGGCTAAGTTGAAGGAAATTTGGACTTCCAAGCCGAGCCTTTGAGTGTTAGGGACTTATAGAAAATTGTTCGGGATTTTTCTTTAGCAAAATTGGATGTTGATTTGGAGAATCGAATGAAGAAATTCGGAGTTATGGTTGGTGGGTTGCATTTTAGCCTCAAATTGGACAATTTGTGGAAATTTTCTTCAAGAAAGAATAAGGGGACAAAGTGTTCAATGGAGGGGATAAAATTTTGTACTTTGTCCCTTAATCCAATTTTAATCAAGCAAACAGCTAGCCCCATCGCTATCTCCCTTCCTCACCGCCTCTTTCTCTCTCTCTTTAGTCGAATAAACGTGCAGCTCCTTCAATTTTGTTTCGCCTTCACTTTCCTTCGCTTATTTTTCTTTTTTCCTCTGCAAGACCACCAACACCTGCCCTCCTCTCAATTGTCTTCACTGTGTTTCCTTTGGGCGTGTCTTCAAAGGCTCCATCTTCATCCACCGAGCTGCTCCCCACTATCTTTGGACTTTTTGCCAATTTGTTGACCCCATCCCCATCCCCACGCCCACAACACTCCACCGAAGCTCCAATCCTCTCTCTCTTGCTGCGGTTCTGCCCACACGAATCCACTGCTTGTGTCTTCTTCGGTTAGCCTTCAACAAACGAAGCCAAGTGGTTAACCGAAGCCTCAAAACCAGCCGTTGACACCTTCTGTCATGTTCGAATCACTCCACCGCCTGCTGTAACCACGCATCATCCTGCTTCTCTCGGTCAAAACTCCAGCGAAACCATTCTGCCGAAGTTGATTCCAGCCGCCCCGATTCCACCGAGCAGTCCAGTGTCTTCGTCCAACGATCCGCCGAGGCTGCTACCGTTCATCCATCTCCACACGGCCAGCAATCTAGCGAGTCTTCATCCTGCAACCCATGTGAATTTTGGCCCAGCAGTTGGGCCCGTGTCTTCACCTATCTTCACGTAATTTCAGCCCAAGTGAGCTTCGACCAGGCAGCCCAATTCAGCAGCCCATCTTGAAGCCCGGCAAATTCAGTAGTTTAGCCCATCTTGGGCCCGCGGCCGGCTCGGCCCGCAGTCAAGTCCAAGCCCGAAGTCAAGCCCAGCTTTTGCTATGGGTTTGCAAGGCTTTTGGGCCTGATCCGAGTGTCCGTCGACACCGCTAGAAATTCAAGTTTCAGTCGCCGTCGCGCCGCCGTCGCAGTGAACCAGTCTTCATTTTACACTAGTGTGTTTATGCACTAAACTCTTCTTAGTAGGCTAATGATGATTAAGGGGTGTTTAGATTTATTTAATTAGAAATTATGTGGTTATTTAGATTAATTTACTGATTTAATTAGTTAATTATGCATGTTAGGTGGTTAGATTAGATTAAGTGAGGCTTAGATAAATTGTATTATTTATCTAGAAGGGTTCGGGAATTTTTGGGTCCATATTGGTATTTAATTTAGAAATTTTGGCCTAGGTTGGTATTTTTAGTATTCAAATTGAATTATTTAATTAATTTCAATAATTATTTAATTATTAAATATTTTTCCGGAAATTAGATCGAGACAGCCGATAACCAGAATTTCGTGTTGAGTGCAATGGTGTGGTTAATTTCTGCAGTTGAATGTTAAATTATGCAAATTGAGTGATGCTTGGATTTTTGGTATTTAATTCCAAAAATTGTGAATTTCCAATATTTATTCAAAAATTCCCGGGTGTCGGATTTTGATACTGAAAATAGTTTTAAGTATTATATAAAATAATGGGAATTTAAAAGGAATGATATCACATTTTCTGGGTCGAATTGATCGTGTATCCACACATGGGTATTTTACTCGGTATTTCTAATACGAAGAAAACGTGCTAGGATTAATATTTTAATAGAGGCATTTGAGTATAAGGCACGGTGTCCTAGGTCGAGATTGAGTGATCATGTGTGGTTAAGAGAAACCGTCCCAGACTGTTGATCTGGACGTGACCTTATATGAGACACTCCTAGACAACGGGAAGCCGGTCGTAGTAGATTCTGGACTCTATGCTCCTTCAAAAAAGATGTGCTATGCTCAATGAGGTGAGACAATGTCTGGCAATGCCAGAACACCGTTGAACAGAGAGTAGGCCATGTTATATGTCGAGATCAAAAATAGGAACGCATGGTGAATTGAGTTGAATGTGTCGGATTATAGGAGAAAATTGTGTAGCACGGTATAGGACGTGTCATAATGATTTGACCATATGATCAGGACCCATATATTGATTTGAGATTGAGTATTGCATTCCAATTAATTGAGCTTGAGTGTTGCTCTGATTTTGTGATATGAACTGTGCTGACCTACAGGGTGGATCTAAGACAAGGTAAGTCTCCTTGATTGTGTGATTGTGTAATTATGACGCTTCTTAGCGTATTACCCTCCCAACTGTGGTTTAGTGGGTTAACTTGCTGAGACATTATTTCACTAGTTATAGTTATAGGTCGTCGAGTGGAGGACTTGGAGCTGAGAGGAGGTGATTTGAAGAGTAGGTCAGTTAGGACCAATTCTTTTTGGAAAGCCAGTCTTTGTAGTCTTTTGGCCATAGACTTTGTACTTGAATCAGTGTGAATATAAAAGCATGTTTGTTCTAAATCTGTTGTCCTGCTTTTCTATCCCGAGATAATTGCTATAAGGGGATTTGTTTTCGCTTTCGCATGTGCAATAAAACAAAAAGGGTCGGCGACTCGTCCTGGGAAGTCACAAAATATTATCGACCAGAGAGGGATAAGCATGCGTTCGAGGTTCGAGGCGTGACAACTATTTATGAGGTTGAGAAACATTTATGTGCTGAGATTAAATGAAGATTGTAGTAGGGGACCTATGACAAACCCATGATGCATCGTGAACAAATCGATCCCCTTCTCTCTTCCAAATCTCCATGCTGCATCTTCGGCTAAGGTTTTTGAAACTGGGTGCCAAAGCTGAAACAGAAAAGCAAGAAGTGCACAATGAAATCAATTTGAGTAGTTGATGCATGCTAGCTCCTCTGTGATGGTTTAAAGTTACTAGGAAGGACTTGCGACAAATCCAAGATATATCTCTGAGTAGAATTTTTTTTTATGCTATTCATCCAAGGAAAAACAAAAATGGAAAACGTTATGCATTTTTGACATTTTTTAAGATTTAATTGATGATGCGAGAAAGGTGAAAAACGACATGTTCTGACAACTTAGGTGAATTTAGAGTATCACGTATAATTACCTCTGATATTTGACAGAACGTTGGATCAGATAACCGAGTCTCATCTAATGTCACATCAGGAGCAAGTTTTTCCATTGAATGCAACTGAAGCCATAGAAGATGTCATCGCCACTCTCTTGATTGTAGGGACTTCGGCACAAGAAGAAAGAACATTAATTATTCCCTTCACTGCAGGATCTATCAACTCCATCTGAGACATGGAAAGACAAGTATGAACTGATATATCTAGTATAAGTACCTAGAGGGGGGTGAATAGGTATATAAAAGATTTTTCTCTATAATTGCACAATACTAGACAGTTGATAGATTTGAGACAAACAATAATCAAAGTAAGATTGAGAGAAGGGAAGAGAAAATTGAACACGCGGTTTATAGAGGTTCGGCTTATTTCAAGCCTACGTCAACTCTTCTGCACTGATAGCCTATTTGCTGGATTCCACTATGAACAAAGAGATGTTACAGCGTTGTTCTCCCTTGATTTCTCGATGTAGATGATCTACCACACTTGCTCAAAGTATCACTAAGTATAGACACTCTTTGTGTATACGATTTCGCTCAAAATATATCGACTAATAATCAAGGTGCTTCAGACTCTGGAATTTCTCTATCAATCATTTACTAAAGCAACTAGAACGTCTTCCTTTTATACTCCTTTATGCCATCATACCTGTTGGCACTTACCAAAGGAATTCCTCCAATCTACCCGTTGGACGGAATCAATCAAGAAGATCATTCGAGCTATTAAAGAAACCTGACGATAGCCCATCAATCTTGTTCGCCCATACAACCAAGATCTTGGTTTCCAAGAATAGAACATTCCAAGAATATTTTGTCGACCATCGGATCATCAAACGATCTTGATTACAAATAAAACAATCCGTTATATTTATCTAGCCAAGAAATCTTCTCCAGAGAATAGGACTAAATCCTCAACCAAATACTTCGGCTCTGGATTACCTTCGTCATTGGATTAGAAAAACTGTCAATGAGAATAGTCTTGAGTCTTGAGTCTTGAGTGCCGAGTTTGGTGATCTGAAAGTCTTCAAACTCTAAATAGAAGGTCTGCAATTATCCAAACTAGACTGATAGAATCGTTTTGTCAGCTTCAAAATATTCTGGAAAGATTTCTCCAACAATCTCCCCATTTTTGATGGTGACAAAACTTTCCTGTAGATTTGAATAACTTTGACCTGCAAAACATTACTCAAGCAATATGGCTATCTCATAAAGATTAATAAATCAACCAGACTCTGCATCCACAGAAAATCGGTTAGTCTTTCATGAGTAAGACCATACAACAACACTTGATATAAATGCAAACAGTCAAGCATCAAAATCTACACCCAAGTCAGTCAAATTCAAGTTCACACCCAAGTCATACTCAAAAACAAACATTCAAACACACAAAAGAAATTTAAAGTCAAAGTTTAAAGAGTTCAAATTGCAATTCTCCCACTTTTTGTCATCATTAAAAAGGTGAGAAAAGAGTTAAGTCTCGCTTGGGAATGCGCACAATTTGGAAATCTCCCATCGACGTACGATGCCTTCCAGCTTCTTCAAGTCTTCTCGTAGATGAGCCACCTCTTCTCCTTTGGCATTGGCTTGAATTTGAAGAGCGGGGTCTTTCATTTGATCTGCCAGGGTAACGAAGATGCTTGTTCAACATTCTTCAGGACTTGAAGTTCACAGTCCAGAGCATAGATTTGACCCTGCATTTCCAGAAGAACATCAAGGATACGACGAAAATCTGCTGTATTGTCCGTCTGTGTGCTCGCATTTGCTCTCTCGGATGGAGTGAAGGCAGACGATGGAACTTCGGTGTAATCGAGCAGATTTGGTGTTGACGTATCATGTCATTCCTCAGGCATTTGAGAAGCCTGAAAATCTTCTGGATTTACTGGTGAGCGACTCACACCTTCACTGTTGATAGCATGTGGTGTAGTCCTTCCTTGCTCGCCATCTCTCCCTGTCTCTAAGACCTCAATTGGGGAAGAGTGATGGTCATGCTTTTCAGCGTCTTGATTCCCTTTCTCTCCGGCTTCATCTGCAGACTTTTCTTTCACCGCTTCTCCTTCTTCTTCAACTTCTTTCTCTTTGTCTTATTTCTCTTTCTCTTGTTGCTCATTTGCTTCTCTCGTTCTTTGCTTGTCCCTCTTCTTCTCTCTGTTCTTTTTCCTCTCGCTTCTTTTCCTTTCTTCCGTCGTTACGTTGATTCGGTACATAACGTCCGGTCCTTTTCAATGTAGAGATAGTGAGATCTTCCTCTTCATCTTCATCCTCCAAGATAAGAGTTCTTTTCTTTTTGGATGGAGCACCCATGGGCTCCTTCCCTTTTCTCTTTGATGCGAAGATACTTGGAGTCTTCACTTTGAACTTCTCCATTGCCTTACTAAGCTCTTTCAGACGCATTTTTGTCAGCATTTTCAAACCCACCACCATTTTGTCGCATGGTCGAACACAAAGAGTATGTGGAGGTTCAATATTCAAGTGTCTGAAGATCTTGGTCACGAGACCTGGGTAAGGCAATTGGCCCTTGTCCTTCACCATTGCTCTGTACATATGAAAGAGAATGGTGTGAGGGAGAGAGAACTTCTTCCTTGAATTGATCGCGTACATCAATTTCACCTCGGAGTTAGACACGTCAATCTTGGATGTAGACTTTGGCCTGATACAATTGATCACAATTTTGTGAAGCAAGATGTTGATGGCACGCATTCTTGTGTAGGTAATTCTTCCCTCTCGTATCCCCGTCTTTGACAAGCTCCGGTGTGGCATGAGCAATCGAAACTTTGATCGGTTGATAGCGTCCTCTTTCAACTCCAATTATATCTGCCAACATGTCCACATCTACCACATAGTCTTGGTCTCGAACATCAAGGATATTCTATTCGCATCTAAAAGCTAAGATTCGAATAGAAGTATGCTGTCAATTGCGCATAATCGTCGGGTATCGAGCAAAATTGCTCAAGTTGAAGCAGATTGAACTTCTCCCTTAAGTTCACATTAATGGCATCCAAGAAATCGAAATCAACACTCCTAGGGTTTATCACCCCTCGTTTCAATAGTCTGAAGAACAGATTCTCCTGTTCCTTCGATTTAAACAAATCCATCCTTTTTCCCTTCACCTTCGTAGCAACACCCATTCTAGGTTGAAATTCACTGAACATTTTATCATCATCGTTCTGTCGGTCGGATTCGGTCCCAATACACGAGGGTCACTTGGAATGTTCGCAAGTGCTTCCTCGGCCTTTCCTTTGGGAGCAATTCCCAAATCCTCCATTTGTCGCAAAAAGATATACTCATTCCCATAATTCTTATCTTTAAGGAAATCATATACGTAGTTCAGCGGAGTCCCAATGCTCTTCAACACACGATAGAGCTTGTAAATAAAAGAGGGTTTTTGGACTCTTACAGGGTCTGCGTCCTCGATTATTTCTTCCTCCAGTTGTTGACCCGCACCTTGTGGGGTAGATGATGAAGAGTGATGTGGTGGAGAGTGAATCAGGCTATGTTGCTGACTCGGTAAATCTTCCTCTTCGGTGAGATCGAAATGGGTAGGCCCCTCCCTCATTCTCTGTGGTCCCCTGTTCGTGATTCTTGAAGACTTTCTCGAAGAAGACATCCTTCCTTGTCGTTGAAAGATTCATTTACTCGCTTTCCCAAGAAAAGATGACAACTTTCTCGAAGATGAACACGAAGTAGAGATAGGATTGGGAGGAGAATGCCTTTTTAAGGTTTTGAAGTTTAAGCGAGGAAAACTGTATATATATAACTCAGTTTAAAAAGGAAAAACCAATCGGCATAAAGGAAAATGAACAGACACCTCTTTTAAAATCGATAACTACCAAATAAAAGTTAATCTTTTTAAAAAGACAAGATTCCGTTTTTCATGGAAATTATAAATTAACTGAACTAATGATCATACCTTTTCGAGATTGAACATAATAACAACTTACGGTCTATAGCCATGAATGTCTGAGTCTGAGGGTAGGAGAGTCTCAAGTTTCAAGATGTTGAGTCTGGAACGGATAAAATCGAATTGATTTTTCTCCAAAGGCTTTGTGAATATATCCGCTAGTTAATTTTTTGAATCAACAAATTGAATCGAGATTTCTCCATTTTGAACATGATCTCTAATGAAATGATGTCGAATCTCTATATGCTTTGCTCTTGAGTGAATGATTGGATTTTTAGTGAGATTGATTGCGCTGGTGTTGTCACATCTAATCTCTGTGCATGAGTCTTTAATTCCAAAGTCTTGTAGCTGTTGTTTTATCCATAGAATTTGCGAACAGCAATTTCCAAGAGCTACATACTCTGCTTCTATTATTGAGAGAGCCACAGTGCTTTGTTTCCTTGAAAACCAAGACACTGTCTTGCTTCCAAGCAACTGGCAAGTTCCCGAAGTGCTCTTTCTATCAACTTTGCAACTGGCCAGATCTGCGTCTGAATATCCCAGAAGATTAAAGTCTCCCTTCTTAGGATACCAAAGACCGATGCTTGAAGATGAAGCAACAATACGTTTCGCAGCACTGAGATGGGATTCTTTAGGATCTAATTGAAACCTAGCACAGATGCAAACACTCAACAAAATGTCAGGTTTAGAAGCAGTAAGATAAAGAAGTGAACCAATGATGCTCCTGTACAGCTTTTGATCAACTTTCTTCCCTTCTTCATCTTTGACTATCTTCAAAGAACTTGACATCGGTATGTCGGTCTTTTTGCACTTTTCCAGTCCAAACCTTTTGACAAGATCATTAGCATATTTTTCTTGATAAATAAAAGTTCATTCCTTCAATTGTTTTACTTGAAGACCAAGAAAGAATGTTAACTCTCCCATCATACTCATTTCAAACTCATCCTGCATAGACTTAGAAAATTTCTTGCACAGACTTTCATTAAAGGATCCAAAAATAATATCATCCACATATATTTGAACAAGTAAAAAGCTTTTGTTTTCCTTTTTGATAAATAAAGTAGTATCTACTTTACTTTTGACAAAACCATTATGTATTAAGAACTTACTTAGTCTGTCGTACCAAGCTTGAGGTGCTTGCTTTAAACCATACAAGGCCTTTTTCAGTCTAAAGACTGAGTCTGGCTTCTTTGGGTCTTCAAACCCTGGTGGTTGTTCCACATAAACTTCCTCATGGATAAATCCATTTAGGAAGGCACTTTTGACGTCCATTTGGAATAACCTGAAATTTTTATAACAAGCAAACGCAAGTAATAGTCGAATAGCTTCTAACCTTGCTACTGGTGCGTAAGTCTCATCATAGTCTATTCCTTCTTCTTGCGTATATCCCTTGGCCACGAGTCTTGCTTTGTTTCGTACGACTTTTCCTTTCTCATTCATATTGTTCCTGAACACCCATTTAGCTCCAATAACAGTTTTACCTTTTGGTTTAGATGTCAATTCCCGACATCATTAATGTTGAACTGTTCGAGCTCTTCTTGCATAGCTTCAATCTAGCTTTCATCAGATAAAGCTTCTTCTATGCTCTTTGGTTCAATTTCAGAAATGAGAGTCACAACACTAGACTCTTCACGCCTTTTGGATCTGGTGCGAATCTCATTAATTTCGTTGATAATGAGATCTTTGGGATGACTGGACTTATGCTTCCAGTTACTGGTTGATTTGTCTGGTTGATGATCTCTTTCTTTATTTGAATCTTCACGAACAGCTTGATGCTTGTCTTCCAGAGTCTGAGATGCTTCTTGAGTTGTAAGCTTTGGAGTGTTTGGAGCAGGTTCAGACTCTTCATGATGAGTCTGACTGAATTCATCTTGCGTAAAGTCTTGAAATTTGACATTCATTGACTCCTCCATAGACTGGCTCTTCTTGTTATAGACTCTGTAGGCTTTGCTTGATGTAGAATATCCAAGGAAGATGCCTTCATCTGATCTTTCTTCAAACTTAACAACTCGATCTTTTGCATTTTTCAATATAAAGCATTTGCAACCAAACACATGAAAGTATGAAACAATAGGCTTCTTACCTTTGAATAACTCATAAGGGGTTTTTCTCTAGAATAGGTCTTAAGAAGACTCTATTGATGATATAGCACGCTGTTGAAACAAATTTGAGCCTAAAATCGTGAAGAAATCTTACTTTCAATTAAAAGAGTTCTAGCCATTTCTTGAAAAGATCTATTCTTTCTTTCCACAACTCCATTTTGCTGAGGAATATATGGAGAGGAGAACATATACTTAAAGCTAGATTCATCACAAAATTTTGTAAAATCTTGATTTTCAAATTCACCTCCATGATCTGTTCTTATACTTGAGATAACATATCCTTTTTAATTTTGTACCTTTTTAGCAAATTTTTCAAAATACGAGAAGGTTTCGGACTTACTTGTAAGGAAATATACCCAAGTAAAGCGGGAGTAATAGTCCACAATTACCAGGCAATATTTCTTACCTCCAATGCTCTGGGTTTTGGTTAGTCCGAAGAGATCCATATGCAGCAACTGTAGTACATGATTAGTAGAGACATGATTTATTGGTTTAAATGAATTTTTTACCTACTTTCCCAGAATACATGGAGTGTATGGATCAGCCTTTTGGTATGGTAATTTGGGTAGACCTCGAATAAGTTGCTTTGATGAGATTTTGGCTAATTGCTTCATGTTGACATGACCAAGTTTTCTATGCCATAAGCTTGCTTCGTCTTGAATTGAGATTAGACATTGCGATTCATTTGGTTTCATATCCAGAAGATAGATATTTCCATGTCTTCGACCCATGAAAGACTGAGTAGAGTCTTTACTGGTTCTAGAACATGTTCCTTCTTGAAAAAAGATCTTAAAACCAGTATCACACAATTGGCTAATGCTAAGAAGATTGTAATCGAGTCCTTCCACTAGGGAAACATTACTTATTGTGAGATTTCCAATTTTCATAGTTCCAAATCCCACAATACTTCCTTTGTTGTTTCCTCCAAATGAAACTTTTCCACCATTTACTTGAACAAGCTTTATGAAGCAATTTGAGTCTCCTGTCATGTGTCTTGAGCATCCACTGTCAAGATACCACTTTACCTTTTTCTTGACGGAGACCTGCATTTAAAAGAGAGTCTCAAGCTTTCTTTGGTACCCAAATTTTCTTGGGTCCTTTGGTGTTAGTAAAATAAACAGTATTAGCCCATACTTTCTTAACAGGTTTCCAAACCATAGGACACTCTTTTTCAAAGTGATCCGGACTGTTGCACTTTGAACATCGAGGGCATTTCGACCTACGTACTTTACAAAAACTTTCTTGAAATGATTTTTGTAAGCCTCTCTCGAGGGTCTTTCCTTAATTCTTTCTTTTACTTTAGGAAAATCAATCAAGGGAATTGTTTCTGCTGTCATATCTAGACCGGACTTATTGAAGTAAGGTTTTTGAGCTGAAAGAATTTTTTCAAGTTTTTCGGACCCTATTGAAAATTTCTTTGAAATATTTGATAAGTCAGTTTTTAAAAGGGCATTTTCTTTCAAAAGATTATCTTCATTTTCTTTAAGAGTGGAAACATTCAAGTCTAAACTTTTAACTCTTTATTCTAAAATGTTTTCCTTTTGTTTTATAGCTGAGTTTTCCTTTTTAAGTTTGGAAATTCTTTTGAGAGAAGTCTTAAGACTAAAACACAGTTCATCAATGTATTTAGAAACTTTGACAGGAATTTTAAAATTACTTGCCTCAAATTCACCGTCCGAGTCGATCCAAAATCTGAGTCTCGAGTCGATTGTGCCATCGGACATAGGTTGGCATATTCATTATCACTTTCTTCACACTCGTATCACTCCAGGTTCCGGGTTTGAGAGCTTTTCGAAACTTTTCAGCTTTTCCTCTCTTCTTCTTCAGAAGAGGACAGTTGGGTCTGATGTGTCCATTTTTCTTACATTCAAAGCAAACTACATCTTTGTTTGGTTCCTCATCATCAACAGACTTGGTTTGCTGTCTTTGCAAACTTTGTTTCTTTGAGTTGAACCTTCTTCCTTTTCAATTTAGTTTTCTGAATCTTCTTATCATGAGAGCAAGCTCCTCATCGTCCATATCATCTTTAGAATCTATATCATCAGAATCATCATTTGATTTTAATGCAATGGATTTCTTACCTTTTGGATCTTCGTCTTCATTAATTCGTTCCACTTCATAAGATTGAAGAGTTCCAATCGCTTGTCGACGATAGTGGCATAATTCTTTGCGTCTCTCTTATTGAAGTCTTTATGTGATTCCAATCCTTGGAGAGTCCACGCAGTAGCTTGTTTACCTTCATGGGATCAGAAATTGTTTGTCCTTGATTCTCAAGACCATTGACAATATCTGTAAAACGGCTAAACATGTCAGTTATAGATTCTCCTGGTTTCATTTTGAAGGCTTCATATTGACCGAGGAGCATGTTAATTCTGGTTTCCTTTACTCGATCTGTTCCTTCATAGGTGATATGTAATCTGTCCCAAACTTCTTTTGCTATAACACAAAAAGATATTATGTTATATTCAATTGGTGACAAAGTACAATATAAAGAGTAAATTGCTTTTGCATCGAGTGCTTGTCTCTTGATTATCTCTTCCTGAGTCATTCCGCTGGTCTCAACAGTTTCTTTCCCTCTTTCAAAGACTGATGCAGCTGTAGGAGTAATTCATTTTTCTACAACGTCCCATTCCAGAGGATCCTTTGATTGTAGGAAAGCTTTCATCTTGTTCTTCCAGATGTTGTAATCCTTTCCATCAAAGTAGGGTGGTCTGGTATTGCTTTGCCCTTCCACTAGCCCCCCGGTGCTAGCATACTACTCATGGATCTTTTACTCAAGTAAAACACTTCAAATAAAGTGAGTACACGAGCTCTGATACCAATTGATATAGCTAGTATAAGTACCTAGAGGGGGGTGAATAGGTATATAAAAGATTTTTCTCGATAATTGCACAATACTAGACAGTTGATAGATTTGAGATAAACAATAATCAAAGTAAGACTGAGAGAAGGGAAGAGAAAATTGAACACGCGGTTTATAGTGGTTTGGCTTATTTCAAGCTTACGTCCATTCTTCTGCATGACAGCCTATTGGCTGGATTTTACTATGAACAAAGAGATGTTACAGCGTTGTTCTCCCTTGATTTCTTGGTGTAGATGATCTACCACACTCTCTCAAGGTATCACTAAGTATAGACACTTTTTGTGTATACAATTTTGCTCAAAATGTATCGACTAATAATCAAGGTACTTCAGAATCTGGAATTTCTCTATCGATCATTTACTAAAGCAACTAGAACGTCTTCCTTTTATACTCCTTTATACCATCATACCCGTTGGCACTTACCAAAGGAATTCCTCCAATCTATCTGTTGGACGGAATCAATCAAGAAGATCATTCGAGCTATTAAAGGAACCTGACGATAGCCCATCAATCCTGTTCGCCCATACAACTAGGATCTTGGTTTCCAAGAATGAAACCTTCCAAGAATATTTCGTCGACCATCGGATCTTCGAACGATCTTGATTACGAATAAAACAATCTGTTATATTTATCCAGCCAAGAGATCTTCTCCAGAGGATAGGACTAAATCCTCAACCAAATACTTCGGCTCTGGATTGCCTTCGTCACTAGATTAGAAAAACTGTTAATGAGAATAGTCTTGAGTCTTGAGTCTTGAGTGCTTGAGTCGGTGATCGAAAGTCTTCAGACTCTAAACAGAAGGTTTGCAATTATCCAGACTAGACTGATAGAAACGTTTTGTCAGCTTCAAAATATTCTGGAAAGATTTCTCCAACATGAACTACTGAACTTATTGAAGTTGAGCACATATATAGAGATGGAGAAACCGCAATATCGATAAATGTATTATGCTAAAGAGTTAGATTTGTTGCCCTCACAAAAACCTTGAGTTGAAGCTTTCTATTTTGCCATTGAATTCTTGCTAATAGTTTGAAATTGGCTCCTACTGTGTCCCGTAAATGTAGACTATTACAGCTTATGCATTTAATTGATATGGCCAAAACAATATACAATTTAAAAGACCACTGGTTTGGCAACACAATTTTTAAGCGCTAATTTCTACCTTGTGTTTCCAAAGAAACAAGGGAAAAAAGAACATTTGAGAGACCATGACACAAGCCTTTGAAAGAGCAAAAGAACCTTGGGGTCTTTGGGGGTGAGAAGCACAAGTGATGTAATGTGGAAGACACCATCACATCCATCGACAATGGACTCAAAAGATCCTACTTCCAGTAGGTCTGCCTTGCAAAGATGAAGTCTCTTGATGAGTTTATGTGTTGATGGGCCTAAGTAGGCTTGTCCACCCATGTTGGGCCCAAAAACCCGGCCCGTAAGTTAAGGGCCCATGGAGGAAGTTATTATAGATAAAAGAATTAAAAAAAAGGGAAAATCTTAAGAAGGCGGTTATCCAAAAGAAGTTACGTAATTTTAAAAGGTGAGATTACGTTCTCTTGGCTTACGTCTTCTACTGAACTCTCCCTAAAAAGAACAGTTATTCTTCGGCAAGAACAGTGTTTGGATTCCTCCTTGAATCGCAACATTGATGTTTAATTTGTGGAAGAAAAAGTACGTTTGACACTGTAATGTGCCTTAGGATCAGTGATATATGTGTTTCATGGGCACGTTTCCGCGTTCGTTGTTTTTGGAGTTCGATTGAGTGTCGGATAGCTATATTTGGGAATCTATGTTTCCCAACATTGGTATCAGAGCAATTGTTCATGTTTCCTGATCCTTTTCGTGTTTATTAATTGCTTTTGATTGATTTTTTCATAATACATCGCTTTTGGCTGATCGAATATGAAAAATCCTAACACCCGTACTGTTCCCCCTCTTTTTTTTTTTTTTTTTTGTAAATTGAAAGTAATTTCTGATAGCATAGGGTCAAAGCTCTCGTTGATACGAGAAAATCGACTAATGGCTCACCGCTAGGAGCAGCCGGACGAGCTGCCACGCGTGGCCAAAGGAACCAGCGTTGCACACGCCGAGGCAGTTTTTTTTTAGGCACGTGCAATGCACGTGCCAGCTGACGTCATCTAGCGGTTGCTCGCACACGCACCAGGCATGTGCCGGGTCGGTCGGTTTGACCCGACCTAACTTAACCCGTCCGGCCTGACCCGTATCCATTAATCATTGACTTGTTGACCGTTTACGTACGTTGACCATCGTTGACCACCGTTGACCTTCGTTGACCGGCGTTGACCACTGTTGACCGGCATTAACCAGTCCAAAAAAAAAAGAGAGGAAAATTATGTATTTTCCGTTGTTGTTCGTTGTGGATTATAAGTAATTCATTTTGTTCTGCATTTGTTGTAGGAACATGATACGTTATGCACGCATGCCTGCATTTCCGAGAACGGACTAAGAAAAGGCAAGACTTAGAGGGCTAATGACAGAATTAGCTAATTATTGGTAGAATGACGGTGATGTAGTATCACACGTGATTAGAGTCAATATGATAATATAAGAAATCATCTAGAATGGTTATCTTATGCCGAATTTTGAGAAGGTACTAGCCTTAATAAACACTCTTCCACCTGAATAGCAAGCAGTGTTAGATCACCTGTGTGAGGTCAACGTGGTCCCGGATTATAACAGGCTTGCAATAGCTTTTGTAAAAGAGTACTATATAATTGAGTTAACCAAGACCTTAACCCTTGGGTTGAGTGTAACATGGCGCAAAGTGAATGCGCCTTGGAGGTGGCATGAGAGCTCTCCAAAGGTTTTGTCATAGTTGACCAATGTGCATTCATAATTCTTAAAGAATTTTACTAAGAAATTATAAGAGACTTTCCCAATTTATTTTTTCTTAGATTAGTTTGAGTTGTTTTAGGTGTAAATATCTTTTTGTATGTTGATATTTTTCTTGTGAATATATTACTTAATGTAATGGACATGTTTAATTATTGAAAGTTCAATATTATTTATTGTTGTAAATTAGTATATTAATTTACAATTCTTTGTAGGAAGTTCGAGAAAGTTTTAGTGACTTTGTTGAACTTATTTTGCATAGAAAATTACATTAATGATAATTTTAAGTTATGATTTTTGGATGATGATTCGAAACATAGTGACATTTTGATTCTGAAACCTTATTTGAAATTATTCATTAATATGATGGATCTGTGCAAAATAGATGCATAGATGATAGGCATTAATAATTTGTGCATATATGTCTAATATGTTCAGATCGATGGCTTCAACAACTAAAAGCATAATTGTTGATTTGAACAAAGAAGAGAAATTGAATGACGAGGATTATGAAATATTAAATATGAAAATTCAATATGTGCTTGAAAAATAAGTACTAAAAGCTCTTAACTATGTTATGGAATAACTTGAGGATGTGCGCCACCTTGAGTTAGCAGAGGACCACTTAAATGCATTTGAGTGGGAAATAGATATTTTCTGTGCTACTACTAGCTCAGATGGGGCTTCGAGCTCTAAGTGCAAACGCATTGATTTGTTCAACATGTGGAAATGCAAGGGATCAAGTTTTTCTTGGAAAAAATCAAGAGTTAACTAACATAAAAGATGAACTTTCATAATGGTGGTGTGCATTTGTATTGAAATACAAATCATTATGGTTATGGTTATTTTCTATATGGTTTTATTATATCAAATGTTAACTGTGGTACTACCACCCGCGGTGGCCGCGATAGTTAAGGTTTGGTACCCCATTCGCAGGGGGAAGGGTTCGAGACTCCGCGTCCGCGTTGCTTCAATGCAAAACGTGCGATCCACCTATGGCTGGGTCTGTGGTGGTGGCCTAGTCCACCCTAGGGTTTACTCTTCGCCGCGAAGCGGCATACGGAGGTTCCCTAGGTCACAAAAAAAAATGTTAACTGTGGTAATGTCAATATTTGTTATTCCCTTTTCACGTCTTTTGATTCATATAATAATGATGTGAATGTGTGGCATGCTAGACTTGGTTATATTGGCCAATAACATATGAATAGACTAGCCAAAGAGGACTTATTGGACAATATTGAAAAAGTCGATTTGCCCACATGTGAGCATTGTCTGGTAGGGAAAACGACAAGAAAACCATTTGGAAAAGGTGCAGGAGCTGGATTTCCTTTCCATTTAATCCATTTTGACGTCTGTGGTCCAATAAATGTAAGAGAAAGGCACGGGGCTGTTTATTTCATCACATTTATAGATGATTATACTCGATTCAGATATGTTTATTTGATATCTCACAAATCTGAAGCATTGAGTTGTTTCAAAAAGTTTATGAACTTGATATAAAATTAATTAGACAAAAAAATAAAAATATTGAGATCCGATCGAGATCAAGAATATTTCTTTGATGAGTTTAAAAATTTATGTGATGAAAAATGAATAGAAAGACAGTTGTCTATTCCATATACTCCTCAACAAAATGATATTGCAGAAAGAAGAAACAGAACCCTACTGGAAATGGTTAGGTCCATGATGGCGCATGTTAACTTACTTATCACTTTTTGGAGTGATGCTTTATTAACTGTTGCCTATATACTTAACCGTGTGCTTTCCAAATCAGTTACTTCCACTCCATATAAGTTATGGATAGATAGAAAACCAAACTTAAGTTTTCTTAAACCGTAGGGTTGTGCGGCCTATACTCATGAACCCTCTCATAAGTTTGGAAAATTTGGTCCTAGAGGAAAGAATAGTATTTTTATAAGATACTCAGAACACTAAAAAATGTATGTGTTTATAGGTGAGTAGGAAAGTGGGAGTATAACTGAATTTGAATTACATGATGTCACATTCTTAGAGAATGAATTTCCTAAGAATAACGAAATAAGTGAAAATTACTTCCTATTTGAAACCTTGGATCAATATAATGAACTTAGTGGAGTTCGTCCAAGTAGGAGTAATATGAGAAGTGATAAATTTAATTAAACCTACTCTCAATTACAACAACATGATAAGACGATATCATCATTATCTAATTCGAGTGGGACCATAATGGGGAATAATGTGCAAAGTGTACAATCTCATGTACGGCGAACAAGTCGCAAAAGTATTCCCCGTCGATGTTTTGGCATTGAAGGGGAAACTTTTATGATTACTCCACAATATGAAGATGAGCCAAGAAATGTTAATGAGGCTCTAAATTGCCACAGTAAGGAAAAATGGATACGTGTAATGAAAGAGGAAATTGAGTCAATGAAGTCAAACCATGTTTTGGAACTGTTTAATCTTCCAAAAGGACGCAAAGCCATTGAGAACAAGTGGGTTCTAAAAATAAACCGTAAAGTTGATGGCTCAATAGAAAGACATAAAGCTCGTCTTGTGGCAAATGGGTATAATCAATAGGAAGGAATTGATTATGAAGAAACATTTTCTCCTGTAGTGAAATTTACCTCGATTCGCATTATTCTGACAATAATGGCAAGTATAGATCTTGAGTTACATCAAATGGATGTAAGGACTGCTTTTCTCAATGGAGAATTAGATAAAGAAATATATATGGAATAATCTGTTGGTTTTATTATGAAAGGCCAAGAAGAAAAAATATGTCAACTTTTGAGATCGATATATGGCCTTAAGCAGTCATTAAGACAATGGTATATACGTTTTTATAATGTCATAATGGCATATGATTTTACAATGATTGATGATGATTATTGTGTATATATCAAAAGACCCAAAGATCAATTTGTTATAATATCATTATTTGTTGATGATATACTGATTGTATGAAGCAATATAGAGTTTGTTAATATTGTTAAGAGTTGGTTATCTTCCAACTTTGAGATAAAAGACATGTGTGAGGCTGCATGCATTCTTGGAGTCAAAGATTTCAAGAGATCGTTCGAAGATATCATTATCTTTTTCGCAAGAAACATATATAAATAGGGTTCTTGAACGATTTTGTATGCAAGATTGTAAACTCATAGATACTCCTATTGCAAAACGTGAATGATTGAGTCATAGAATGTGTCCAAGGATTCCACAAGAGAATGAACAAATGCAACATGTTCCTTATGTTAGTGCTGTTGGAAGCTTAATGTACGCTATGATGTGTACAAGAGCCGTTATATGTTTTACAGTTGGAATGGTGAGTAGATACCAATTCAATCCAGGTCAAGCACATTGGAAAACCGTTAAAATAATATTGAGGTATCTGAAGGGAACTGCTGATTATGCGCTGAGTTACCAAGGAAATGATCTACGACTTGAAGGCTATTCAAATGCTGATTGGGGAGGAAATTTAGATTAAAGGAAATCTACCTCTAAATTTGTTTTTATACTAAATAATGGCACTATATCTTGAAGCAGTAAGAAACAAACATGTATAACATTGCCCACGATGGAAAGTTGAGTTTGTGGCATTATCAGCAGCAATACAATAAGGTGTTTGGCTTAAAAGATTTTTGAATCATTTAGGTGTTATTAAGAATGCTGCAAACTCATTGTTAGTTAACTGTGATAGCCAAACAACGATGGCATACATAAAAAATCCAAAATATTATGGCAAGACCAAGTATATAGATATCAAGTATAATTTTGTGAAAAATATGGTTGTACGAAAGTATGTGAACTTACAGTACATATTTACGCATAAAATGGTAGTAGATCCTATGACAAAGCTAATATCTAGAGATGTGTTTTGTGGTCATGTAAAATCTCTAGGATTGTGTAGAGGTTGACGTATTGAATATTGTAATCTCCCTTAAGTGTTCACATTTAATAAATTTGTGTTTTTTCATTATTAATGCTTATGAATCTTGTTTGACGTTTATGCATTTTAATGTTTAGTGTATTATATAAAGTTGATAAAGTATGTCGGACAAATGAAAAATTAGCCCACTCACAAGGGTAATCGCATCTATTTACTATATGTTAAATAGAAATGAGATGATTTTTAAGCTTATTATCTAAGTGATAATCGAGAGCTCAAGCTTAAAATATATATATGTGTCACCTTAACTGAGTGTTAAGATGATGACATAATATTTACCATGTCCAAAAGTAAAATAACAAACATATTTTACTTTATCTGTCTATGATGCCATATGTAAGTTCTGATAAATTCTGTGAAATGATAAATACGTAAACTCAAGTTAGACATTAGGTATGTCTGAATTATCATCTGTACGGTATTGAAGGTTTAGACATACGCTCTATGGGAAAGAAGTTAATACCATAATACGTATTTCATACTACGTATGCATGAGATGACCAATAAGAGTGGCAAAAATTTTGATTTCAACTTTCATGCCATGTGAGACTCTTAAGGAAAATAATTTCTTAATTTAGTGCCCTCATGACTCTTATTTATTCTCGAGATTATATTCAGTATTTGCTATTTTAGAATGTTGCCAATGATCATGAATTGATTGAATCTAATTGAACATTTCTAGAAAAGCAAGTTGAACTGAGATTGAGAGTTTCAAGGAAAGAGGAAGATCGAATTTTGAGAATCACATTCTAGTTTTGTATTCATTGGTCGATCAATTATGATTGTTTTTGGGATAATCATAATTGTCAATACAATATATCATTGTTTAAAAAGATATCAAGAGAGATAAAAATGTGATCGATTGATCTAGGGTACTGCATACTAAATCTACTCAAATTGTGATGCCCATTATGAGATGTTATGTATTCTTAACATATGTATGGCAACGAGTTCTCGAAGTATGCTGATCGCACGAATTATTCACCAGTATGAATGTTGTAGAGAGGTAAAGAGGATTCTGTTCGGCCCACCATGTGCGAGTGAAAGATGATGGGTTTATATGTTGATGGGCCTAAGTAGGCCCGTCCACCCATGTTGGGCTCAAAAACGCGGCTCGTAAGTTAAGGGCCCATGGAGGAAGTTATTATAAATGAAAGAATAAGAAAAAGGGGAAAATCTTAAGAAGGTGGTTATCCAAAAGAAGTTACATAATTTTAAAAGGTGAGATTACGTTCTCTTGGCTTACGTCTTCTACCGTGCTCTCCCTAAAAAGAACAGTATTCTTTTGGCAAGAACAGTGTCCGGATTCCTCCTCGAATCGCAACATTGGTATTTAATTCGTGGAAGAACGACACTGTAATGTGCTTTAGGATCGGTGATACATGTGTTTCATGGGCACGTTTCCACATTCATTGTTTTTGGAGTTCGATTGAGTGTCGGATCGCTATATTTGAGAATCCATGTTTCCCAACATCTCTCCTTGGCTCCATCCAGAGCAAGCAGATGCACAGTCTTCTTTGTATCACCTGTTACATGTAAATTAGAATAACTTCTTGCTTCACCATAAATGATGTCATGCATGAATGTAATCAAGGGTCTTGAACTGACTCGGGTCACGAACGGTTGCTTTGATGGTGTGGCCACTTTGGAGCAGGAGTTTCATTAACTATGACGCCATATAGCCTAATGCTCTGGTCACACACACCACCTTCATCTCTCTCTCTCTCTCTCTGCCCCTGCCTGAGCTATGGCATTGTTCTTTGACCTCTCTGGGGAAGCTTCACGCAATGGTAGACTTTCTTGGTAGTTGGATTGTTATGTAGATGCACCATAAAAGTTAATTAACTTATTGCGTCTGTCGATTCTAGATGACTGGTCTCGGCCAGACTTGGAGCATCTTTTGCTGAAGAAAGCTGTCTATGATATTTTATAGTGTCTGGTTCTGGACATTAGTTGTTGGAACTATATGCGCATTTTCAAGCAGTTCCACGTTTGCCCTCATCTGTGAAGACCCTCAAACCACAAGCTCAAGAATGGTTACATAAATAAGACCCAACAATTATATTATCAACGCTCCGTGTATGAATATACGGGACATTATTTTGGTGCCGATAATTCATGTTAAGTTTTGTTAAATGTCAAACCTATTAGCAACTAAATTGACTGGCATCTTATTTAACCTGGATCATGTTAATAAATTACCCATTGTTATATGAAAGTACAATAGTAATTTGGCTTTTAGCAAGTTAGGCTCCACATGGAAAATAATTTCCGGGAAAATGTTTTCTGGATTTTCTGGCGTTCGTTTTATGAAAAATGAATTCCTTGGGTGAAAGGAAAAAGTCTTCTAAATTAAGGGAAAATATTTTTCACTTTTAAAAAATGAAAAATATTTTCTTCACTTGATCTCTCTTATCTCACACCTCTACAAATCCTCACTTCCTCCTCCCCTTTCTTTTTTTGTTCGAATTATTTTTAATTTTAATTTTCTTTTTAATTAGAATTATTTTTAATTTCCCTTTTCTTTTCTTTTTCTTTTTATTTTTCTTTTTATTTTTCTTCTTTTTCTTTGTTTCCTATCTTCTTCTTTCTTGGCTAGTTGTCGTTAGCCGTTGCCAAGCGAACCTTCAACTCGTCGATCTCAAGCTTGCGCTTTGCACTCTTGCTTATCATTTTCTTTATTTATTCTACCTTGCAATTGTACATTGCTCAAACAAAAGGCTTTACATGCTTTGCTTCTTTTTTCTTTTGTTTATTAGAACACAAAAGACGCAAGGGGAGAACATGCCACTTAACTAGAAGATTCTCATGAGAGATGTGCATGATTTGCTTCTTTTCTCTTTTGCTTCTTTTTAAAATCCATACGAACATTTTTTAGAGTAGATGAGCGTTTGACGACAATGAGAGAACAAATATATGAAGTAAGTTTGCTTGGTAAAGGCAGGTTCATATTTGATGGATTTATAAGTCAGTAAGTGATGCATGCTTAAGTGGTGAAGTCTTAGAAAATATTTTCTGAAATATTTTCAAGTTTTAGCTGAACACTAGAAAATATTGTCATTTTCCTAGAATATGATTTCCAGGAAAATATTTTCCGGAAATGGCTCATTTTCCTCAAAATGAACGGACCTTTAGTAACAATTTTAAGAAAGGACCGTCAGTAATTTGACCGTTTTAAATTACAAACTATTTGTGTAGATTACCAATGTTACTTACATGTCTGACCAATGTATTAAAGTTACTAATTTTGTAAAAAAAAAAAATTCCAACTCTCGTTTATCAACTTTTTAATTGTTCTAAGAATTTACCAATTATTATTTATTAGAGTTACCATTGAATTAAGATTACGTGACAACAAATTACTATATTATTGCAAACGATTTACCGCATTTTCGTAAATGAGGTTATCATATGCTTTTGGCTTTACTAATGCTTATTTTATTGAACCATTAATGCTTATCTAATGATATTTGAAATCACCACCCATCAATTTTATATGATTTATTTCAAAAGTAGTAATTGTTCCAATAATTTATAGATACATGAGCAAGAAAATTGTAAATCGGTTTCAGACTCCCACCATTTTCTAAATCCCTTTCTTTTCTTTTCCACGACTATTCAATGAAGATAACTGGATTTTTTTTTTTTTTGGCTCAAGAAGATAACTGGATTCAATATGAATTTTTTTTTCTTACAGGAAGTGTGCCCATCAAGAAATTCTTTTTGTTGTTGGTAAAAAAGAAGTGCGATTCCAAAAGCTAACTTGATGCAGTAGTTGAGAAACGAGATCAACGTATAAGATGGCATAATATCATAAATAAAATCTGATGTTGATATGAAAATGGGATGACCAATTGATGCGAATGAATTCATGAATGCTGTCTCTGTGACTCCAAAACCAAACAATGAATTAAATACATTAGATTCCGTTAACTTTTCAAGTCATTGAACCTTTTTATACTCCATACCTATATATTTTACTTGCAAAGACTTAGTTAATCCACCTAAAACCCTAAATCAGTGCACCTTTGGTAATTTTACCTCAAATTGGTATACTTATGATAAATTTACTTTCTGTTAATTTCCGTCAAATTTTATTGTCAAATTATTGAGTTGGATGATACATGACAGTTAACTAGTGTACTCGTTTGGGATATACTTTATGTATATTACAATTGTACTATTTTTATTGTTTTTATGATATTAATCAAACTTAACGGAATATATATTTGTCGCAAATGTATTAGTTTGAGATTTTTGGCAATTGAACAAATTAGTTTGGAGTGAACACTAGTTTGGGGTTTTTTGTGGTCATTTAAGGTAAATTTGTTACAAGTGTATCCGTTTGGGGCCTTTTTGGTCAACAAATTAATTTGAAGTAAATTTATTATAGATGTACTAATTTGGGGTTTTCAGGGAATTAACTCTTAGTTTTTCAAGTCATTGAACCTTTTGATACTCCACGCCTGAATATTTTACTTGCAAAGACTTAATTAGTCTACATCTCTTTAACTTTCTTCAAACATCTTGTGATTATCCCATCGATCCCGCTTGACTTGTCAAGCAATACTTGAAACAAACTAATCCCAAGTTACTAGTCCTTGCACTGCTACATTCAGTTTTACATCTTCTGATCAAGATGGCGAGAGATTCATCCCTTTGCATTATACTAGTCTCTATCTCCATTTTAGCATGGCTATCGGCTTGTGATGGCAATACTCCTGCTAGGAGTTGCCCAGAGTCTAATAGAGAAGCTCTAATTGACTTCAAAAGTGGCCTTCAAGATCCTTATAATCGCCTGTCCTCATGGCAAGGAAGCAATTGTTGCTGGTGGCAAGGAATAGGCCGCGATGAGAGGACTGGAGGGGTGATAAGCATTGATCTTCGTGGCAACTCTAGTACGTACACTTATTGGAAACAAAGTGGAGAAATTAGACCTTCATTAGTGCGACTCAAATCCTTGAGATTTTTGGACTTGAGCTCAAATAGTTTTGTTGGCGCTCCAATTCCTGAATTTGTCGGTTCTTTGGAGAACCTGCGGTACTTGAACTTGTCAAGTGCCGGGTTTGATGGTGCGATTTCTCCAAATCTAGGAAATTTGTCAAACTTGCAGTATCTTGACCTTTCTTCTTGTTATTTGTTAAGTACCAAAAACCTGTCAAACGTGTGCCCCAGGCTTTTGCAGATTTCGGGTCGGATTCCACGGTTCGTTCAAGATCTCTCTCTCTCTCTCTCTCTCTCTCTCTCTCTGCGTTGAAAAGGAGACGAAAATCTTCTCGATGCGCCCGCTGTCTGCACGTATTTCGAGAAAATAAGAAGGAGAAAACACCGTTCTACGAAGCAGATGTTGTGTCGTAAACAATTCCCAGCGCACCCAGCGGAAAACATCTCGGATTCGTGGACGATATCTCCCCGTGAATCCATCCGCGATCCTCTGAACAAGGCTTCTGTCGGCACAACGCAATCAACGGCTTTTCCCCTCGCGCAGACAGTGATGGGGTTGGTGTCTGACCAAAGTATTAAAGTTACTAATTTCTATGAAAAAAAATTACCAACTTTCATTTATCAACTTTTTAATTGTTATAAGAACTTACCAATTATTATTTATTGAAGTTAACATTGAACTAAAATTACTCTCCATGATAGCAAATTACCGATATTAATACGAATGATTTACCACCTTTTCATGGATGAGATCACCATCTACTTTTAACTTTACTAATGCTTACTTAATTGAATTATTGATGTTTATCTAATCATATTTGAAATCACCACCTATTTTAAGACTTCATCAACATTTATTTGTGGATATTAGCATGTTAAAGTTACTGGCTCCTATGAAAAATCACCTAATTCTTCTATGGAATCATTACCTTTTGGCTAAGTGGGTTACAAATAATTATTCAATCGTTATGTAGCTACTAACAATTCCAATGAATTATCAATGCTTATTTGTGCAACTTACCAATTAATAAAGGTCAAAAGCTACTAAAACCTTACACAGAATTACTAACTTTTATTTGAGTTCAATTGTCAATGTTTATATGATTTATTTCAAAAGTTGTTATTGTCCAAAATGTTTCTATGATTTATTTCAAAAGTAGTAATTGTTCCAATAATTTATAGACCCATGGGAGAGAAAATTGCAAATCAGTTTCAGACTCCCATCATTCTCTAAATCCCTTTCTTTTCTTTCCCACGACTATTCAATTCTCCAAGTCCTACACTCATGTTCGGCATCAATGAAGGCAATTGGATTCAAGATGAACTTTTTTCTTACGAGAAGTGTGGCCATCAAGAAATTCTTTTTGTTGTTGGTCAAAAAGAAGAGCACTTTCCAAAGTTGACTTGATGCAGTATTTGAGAAACGAGATTAGCGTATGAGATGGCACAACAATATCATTAATTAGATTTGATGTTGATACGAGAATGGGATGATCGGTTGATGTGAATGAATCCGTGAATGTCGTCTCTTTGACTCCAAAACCAAACAATGAATTAAATACAATAGATGCCGTTAGCTTTTCAAGTCATTAAACCTTTTTACACTCCACGCCATAATATTGTACTCGCAAAGACTTAGTCAGTCCACATCTCTTTAACTTTCTTCGAACATCTCGTGATAATCCCACCAATCCCGCTTAACTTGTCAAGCAATACTTGAAACAAACTAGTCCCAGGTTACTAGTCCTTGCACCACTACTTTTAGTTTTACATCTTCTTATCAAGATGCCGAGAGATTCATCCCTTTGCATTATACTAGTCTCTATCTCCATTTTAGCATGGCTATCGACTTGTGATGGCAATATCCCTGCTGGAAATTGCTCAGAGTCTGACAGAGAAGCTCTAATTGACTTCAAAAATGGCCTTCAAGATCCTCATTATCTCTTGTCCTCATGGCAAGGAAACGATTGTTGCCGGTGGCACGGAATAGGCTGCGGTGAGAGGACCGGAGGGATAACAAGCATTGATCTTCATGGCGACTCTGGTATGGATAGTTATTGGTTGAGTGGAGAAATTAGACCTTCATTAGCGCGACTCAAGTCTTTGAGATTCTTGGACTTGAGCTCAAATGACTTTTTTGGCATTCCATTTCCTGAATTCGTCAGTTCTTTGGAGAACCTGCGGTACCTGAGCCTATCAGGTGCCACGTTGTATGGCACAATTCCTCAAAATCTAGGAAATTTGTCAAACTTGCAGTATCTTGACCTTTCTTTTGAATTTCCTAACTTATATGCTAACAATCTTGGGTGGATATTTGGTCTTGATTCTTTGAAATATCTTGCGCTTGATGGTGTGGACCTCTCAATGGTCAGTTCTGTTATAAATCGGCGTCGCAGCGGAAGCGGATCGTATATTTTGCAATTATGTCAGGAGCTATAGAAATCGATCGAAATAAAACGAGGAACAATAAAAGAAAAGGACACCGGAAATTAACGTGGTTCGGTCCGAATGTCGGAACCTATGTCCACGGGGAGAGCCAGCAAATCAATCCACTATAAATCGGAGAATTATAGGATTACAATCACACACATGCACTCAAGTGTTTCCCAGTCCTACTTTATACCCGATACCCACGGTGTTTAACAAAACAACTCAATGGACTCGACTCCGCACAAATCCTCTCTGAGCTCAAGCTCTCACTCTCTCTCGAGCTCGTTTCTCTAGCTCTTTGCCGAGCTCTTTTCTTTTTCGCTCTATCTCGAGCTTAAGACGTCTTCACCTTTTATCGGTTGAAGGGGAGGAAAAACTTGTACTCCACAATTGTCAAAACGGTACCGATCTTCAAAGCATGTGCCTCCATGCAATTAATGAGAGCGTGTGAGCGGATGACCAACATACACTAACACACATAGAACTTCTACCTTCCCTCTTTCTTTCTTAATAAAAACAAGAGAAGCCCACAAAAGTTGAACAAAGAGAGGGAGAGAGTTCGGCGCCTACATGATAGGCTTCTGAGGCCACAAGTGCTTATCCACTTGTTTTCTACGGGCATGCATGCACATGGCCATGTGCATGCATTTAATGACGTAGAAGAAACTTGGACGATCAACTCTTCAGAAATCACGCTGACAAGTGAGAAAGGCCACAAAAATCAACACACGCATTTGTGGCCTCCATTTCCAACGTGAAGCGCCGATTGAGGGCGGGATTCTTTCGGCTCCTATCACACGCCATTCCTTGTCAAATGCTCCGCAAACGATCTTATGGTCCGCAGACAATCTTTCTTGTCTTAAGCATGTCCATGTTTTGCGCAAATTGGGTATCTTATATGGATTCAAACTTGAGACATAATTTAACAATTCTCCACCTTGGCTCGACGTTTGAAGCCAAGTTATAGTGCTTATTTTCCATGCTTGGCTCTCCCAACGCCCCGATGGGCGCTCATACTCTCCAGACGCCAATCGAGCTCATACAGAGCTCGAGCTTTGCTAAAGGAACATGCTTCGTCATCATATTTGTCGGGTTCTCCGCTGTTGCTATTTTCTTCATAACAATTTTACCCTTCGCTATGACATCTCGGATGAAATGGTACTTGATGTCGATATGTTTTGTTCGCTCGTGATATATTGGATTGTAAGCCAAATATATTGCACCTTGATTGTCACAGTGTATGGTGACACTTTTCTACTCCAATCCAAGGTCCAATAGCAAACCCCTTAGCCATATCGACTCCTTTGCAACAAAGGTTAGTGCCATGTACTCCGCCTCAGTCGAAGACAATGCAACATCATCTTGTAAAGACGCTTTCCAACTTATTGCACCACCTGCTAGCGTAAACACATACCCTACTAATGATCTGCGATCATCCAAGTTACCGGCGTGATCCGAATCCACGTACCCTGTGGTCTCATTGCCATTGATGTTCCTCCGATACATAATGCCGATGTCTGCTGTCCCCTTTAGATATCTGAGGATCCATTTCACGGCTTCCCAATGAGCCTTGCCTGGGTGCTTCATGTAACAGCTGACAACACTTACAGCCTGTGAAATGTCAGGTCTAGTACATACCATGGCAAACATAATACTACCCACTGCACTAGAATAAGGAACACGGAACATATGTTCCTCCTCCTCTTCAGTTTGCGGTGATAACTTGTCAGAAAGTTTAAAATGTGCGGCTAAAGAGGTACTTACAGATTTTGCCGACTGCATATTGAAACGTGCCACGATCTTCTCAATGTATTTCTTTTGAGACAAACGCAACGTTCCTGCAGCTTTGTCACGCAAAATTTGCATACCCAATATTTTCTTAGCAGCACCTAATTCTTTCATTTCAAACTCAACACTCAACTGCCGCTTCAACACATCAATATCAAACATATGTTTAGCTACTATCAACATATCATCAACATATAATAGCAAATAAATCAAAGACCCATCCTCCAATCTCCTAAAATAAACACAACTATCAAACTGACTTTTCGAATAATCTTGACTAGTCATGAAAGCATCAAAACGCTTATATCATTGTCTAGGAGATTGTTTCAGTCCATATAAAGATTTCTTCAATAAGCAAACATGGTCTTCCTTACCTAGAATAGCAAATCCCTCAGGTTGCTTCATGTAAATTTGTTCCTCCAATTCACCATGAAGAAATGCCGTTTTCACATCTAGTTTGCTCCAGCTCAAGATCTGTGCAGCAACTAAGGCAAGTAATATACGAATAGAGGTATGCCTTACCACAGGAGAGAACACTTCATTGTAGTTGATGCCCTCTCGTTGAGTATACCCTCTCGCAACAAGTCTCGCCTTGAACCTGGCTGCCTCTACACCGGGAATGCCTTCTTTCCGTTTGTAGACCCATTTGCATCCGACAATTTTCTGACTTTTGGGTACTTTGACCAATTCCCATGTTTGATTCCGATAGAGTGATTCTATTTCTTCACTCATAGCCTCTAGCCACTGTGATGACTCAGCACTAGCCATCACCTCAGAATAGGATGAAGGCTCATCCATCTCCACCTCATCACCTACAGTTAATGCATAGGCAATATCAAAATAACCATAATGTACCGGTGGTTTAATTTGCCTTCTTTGTCTGCTTGTGGCTGTGTTGTGTCGTGGCTCTACTGGTTGTTTAGTATCACCGTCTTCAGGAATTGTGGCTCATCAGCAATCTCTTCCTCTGTTACCTTTGAGGTCTTTGGAGACTCCGCCTGAATCTCCACCTCACTTCTGACACCATGATCCGTTTGCTCTGCTGGTTGAGTCTCAAGATTTCTCTTTTGAAGCATTGCAGTCTCGTCAAAGATCACGTCTCTGCTGATTAGAAAACCAGGTGATATGAGATTAGTGCACCACAGCCGGTAGCCTTTCACCCCTTGTGCATAACCCAAAAATATGCACATCTCTTGCATGAGCATACGCAGACATCCGAATATTCGTAATCCGGAGTAATCAACGGTTTCCCCGACCATACTTCCTCGGGAGTCTTCCACTCGATAGCAGAAGATGGAGATCGATTAACCAGGTAACACGCCATATTTATTGCTTCGGCCCAAAATTCCTTGCCCAATCCTACATGTGAAAGCATGCACCGAGCTCGCTCAAGTAAAGTTCTGTTCTTCCGTTCTGCTACGCCATTCTGCTGTGGTGTCCCGGGAACTGTGCGGTGTCTCACAATCCCTTCCTTTTGGCAGAACTTGGTAAAGTCCTTACCACAGAACTCCATGCCATTATCAGTTCTCAGGCACTTGATTTGTTTACTTGACCGCTTCTCAATCAACACCTTAATATTCTTAAACCGATCAAATACCTCAGATTTGTGCTTCAGAAAGTACACCCATACCTTCCTTGAGTAATCGTCGATGAATGTTAGCATATATCTGGCACCTCATTTCGATGGAACTGGAGACGGTCCCCAAACATCTGAATGAATGTATTCGACTGGTTGCTTGGTCGAATGTAGAGCTATACCGAATTTAACACGCGCTGCTTCCCGAAGATGCAGTGCTCACACAGGTCCAGCTTTCCTGTCTTCTGACCTTTCAGCAACCCCTTTTCACTCAGCATCGTCATACCTGCCTCACTCATGTGTCCCAATCGCATATGCCATAACTGAGTCAAATTTGAGTCTGACTCACCTGATGAAACTGTAGCAACTCCAGTCACGGTTTCTCCCAGTAAATGATAGAGAGAATTCGCCTTCTTCTCTTTCATCATTGTTAGGGCACCTCGAGAGATTTTCAGCACTCCACCTTCAGCTGTGTATTTGCAACCGAGGTCATCGAGTGTTCCCAAAGAAATAAGGCTCTTCTTGAGCTTCGGTACGTGCCTTATGTCTATCAATGTCCGTCTACGCCATTGTGCATTCGGATCCGAACTGTTCCTATCCCTACAACCTCGCAGGCTGCATTATTCCTCAAAAGAACTCTACCACCATCTGCAGTTTGGTAGGTAGTGAACCGGTTCTTATGAGGAGTCATGTGATAGGAACATCCAGAATCTAGCTCCCATTCGTCTCCTGACAAACTCGTAGATACACATAAGACAGCCTCGGCATCACTGGTACTCTCCTCGGCAACATTCACCACACTACTTGTGGCATTTTGCTAAATGCCTTTATTTCTTAGCTTTGGACAATTTCTCCTTATGTGCCCCTCCTCGTGACATTCGAAGCACTTCACGTGACCTTTTGATTTTCTATGTCGCGACTTCGACCTGCTTTTGCTTTGGCTTCTGTTGCTGGGCCTCCGATGTTGGTCTCTACCTCGAATCATCAGTCCACGCGCTACATCTTGCGCTAAACTGTCATCACACAACTTTCTCTGCCACTCCTTTGAAAACAGGGCAGATTTTACCTCCTTTGAGGTAATCGTAGTACGCCCCTGTAACAAGGAGTCGGTAAAGTGCTCCCATGACTCCGGTAGAGACGCCAACAACATCATGCCTTGTTCTTCATCATCTAAAATCTTGCCAACATTGTTCAAGTCCATCATGAGTTTATTAAACTCATCTAGGTGGGATCTAATGGACGTACCTTCAGTATATCGAAATTGGAACATTCTCTTCAGCATATATAAGCGATTGTTTAAACCCTTCTTTACATAGAAGGCCTGGAGTTTTACCCATAACGCTGTGGCATCCTCCTCCTCGGCCACCTCTATTAGCACTTCATCCGATAAGTTCAACAGGATGATGCTCATGGCCTTCTCCATTAGCTCGTCCTTTTCAGCATCTCGCATTGTTTCGGGCAACTGAGCCTTGCCCTCCAATGCCTTGGCTAATCCTTGAGTTGTTAATAGTGCCGTCATCTTGATGCTCCACAACCCGAAGTTGTTCCTCCCGTTAAATTTCTCAATTTTTACTTTTGCTCCAGACATAATTGCAAAGTCTTAGCTTTGATACCAATTGTTATAAATCGGCATCGCAGCGGAAGCGGATCGTATATTTTGCAATTATGCCGGGAGCTATAGAAATCAATCGAAATAAAACGAGGAACAATAAAAGAAAAGGACACCGGAAATTATCGTGGTTCGGTCCGAATGTCGGAACCTACGTCCACGGGGAGAGCAAGCAAATCAATTCACTATAAATTGAAGAATTACATGATTACAATCACACACATGCACTCAAGTGTTTCCCAGCCCTACTTTATACCCGATACCCACGGTGTTTAACAAAACAACTCAATGGACTCGACTCCGCACAAACCCTCTCTGAGCTCAAGCTCTCACTCTCTCTCGAGCTCGTTTCTCTAGCTCTTTGCCGAGCTCTTTTCTTTTTCGCTCTATCTCGAGCTTCAGACGTCTTCACCTTTTATCGGTTGAAGGGGAGGAAAAACTTGTACTCCACAATTGTCAGAACGGTGCCGATCTTCAAGGCATGTACCTCCATGCAATTAATGAGAGCGTGTGAGTGGATGACCAACATGCACTGACACACGTAGAACTTCTGCCTTCCCTCTTTCTTTATTAATAAAAACAAGAGAAGCCCACAAAAGTTGAACAAAGAGAGGGAGAGAGTTCGGCGCCTACATGATAGGCTTCTGAGGCCACAAGTGCTTATCCACTTGTTTTCTATGGGCATGCATGCACATGGCCATGTGCATGCATTTAATGACGTAGAAGAAACTTGGACGATCAACTCTTCAGAAATCACGCTGACAAGTGAGAGGCCACAAAAATCAACACACGCATTTGTGGCCTCCATTTCCAACGTGAAGCGCCGATCGAGGGCGGGATTCTTTCGGCTCCTATCACACGCCATTCCTCGTCAAATGCTCTGCAGACGATCTTATGCTCCGCAGACAATCTTTCTTATCTTAAGCATGTCCATGTTTTGCACAAATTGGGTATCATATATGGATTCAAATTTGAGACATAATTTAACAAGTTCCGTGTGGATCAACATATTAAATGGGTTACCGCTGTTGTCTGAGTTGCATCTTTCCCGTTGTGGCCTATCTGGTTCCATATCATTACCTGGTTTGGTGAACTTCACTTCACTCGCTGTTTTGGACCTCCGCTTCAACAGTTTCGATTCAGAGTTCCCTTAATGGCTTGTGAATGTAAGCAGCCTTGTTAGTGTTGACATGAGTGACAATGGTGTTGTCATGAGTGACAATGGTCTATATGGAAGGATCCCTCTTGTTCTAGGCAAGCTGCCACGTTTGCAAATCCTAATTTTATTTAGAAACAATAATCTCTATGCCAGTTGCACTCAGTTGTTCCAAGGATCATGGAAAAGGATAGAAGTTATGGACTTGGCTAGAAACAAAATACACGGAGGACTTCCCACTTCCATTGGGAAAATGACCACTCTCAGTAACTTTGACCTTTCTTGGAATCTGGTCGGGGGAGGAATACCGAGCTCCATTGGTTCGCTTTGCAATTTAGTTAATTTTGATTTATCCCACAATAATTTGACAGGTAGTTTGCCAGAAATTTTGCGGAGGGGATCTGAAACTTGTGATTCCCAGAGTTCTCTGCCTAATTTGAGGTACTTGAGATTGAACGACAATCGACTGAGGATGGGCCAACTTAAAAACCTTGAGGAACTTTCCCTTGACTCTAACTTCCTTGAAGGGCCTATTTTTTCTTCTCTTGGGACTCTGAAGAACCTCACCGTTCTGGACCTTGGTTGGAACCAATTGAATGGGACTCTTCCCGTTGATCTGGGACAGCTTTCTGAGTTGGATGTTCTCGACGTGTCTTTCAATCATTTGTCAGGTACACTATCTGAAGAACATTTTGCAAATCTCCGCAAAATGAAGACCTTAGATCTCTCATCTAACTCTTTTACTTTAAATGTCAGTGCCGACTGGATGCCTTCGTTCCAAGTCTGGGAACTTCACATGGGATAGTGCCAGATCGGTCCCTTTTTCCCCGCCTGGCTTAGACATGAAAATGAGATCGGGTATCTTGATTTTTAAAATGCCAGCATTTCGGGGCCTATGCCAAGCTGGTTTTGGGACATTTCTTCGGATCTCTCTCTCCTAAACATGTCTCTAAATCTGTTGCAGGGCCAATTACCTAATCCATTGCCAGTATGTAATTCTGCACATGTTGATCTCAGCTCTAACCTTTTTCAGGGACCGTTACCTATTCCCATTTCCGACATTGATTTGTTAGACCTCTCTAACAACCAATTTTCAGGTGGCATTCCGCAAAATTTAAGCAAATACATGCCGGATTGGGCCTTCCTCTCCCTTTCATCCAACAAAATAACAGGTGGGCTCCCAGAATCTATAGGAGAAATGCAATGGCTTCAGGTCATCGACTTAGCAAACAACAATTTGAGTGGAAGCATTCCTCCAAGCATAGGGAACTGCTCATGCCTAGAGGTACTCGACCTGCAAAACAATTCTTTATCTGGGTCGATACCCGCGTCTTTGGGCCAATTACAAGGGCTTCGGTCTCTGCACCTGAGCAACAATAAACTTTCGGGGAACCTTCCATCTTCATTCAAGAATCTATCCAGCTTAGAAACACTAGATACTGGCAACAACCAATTGAACGGCACCATACCTGCATGGATGGCGGAGGGTTTCATCCATTTAAGAATTTTAAGTTTGAGGTCCAATGCATTTTCTGGAGAAATTCCTCATGAGCTCTCAAGTTTAAGCTCATTGCAAGTGCTGGATCTTGCAGAAAACAATTTGACAGGTAACATTCCTTCAAGCTTTGGAGATCTTAAAGCAATGGTGGAAGGGCAAGCTAGAATCGAGTACCTATTTTACGGGAACGATGGAGGCATGTACTATGAAGAGAACTTCCGAGTGACCACGCAAAGCCAGCGCCGACTGTACACCAAGACTCTTTCCCTTGTCACTAGCATAGATATCTCCGGAAATAATTTAGGTGGAGAATTTCCAAAAGAAATGACTAAACTGGCTGGATTGCTCATTCTGAACTTATCAAGAAACGGCATTGGTGGTGAAATTCCTGAAAGCATTTCGAGCACGAGCCAACTGTTATCCCTTGATCTTTCAAGCAACAGGCTTTTTGGTGTAATCCCTCAAAGCATGCCATCGCTTTCTTTTTTGGGTTATCTAAACTTATCCGATAATAACTTCTCGAGAAAGATTCCTTACACACAACAAATGACGACATTCGACCCTTCTTCATACTATGGAAACTTGAGACTCTGCGGTGCTCCCCTCAATGTCACGTGTCCATCCGATGAACCTGACAAACGAGAGACAATCGAGGACAGTTGCAGTGATGATGAGTTCATCGATTAGTGGTTTTACTTGAGTGTCGGCCTTGGATATGCTGCCGGTATCTTAGTTCCGACTGTAGTCTTGCACATCAAAAGTTCTTGGGCAAACTCATACTTTGATTTTATAGATAGAATTGCCAAAAGGTGGTTGCCGATTGGAAACAGGAGGGCGAAGCTTCTAAGAAATAGGTGATGAGACCAGAGGTAAATGGCTTTCAATCCTTATTATGGAAAACTCGAACCCTCGATCAAGTCAAGCATCCACTTTCAGGGTCATGCCAAGAAATAATGAACTACCATGTGCTGTATTACTATATTTTATTTATCTGTCTATAGAACTGTCTCCAAAGCAATAGAGAAGTGTATGTCAAATATCAACAAAAAGTGCATTTTTGCTTATCGAGTCACATGTTAGTAATTAGAAGAAGTTTTGACAAGTATCTAAGATTCATTCATGGAGGATAAATTGTCAATGTATGAACATTTATATATATGGCTTATCAATGTTACAGAAGTCACTAACCTATATAAGAAATTATTGATTTTGATCTGATTGGTGCACCGGCATATGTCACGTTAAGATTCCAATTAATTTCAATCATTTACTAAATTTTTTTTATACTTTCAAGATTATCAAATATTTTAATGATGTTAGTGATTTTTATTAGATTATGATTTACCAAAACCTCGAAGTCAATGACTTTCGTTCAATATTTACTAATCTGAATATGACCGAGTTACAGACATTCGTCCCATTAGATACCGACTAATTTTAGTCATATAGATTCAGACAAGTATCGCTATCTCTTTCCATTTCCGTGGAATTCACACGTAAGTAAGTTCATAAAGGGAGCAGTAAATTTACTTGACGATCGGATGAGAAGCCGGCTGCAATTAATTTTGATAGCCGGTGTCTGCAGACTCCAGTTGAAAAACTTGCACTTTTGCCAGTAAAAGCGCAGTGCGTGTCCGGATGCGATCTCCACCGTTGATAAATTAACGGTTACCCGCCACGATGAATGAAAAAAATCTCTCTCTGTCTCTGTGTCTGATCGTGCGTCTTGTCTTCCGCCAGAGCACCGGACTACGCACCCGCTGGTCCCAACAGCAGTACCCTCGTCGGTTTCGTTCAGGCCGCCGAATCGAACTTCGAAAAAGTGAGCCGAACCGACCCAGTTCTTTAGCTTGTCCGTTCGCTCGATCGTTTGCTCTTCCTTTGAACAATTGTTGCTCCCGAAGGTTGTATTTTCCACTGCAAAAGCTATCGCAATGGACTTGTAATGAGCTGTGCTTGATTTTAATTCCTTATTGGATGTGGCTCTTTATTTCTGCTTTCATGACCGGTGTGTTCTTTCGTATTGATTGCCTTTATTAGTGCATCTATGTTCAAAGAGTAGTCCTCCATTGCTGAGCAGGTGATCTTTGACTTGCGCTTCTAGGCGCTTTTGGCTATTGGAGGTTCATTGGCTGGTTCGGTTTTGTGCTTCCTAAATGTAAGCCCTCCTGCTACTTTTAATGCTCGTGTTGGTTAAATGTTTCGCACCTTAAAATCACGAACTACCAAATCCTAGTACATGTTGTCGGTGATAGTTTTCATGTTGTGCGGAAATGAATATCACTGAGGCTGCAAACTAAATACTCAATGGAAGGACTTGATCCGCCAACCCAGTAAAAGGGGTGAAGGGAATGATGCTTTTCTAGATGTTGCTGAGTTGCTCGTGCTATCTGTATTCCAAGGATTAACCAAGTTCTTGACTGACAGGTATATAGCCACTGGCAGCTCATCATGCTTCCTCATGTAATACATAACACTTGAAGATTTTGCTAAATGCTACGCAACTTCTATTGTGATTTCTGGGGATTTGGAACGAATTAGTTTAGTACTTAACTGTTAACACTGCGTCTCTAAATAAAATCCATTACATACCCTCTTCCGACTTAGATTTATTTGATTCACTGCCTAACTCGTGTTTTGCTGATTAAATAGAGGCCTTATCAAACCCCTTTCTACACAATCTTGCTGTCTTAACCCAGAGGACGGGTTTTGATCCTTTTCTAGCTGAGATCCCTTTCTTCTTTTTTTTCCAAACCAAGATACTGTTCTCCTTGATGCGGTGCGGAATATGACTGCTTCTGATCTGTATAGGGTAGTGTTTACATTGTTGATGCGTATAAAGTGTACTGGACAAGCTGCATGAAAGGAATTCACACTGGACAGATGGTTCTTCAACTGGTTGAAGCCATTAGTAAGGACCTGATAGACACTTTGCACTGGGATTGTCTCCTGCATTGGACAAGCATCATTTAGAACAAGCGAGCTCATTGAACTTTTAGCATTTCTATAATTGATATTTTCCACACATTCATCTCCACAGCAGAAATTCTCATTCATCATCTACAACAAATCATGTATAATATAGGGTAGTTAAATCATGTATAATATAGGGTAGTTGATCTTGATTAACTTAGTTTCTGAGGATATTAAGTAGTTAATTCCCATAAACTGTATCTCTGTGAGAGGAGAGGCTGCACGATGGTTACCTTCCCTCGAGTGAGCTGTTACAAGTACTGTAACTAAGCCTTATTCCACGTGGTGGGCTTGGCTATATGAAATCCTTTTACTCCATTTTGCTCAATCTTGTATCAAATCTTTTGTACACTTTAAGTGCTCCATATCGTCCCTTTGAGTGAGCCATTGGCATCGCAGAAATAATTAATCTAAGTCCTCTTATAATTCCTAAACTTTTTAGGTCCTCAATCTTTAGGTCCATTCTTAGAGTTTACATTTCAGTATCTTCCATAATCTGGTTTGGTCATCAAGCTGAAGAGCCATACTTGTCAGTAGCCAAAAAGTTGTTTCATCTCTTTGTGTGTCTATTTCTGTTTAGCTGAATTACTCCATATTAACTACATCCTCAGTTGGGATAAAAGCTACTAAATTTGATATTAGCAATTTATCTTGGGTACTGTGTTCCAATCATCATGGCCTTGTACATCAAGTTCCATCGAGCAAGTAGAGTATGAAAGTGTTAAAAAAATATTGAATGTGTGTGATGCGGAAGCATGGTTTTGGTATTAGTTATAGTTTTTGGTTAGCAACGTGTGCAAGTGTATGATATAGTTTGTAGAGGATGGACAAGGGATAAACTAGGATAATTAAAGGATAAAGAACATGGGATATGGGAAATAGTTTCATTAGTTGGATAAAATAATTTTACAATAGTTGAAGGAGGTGTTGGTGAGAGAGCTAAATGATGTGGGTTTTATGGTTAGCTCTCACACAAAACATGGAGCTATTGCTCCTTTATATAAGCTGCTAAAGAAGATTCTGGACTTCTCTTGAATGCTATACATGTAGGCTTCTCTAGCTTGTTCTAGGATTTATTGCTTGCTTGCATTCCCACGTGAATCTTATAGATTTAGCTAGCAACCTCCATTCTCAAAAATTCTAAAAAGTTCTCACCTTCATGATTAAGTTAGTAGTTTCTAGATAGTTTTAGAAAATGGATCACAATTTCCAACACTCCTCCTTGATCCATTTTCGGGATTATCCGAACATTGTGTCATAAATCATCGGACGTACCTTGAAATTCTCATTGTAGTTTGTCCCATGTCTTTTATGTTGTATTCGTTCCACGATCTCTTGCATTCTCTTGTCGGAACACTTGCACCCGCCTTCGAATGCGCATGTCTTTTCTTCAACGATGTCCCATATGTCTTGGGGCATCAAAATGTTCTTAGTTGTAGTTGTTAGCTTGAGCTCGAGCTCTGGCTCTCGTAGGCTCTGGCTCTAGCTCCGGCTTTGGTTTTGGCTCTGGCTCCAGCTCTGGCTCTCTTGGCTCTCGCTCGGGCTCTGGCCTTTGATTCTGGCTCTGGCTCCAACTCTGGCTCTGTTGGCTCTCGCTCGGGCTCTGGCCTTTTTAGTTGATGATGGTGAGAACAAACGCCCATAACCATCCGATATGCCTGGTTTTGGCTTCATGGTCCCTTACGTCTGGCTCAATTACAAACCTGGGCGTAACTTGGCTCTGATACCATGTTAAAAAAATATTGGATGTGTGTGATGCAGAAGCATGGTTTTGGTATTAGTTATAGTTTTTGGTTAGCGACGTGTGCAAGTGTATGATATAGTTTGTAGAGGATGGACAAGGGATAAACTAGGATAATTAAAGGATAAAGAACATGGGATATGGGAAATAGTTTCATTAGTTGGATAAAATAATTTTACAATAGTTGAAGGAGATGTTGGTGAGAGAGCTAAATGATGTGGGTTTTATGGTTAGCTCTCACACAAAACATGGAGCTATTGCTCCTTTATATAAGCTGCTAAAGAAGATTCTGGACTTCTCTTGAATGCTGTCCATGTAGGCTTCTCTAGCTTGTTCTAGGATTTATTGCTTGCTTGCATTCCCACGTGAATCTTCTAGATTTAGCTAGCAACCTCCATTCTCAAAAATTCTAGAAAGTTCTCACCTTCATGATTAAGTTAGTAGTTTCTAGATAGTTTTAGAAAATGGATCACAATTTCCAACAGAAAGAAACTGGATCCCACAATCATATTGCAACGTTTTAAAAAATGAAGTTTCAGATACCAACATTGTACACTTGTGTCATCCTTGTAAAGCATGCGTTCTATTTCTTGAACTGATTATTCTTCCCGTCTCTTTCATATATCTTTTCCTCCCATGTCAAGCTGATGCCAATAATACATATGTCTGATACAGATGTTTATCTAGCTGGAACTGTCATGCTGATATTCGGTATGGGCTCGTATGGATTATTTATCAGTGTTAAAAAAATTTTGGATGTGCGTGTGCGGAAGCATGGTTTTGGTATTAGTTATAGTTTTTGGCTAGTGGCGTGTGGATTTTGTTGAAAATGGATCACCAATTTCTTGTACTAATGTCGGTGGAGAATGGTGGTGACACGCCTATAAATAGGAGTTGGGGTGTGTGTTTTAAGTTGTAGAAAAACTACACACACTCCTTCCAAAATCCTTCCTTTGTAATACATACTTTCATAATAAAAGTTCTGTTTTTTTTTTAACCCATACACCCTTGCCTTTGTAGCCCATATTTCACACATACACACTTGCACACACACACGCTTCCGCAAAACACCAACAATCAGTAATGTATCTCCTGATGTACCACCTTATGTTGATCGTGCTCTCGAGGGCTCTTCTTTGTTTGGGATGTTTGCTCTAAAGGTAAGCTTCGAACTCATGTACTGCAGGGACATCATTCAGCTATATCAGCATTTGCTTGTATCGTACACCAATAAGAAAGTGTTTTGTTATAGTCATGAGCTGCTGCCACTAAGACACTTTACATGCCCTTGCCGAGAGCATTAAATACGGAGAAAAATTGTCCATCCTAGAGGTATCAACAGAACAACTCGTGGCAGGTGGTGTAGCTGTGGACGATCTTCCCTTGTTTTAGATAGCCTTGCCTAATGACAAACTTCTTAATTTGGCCTAATGCTTTACCATCTGATTAACTGCACCAGATGACAAGGGAAAAAAACTAGAATTTGAAAAATGCGACACTTTAATCTAACAAATACATGAAATCATGATGTACAACTGCAATATACAGATACCTTAGGGTTGGAAGCTGAGGAAAAAAACTGGTGATGCTGTAGGAAAGACAGCTTCGCACCCATCAACTATTGAGTCAAAAGACCCTTCTTCTTCCTGCAGTTAGTGCTGCGTGTTCTTTGGATCATCTGTTTATGCATTCAAAAAAGGAGAATCTGATTTGATAGAATGAAACTCTGGGGGCTTTCAGTCACATAACATGAAATGTTAGCCATAGATAAGAAGACCATAAATATAAATTTCTGATGTATACTATGCATCGGATCTAAAGATAGAGGTAGAATAAGATTGTGTTAAACCAAACTTGAATAATTAAGCCAATGGAATCAGATATTACAAGAGCTTCATATCTTTAGCTAGTGGACTCTGGATGCTATTGTATCATATGTACCCAGAGCATAAAGTATATGTATAGGCATGCACACAAACCCTCACAAACAAGTACACACCTGCATGTATGAATTAATTGCAAGGGGAAGAGAAATTACAAGAGAATAGTTTTCTCATCATAACTGAGTAACAGATTTTGGTACCACTTCCGTATTATCTAGAACGTTTCAAGTTTCCAACTAAGAAAGAGTAAACCGTTCAACTACTAAATTGGACAAACCAAAGATTCAGAAATCCAATATTGTGAACAACGGATCATGAACGAAGACACAAACTTACTGGAATTCTGTATAGTTCTTTGACCGTGTAGCCATGCTGAAGCAACAACTTGACAAGCCAGGAGGCTCTGGCCGCTCTAGTTAAACACACCACCTTCTCCACTGTACTCATCTGTACTCCTCTCTTCTCCTTGGAACTGGGAATGAGAGGGATACTGTGTCACACCCCGATCCTCGGGCATGCACACATCCTTCTACTTGGTCGATTTTAAATGCGATATCCTAGGATTATGTATCGCCGACCCTTTCATTTTCATAAGCACATGCGGAAGCAGTTATAAATCCCCAAATAATAAAAGGATAGGATAGAAAAGTAAGGCCATATTTTTCATATTGAAATCAACAACCATACTTTTATACAGAGCTTAACTCACGGAATTTCACAAACTATTCATGGCTTTCTGATTTCACTCTATTCACATATAGACAGGATTCACAAAAGAGGATGGGATCTTAGTCCTCATCCGAGTTGTACTCAGGATCACCCTGATCCCCTTCTAAGCTCTTCTTCACTAAGCTCATTTCCTTCAAACTTTTCATCTTTTTCTGGCTCATCGTCCCATTCTGGTTCCTCTTTCTCGGGCTCATCTACGAGCTTGAAATGTTATCCTACAACCAGGATGAGATTACGTCTCAACAAGTTCTACCCCCTAAGACCTGATTAGTAAACCAATACACCGTCCGGGTTGCCTATGCACTCACGGGTCAGAGGACTTACCTTGGTCTCAAATTCCACATGCATGTTAGCACAGTTCAAATAGGTACCCAAGCAATCACATCACAGATCGATATTTTAATCAATCGACCTAGTCGATTTCATGTCATTCGGACCATTTCCAAGTCAATCACTCCACACTAAATAACCTCCAATTGTATGCTCAGTCACAGAGCTATAGTACTGCTCTCGGGCCTCGTTTTCGCCAAGGTGACGTAAGTCGCAGACAGTATATGTACGTTCTTTTAAGGTGCCATTTTCGCCAGTAATATCTTTATATATCATCGCCCCCCAAAGTTGATATCTAAATTTGCTCACCAAAGCTGCTAATAATATTTGCTCACCGAAGCTGCTAGATGACATGTGCTCGCTGAAGCTGATATCTAAAATACTCACCGAAGCTGCTAAAGCATTATTGCTTGCCATTGCTTACCGAAGCTGCTAGAGATCTATAATGGTATCAATGCTCCCCGAAGCTATTATAGATCTATATTGCTCACCTAAGCTGATCAATGCTCACCTAAGTTGAAATGGTACTTAAAGCCCACTCTCGATGCCAACACCCGACACCCGGTATTTTCTAATTAAAATACCTATAGATCATTATCATCACTCAATTCAACAATACAGCATTCAATTGCAGAAACTAAACACACCATTGCAATCAGCACGAAATTCCGATCGTCGGCTATCCTAGCCTAATTTCCAGAAAATAAATAAATAATTAATTAATTTCAAAATTAATAAATAAATACCAAAAATACAATTTAGGCCCGTAATGCCTAATTGAAGCCCAAATCGGGTCGGGAAAAATCTCAAGATATATTCAATAAATAGTAGCATATCTCTACTTGCTAATTGCACAATCAAATTACCTAACATGCATCACAATGATCTAATAATCACTAATCTACTATAATCTAACCACTTAATTGCACTTAATTAAATCTAATCAACCCTTAAGCATCATTAGCAAACTAAGAAAGTATTAGTGAGCAAAACTCACTTTAGCAAAGCGAAGACCAGATCACCGCAACGGCAACACGACAGCGGCTGAAATCCAAATTTTCGGCGATGTCGGTAGACACTCGGGCCGAGCCTACAAGCCTTGCAGGCCCACAGAAAAAGATGGGCTTGGGCCGAACTTGGGCCGACTTGCTTCGCGAGCTTGGGCTTGGAACTGGGCTTGCTGAACCTGTGGGCTGAACTTTGAAGATAGGCTGAAACTTGGGCTTCGAATGGGCCCAATCCAAAACTAAAGTTGGGCTGAACAAATTCGAGCTGGGCTTGCTTGAAGATGGGTTTGGGCTGCTTCGCGGGCCTCAAGACTGGGCTAACTTTGGTTGAATTCTTGGGCCGAATCCCAATGGACTAAACCGCAGGCTTGGCTTGCGGGCTGCAGAGAGGAAACCAGTGGCTTCAACAGCGAAAAAGGGCCAATCGGAGCTCCAGCGAGTGGGTGGTCGGCAACCAATGGCTCCCGGGGGGTCAATGGGGTCTTGTAGGTGGATGAAATGGCCAAAGGAATGGTTGGAACGGAAGAAAAATAAAGAAAATCGTGAAACAGTGCAAGCGGGCAAGGGACCGACGGATCGGCGACCAACGGCTTGCATCGGCTGTACAGGACAGCCGGCGGCTCCGTTCCAGACGAGGTTGGGCTTGATGAAACGGTCTGGATGTCCTCTTTACGGAAATAGGTGGCTCGTTCACTAGTTCATCCGGGAAGTTTGCTTTTTACTCGAATCTTTGGCGAGAGGTTAGCTGGAGCGGAAACCGGCGGTGGCGCAAGTGGAGGTGTGCGATGGTTGCAGCTCCTTCTGCCGGTCTTCTTGTTGGCTTGAGGGTTTCAAAAATGAAGAGGAGAGGGTCTTGGATGGTGGAGAGGTGAGAGAGATGGAGAGGATAGAGATGAGGGAAGAGATAAGAGAGAGGGTGGGCCATTGGCTTGATATTTTCCACAAAATATCTCCAAGACTCAACCTAGGCCAAGCAAAATCCCTTGGCCTCCAATGATCCACACCAACACCTCTCATGACTTCACTTTTGGTCAATTTGGCTAGGGGGAAGGGAGAGTTACGAATTTTGCAAGAATTGTCTTCAATTGGTGGCTTGATCCACTTCAATTCCATTTCAATTGGCCTCCATAAAATCAATCGGTCACCCATCGACCATCTCAACATTTTTCCTCACCCATATATCCATCTTGCTTCCCAATTTCGCTATAAAAAATAATCACTGGCTTTTTCTGCACAAAAACAACCCGGCGACGACTTTTTCCCAAATAGTGTCGGGTGTCAGAAAAATCTGTTTTTCAGAACTTTTTAGGGCAAATAACTTGTGGTCGATTTTTTTCGAACCACTATGAATCCATTCGAGTCAATGGCAACTCTCACTCATCGTAAAAATCTCGAGAATTCAATTATGGACACAGGGTACCAAAACGATAGTAAAATCATATTAGTGCTGATCGATAAGAATTTTCCAATTTAGTGAAGTCACCCACGATCGGTCACACATCTCAGTCAAACAGACCTATCTCTGATCTCAAATCGATTTTTAATTGTGCCGTAATGGCCTCTAAAGATAAGTACAATCGAGAAGCCGATTCCTGATCGAATTATCAAGTCTATTTGCTTTAAAGTCATTAATAGCCTCTCCAGTTAGTTTAGTTATCTCGAGAGTGATCAACTCTGAGAACAGTCCTATAAACGCGTTAATGAAATGCCCGATTTACTCAGTAAAAGACAGGGTTAAAAATCTGGGATGTCACATATTGAGTGCAATACATTTATAAGTGGGAGTTCTCTTATGAAGTTCATGATGTATTTAAGGTCGGCACTTTATCAAGATCATTTATTTGACCGGCTTGTGTGAGGCATTGACGTTCACTCTTTGTTTTAAATATGTTCCTAGAAAAAAAATTGAATGGGACAGATGACCACCTATTCTTCTTGACCGTGAGTGATTAGTTTTCTAATTAGACATAGATCGTCTGTCATGCATTACTCAAGGCAAGTCTCGAGCAAGTGTTCAATGCTCACATAACACCACGTCATAGGCTGATGTGGTGCCAAGCATGTGTGCGAAAATCCAATCACGCATCGACACATGTCCATGAAATGCTTGACGTGGGCCTGTCCTTTTCTCTCTTCTTCCTTCTCGTCGATGGTTGTCGCGGTCAGGCTCATTTGTCCGGAGGTCCATGGCTGAGCCACCCCTTCATCATTGGCATCCATCCTCGTCCGTCGCCAGATCAGTAGCCATGGTCCATGGCCAAGCCATCGCAAGATCATCGTCTTCTTCGTCCACCTCCAGATATGGGGGCTCCCGGAATCGAAAATAACAGATCTGGAGACTCCCTAGATCCACTGAAGTGAGCTTTCAAATTAACAGATCCATCGTTGACCAAATGGACGAGCTGCAACGAAGTGGGTGGCTCGGCCATGGACGGCAACGATTGCGAGCCGCCACCAACGAAGGAGGGGTGGCTCGGCCATGGATGCACGGCAGTGGTCAACCCAAAAGCAGCACTGGTGAGTCCACCGGCGACTGCGGATGGAGGAGGCGGCTGTGGATGGTGAAGGCGGGAGAAGAGACTGAAAAATCATAGCCAGATTTTAACCTTTTTTATATTCGTCCAGGTCATGAACACATGTCAGGTTGTGGTTGGGCTTCAGAATATATATATATGCCACGTCATTTTGGTACTATACTGTGTGTTCTTCTTTCTCTTTCCCAATTTGTCTCATGTGGGCCGACCTAAGAACATTGCTTCTGTTGCAACTCCAACCGCACCACGCAGATTGCTTTTTCCAAGCTGTAAATCTACTAGAGTTTTTGGGTGATAATATTTTAATTCATTGGTAATTTGCAACTAGTTACGTTCCTCTTCTAAAATTGTAAGTTAAATGATAATCTTTCAACGGGTTTGTGGATGGTAGAATTAATATTTTATCGATGATAGAGTGATGATGGAAATTTAAGAAGTTAAGCATCTCTTCCGTTGATCCAGGGAAACATGCTTCTGTTTTTCTTGGCAAAAGACACCACAAGTCAAGTCCATAACTCAAGACGCCTCGGGACTTAAGTGCCATAACTTCAAAACTTGACACTTAAGTCTTCTTTTTTTTTCGAGTGGACACTTAAGTCCACCTCCTTCCACCCTTGTCGGAATCCTACGCGCAATATTTTTTATTATTTTTCGCCTACGTGGCTCGCGGGAGCTCCAAATCAGCATAAAAATGAAAAAAATTTAAAAAATTTAAAAAAAAAAAGTAAATTTTAAAAAATTTTAAAAATTAAAAAAAAAAAATTGTAAAAATTTTAATTTTAAAAAATTAAAAAAAAAAAAAAAATAAAAAAATTTTAAAAATTTTAATTTTAAAAAAAAAAAAATTATAAAAAAGAAAATTTAAAAAAAATTAAAAAATTTAAAAAATTTAAAAAAATTTAAAAAATTTAAAAAATTTAAAAAATTTAAAAAAATTTTAAAAATTTTAAAAATTTTAAAAAAATTTAAAAATTTTAATTTTTTTTAAATTTTAAAAATTTTAATTTTAAAAAATTTTAAAAAATTATAAAATAAGAAAATTATAAAATTTTAATTTTAAAAATTTTAAAAATTAAAAAAAAATAAGAAAATTTTAAAAAATTAAAAAAAAAGGGGGGTGGGGAGGCGATAGCGGCGGAGGTGGCGGCGGTGAGGGAGCCGGCGGCGGCGGCAAGGGAGCCGCCCCGTTCGGCCTCCCACCCCCCTTTTACAATTTTTTTAATTTTAATATTTTTAATTTTTCTTAATTTTTAAAAAATTTAAAATTTTCTTAATTTAAAAAAAAATTATATTTTCTTAATTTTTTTAAAATTTTTGAAAATTTTCTTAATTTTTAAAATTTTTTAAAATTTTTTAAAATTTTTAAAATTTTCTTAATTTTTAAATTTTTTTTTTTTTTTTATTTTTTAAAATTTTTAAATTTTTCTTAATTTTTAAATTTTTTAAATTTTCTTAATTTTTAAAATTTTTAAATTTTTCTTAATTTTTAAAATTTTTAAAATTTTCTTAATTTTTAAAATTTTTCTTAATTTTTTGAAATTTTTTAAATATTTTAAATCTAATTTAATTAATTTATATACTATTATTTACGCGTGGACGTGAAACGGCGTCGTTTTTGCATTTTCTCCGCCACGTCGGCGTGCAAAACGACGCCGTTTTGGACCGAGCTCACCTGAAAGTCGCCACGTCAGCCATTTGGCCGGATTTTCGCCGGAGTGGCACTTAATTGTCCCATTTTACTCCGATGATGGCACTTAAGTGTACCATTTTAAAGTTATGGACTTAAGTGTCCCTACGTCTTGAAGTTATGGCACTCCAGGTGTCCCGCACTCGTTTTTTTCTTTGACTTTTGGATATGTACATGAAACTTGCCTTGTCTACAGCCGCCGTACTCATAGCCATTTTATTTCATCTCTGTAATGTTGTCATTGAGAGGCTATGAGCCTATGAAGAGACATGAGAAGATCTCCCTGCTCGCTGTGTTCTTGAACAAGGGGGTACGGTGTATGCTGCGGCGCCCAGTTGCTCACTTGAAATGGCATTTTGCCCTGGGATAGCAGGCCAGAACATCTTCCTGTTTACTGTAATTGACTGCATCACTTGCACCTTTACTACACGTAGAATTTTGATTGTTAGACTCATTGGCTTTATTGCCATTTTGTGTTTTTTCCCTTTGACACAGGAGGCTGGAGTTTTGCTACCATGCAGACGTGAACTCCTGGATTTCAAGCTACTCAATACAGATAACAGCCAAACGTTAGTCTGACAACGACAATAGATGCGTCTGTAAGCTTCAGGTGGCATCATAAATATTCTGTGAGAAATTAGAAAACTTCGGATCACCCGAAGAAAACTAGTGTATTGCAGCAGAAAATGCCCATCCAATCGATTTTGACATAGTTTTTATTCTTTTAGTTGCCTGTTGCAGAATCAGTCCTTGAAGAAACCCTTCTCTTTCAAGCTCTCCAGTGTCCTTAAAACTCACCTCCAAAGGAGTGAAGCTGATGCCCAGACTTCTGGCTTTCTCATTTGATATTTTACAGGTTAGCACATAAGGCTTTTCATCTTCACGTCTGCTTTTAGCAAAGCCAAATGTGAGTCGTCTTATTATAGTCTTTTGCACAAAATATAGGATTCATGAAATGCTCTTGAGACTATCACTTGGTATTCTGTTCAAAGAATTCCGGACATTACTCCTTAAACTTTTATACTTGACGTTGCAAAAATTTGAGAGTGCTGAAAATGGATTTGTTGACGTCATTCAAATCATGAGGGATATGGATCAATGATGGGAAGATAGCCTGGAATTATTTAGCAGACAAGTTTAGTTCACTATAAGAATGTCACAACTGGACATTTAATGAGCAAATCTTACTTCTCAGCAAGGTGTAGAGCAGGATAGAGCTCTCGCAAAATCTTCAAAGCATCGTCAGAATGCACGACTTGTTGAAAAAGACAATATCTGCCATTAGTGGAGAAGGGTGAGTTCCGGCAGCAAATATCTCAGCATCAGATGGGAACAACTTCACTTGTGAATTCTAGAAAGGTTAGGAATGGCCCGATTCTAGGAAGAGTACCTTACCAGGGTAATATTTGTCAGAGATGTGGTGGACAACATGGACTAGGACCCTGTAATGATCGATTGAAATGTTTTGGCTGTGGGTAGAGAGGTCACTTTAAGAAAGATTGTCCACAAGGAAGGTCGCAGCCGAATGTCAGCTCGGTGCGACAGGTACAACAAAGTACAGGTGGACCAAATCCACCAACGAATCCACATAGGCCACCACCACAAGGAAGGGTGTATGCGGTCACTCAAGAGGAAGCAGGAGCTTCCAAAAGTGTTATCTCATGTATGATTTCCATAGAGGGATAAGAAGGCATATGCGTTATTTGATATAAGTGGCACGCATTCATTTGTGTCCGAAAAAAAAATATATAGATGATTGTGAGGAGTAGGAACAAATCTCTAGATATGCCTCTTCATATTTCTACATTGCTGAAAGATATGTTGTTATCTACGTTGGCATGTGAGATGAGTGAGATAACCCTAGGGGAATGAGATCTGAAAATGGACTTGATAGTAATAGTTATGTATGACTTTGATGTCGTCGTAAGTATGGACTAGCTCCGTAAGCAATGGACTAGGATGAATGATCTCCTGAGATAGTACTTACTCGTGCGCTAAGGATAAAACCGTGAGGCTAAGAATGGGATAAGCCAAAGCGGATAATTTCTCTGTAAGTTAGTCCTTATCGAAACGAGACCCTCCAATGGATGTATAGTTTGGGTTCGAACCAGGCGAAAGTTGGTGTGCCTGTAACGACCCGATCCAATGAGAGCGAGGAGTGGATGCCGAGGTCAAAGGACCTGAACAAGGAGTGGCTCCTGGCAGGCTTATAGGATGGCAAAAAGGGGGCAGGAATGAATTGAACTATGAACTGAACTAAGAAGGTAGTGTTTCTAGGATAATTTTATCAGAGTGATGTAGCGAAAGCATGGTTAAGCTTGTAGAACTCTTGTTGTGAAAGGGAAGGATAGGTCGATACGTTTATGCATTGACTATAAACAATTGAATCAAGTGACTATTAAGAGTAAGTACTCATTACCTAGAATTGATGACCTATTTGACCAATTGTAAGGAAGTTCGTTCTTTTCTAAAAGTTGATTTGAGATCAGGATACCAGTTAAGGATTAAGAAAGAGGACATTCCTAAGACCACATTTAGGACTCGCTATTGGACACTATGAGTTCCTAGTTATGCTATTTGGATTGACGAATGCCTTAGCTGCATTCATGGATTTGATGAATAAGATATTTAAGCCCTATTTGGACAAAATTGTAATTGTCTTCATTTGATGATATCCTAATATATTCTAAATGACCTGAAGAACATGCGTAGCATCTAAGCGTAGTGCTGCAAGCAAGGCTTAAGAAGTGAATTATGAAGAGTGAGTTATGAATTTGAGGATTAAGTTATGATCATTTGAGCTAAGTAGTGACTTCCTATTAGAGGATCTCATTGGAAGTCTTGATGCATTACATGGAGGCATTTAATATGTATAGATTGATCTTGGAAGTCATGAGTTTGAGTAGTCATACGAGATACGAAATTATTTGTGGTTTATATGTCAGAATAATAGGTTTAATTGATAGTGGTCAACTTTTAATTTTAGGTGATGATCTCAATTTGAAAAAGGTTTGGTGGAATTAGTGAATATGATCATTTGTGGTTATAGTCTTTCCAAGGTGAAATGGTGGAAGTTCAAATTGTGGATTTGATGAATGATTAGTCTAAGTGATGATCCTTTAGGATGAGACATGAGATATATTCGATGGAAATTAGACAAGTTTTATTTTGGTGGATTGTCGATCTTTGAATTGAATAAGTCTTGGTGGACTATCGATATTTGAACCGAATGAATGGTATTATATCTTAGGCTTGAATCTATGTTGCAGTGAAAGCATAGTGAACGTCTTTGTTGGACTGAAACAAATGAGTTGTTAATGGTGTCGATTTTGATGGTTTAGGCTTGAATTGATGGTGACAAAGGTATAAGAATGATTCGGCTACATGGTGTATTAGATTGAGACCGTTAGATATACCAGAATGGAAAAGGGACCATATAACAATGGATTTCGTGCAAGGATTTCCAAGGACATTAAGTGGTCACGACTCTATCTAGGTAATTCTAGATCGTTTGACTAAGTCTGCCCATTCCCTTGTAGTTCGCGTAGATTATCCGATGGATAAAGTTGCTAATATATGTGTGAGCCAAGTGGTATGCTTACATGATATTCCTATAACTATCACGTCAAATCGAGACTCAAGACTTACTTCCAACCTTTGGCGAAGTCTTCAAACCGCCTTAGGGACGAAGTTCCCATTTAGTATCGCTTTTCATCCACAGAAGGATGGACAAACGAAAAGAGTGATCCAAGCATTAAAGGACATGTTAAGAACTTGAATCCTTGACTTTAAAGGAAGTTGGGATGGAAAGTTATACTTGGTAGAATTTGTGTATAACAATAGCTTTCAGAAGAGTATAGGCATGGCTGAGGAAGTATCAGCCAGACCCTGGTCACATACTCGATCATGAAGCCATCAAAGTGGATGAGAAAGTGAGGAACATTGAAGAGCCTGTGCAAGTACTGGATTGAAAGGAACAAATTCTCATGACCAAGAGAATTCCATTGGTTAAGATATTATGGCAATATCATGATGTGGAGGAAGCCACATGGGAGAGTAAAAATGAGATGAGGGAAAGGTACCCTCACTTGTTTAAGGAGACATAGGCAATGTCTAATTTCGAGGACGAAATTCTCTAAGGAGGGGAGAATTGTGGCATCCGGGAATTTCAACCCGAAATATTGATTTTGAGGGAAACGATATTTGTCTTTGAATGGCCATAGGGACAATTACATCATCGGCCACGATATTTTATCTCTTGGACCGAACCCCTTATGAAAATGTTAATTGATTATGAAAATGTTAATTAATTTCAATAAATAAAAATAAAAATTAAATGCCCTAAAGTGGTGAAGGAATTATGAGCTTATTATCGATATTTTTCTATGGGCTATTTAAATTGGAAATAGGACGATTTGATAAAGAAGACTTTGTTCTTGACTATGCACTTTATAGATTTGATGGATTAATGTCACAAAGTCTTTTGGCCATTTTATTATGCAATTAGGTATTTATTTAAATGAGAATTAAAATGTATTATTAAAAATAAACTTGGGCCATTTAAGTTTGGACTTTAGGCCCAAGTGAGATGGGCCTTTAGTGGGCCATAAGCCCGGCCCATTGTCGATGCATGGAGGGGGAGGAGGAGGAGCCGCATGGCCTCCAAGTGTCTTCAACAAAGGAGACACTTGTCTCCTCCTTGGGGATAAGTGTCCCTCATGCAAAATAAGAATGCATGCATATATATATATACAACCAGAAAGACAGAGAGAGAGAGAGAGAGAGAGAGAGAGAGAGAGTGGCTGGTGGAGAATTCGGCCAAAGGGAGAGAGAGGAGGTTGCGAGAGAGAAATTTTTATAAGAGGGGAAGAGTTGTGACATCCTGATTTTCAGGTCCTGATTTCGATCGGATAAGTGAGGCTTTTCATCAACGCAATTATAGTGTTTTTTCTCAGAGTTGGCCACTCACAAAATAACTAGATCATCTGGGGAAGTCATTAAGAGATTTTAAGGCAAATAGATTTGAGAATTCGATCAAGAATCGACTTTTCGATCGTGCTCCTCTTTAGAGGCCATTACGACATAGTATAAAATCGATTTGAGATCAAAAATAGGTCAGTTCAACTAAGAAGTGTGGCCGATCGTGGGTGACTTCACTAAATTGGAAAATTCTCATCGACTGACACTAATTTGATTTTACTGTCGTTTTGGTACCCTATGTCCGTATTTGAATCATTGAGATTTTCACGACAATCGAGAGTCGCCATTATGTCGAGTGGGTTCATTGTGACTCGAAGAAAATCAACCATGGGTTATTTGCCCTAAAAAGTTCTGAAAACTACCTGGTAGTCTAAGTCATACTCAAAACTCGTCCAAGTGAAATTAACTGCCAATCTAAGTCCGATTTCAAAAATTGAAGAGTCTGTCATGTCACAATAAATTTTAAGAACGTCGACTCAGTCTCAAAAGATTTTTCTGACAACCGAGACTTTTGGAAAAAAAGTTGAGTTAGGGCCTTTTTTATCAGAATTTGCAGATGACCGCTTTTATTGTGCTTTTGGGATTCAAGATGGTTCTATGGACAAGTAAATATGTGAATTGAAGTGTGGTGACATTGGATTAATTTATGGACTTCAATTTGGTTCAATTAGAAGAGAATTGAATGAAATTGAAAGAATTGATGTACAAATAAGTGAAATTCGTATGCCATGGTGGACTAAGCAAAATGGACCCATTAGAAGCTTGTCTTGGAAGCTTAGAGGTGAGTGGAAGGTGACATCATATGAGGTCATGGTGGGCCAAGTTGTGATGACCTAAGAGAGAGAGAGAGAGTGTGAGAGAAAAGGAGGAAATTGGTTTCTTCTTCCTCCCCTCTCTCCCCCGTCGACCAAAACCCCCCATCTTCCTCTTCGGCTGCTCGAAGCCATGGAAGTCGAAGACCGAGCTGCCGTCGCCACCTCTCGCCGCCGTTGTCGCACGCCCGCAAGCCACCGAAGCTACTCGCGCGCACCTGAGCTCGCCATCGTGCTGCCACCCATGTGCCTCCGCCCCCTCTCCTCCCTCGGTTCGAACAGGCCCGACCAGGCGAAGCAAAAGCACCACCGGCGTCGCTTGAAGGAGTTGCAGTCGCGCTGGAGCTGCCGTCGCCGTCGTCGAGCATCGCCGCCATCCCGTCCGCTTCACGCTCGCCCACCGTGTGCCGTCTGCCCCTGTCCGAACAAGCTGTTGTCTAGCCCCTGTTCCACCTTGGTTCCAGTTCCATTCAGCCACCTCAGGCCGCCGCCCGACCACCTCCAGCCATTGTTTGCCTCACTGGAGCTCCGCCTGGCCCTCCGCCGCCCTTGGTCGCCTCAACCGACGCCGGAACCGCCTCAACCAGCAGTGCACAAAGAAGGCAGAAAATGGGTATGACAGTGGGGTTTTGGCCTATTTTGGCCGTCTTCCCGAGCCCGGATGCTCGGCCCGCCTTGAGGAAAGTCAATCCTCGCGTCGATCCCGTCGTTTTGAGTGACTTTTACTCACTAATACTTTCTTAGTTTGCTAATTATACTTAAATGTTTATTAGTGTTAGTTAAGTGTAATTAGGTGGTTATATTAGAATGGATTAGCGATTATTAGTTAATTGCATTGCATATTAGTGAAATGGGTTATGTACTTAACTAGAGAATGGCCCATAGTATTTATTGAATGTTTCTTGGGATTTTTCCCGACCCTTATCGGGTGTTAATTAGGCAATTCGGGCATAAATGGAATTTTTAGGAATTAATTATTAATTTTTGAAATTAATTATTTAATTATTTATTTTCCGGAAATTCAATTGGGATGGTTAGTGATCGAGATTTTATGCTGATGATTGGGGTGCGGTCCATTTATTTAATTGAGTTTTATATTGTGCTAAATTGAATTTATTGAATTTATTTATTTAATTTTCGAAATTAATTATTTAATTATTTATTTTCCTGAAATTCAACCGGGATGGTCGGTGATCGGAATTTTATACTGATTATCGTGATGCAGTGTATTTATTTATTTGAGTGTTAATTTGTGCTGAATTGAATTAATTGTGAATTTATGATTTATTCCTAAATTATTTGATTTTGGTTATTAATGGAAAAATAACCGGGCGTCGGTTAACAACGCCAAAAATATTTTGGTGGACTACAGAAAATGGTGGGATTTGTGTAAAGGAAATTTTAGTATTTTGGCTAAGGCCAACTGTGTACCCACACACAGCTATTTATCGATAATGATAAAAAGATGGAATTGATTGTATGAGAGAGTGGTATACTAAATTGGCTTAGGGGCCATAATCTGTCAGCTTTGGGTGAGTTGTATAGCAGTATACTATATCGACCTACAGGCGATATGTCAGCTTTGGGTAAGCAGTATACCTTATTATTAGCTTTGGGTGAGTTGTATATCAGTATAATATATCGACCTACGGGCAATATGTCAGCTTTGGGTAAGCAGTATACCTTATTATCAGCTTTGGGTGAGCATATATAGTATACTAAATTGGTCGGGGGCCCTACTCTATCAGCTTTGGGCGAGCATATACATAGTATACTATATTATCATCTTTGGGCGAGCTATACTATCTATTTGTCAGCTTTGGGTGAGCAGTCATGATTTGATAGGACTTTATAGATAGTATTGAATGTGCCGACCAAGCATGGGTCGTGTTAACATGTAATCAACTAAGTCGATTGATCATTACTTTGATTTGATGTTGTGAATTGATTGATTGAATGGAAATGACCATGAGTGGTCTTGTTGGCGTGTAATCGACTAGGTCGATTTGATTGATGCTTCAATCTGTGATGTGATTGCTTGGGTGCCTATTTAATCTGTGCTAATATGCAGGTGGAATCTGAGGCCAAGGTAAGTCCTTTGACTCATGTTGTGCATAGGCAACCTTAAGGTGTATTAGTTTACTAATCGGGTCTTAGGGAATAGAACTTGCTGAGACGTAGTCTCATCCCGGTTTGGGGAAAAATATTTCAGGTCCCTAGATGACGATCGTGGAGGCCCGGAAGTCCTAGAATTCGGAAGGTGAAGGCTGAAGAATCGGCAAATGGGTCTGACTAGTGGATGTTAAGACAATCCCCTTTTTCATAAGCCGACAATTTTGCAGACAGCCTAAGTTTGTAATTAACCATTTTGTCTATAAAGACTTGTCTTGGTTTGAAAAATATGATCCTACTTTTCTATCCCATTGTTTGATTGTCTGGGGATTTTATTAAGCTTCCGCATGCGTATATAAACGAATGGGTCGACGACCTTCCTGGGACGTCGCAAATAAATTGACTAGCTAAGGGATGGGCGCGCGCCCGAGGATCGGGGCATGACAAAGGTTATTTTACAATCTGGTTCACACATAAATTTCTTTCACAGCTCACCTCACCTAACCTCTCAGCTTTATTATTTTTGTTTCGTTAGTGCGAGGCCAGCAGAACGATTTTTCAAGTTCCTCTTGTTGAAAGGATCATATTTTTCAACACAAATTGGAAGATTGGAGGGGAAATAAGAAAGAAAGAAAGAAAGAAAGAAAGAAAGAAAGGAGTCAAGATCTCTGAGATTAGATGCAATCATGCAAAATGAATGTGGCATATGCTCTATTACATTTAATATATTATTTATGCAATTAGGATATATCCGCTCCGTCAGGTAATCCAGACCTTCTCTATCAATCAAATTCATTCCGTTCCAACAAGTGGATTGACCTTTTCAAAAGAGGGACCCGCAAATGACTAATTTTAGTCCATGCCTTTGGGGTTATATATATGAGGTGAGGCAAGTTGTATGGCGTCCACCTATTTTCCCTTTAAATTAGGGAAGGCTGCTTTGTCTTTGTCCTAGGTGTTTTAATCACGCTTGCCCAGCTGCCCTTCTTCAAGGTGATGATAAGGGTTCCTAAAACTTCTTATATTGAAAGGGTTGTGCTAAATAATCTTGCTGATTTTTATTGGATGCTTAAACGGAGCCACTAGCTTAAAACAATCGCTTGTCGTTTGTAGCTTTGTTTAGTAGGGGTTGAGCAAAAATGACTGGCATCCTCTAAAACCTGAATCGGCCTAATTAATCTCTACTTAATTAGATGCTTACATTAGCTAAAATAATTTTTTTTTCCGTGTGCTTTTTATTATATTTTATGGGATTGGGTGTCATGAATGGAAGAAGGATATTAAGATATTGAGATAATGACACCACAAGTATCATAATTTTCGTGCAGTGCTCGCCTAAGTGCCATAACTTTTAATTGATCATTTGAGTGTTGTAATTTTTAAAGAATGTTTACCATAAGTGCCATGTCACGTAGGATTTCCTTATTAATGAAAAATTACAATGCTTAAGTAATTCATTATGACATTTAAGTGATTGAATAAAAATTTATGGTATTTAAGTGGTCATTGTACAAAAGTCATGACATTTGCAGTGTCTTTTTTCTTCTAATACACTTGAAATACAAATCTCACTATGTGCTTATAAGATTAGCATATTTGTTTTGTCTAAGTTTTTGAGAAAAATATAACAAAATACACATTATTTCTCATCCCATGACCACTTACCTCTTCTTTTAAACATAACAAATATCTACACGAATTCTACCATTCAAAATTCACTTTTTCAGTCTACTTAAACCATAAGGAATATGCTAAAATGAGTTTACATGGAGGGGCAAATTAATGTTCTCAATGTGAGGATTTTCTTGGAAGTATGTGAATGATATTTACCAAAACGAAAATATGTGAGTGGCTATTAGATCAAGAGTAAGATATATTTTGATATTTTCCCTTTCTCGAGCAGGCCACAGCCATATATTCTTGCTGGATTTTGTGGCCTATTCCGAATCGTGAAGTGAGAGAAGACGGAAATGCAGCAAATGTGGACCAATAAAGTAGTTGGAGAATGGTGGTTGGACATTTTTGGCTAATGTGCTCTGCAACTTTATGGTCCACTGCGTTGTGCCTGTGAATTCTTTCCCGTCGGCTGGCTTCATGGTGGCTAAATTCTTTAGATTCGTGGGCCTCGGCAGTACATGACGTCCTTAGTAGAAAGTAATTCTGTCCACCTCTTGCCTCTATAAATTGCCATTTTCCGCAAAATTGGCCACTATGGAAAGATGAAAAACATCCCTTTTTGAAATTCCTGCTATCTAGTCTTTACCATTTGAGCAGACATCAAAAGCGTCACTGACCACAAAGGAGGCTATATGCATGCTTTTTGTTCGCATATGTAGTGATTCTTTTAAAAAATAGAAAAGGAAGATAATGGGTCCCCAGAAGAAGGTCCGGCAGAAATTATCTTGTGCTCATCGTCCAATTAGGAAAAAAAAAGGGTTTTGGTTAAGAAAATTCCCAAAAGAAAAGTAATGTTCTAGCAGAATGTGGCATCCCAAAATTCATGGCAATCTCTAGAAGCATTAAAGTCTATGAATAGGTGATGGAAGTACCCTTAAGTTGAATTGTAGCCATTTGATCCATGATTTGCAATGAGATTTATGGCCAAGCTTTTAGTGGATAATTAATTTGATAGGAAAGAAAATTGTATCATTGGCCATGTGTTTTATAAATTGAAATTTATGGATTTGTGATTACAAGTGTTATGGCCATATTATTTTTGTAAGTTAGGGATTTATTTAAAATGGAAGATATTAGTAGATAATTAAAGGGGAAGTGGGCCGAAATTCTTAGGCCAAGCTGGCCCAAAAACCCAGCCCACGATCACCCACCATTCGGCCATATGGGCCTGGGCCACGAAGCCCAAGGGAGAGGAAGAGCTACCGTCGGCCAAGCTGGCCCAAGCCCAGCCGGATTCAAGCCCATCTTGCATGGAAAATGCCAAGTGTTCCTTCCTAGTTGCCAAGTGTAGCAAGCCATGCATAATGTAATGATGGCTAATGATGAGAGGGAAGAAATTAGAGAGTGAAGGGGGCGGATTAAGCGAGAAAAAGAGGAGAGAAAGAGAGTGTGTCGTCCGAGAGAGAGAGGAGAGAAAGAGAGAAAGGAAAGGAAAGGAAGAAGGGAAGAGAGAAAGGAGAGGCCGTGCGTGCGAGAGGAAGAAGGAGGGCCGTCCGCCGATCGTCCGCCTAGCTCGCTGCCATTCGTTCGTTGCTTTGCTCACCATTCATCGCTGTTTTGTGCTTAAGTTTGAGGCAAGTAGAGTCCTAAAACCAACCCTTTGCTTGTTGTGATGTGTGTGTAGAAGATGGTAAATTTTGGTTGTGGTAGATGTGATGAAAGGTCGAAGCTATGGGGAGAAATTCGTTGGCCTAGCATGCTGTTTCTGGAAAAACCAGTCCGACCATCCATGAGATTGTGTACTGCATGTGACTTTTTAGTTGGAATCTTGTTTCAATTTCTTCATGAAAGTTGGAGAGAACATCTTGAGGAACAACATACTAAAATTTGAGGCAAAACGAACAAGTATTGGTTAGTGAAATGTTTTTTCTTTGGAGAAATTAGATCTGGAAATTGTTGTGCTGACCCTCAGTGATTTCGTGGTCCGTAAGGTTGCTTTCTTGTAAAAATTTCACTTTTATCTCTTAATGAAAGTTGTAGTAGACTTCTTGAGGTATAAAATATCAAAAAATTTGGAGTAAATGAACAAAAATAGGTTGGTGAAATCGTTGTTCTTCAAAGAAACTGGATCTGGGAAAAACGCTACCTCAACCTAGTATGATTTCGTGATTTTTTATAAAATCATAAAGTTAAAATTTGATCATGCGTCCTTAATGAAGTTGTAGATAATACTCTGAGGAATAACATACTGAAAATTTAGAAGAAACGAACTTATGTAGGTCGGTGAAATGAGTTTCCTTTGGAAGAAGACAATCTGGAAAAACAACACCGAGAACGGGGGGAAATAATCGTCTATATCTATTAATCTAGAACGATTTGGGTTTTGATTTCTCATGAGGTATGTACCTTTATGACTTTTCTATGGCATATCAAAATTTCAGAATTTTTGGAGTTCATTTGGGTATTTAATTTAAATTTCTTCTGAAACTGTGTAAGTTGAAATATTGAAGTTTTGAAAACTGTGATGCATGGACCGTACTGTTTTGTGTGAGATTCTTTTGGTATGGTGTTATTCATGAGATATCTGCCTTTAGGTCTCGTCTATAATGTGTCAAGTTTTCAGAATTTATTAATACCATTTACTAATTTTTCTAGAGTTTTAACTAGAGGAATGTATTCTGATTTATCTGAAAAATTGATGCGTTTTTAAAAATAAATGAATTTATCCATGTGATGTAATACTTTGAGTGGTTGATTTTGCTGCATATGTGATGACATATGGCATGTTATATGGCATGAAAGGTTGGTTGAGACCCTTGATATTGTTGCATCAAATGCCATGTTGAAATTGAGATACGTGTGTGAATATAAATTGAGATAATAACAAGACCGTCGGAGGTGTGAGCCGACGATGCCCCGAGAGTGTCGGGATGCCTGGAGTGTGTGTGCCGGATGCCCGGAGTGTGTGTGCCGGAAGCCTCGGAGGTGTGTGCCGGGGGGATATCTCGTGATGCTAGTTGGGGTAAGAGATACCCGGAGTGTGTGTGCCGGATGCCCGGAGGTGTGTGCCGGAGGTTCCTCGCGATGCCAGGTTGGATGCGAACGATAAATTGTGGGATGCAAATATTGGTCCTTGGAAAGAAAAATGATGTGATCTAATTGAAAGATAAATATCGGGAATTGAATTATGCGCATGGATGCATGCTTGATAGCATGGATAATATGAATCTTGATGATATAAGTTTGGCTACTTGATGATACATGTATAAGTGCATGGTGGTATATGCACGTTGCGTAATAATATATGCATGGCTATTTAATGAGGAGTGCATGGTGGTATATGCACGTTGCATAATGATATATGCATGACTACCTGATGATATAAATGCAAGTGCATGGTGAATTACACATGTCATATGGTGATATATGCATGGCTTCAAGGTAAGGTATGCTTGAATGCATGAATGAAATGTGTTTTGTTCTCGATACCATGATTGTTCTGTTTGATGCATTGAGTAGTTCGGTGGATCTTTACCGCTGAGTGGTTATACTCACCCCTTTTGGGGATTAACATTTCAGATTAGAAAGATGCCTTTGTGACCAGTTGCACGCGATACTTACTATGGCATACCTACTGATGTTAATGTGGAGTGTATGGAGCACTTCTATGTTGGTGCCCCTGGTTTAGTGTTTGTTCGAGTCTGAGTATTGGTGATGTACGACATGGGTCTTGCTGATGGCCCAGTTATCCAGGAGTTTTTGTCTGTCCATGTCCGACGCGATGGAGTGATGTTAGGGATACTGCCGCCGCCGCCGCCGCCGCCCGATGCACCGGATTGGGTGTGATGGCTCGTATAGCTGATGGGAGCTGACACTTTTTGGAGATAGCCGACGCTTGTTGATGGAGGGTTGTACATGTTGGATGTAGGGTCGAGTCCTCTTTTGAGTGATAGCCAAGTATAGTTAAAAACCTTGGCCTTTTTGTTGTACCGACCCGAAATATCCATCATGAAAATATAAATAAAAGTGACTCGGCTTTGTCCTTTCATTTGGAGCATAGTTGGTGTGCATTGCATTATGGTTAAGGGAGTAAGGGATGGTGAAACTTGTTTATGCTTCCGCTAATGAGCTACGCCGGGACCTCTTAAAAAAAATAATAATAATAATCGCTATTTAAAGGGTATCAGTATGTGAAGTCGTAGGAAATCGAGTAATAAGAGATCACCTGTGGTGACCTCAAGTGAATCAGGGTGCCACACAGAACAGTTCTTTTTCTTGATAGTTTCTTATTGCACCAAAGAGATAATAAACTATTAATTGAGATCTTATCTTTCATACATGATAAACGTGGGTTAAAGTTGAAGATAACAATGCCTCCATGGAAAAATGGACAGAACTTAATTACTTTCCAGGTTAGAAAAACACTCTGGTTTTCCTAGCCGGTGGTTGGCTGAAAAAGATAGAGCCGTGTCATTGAGAAAGTCCAGTTCCATGTTTTTACTTACTCCTTGCCCATAAAGAGCGATGCAGCCCTTTACATCTGTGATCCTGCTGTATTCGGAGACTCTGTTCCATTAGTGATTCCAATACCATTAACGGGGGCGAGTCAGAAAAGCAAAGAGTTGCTTGCCAGTTTGCAAGACTGAGGTCCGCCAGGAATTCCTAGAAACCGCGAGTATAAACCGATCGGAGATGGGGTTTCCGTATTAGCACTTGGGGTTTCTCATTTCGAGTCATCTCTATAAGCAAGCAGACTGGCCACGTTGTAAAGAGAACTTATCTTCTCTGGAGCTTATTGATTTGCTAGTTCCTTGTACGTAGTCAGATAGAGAACGAAGGAGCATTTTTGTCAAGCATGGCGATTAACGAGGACATTGAAAATCAAGAAACCGGGGACAGAGAAGGAATAAGAGAGCGGCTCCTCGTGCTGCAAGAGAAGGACCGAGCTAGCAAAGATGAAGGAACCGATAAGGGTCGTCTGTGGATGGTCTATTTCACCACATTTGTTGCGGTTTGCAGTTCCTATGAATTCAGGACCTGCATATGTAGGAAATGCAATTTCTTTTTGAAAAGTCCAGGTCCAATAGTAATGGTTAAAATGAAAAGGATGTGATTAACCGAATCTAATGAGAAATTGTTCCATTGGATTTTCAGGCAGGTTATTCATCACCAACTCAGGATGCTATAGTGGAGGAACTTAGTCTCTCTACAGCTGAGGTATGTTGAATTTACCTGCGAGTGTTGAGAAGCACATGTCGTGTTGTCTTTGTTCGTTGCTTCGATTCAATATTGGACTTGTCACTGAAGGCGCCCATATACAAGAAAATCAAAGTAACGATCTGCTCATATTATGGGTCCATAATATGGACGAGTTATATGATCAAAAATTTTATAACCAAGACTCAAAAATAAGGATGTTGGCTTTGAGGTAGAGATACTTCTCTCTCTTGACATCTTATTCTTTCTGCATTGTAACAAGTGAAATGTATACCAAATTTTCGCATCGAGTTCCATTGTTGGACACCTCAGGACAAGAAAACCAAAAATGGGGAGATTTAGACTGGGTATCGTCAGCTGAAAATTGCGACTGCATATCATTCAGGTTTCTGATCGAAGTGATAGGTTTGTTCAGAATAGCTTTCCACTGAGATTCTTGGACATTCGGTGACTTATAGCATCGTTAGCTAGATGGTAACTGAAGTTCTTGCTCTCACTGAACTCAAGCTGATTTGCAGTTACTCTTTATGTGTCTTTCAACAGTATTCAGTCTTTGGATCCATACTGACATTCGGTGCAATGATTGGTGCAATTACCGGAGGACCAATAGCTGATTTTGTTGGCCGTAAATGGGTAAGCAGCAAATGAGTGAGTCTTTCACAATGTAAAACAGAACAGTGTTGTTCAAGACTCTTTGAGAGTTTTAGCTTTGGGATTTAATCATATCATGGACGGAGGACGCGACAGAATAAACATTTGCCTCAAAATGCAGACAATGAGAATAGCGAGCGCTCTTTGTGTAGCAGGATGGCTTGCTATTTACTTTGCTGAGGTGTGTCCATATCCTATTTACAAGCCTTATCATAAATGAAGATCGATTAGTTGCATAAGAACTTCAAGTCTCATCAACTCTCTGTTCTGTTTAATTTTGAGTAAATTAGGGAGCACTGGCTCTGGATATCGGAAGATTGGCCACGGGATATGGAATGGGAGTCTTTTCCTATGTGGTAATTCCTCACTTTGTACCACACAAATTTGATGTAGCAAGTTGTTCTACGACAACATGCTGGACTCGATTCACAGTGACAACATGAGGCTCTCTCTTCGGTTTAGATTGGTTAATCTTTTTCTAATTTATGTCCAGGTACCGATATTTATAGCTGAAATTACACCCAAAAATCTCCGTGGAGCTTTGACTGCTGTCAATCAGGCAAAGATTTTGTATGAACATTCTTGGTTAAAATTGCAAGCATGGAGCTATTGGCAAAAGGCCTTAGCTTGTAGCAAATTTTGCCCTCTTGCAAGTGCAAGATGGTGTATATATGTACATCCTACAGAACCTACTAGGCCTAACATGTTCTCTTCTCTCCACAGCTTATGATCGTTGCTGGAGTGTCCGTTTCCTTCATAATCGGGACAGTATTAGCTTGGAGGGTTTTGGCATTAATTGGTAAAACAGAAAAAGTAGCATAATTCAAGTTTAGTGCCAATGTTGTATAGAAAAGTCCAAGTCTGAAACCACCTTGAACATCTGCGGTTTATGCAGGTCTAATCCCCTGTGCAGTCCTACTGTTCGGCCTGTTTTTCATTCCAGAGTCTCCTAGATGGCTGGTAACAAATCAAGATGAACACCAGACTCTTCTTATCTGAATTGTTGGAAGAGAGGGATTTGTAGTGTTGGAATGAATTTTAGGATTCTGCCAAATGCAGGCGAAAACGGGCCACGAAAAGGAGTTTGAAGCCGCGCTGCAGAAACTCTGGGGAAAGGATGCGGATATTTCTGAAGAGGCTGCTGAAATACAAGTAAAAGGCTTTAAGTCTATACTCGTTTCATCTTAGTGCCTCAACTTTATAAGTACAAATAGCTGACAGAATGATCGAATTTGTTTTTCTTGACAGGACTACATCGAAACTCTTCAACGGCTCCCAAAAGCCAGCATTCTCGATTTATTTCAGTGAATATATCTGAGCTCTGTCATCGAAACTCCTTTGTTGCTTTCTCAGAATGCCCTGTGGATCAGGAATATGCTGTAGTTGTACTTTTGGTGATCTTTCCCATTGTCGTTCTTTTTGCTGACAAATTTGTTAAATTTTGGCCAGATTGGTGTTGGATTGATGGTCGTCCAGCAGTTCAGAGGGATAAATGGCGTCTGTTTCTATACGAGCAATATTTTCGAGGAAGCAGGTATGCAGTTCATAGCAAGAAGCTCTTGGGCACCACAAAAATGAAAGTATGCAATTTTAAGATTCAGAACGGATAAAATAAAAAAAAAGCAGGGGTTCCAATTTATAAAATCCAGTTAATATTCAAATGGGTTAGTAAAATTCGCAATGTCGAATGCTTTTGGTCTACTTAATTATCACTGAATGAGCTGTTCACATAATATAGTGTTGAATCTCACAAGCAAGGTATTAGTCTCGCCTTTATAATCGCATTTGTACAATCTCCTCAGGTTTCTCCTCCAGCGTTGGAACCATAACTTATGCAATCCTCCAGGTCTGTAATTCTCGCCCTTTCCTCTTTGCTGGGGATCTAGTTTTATACACGTCACGCTTAAAGAGTAAATTTTTGCAGGTTATTGTCACGGCTATTGGCGCTGCACTGGTCGATAGAGCTGGAAGAAAGCCCCTTCTCTTGGTAAAATAGATGAAAGTTGCTGAGAAATCATGTCTATAGTAACAAAGCTTTTCTGGTTCTTGCCCCTTTCGGTGAGTTCTGCAACTTGAAGCATAACCTTCTCTCTCTCTCTCTCTCTCTCTCTCTCTCTCTCTCTCTCTCTCTCAATCGCAGATCTCGGGGACAGGATTGGTCCTGGGATGCATAGTAACTGCCCTTTCATTCTTTCTAAAGGTAAATACTATCAGTCCTGGTGTCTTCCTTCTGCTTTGCAATGCTTGTCAACCAGTAATTTTTTGAGAATCTTCCGAGCCAGGTTCATGATCTGGCAGCTGATGCTGTCCCGATACTTGCCGTCACCGGCATTCTGGTAATAATCTCGCCTGCCTTGATCTCTTTCTGGCTCTATCCAGCTGGCCGCCACAACAACTCCCCACTATAAATTTTTTTGTTCTGTTTTTTCCAATGCTCAGCTATACATAGCAGCATTTTCCGCTGGAATGGGCGCGGTTCCTTGGGTTGTGATGTCTGAGGTAATCCTAAACATCCCCCGAAGTTTCATGCTTATCAAATTAAAGGGTCGTTTCCGTAACTGGGGTTGTTACGAGTATTTCAAAAAAATTTGCCAATCATGTAATGTGTTGCTGGTGTTCAGATTTTCCCCATTAATATCAAAGGAGTAGCTGGAGGGTTTGCAACACTAGTAAACTGGTTCGGCGCTTGGGCAGTTTCCTACACTTTCAACTACTTAATGAGCTGGAGCTCCTATGGTACGACTCTGCTGAAAACGCTCTTTGAACTGTTGCTCTGGCAGGAGCTCGATAACCATTTGTCACATTGGAACATGAGTTGTTGTGCGAATTCAACCAAACTACAGACTTGAGACTTAGCTTTTCCTGAAAACTTCAATCCTATTTGGAGCTGGAGGTGTCTGTCACTCTGTTCTTCACAGTCTCAAATGCATATTCAGTCCATTTATTTCAATCATTGTGTTTACGGCAACTTCTACCTAGATTCGAATATCACGAAAATTGAGTCGACGTGTCATTTAGAATAGAAAATAAGTGAAGTGGGTCTTTCTGGAATGATTAATAGACAGGTAGAAAAAGCATTCTTCCCACGAGAAAAGTGTCAGAATATGCTTCCGAAAAACTTGTTGAAAGCAAATAACTCTGCTCGCTTGCTTGACAGGTACCTTCCTTCTTTATGCGGTGATTAATGCTGCAGGGATGGTGTTCGTGATCACGGTGGTCCCTGAAACGAAAGGGAGTCTTGAGCAGATTCAAGCAGCTATCAACAGAGAATGAAAATGGCAGCACTCTTCCTTGTAGTCCCATTTGAGCTTACATGACACTTGCAATACCACACATTCGAAGATGGAAAATGATTATGAAGCAGGTAACAGCATCTTTTGTTAGATAAAATGACGTTATTGTTGAGATCTGTCAGTTCATTCGGTTTTATTGCCGGAAAGAGATGGGGTTATTTTACAGGAGAGTGAGTGATTGATTTACAAGAATAATACTTTCAATTGCTAGTGAAAAAGCACGTATTGCTTTATTTTAATGAATGCGAATATTGCACCTATAGTCGTCGTGCATGTCGGGCAATGACGAGGCAAGTGACTTTCAAATCAAGGCTCACGTCCATCTATTGCTGGTTGAGAAATTATTGTATGGCCTTTATTCTTTTCTCATAATGTGCAATGATAGTCTTTAGTGCCGTTATTAATCTTTTCAGTTACAAATTTCATTTTTGTCAAAAATGAAAAATCCAACACTACGAAATAGATTATTATTTTTCTATAGTTTATTATGGCACTGAATGAATTGATAGTTGATACATCAATTTGCATAATGTATGTCCAAATCTTTTGGTATACGTGCAAGAGATAATATAGGATACTTTCACCGAGAGATTTTCTACTTAAAATTTTGACTAATCATTGCTGAATATTTAATGATGATAGAAAGCAACTAAAGTATCATTGCAGTGGAGATGCTCGCAGAACGAATCTATTTCCAGAAAGGGTAATATGCAATAAAAAGAAAAATAAAAACTTAATCAGTAATAATATTACTACAAAAAATTGAACATGTGCAGTTAAAACGTCATTGGATGCGTCAGTTAAAATAAACTTTGTTGTATTATATGGAAAATCCATTTCAGTCTCTTCAATTATACTTAGGGGCATGCATTAGCTTGAGAAAATATATGGTAAGTGCTAATTACAACTATTTGAAGGCACGTCTATTTCGCTGAGAATAATTGCTATGCGAAACTCTTTGATGTTATGTTCACAAAGGTAAATTGACTAATAGTCTCAAATGAGCTTACATGACACCTTCAATTCCACACATTCAGATATGGAAGATGATCATGAAGCGGGCAACAACATTCGTTTCATTTGATAAAATGACAGTATTATTGAAATTGATCAGTTCAATCATTAAGTGGTTCTATTATAGGAAAGAGATGATAGTATTGTTCATAGATCTAGCACAATTGTGGGAGAGTGATTGAAATATTAAAGTTGATTGTAAATAAATAAACATCGCTTTATATTTCTGAAGTCAAATTTTAGCATCTATATTCTTTTCGTGAAGACAAAGTTAGTGCGTCGGTCCCTCGATAGCAATTATTGTATTGCTTTCTAGGTGCGTCGGTCCCTCGATAGCAATTATTGTATTGCTTTCCAGGTTTGTTGGTCCCTCAATAGCAAATTGCTTTCTAGGTGCGTCGATCCCTCGATAGCAATTATTGTATTACTTTCCAGGTGCATTGGTCCCTCGATAGCAATTATTGTATTGCTTTCTTTCTTTCATAACGTGTTACACCATCCAAGAAGCACTTGCTCCATATTTTCCTTTTACTTTTGCCAAAAGTGACATTATACAAGTTAATATTCCCGTCAATAAGCTATTTTTGTTACCAATTTTTGTTTTTTTTTGTTAAAAATGAAAAAGCTCATACAATAAAATACAATATGTATTTCCTTTTTGTCTTCACAATTCAATAAGCGACATTTACGGAATATTAGCTTTGAAAAGAAAATAGAACGCCAATGCCTCACTCGAAAGGATTTTTTATTCATTTTAGAATACAAAACATTCAAATCGATTCTTTTTTAATGGTACTAAGAAAAGTCAATTTGGAAACTGCGGAGAAGTTTCTTCTCTAATCAATGTGAAAGAGATGCATAAATAATCTCAACACCGTGTTTTGTCACCTAGACTGTAAGGGTTGCAATTTCCACGTGATACATACTTTTTCTTCACTAGACTTGCCTTTATTGGTTGACTTGGACATTTGTATGACCGACGACTCCCAAAACTTTTCATTCATATAACTAGGCCTCCATTGCATTACCAATTAGCAAAAAATTTCATTGCATCAGATCAAACGATAGAGAGATGATTAAGTCTCTGAGCTCCATGAACATGTTCCATGTTTTGCTTTTTATATTGCATGTTCTGCTGCTACTGGAACGAGTTGCGGTGCGAAGAAGAATCACTTGTGCGTCCCTTCATCTTGCGGTGAGGTTCGTGACATACACTATCCTTTTCAATTGGAAGACGACCCGAAAGGCTGCGGCCGCTCTGAGTATGAGCTAGCTTGTCAAAATAATCGCACCATTCTATCTTCTTTCAATCAATATTATATGTGAAGTCGATTTACTATGACAATAGTTTCGGAGATGATTTCTCTGGTCATATCACGGTGGTTGAGGATGGATTGAAAAATGTTTATTGCTCATCCCTCCCTCGTTTCCTTTTGGAGAGCTCCGACTTGAGTGATCGGTATCCATACTATAATTATAATGATCGGTATCCATACTATAATTATACTTCATCCTCGGCGGTCTTCATGAAGTGCTCACAGCCCGTTGCTTCTCCTTCGTATATCAATACTGAACCATGTATTGAGGGAGCATACCCTTCCGATACGCCCCTAATATTTCCCAAATGAAGTGGTACTCATACGCTGTGTATTTGTTGCCTACAAAGGAAAAAACTCTACGAGTAGGGGACATCAAGGATTCTTGCAACATAACCATGATGACTTGCTTCTCGGGTTATTACCTGACGTGGGAAAGGGACTCTTATAATCGTGTGAGACCAACGTGTAAGGACCTCCACAACACGATGGCTGAAGAATTAAATCTCTATTATCATGGACCTCCACTCCAAGATGGCTCCGAAGGATTTCACCATCTTTGCCATCTTTTTCCATCTTTGCCACTTCAAGTCCATACCATCTCACGTCCACTCTCCATTTCGGTCGGTGTCCATTATCTCCGACTTTGCCGGAATTTTCTTCTTTTGCTTGATTATGTACCCAAAGGTGTGGTGCGAACCATATCACCCTGTAAGCTGACTTTCTCTGAAGCTTTTCTTCCTTTAGTCTCTTACTTTCTTTCTTCTTCTTCTTCTTCATCCTCATCCTTTTCTCAAATGTTAGCTCTACTGAGGGATCTTATCAAAATTTACTTACTGAGTAATGTGGCATGTTTCTATTGGATATTGTAATACGTTGGTTCGATTTATTGAGTCATTACTTTATTTAATACCCAATAAAAAAAAAATTGCACATCCGTTTAGTGAAAAAGTTTCGTAAGATTTTTAGTAGATTTGGCGTGCATTGCTCTTTTATTTTACATCTGTGGAGCTTTTTTGGACTTGACACTCTTTCTTTATTTTTTTTTTTTGGGCCTTATTCACTAAAAAAAAAAACCACAACTTTAAGTTTAGTCCCAATTCTGCTCCGAACTTTTTTTGTCTAAAAAAAACCCTAAACTTTAGGTCCAGTCCAAATTTGCCTCGAACTTTTCTTTATCTAGAAAAAACCTCAAACTTTAGGCCAAATCCTAAATCTATCTCTAACTTTTCTTTTTTTTGTCTAATAGAAAAAACACCAAATTTTACTCTAATTGCAAATCTACCCCATCAGCCCTCTGACCAAAAATTGCCATTAGTTGTCCCTAATTTTCATATCTTAGAACGGTTTCATTTTGGAAATAATTTGCCAGGTCACCTTATTGAAGTGGAGTTGTTATTGATATAGAAATGTCATGTCAAATTGGGACCGGACCATGGGGGTAAATTTTGGAATATATTTAAAGTTGGTGATTTTTTTAAACAAAACAAAATTCGAGGCAAATCTGGGACTATACCTAAAGTTTGGGGTTTCTTCTGAGACAAAAAAAGTTCGGGCCAAAATTGGACTAGAACTTGAGGGTTTTTTTTAGGGAATTAGGCCTTTTTGGGGGAAAAATTGTTTGATTTGATCGTAGCTTGTGTCCCTTGAATCGATGTTATTGTTATTGGGAACTTATGAACATTTGGTACATTTAGGAGAATAAAAGCGAAAACGTGTTTCTTCAAAAGAAAAGATCATGCAACGATAACATGGATTTCATGAGTGAATAGAATAAAGTTGGATCTAAGCGTTATCTAGAAAAGTGAAACTCGTTCACCCTTTTATTCATTCTAGACTTCACCACTTTCAAATTTCAATTAACAAAAGTGTGTCTTTGCACTTTGCAGTGACTGAATGAAGTTATCCTTCACTTGGGGTATATCTTAACGTGAATTGCTTTTATTATTTAACTGCTAAAACAATGGATCTAGTTCTTTATTGATTGGTTGTTAATTCTAATTAACCATATCTAGTAATCTCTCACGAATTCTCTTACTATCTACAGATGATTCGAGATGATATCATAAGAACATTTTGGTGAACTTGCCGTATGGATCTCTTCTTTGTCTTGGGTATGATAAGTCCTTTTCTCATCACACCTATGAAGCTCTCATTTAAAACTCTGACAAACAAAAATTTGTATGTGTAAAAAAAAAAAATTATCACAATATGCTAATTGATGGCCAAATTTCTCCGTAGGCATGTTCGCAGCACCAAAATTCATACTTGGAGCTCCATGTGTGTTGATACTTCTAATCTTGAAGTGGATGAGAAGGCATCAAGCGACCGATGCAAAGATCGAAGAATTCCTACGAGCTCACAATAACTTTTTGCCCATAAGGTACTCTTACTCAGATATCAAGAGGATCACAAAAAATTTCAAATGCAAGTTAGGTGAGGGGGGATATGGTTCCGTATACAAAGGAATACTTAGAAGTGGCAATGAAGTTGCAGTTAAGATTTTGAACAAATCAAAATCTAATGGCCAAGATTTTATAAGCGAAGTGGCCACAATTGGAAGGATCCACCACGTTAATGTGGTGCAACTTGTTGGTTTTTGCTTCGAATACTCCAAACAAGCTCTTGTCTATGATTTCATGCCGAATGGATCTTTGGATAAACACATTTCCTATAAGGATGGTGATGATCCTCTTGATTATAAGAAAATGTATGAGATCTCTCTTGGCATAGCTAGAGGGATAGAGTATCTACATCGGGGATGTGATATGCAAATTCTACATTTTGACATCAAGCCTCACAACATTCTCTTAGACCGAAGTTTCACTCCGAAAGTTTCTGACTTTGGACTTGCAAGACTTTATCCCACCGATCGCAGTATAATATCACTAACTGCAGCAAGAGGAACCTTGGGTTATATGGCTCCTGAGCTATTCTATAAAGACATTGGTGGCATTTCTTACAAAGCCGATGTTTATAGTTTTGGGATGTTATTAATGGAAATGGCTGGTAGAAGGAGAAATATAAATGCACATGCAAAGCATTCCAGTCAAATTTACTTTCCTTTGTGGGTTTATGATCAACTCGGCAAAGGAAAGGAACTTGAAAGGGTAGATGTCATAGAAGAGGAAAGAGAAACAACGAGGAAGATGATAATTGTTGCACTGTGGTGTATACAATTGAGCCCTAATGATCGGCCGTCAATGAGGAAAGTCCTAGATATGCTTGAAGGAGATATAAATAAATTGCAACTACCTCCAAAACCACTTTTGTATCCAATAGAGGCACCGGTTGATGATGTTGATGCTGAGATAGAACTTGAAACAGTCTCATCCTCATCAAGTGCTCCAATAGTTTCTAGCAGTTCCCAATTTTACCATGACCATGAGTTTACGAAATCATGTATTGTGTGATTGTTCCCCTATAATAAGATGCAAAATTGTTAAATAGTACTATCAACATGTATCATCATTCAAAATGTAATTTGTGAAGCTTTTACATGTTTTTCATATGGCACTAGTGTTTTCTGGTGGACTCATTATGTCCATAGTTTATAATTGACAATGAATGTTGTATGGCATTCATTCAATTTTTGTTTCATATGAATCCTCTTGGTATAACAAGGTAATTTTTTCTTCATATCAATGTTTGCATTTTAAGCAATGAATCTCTCTCATTTCCATCAAAACCTCTCATCCTTACCCTTCAACCTCTGGTTGATCACCCACGTCGAAGACAACTACCTACTCAAGCTATCTTCAACTGGGTCCTCATGTCACGAGATGGGTCCAAGCCTAACCAATGAATGACCAGCACGTGTCAAAGAGTAAAGACATAGTAGGTTGACAATTTTGCCTTTATGATGAATGAAAATTGAACATCTAATGTTATGTTAGAGCATATTATGTATTACGAAAGCTCAATCCCTAAATACAATAAGAACTTGTGCATTCACTCGATGGTAAGACGTGAGATGATGCCTTGCATTCTTCAGAATAAGCATTATATTCCTCACTGTTGTCCCCTACACATGAGTTTTCCTACAAAGCAAACATTCCTTGAGACACCGATGTTCATAAGGAACGCCTGATCTCCACTTCATTTAGAGATTGCAGACAAAGAAGTATAAATTTTAAGTTTTATTATTACCAAAATAGAGCAGCATAAAAAATGATGCTAAAAAAAATAGAAAATGTAAAAAAATTAACAAACTTAATATCTTTAGTGGTCATGAAATTCCACATGAGAATGGTCCTCCATCTAGACTCTAGCTTGTGTCCAGACTCAAAAGAGAACAGCAAGGGACGCTCAAACTCGACAAAAGGATGGCTTGTTCAAACCGGGCATGCTCATGGACCAGGGAAAACGAGACTCAGCTATCATTTCGATTCAGTTTTAAATAAAACCAAGCAACGGAGTTCCTAGAGAGATGACAATATTGTTCATAGATCTAATACAATTACATGAGAATGGTCCTCAATTCTATGTGAGTGTGCACATGGAAAAGGAGTTTGGGAAACAAATTGTTCTTTTTAATATGGAGTCAATATCATAAAAAAACCCCAAATTATACATCGTGAAAAATTTATCTTTAACTAAATTTTGGGTCATAAAAAACTTTAAACCGGTAGACGTGTGGCACATTTACCCTCTCTTAGCTTCCGTGAAATTTTACTATTAAATTATTGAGTTGGATGATATAGACAGTTAACGTGGCAAGTTCACATGGAAATCCATAGGGTTAATATCACGAAAAATCTCAAACCGGTATATGTGTGACAAATTTACTCAAAACTAATTTTTGGGTCATTAAAAACGCAAACTGGTACACACATAACGCATTTACCCTCCGTTAGTTTTCGTCAAAGTTTACCATTAAATTATTGAGTTTACCAAATTGAGCTCGATAAACATTTTGTCACATTGGAACTTGAGTTTTTGCACGGATTCAACCAAACTTCAGACTCGAGACTTAGCTTTTCCAAAAAGGGGAATATGAAAAATGTAATCAGTAATGATATTACTATAAAAAATTGAACATGTGTAGTTAAAACGTCGCTGGATGCGTCAATTAAAATGAACTTGGTTGTATTTTATGGAAAATCCATTTCAATCTCTCCAATTATATATAATGGTACACATTAGCTTGAGAAAAAAATATGTTAAGTGCTAATTACAATTATTGGAAAGTGCGTCTATATCGCTGAAAAGAATTTCTATGAATATATTTTCGAAACTTTCCAATGTTATGTTCACAGTGGTAAATCGGCTGATAGTCTCATTTAAGCATACATGACACCTCTAATTCCACACATTGAGAGATGAAAGATGATAATCAAGCAGGTATTGTGACCTACCCTTCGGTAGGGAGGAAATTGGGTTTAGGTGTATTGTCTAAAAGATAGGCCTACAACCCTAGTTTTAGATGTGGGCTCCCTTAAACTCATACTTCGCATGCTATTGGTTATTCAAATTGACACTATGAAAGTTTTCTAATAAGGAGTCACCATTAGTCTATTGGGGTCGATTAGAAATCAAGTGAAGCATGTGATGTTTCACTTCCTACACAACCAAAGAATTTACGGTCATTGACTTAATTACACTAATTAATCAAATGCCATTTTGGTATCTAATCCATTTCATTTCACCAAAAAAAAAAAAAAAAAATTCGTCAAGCAGCTTGGATTGATTTTAAGTCTATCCACTCACATATGAGATAATCACGTGGATACACAATCATTAAAATAACAATCAACAATCAATGAAAGTATTAAATAAATTGCATGGGAAAGCAAAGATATAATATTACCAAATAGGGAGCATGCAATCTCTAACTAAGCTAAATGGAGCCCATAATCAACATTGAAAGCGCTTAATCAATGGCATTTATTTTTAAGGACAATTAGAACCCTATGGTAAAGCTGTAAGGATTTATTCAATTCTTGAGCACAATTTTCTTATCAAGGACTTTAACACATTTTTAGAGTATTTACTAGAAAACTAACTCTTACGCTTTTTCCTAATTTTTAGAAAAGAAAAATAAGTTTTCTCTTAAAGTTTTTTAAAAAATTAGTTCCGAAAATAGGGACTCGGGCTGGGCCCCTAGGTTTGGTGCGAACATGGGTTGCTATGGGCTTTTCGGGCTTGGACCGGGAACATGAATTGGGCTCTATTAAAACAGACCTCCATTTTAGTAATAGACTCTCAAAGACCCACTTTATGAAAATTTAAACCCAGCCCAAACATTCACAAATCAAGCCTAGCCCAAGTCCGCCTAAATTAAACCAAACCTAAATCTACCGAAACAAAACCTCAAGCCCATCTTCCTATCCTCTTTCCACGAGCGTCTGCTCCAGGCCTATTTTCGTGATTTTCTTTTATTCTCTCTCAGCCTTTCAACGTCTTCTTCTTCTTCGTGTCGACTCCCCTGTTCCGTCCTTTACCGAAGCCTCCCACACCGACGAACTCCACACTGGAATTTCGCCGGACGGACCCACGGCAGAACTTTAAACAGGTCGACGACGACACCCAACGTCGCCGGCCGTCACCAAGCCATCTTGGCTCACCACCGCAAAACCAAATTCGCTTCCAACGTCTACCATCACGTAGGCCGCCACCACCACTCATCAAGTTCAATGAAAAATACACAGCATGTCTCGAACGAAATGCAGAGATGCAGTGACTTCGTTGCTCGTGAAAATCGGGCTTAACAACTAATGACCCCGGACGAACTGCATCAAGTGGTACCTTCGCATTCGAGCGAAAATAGAAGCCATTTCTTAAACAATTCTCTCAGAAACATTTCATCGAGCAAGTCTTAGGCGTTCGACTAAAAGTGACATGCAATACCGATGAACCTCCACTTTGCTGTCGAGCTCATCTTACAACATCTCAAGTCGATGAAAATATGTCAAACAGATCCATGGTATGCTTTCACGGAGACAAACAAAACCTCGTCTCATTTTTAGAATAACACTAGCTGAGGCATTATATCGAGCATGAGCACGGATTATGGAGAGGTCGTAAACCCATTCTAGACTCTAGCTCGTGTCCAGACTCAAAAGAGAACAGCAAGTGACACTCAAAACTCGACAAAAGGGACTGCTCGTTCAAACCGAGCATGCTCGAGGACCAGGGAAACGAGACCCAGCTATCGTTTCGGTTCCGTTTTAAATAAAACCAAGCAACGGAGTTCCCAGAGAGAAGTGTTCGACCGCGAATATCCCTACTCGGCTCGGCGACGACGGCCAAGAGGCGAGCCTGAAGCGAAACGAGCTATGTTCGGCCGCCTCGATGTTGCACCGAGGCAGGATCATCGGGATAAAAGTGAATCGAACCCAAAGAAAACTCACCGCTAATTCGGGCGCCGAGGAATAGGTAGCCACGGGCTCGAGTGTGTCGGCTAAAGATCGCCGGTTTATGTTGGGGATGGCCGGGCAACGTTTGTCCGAGAACGAAGTTCGGCTTCTGGGTCTCGCTTTCTGTCAATCCATCCCTCCACTCACTGTCGGTTCTCTCGCCACTTCACCCTTTGCTCACTCTCTCCGATCTCACTCTCTCTGTTGCTCTCGCTTTCTCCAGCCTCCCGCGAAGAACTCGAGAACGCAGTCGCCTCTCTCTCCCGCTCTCCCTCGCTATCCACCATCTCGGTCTCCCCTCTCGAGCTCGCTCTCTTATCTGGCTCGCTCCTTCTCTCTCTCGAGCTCGCCTTCTCACTCTCACCAGCTCTCTCTCTCTTGGTTGCTCTTACTCGGCCGAACAAACCCAAAAAGACCGGAGAGACCCCGCCTTCCCTTTGCTGCCTTTCTCTCCCATTTATCTCGTTTCTCTCTCTTTCTTCAAGGACGAGACCAGCTGGCTTCGTACCGCACGACATTCCTAGGCAACGTCGCGCGCAGCCTCGCATCCTCGCGTCCTTCGGCCAATGACCCTCTCTCTGTTTTGTCCCGAAGCTAACGTCCAAGCGAGGGAAGGAGGAGGAAGGAGGAAGAAGAGCGAGCTGGGCCGCGGAAGAAGAAAGGTGGGCCGCGCGGGGGAAATAAAAGAAAACGAAGCGGGCTGGGCCGCGCCCGGGGAGGGGGGTGAAAGAAAAAGGCAAAGAACGTTTTTGGTTAATTTTTTTTTTTTTCTAATTTTAATTTTAAAAAGTAATTTGTAAAATTTTTAATACTAGCAATGCAAATGTTCCTAATGTCTATTTACAATGCAATTTAAAGAAAACACAATGCATTTTAATGAAAATTATTTACTCTACTTATTATTTATTCTGGAGGCTAATACCTAATTTTCTATGCAATTAAGTTCTAAATAAAAAGAGAAAAGTTTAGGTGTCAAGACCAGGCAAGAACATTTTATTGATTGAACAACAATAATCAATCAATTCATTTATTAAGTGGTTCTATTGTGGGAAAGAGATGGCAATATTTTTCATAGATCTAGCACAATTAAGAGAGAGTAATTGTAATATTGAAGTAACCATTGGGGTTGGGGCACCCTTTCAACATAGAAGGGGGAGGTGGGAGGTTCAAATCTCCACATTTTTAGAGGGGATTGGGATGGGGATGATTTAGTTTCAAGTGTGAGTTTCAACTCTCACGCTCTGCAAAGAAGCAGACAAAAGTTTGAGAGTGAGAGTACAAAAGTTTGAGAGTGAGAGTTAGAGTAAAAGTAGAATATAACCAACAAAAAAAAAAATTGTAATATTGAAGTTGATAGTGAATAAGTAAACATCACTTCTTTTTTTTGTGAATTGGAACATGTATAGACTTTGCGTGACGACGAAGTTAGTGAGGCTCTAGTCAATGCGCATCGGTCCTATCACTAGAAATTATTAAATTGCTTTCTTTATTTCATAACGTGTTACACCATCCAAGAAGCACTAACTCCTATTTTTCCTTTTATTTTGTGTCAAAAGTGACATTATACAAGTTAATATCTGCTTTAATAGTCTATCTCTGTTATCAATTTTGTTTTTTGTCCGTAATGAAAAAGCTTATATGATGAAATGCATCTTTTTTCCTTTTCGTTTTCGCAATTTTGTTGAAGCAATATGCATGGAGTATTGGCCTTGAATATAAAATAGAACGCCAATGTTTCACTTGAAGGGATTTTGATTCAATTTAGAGTACATTACATTCAAATCGATTCTTTTTTACGGTACTAAAATTGATTCCTAAAGAGTCAATTTACCAAGAAAAGTCAAATTTGAAAAATGCATGAAGTTTCATTTCTAATCAACGTGAAAGCTACGCCATAACTAATTCTAACACCGCGTTTTTGTCTCCTTGACCGCAAGGTGTGCAATTTCCATGTGAGACCCTCTTTTTCTTCGCTGGACTCTTGCTTTATTGGTTGACTTAGACATTTGTATGACCGATGACTCTCAGCTCTTTTCATTCATATTAAGTTAAAATTTTCATTGCATCAGATCGAACGATAGAGAGACGGTTAAGTCTCTAAGCTCCATAAGCATGTTCTATGTTTCGCTTCTCATATTGCATGTTCTGCAACTAATGGGAACGAGCTGTGGACAAAGAAGAATCGTTCGTTCGTTGCTTTATCTTGTGGCGAGGTCAATGACATACATTATCCCTTTTAATTGAAAGGCGACCCAAAAGGGTGTAGGACTTCTAATATAATAAGCTAGCTTGTGAAAATAACCACAGCCAATATTATGTGAAATCAATTTACTACCTTTCTTATCTTAACAAATATTTATTCGATGGTGAAATCACTGTAATTGATGACAGACTGCAAAAGAGTAATTGCTCATTCCTCCCTCGTTACTCATTTGTGCCCTCCAACTTTAGTGATGATGGTCCATATGGTTCGTCAGCTGTGCCGGTGGTCTTCATCAAGTTCTCACAGCTCGTTGCTTCTACTTCGTAAGTCGATGCTGAACCATGTAATGAGGGAGCACATCCTTCCGATATGCCCCCTAATTTTTCCCAAATGAAGGTGTACTCATACGCTGTACGTGGGTTTGATCTCCGAGTAGGGGATATCAAGGATTCTTGCACCATGACCGTGATGGCTTTAATACTGCATTATATCCCAGGTTAAGAAAATGATCGGTATAATCGTGCGAGCTCAACATATAAGCACATACTGGTCTATTTTTGTGCCTGCGAATATTACACCTACAGTTTTTGCATGTGTCAGGCAACAATGAAGCAAGTGAATCTCTAATTGCTAGTCATTGATCATTGATTGAGAAATTATCGTATTTGCCTTTTTTGTTGAGATTGGTCTGTTCATTCATTAAGTGGTTCAATTATGGAAAAAAGATGACGGTATTATTCATAAATCTAGCATAATTACGAGAGAGTGATCTTAATATTTAAGTGTAGTGAATAAGTAAACTATCACGTTATTTTTGTGAATTCAAATATTGCGCCTATAGTCCCTGCGTGTGTCAATCCATGATGAAGCAATTGAGTTTCTAATCGAGGTGTGTAGGTCTCATTGCTAGTTGAGAATTTACCATATTGTTTTCTTTCTTTCATAAAGTTTCACATCATCCATGACCAAGAAGCGCCCTCTCCTTATTGTCTTTCTATTTTTGCCGGAAGTGGCATTATACAAGTTAAAATCTATGTATCCATTAATTAACATGATCTTTTTTCTCGGTTACTAATTTTAGTTTTTCTCAAAAGTGAAAATTTTTATACGATGAAATATATCATCCTTTTCCTTTTCGTCTTCAAAATTTAACAAAGCGACACTTACGAAATAGTGGCCTTGAAAATAAAATAGAATGCCAGATAACTCATTTGAAAGGATTTTGAATGAGTTTAGGATACAAAACATTAAAACGGAATCTTTTTTACGATACTAAAATAAATTTCTAGAGAGAATTAATTTGCCAAGAAAAATTAAATCTAGAAAATGCAGAGAAGTTTCCTCCCCAATGAATGTGAAAGCTGTCCATCACCAATTCCGAGACCGTGTTTTAGCCAGGCTGTACTTTTTAATTTTTTCTTTGCTAGACTTTTGTTTACGGGTTGACTTGGCCATTTGGATGATCGACGACTCCCAACCCTTTATCAAGCCTCCCCCGCATTATCAGATTCGCTAAAACTTTCATTCCATAAAGATATGATTATTTCTGTCGGTTCAATATTTATGCTCCGTGTTTTACTTCTCATATCATATGTTGGACGAGCTACGATATGAAGAAGAACCACTTATGTATCTCTTCATCTTGTAGTGAAATTCATGATATAAGTTACCATTTTCGATTGAAATGTGATCCGAAACACTACGGCAACTCTAAGTTTAAGTTAATTTGTAAAAATAATTACACTGTTCTATATTTATATACTGGCTGATATTATGTGACGTCAATCAGTTACGATTTCAATTATAACCAAGTTATATTGGGCAATAATATCATAGTAGTTGACGACGGACTGCAAAAGGGTGATTACTCGTCCCTCCCTTGTTTAGCGATTCAGCAGTGCCGGTGGCCTTCATGAGGTGTTCACAACCTGTTACTTCAGCTTCGTATGTTGACACCAAACCATGTATCAAGAAGGGAGCATACTCATACGCTTGACCAAACTGGAATTGCGGAGAAGTTTCTTTTCCAATCAATGTGAAAGCAAACCATGAATGATTCCAACACCGTGTTTTGTCACCTTGACTACGGAGACTGCAATTCCAGTTTTAACTTTTCTTGGCAAAATTGACTGTTCGTTCCACAAAAAAGAATCGATTTGAATGTTAGGTACTCTAAAATGAATAAAATATCCTTTTGAGTGAGGCATTGGCGTTCTATTTTATTTTCAGGGTCAATATTTCATGAGTATCGCTTCAATAAAATATGAAGACAAAAAGAATTGTATTGGTTGACTTGAACATTTGCATGACCGACAATTCCAACACAGTTTTTGATCACCTTCACTGCAATTTCTCCGTGATACCCACTTTTTCTTCGCTAGACTTTGTTTTAGTGGTTAAATTGGACATATGTATGACCAACGACTCTCAACTCTTTTCATTCATATTACTGTGCCTCCGTCGCATTACTAAATAGCTAAAACTTTCATTGCATCAGATCAAATGATTGAGAGATAATTCAGTCTCTGAGCTCCGTATGCATGTTCTGTGCTTTGCTTCTAATATTGCATGTTCTGCTGCTACTAGGAACGAGTTGTGGCAAAGAAGAATCACTCGTGTGCTGCTTCATCTTGCAACGAGATCCATAACGTATGCTATCCCTTTCAATTGAATGGCAACCCAAAAGGATATGGCCGCTATGAACATAAGCTAGCTTGTGAAAATAATCGCATTATTCTATATCTATATGCTGGCCAATATTATGTGAAATCAATTTACTACCGTTCCAATCTTAGCAAATAATTATTTGATGGTGAAACGATGGACTGCAAAAAGGTAATTGCTCATCCCTCCCTCATTACTCAATGGCGCCCTCCAACTTTAGTGATCATGATCCATGTGGTTCTTAGCTGTGCCGGTGGTCTTCATGAAGTGCCCACAGCCCCTTGCTTCTACTTCATAAGTCAATACTGAACCATGTATTGAGGGAGCATATCCTTCCGATATGCCCCCTATTTTTTCCCAAATGAAGGTGTACTCATACGTTGTACATGGGTTTGATCTCCGAGTAGGGGACATCAAGGATACTTACACCATAACCATAAAGGCTTTAATACCGCATTGTATCCCAGGGTGGAAAAAGGATCAATATAATCGTGCGAGCTCACCGTATAAGGACCTCCACGACATGATGGTCGAGGCATTCACTATCTCCTATTATAAACTCTCGCCACCAACAAGTTTCGAATTTTGCTACTTAGGTTTCGGATACCAAAGGGAGAGGTGCGGACACCATGATTCCCGAAAGCTCACTTTCCCAGTTCTTTCTTTGCTTCTTTCTTCATCCTCATCCTTTTTCTTAAATGTTAGCTCTACTAAGGCATCGTATAAAAATTTACTTACTGAGTGATAAGGCACGTTTCAATTAGATATTGTAATAGGTTGTTCGATTTATTGTGAGAAAAAGATGAGATTATTTTATAGGCGAGTGATTGACTGATCCACAAGAATAATATTTCAATTGACAGTGAATAAGTACGTATTAGTTTATTTTTGTGCAAGTGAATATTACACCTATAGTCTTTGCGCATGTCAAGAATGACGAAGGAAGTGAATTTCTAATCAAGACCCACATTCATTGATCATTGGTTGAGAAATGATTGTATTGCCTTTTTCGTTGAGATCAGTATGTTCATTCATTAAGTGATTCAATAATGAAAAAGAGACGACGGTCATATTCATAATTATAGCACAATTACAAGAGAGTGATTTTAAAATTTAAGCATAGTGAATAAGTAAACATCACATTATTTTTGTGAATTCAAATGTTGCATCTATAGTCATTGCGTGTGTCAATCCACGACAACGCAAGTGAGTTTCTAATCGAGATGTGTCGGTCCCATCACTAGTTGAGAATTTACCATATTGCTTTCTTTCTTTCACAAAGTTTCACATCATCCATAAGCAAGAAGCGCCCATTCCTTATTTTCTTTCTATTTTTGTGGAAAGCGACATTATAAAAGTTAAAATCTATGTACCCGTTATTTAACATTATCCTCTTTCTTGGTTACTAATTTTTTTTTTTTCCCAAAAATGAAAATATTTATATGATGAAATACATCATTCTTTTTCTTTTCATCTTCAAAATTTAACGAAGCGACACTTATGAAATATTGGCCTTGAAAATAAAATAGAACGCCAGATGCCTCGTTTGAAAGGATTTTGATTGAGTTTAGGGTACAAAACATTAAAACCGATTCTTTTTTAAGATACTAAAATAAATTTCTAAAGAGAATTAATTTGCCAAGAAAAATCAAATCTGGAAAATGCAGAGAAATTTCCTCCCTAATGAATGTTAAAGCTATCTATCACTCGAGATCGTGTTTTTGCGGGGCCATACTTTTTAAGTTTTTCTTCGCTAGACTTTGTTTTAGGGTTGACTTGGACATTTCGATGACCAATGACTCCCCACCTATGTAGCATGGACACCGCGACACAGACACGCGATACGACACGACACAACACGCGACACGTCATTTCTCAAAAGTAGAGAATTTCGACACGTTTCGGCATGTTAAATATTAAATAAATATTTGTATTTTTAATTAATTTGATTCAAATTCACAAATAAATAAATAAATAAATAAAGAGTTTATAATGAATTTATACTAATAATATTAATAAATCTTACACTTTTTTTATTTTATTATCCTAAATTTATATTTATTTTTCGAAATCTCCCCCTCCCCCTAAATTAACTTTTACTTTTTAATCTCATTTATTTATTTTTTTGATTAAAAAAATTCCCATTAGAGTCCACCCTACTATCTTCTTTCCCTTATCCATTTTCACCCCACCCCCAAATTTATTTTCCTTTCCCTCCCCAGTCCCCACCATCGTCCATTCCCCCACCCAAATTTATTTTTTTTCCTTTCCCTCCCACAATCGTCCATTTCCCCATCTGTCCGTCACTTTCCCTCCCCCAAAATAGGTACCCGTAGACCCCACTTTTTTAATTACTTTTGAGTTTCTCAGAAACCCTAGCTCCTTTACTCCTCCTCCTGCCGCTCGCGACCCTTCCTCTTCTCCTCCTCCCTCCTTGCCGCTCGCCGCACGACCTCCTTCCTCGCCGGTCGCCGCTCCTCGCCGCACACACGACCCCCTTCCTCGCCTCTCGCCGCTCGCCGCTTGTTGCTCCTCGCCGCACGCACGACCCCCTTCCTCGCTGCTTGCCGCTCGCCGCACGACCGCCTTCCTCTCCTCTTCCTCTCACCTTTGGTCCTTTCTCCCTCGCAGCTGCAGCCTCGTTGGATCCATCGCAGCATCACAGGGTCGGCCCTCGCCTTAGTCTATGCTCGGCCGTCTCTCGCCGTCGCTCGCGGTCTGCCCCCTCCGGACACGAGTGTCGAAACGTGTCGGGCAAAGGTTGATCATGTGTCGAAAAACCCGACACGCGTTGACCGCGTGTCCGAGCGTGTCGACGTGTCCGACACGCTCCGACACGTGTTGGACACGACACGGAAGCGTGCTTCATAGCTCCCAACCCTTTATTAAGCATCCCTCGCATCACCAAGTGAGATAAAACTTCCATTGCATCAGACCAAATGATAAAGAGATGATTATTTCTTGCAGCTCGATATTTATGCTCCGTGTTTTACTTCTCATATTGCATGTTCTACTATTGTTAGGGACGAGCTGTGATGCGAAGAAGAATCACTTGTGTGCCCCTTCGTCTTGCGGTGAGATCCGTAACATAACTTATCCTTTTCGATTGAAAGGCGATCCAAAAGACTGCGGTAACTCTTGGTATGAGCTAGCTTGTGAAAATAACCGCACTGTTCTATATTTAAATGCTGGCCGATATTATGTGAAGTCGATTCATTATTTCTCTATTCACCAAAATGACTTCTATGGTGAGATCACAGTGGTTGATGATGGACTGCAGAAGGGTAATTGCTCATCCCTTCCTTGTAACCCATTGGCGTCCTTCAATTGGTCTAGTCCATTATTTGGTTATTTATATGATGTGCCATATGACAATGCCATTGTGGCCTTCATGAAGTGCTCACAACCTGTTACTTCTACTTCTTATATTGATGCCAAACCATGTATCGAGGGCGCATACTCTGCTGACACAACTCCTTATTTTTCCCAAATGAAGGTGTACTCATACGCTGTACTACGGCAATTACAAGTAGGGGATATCAAGGACTCTTGCACCGTAACCATGATGGCATTCACATCGGATCAAATCTCAAGGCGGAAAGGGATCAGTATGGGAGCTTACCATACAAGGACCTCCACAACAAGATGGTCGAGGGATTCACTCTCTCCTATCCGAGCCTCATTTCTGTGCGAGCACCCTTTCGATGTCACTTCTTAAGTTTTATAAACCGAAGGGGGTTATGCGGCTATTATTCCTGTAAGCGACGTTCCCCTAAGCTGTTCTTTCTTTTTCTCTTCTTCCTCCTCCTCCTTTCCTTAAATGCTAGCTTCACTAAGAGATCTGATCAAAATTTACTTACCAAGTGACGTGGCAGGTTTTAATTGGGTATTTTTAATAAAATCCACACATTAAGACACTAGTTTCTTTAAAAACATAATAGAATAAATTGCCACATCACTTAAGTAGAAAAGTTTAAATAGATTTCTTAGTAGGGTCGGCATGCACTGCTCTCGTTTATTTTACGAATCTTGGAGCTTTTCTGGATTTGACATTGTTACTTCATTTTTGTTTGGGGAAAAATGGTTGATTTAGTTGTTGCTCGTGTCCCTTGCATGGCTGTTATTGTTATGCGGTTGAATAAACTGCACGCGTATTGAATGACGTTTGTAAATTAGAATTACGCGGAGCGAGACGTGAACTTATGAATCATTTGGTGTATATAAGGTGAACAAAAGCAAACTCGCTTTTCTTCAAGAGAAAATATCATGCTACGATGACATGGATTCCCTAGGTGAATTGAATTAACTGTGATCTGAGCGCTGTCAAGGAGAGTAAATTATATTTATGTTTAACTGCTAAAATGATAAATTTAATTCTTCATTGATTGATCACCGACTCTAATTAATCTGTTGCAGATACCTATTATTCTGCGTGGACCAAGCATTGGTACGCGGAAATTGTAGGTTGGCGCCTCGCCTTTTTCTTGGGTATGACTGCTGGGCCTTTTCTCCTCACAACTATGATATTCTCAAGAATCACTCTGATAAAAAACAATTATGTTTACAAAAAATTTATTGCACTGCAATAATCTATGGACAATTTCTATGTAGCCAACTACGTCGCAGCAAAATTCGTACTCGGAGCTCCATGTGTGTTGATACTTCTAATCTATAAGTGGATGAGAAGGCACCGGGCGATCGACGCAAACATCGAAGAATTCCTACAAGTTCACAACAACTTTTCGCCCATAAGGTACTCTTACTTGGATATCAAGAAGATTACGAAAAATTTCAAATGCAAATTAGGTGAGGGGGGATATGGCTCTGTGTATAGAGGAATCCTTAGAAGTGGCAATGAAGTTGCGGTTAAGATTTTGAACAAACCAGAATCTAACAGCCAAGATTTTATTAGTGAAGTGGCCACAATTGGAAGGATCCACCACATCAATATAGTGCAACTTGTTGGTTTTTGCTTCGATTACTCCAAACAAGCTCTGGTCTACGATTTCATGCCGAATGGCTCTTTGGATAAACACATTTCGAATAAGGATGGTGATGATCCTCTTGATTATAAGAAAATGCATGAGATCTCTCTTGGCATAGCTAGAGGGATAGAGTATCTACATCGGGGATGTGATATGCAAATTCTACACTTTGATATCAAGCCTCACAACATTCTCCTAGACCAAAGTTTTACTCCGAAAATTTCTGACTTTGGACTTGCAAGACTTTATCCCATCGGTCATAGCATAGTATCGTTGACTATAGCAAGAGGAACCTTGGGTTATATGGCGCTTGAGCTATTCTACAAAGACATTGGTGGCATTTCTTATAAAGCCGATGTTTACAGTTTTGGGATGATGTTAATGGAAATGGCTGGTAGAAGGAGAAATATAAATGCACATGCAAAGCATTCAAGTCAAGTTTACTTTCCTTTGTGGGTATATGATCAACTCAGCAAAGAAAAGGAGGTTAAGAGGGTAGAAGTCATAGAAGAGGAAAGAAAAACGAGGAAGATGATAATCGTTGCGCTATGGTGCATACAGCTGAGCCCTAATGATCGACCGTCAATGAGGAAAGTTCTAGATATGCTTGAAGGAGATATCGATAAACTGCAACTACCTCCAAAACCGCTGTTGTATCCGATAGAGGCACCAATTGATGATGACAACAATGAGATAGAACTTGAAATGGTCTCATCTTCGTCAAGTGGTCCAATAATTTCTAGCAGTTACCAATTTGACCACGACAATGAGTTTACAAAATCATGTATTGTGTGATTGTTCTCCTCTTGTAGAAATGAGATGCGAAATATAATTAACACTATCAGCATGTACCATCATTGATAATATAATCTATGAAGCTTTTACATGTTTTTCATATAGCATCGGTGTTTTCTATTAGACTCATTATGTCCATGTTTTATAAATGACAATGAATGTCGTATGGCATTCGTTATAATTTTTGTTTTGTGTGAATTATCTTGGCATAACAATGTAATTTTTTCTTCATGTTAATGTTTGCATTTTGAGCAACAAATCTCTCTAGTTTCCATCAAAAGCTCTCGCCCCCACCCTTCAACCCCCACTCGATCAACCAGCTCGACATCAGCTACATGCTCAAGCAATCTCTGACTTCGACCTAACCGATGAACGATTGTGGCTATCAATTTTTGCCTTTACGATGAATAGAAATTGAACACGTGATGTCATGTTAGAGGATGTGATGTATTACAAAAGCACAATATCTCAATACAGTAAGAATTTGTGCATTCACTCGATGATAAGTCATGAGATGGTGCTCTGAACAAGTACTATATTCCTCATTGTTGTCCCCTGCACATGAGTTTTCTTGCTTAGCAAACATTCCTCCAAACACCGACGTTGATAAGGAACGCACGATATCCACTTCACTCGGATATTGCAGACAGAGAACCCTGACCTGATGCCGAATTACCAAGGTCCTCCTGAATGGAAGCCACAAACAACGCCATTCATCAGGAGTAAGAATACATAGATAAGTAGCAAAAGTGCATGCTGCTACTTAAACTTGGGTTGCCTCGCCAAGTACAACAGCAATTAACTTTTTCCGCATGGTCTTTTCAATTACTTTAGATGGTTTTTAAAGTATCTAGAAACAGATAAAGCGGAAGGACCTTCCTAGTACAAGGTCAGAAATTGAAGGCTTTCAATGACTCTGAACAAGCCTCGGTTTGGAGAACACGAAATTGTTCGAGATCACTGCTGAAAGCTGACTCTCAAATAGCATATTAAAAGCTTTTTTCAGATTGTTGCACCACGAGTTGAATGCACAGATGGGTAAAAGAACAGAACCGCCATGTCTATGCAACTATGCTGACAAGTAATATTCCAAGCCAAACCTTTACATGAAGAGATTCGCCAGTAGGTAGTCCAAACCAAGTAAGATCGACAACGCAGAATGTCGAGCTAAGTGTTAAATATCATAAATACCTTCAGAGAAAGTAAGGGATAGGGTATGAATCCAAGTGGCTCAAGCTTCGAGCCATTAAAAGTCTGATGGTTGGAAAGGTCCCCTGAAGTTTGCAGCCCGGTGGCCGTCGGCAATGAGGTACGAGAGATGAGAAATTGGTGCATGTGCAGCGTCTAATGCAGCATTTATTCTCATTCCTTGTTCTTCCAATGAAGGACAAGCAAGATTACCGCCAGGTACAAGATGTGGAGCAGACCTTACAGCCTCTTCTGATCCAAC